>WJXW01000007.1:1981640-2642187 GCA_015832175.1 Paraphaeosphaeria minitans
GTGCTCTGCCACTGCTGCGTCTCCGAGTTGTAGGTGACGGCGTCGCCCAGTCCGCGGGGCCCGTGGATCTTGCACAGGGCATCGACGGTGCCCACGAGGGCGTTCGGGTCGGTGTAGTGCGGGATGGCGTGCTTGAGCGAGCGGATCATGGCCCAGCAGGTGACGGCCGAGTAGACGGCCAGCAACACATTGTGGAAGATGACGAAGACGTAGAAGGCGCGCGTCTTGCTAATGGCCCACGGCTTGTTTCCATGCTTGCGGTTGTAGGCGTTGAGCAGCGAGATGGTAGTCGCGTACACGGCGGCCACCGTCAGGGGGACTATGGGCTGCAGCACGGCGTTGTAGATGTCGGCGGAGATGGGGAACGGGTTCCTGAAGCTGGTAAAGGGCGCGTCGGCCACGGGCGGGGGGATGGCAGGCGGTGCGGCGTCGGGAGGGAATCTGAAGACGGCCCACTTGGGGAACTCGCCCGGGTAGAGGCTCGGTCCTGCGCCCGACATGATGGGGATGCAGCGGTGGCACCGAGGTGTGAAGAGCGGAGCAGGGGCGGGTGTGCAGGTCAATGGCGTCGAATCTGCTCGGACGGAGCTGCTTGGAGATGAAGAGTCAGTCTGGGGCGCAATGCGCTCACGTTTGCCGTGCCCTTGCCCGTGGTGACGCGCGCACCAGTGTGACGACATACCTCGAAAAGCTTCCAGCCCGCTTCGCAAGGCAGGCTACGATTACGCCCAAAGAGAGATGCACAGGCAAACAAATAGCGGTGCACAGAAGCAGAGGCAGAGGCAGAAGCAGGTAGTGCAAGCAAGGACAGACGAGCAGCTTGAGTGATGGCCCACAGAAATGCACTCACTCCCAGGAACAATCGTACATAGTACACTAGAACGAAGGCACTGGACGTCTTTAAAAAATTCACGACAGCCACAGGCCCTAGCAAGTCGGTACGGCTAGCGCCCCGGTCCGCCTACAGCCTCGGCCACGGCACAGCGTCTGAGTGGCCCACCCCTCGGAAACAAAGCTCCATGGAGCAGAAATGTCGACCTGCGCCGCTGGGAGAGTCTTGGGACGTGGCTCGCAAGCCCCTTGTGTCCGAGCTTTGCAAAGTACCTCGGACGGAGAAGAGACGAAGCCAGATGCATGCAAAAGAGAACGGGTATACAATTTCCAACAGTCTAACCGTGCCAAACTCCCCGCTCCAAAGGAAATCACCCTCAAACCACAAAACCACCCCTTCCCCCCCATCAAAACTTCGGCTTGCTACCCAGCGGTACCGGCGGTGGCTCTGCAGTCCCACCAAGCTCCTTCTTCTTCGGCGGCGGCGGAGGCGGCGCGAGCTTCTTCCCTGGACCGCCCGTGCTCGGCGGCGGTGGCGGGCTTGCCTTGGACCCCGAAGCCAGACTGCTCATCCTCCCTGAGATATTGTACTTCTGGTTGAAGGCGCTGGCTTTGGTCCTCGCTGCTGCGACCTGGTCTCCGTGCCGTTCGTGGAAGTTGTTTGCTGTCGAGGCCGCCGTCCGCGCGTCGGAGAAGGAGACTTGAGATGGGTCTTTGTGGAGCTTGTTCGCCGTCGTGAGGGCGGCTTGCTTTTCGGCCCACGTAGTTCCCGATGCAGGAGGTGCGGCAGGCGAAGAGGACGAAGGCGTGTTCGTGCTTGCAAACCGAGACTGCAGCTCACTGAGCTGCGAGCTCTTCCGAGCTGGTGGAGGCGGGGGCGAGAGAGGTGTTGGTGACCATGTCTGCCGTGGAGGCACAGTCGGAGATGCATTGCGTCCCATCTCAAAGCCAGGTACAGCTACGCCGGCTTGACCTAACCTGCTCATCGCGCCCTGATTCAAGTACCCTCCCGCAGCGGTGTTGTCTTGTAAAGACTCGTTGTATGTCGGGGGCGGCGCGGGCGCATACTCGTTCGGGTTGGAGTTCTGTCGAGGTGGCAGTCGAGGCGGTAGGCCGGGCTTTGCTTTGGGCTTCGTGGCGTGCGCAACGGCTGGAGGCGGCGTTTGACCAGGCCTGAACGCCGGCTGTCTCGCTTCTTCTTCTTCTACTTCTTCTTGTCTCTGCCGTGCTTCTTCCTCCGCTCTGGTCGCTCGCGGCCTCGCCGGACTAGCTGCGTCTCCGTGGTAGGCGCGGTGCTTTGGTGGTGGAGGGAACAACGACGGATCTTTCAGTGTTGATAGCGGTGCGGAAACGTGCGCATGAGGGTCTTCCGCTGGGTCGCTGCTCTTGCCCATGGCCTTGTTTTTCCATCCTGCCTTTATCATCTGTCAGTGAAACGTGCCACGGTGTCATGGCATGCCGTAGAACGTACCACCGTGTTGACGCCTTTGAAGTCGCCCTTCCAGCTCTCCCTGCCTCCTTCTCCTTTCCCTCCCGGATGCCATCCACCTTTTGCAAGGTTTTTAAGGCCACTCATATTGGCGGTTGAAGTCTGCAATTGCGGATGCACGCTGCATGCTTGACAGCGAACCCCAGGGCCGATGACGCTAGCCAAGCCTACCTACTTATTCAGCATCATTACACAAGACATATCACACAAGTCACCAACATCAGCGACGGACATTCGCGTGCATGACGAACTACGGCCTTCAGCCCGATTTTTCGTTCCATGGAGCCTATTTACATTCCATTTGTCTGCCTCCCCATGTCGGCGTGCCCCAATTGTTCATATCCCATTATCATCCATCAAACGTACTCGTCTCACTCATTTACCTACAAGGAGCGCAACGAAGAAAACAAAAGGAAAACGTAGACTCGTCAGCATTACTCCTGCGCTGCAAACTCCCCTCAGAAGGAACGAAATGACAATGGTATTAAATCAATCCCACAGTGTAGGATAGGAAGGATTATCGTATGGTGTTGGGAGGGTTAGATGAGGGGGCCCATGAACGGAAGTATAGGAACACATCATCACTATCTGGTTGCTGCTTCGCAGGTCCCAGCTCAAGAAAGCCACCAAGCAGCTTTCAGGTTGGTGACTAGTGTGGTGGGTAAGGACCGTAGAGAGGATATACCGGTGAGAGTTTATGATGTTGTATCCATGCTGTTTCGCTTAGTCAACGCTCCGGGAATGAGATGCCGCATACAAAATGTGAAAAGCGAAAACCAACAAGTGGCGTATGCAGAAGTAAAACAAATCGATCGATCGAGCCTCGGGTATCCTGGTGCTGCGGAGCGGAAGAGTAACACTTGGGGCCAAAGTGCGTGGGGACAGCTCTGCTGTCAAGATCTGAGTATGTTCTCCCTGCGTTGTCTGGTCTAGACAAACACATGACATTCCAGTTTTGGGTCAGATGCTGCATTTTTCGGTGTGCGTGTGATAAGGTCATCGCCGGTAGCCCGACTTGTGTGTGAGCGGCGAGTCAAAGAGACCAGGCATCGGTCCCCTCACCCTGCCACCACGGGCTACGGGCGTTTGGCCGGTACAAAAAACGCAAACGTAGACTGGAGGTACGTTGTTGTCGTTAAGTCCAACGCAAGGCATATGCAACCAGTTTCTGCAACTCTCGCATAAGATCATCGATCGACCATCGTCAGATCCATTGCAGACACACCGTGTCGTGTCGTTAGATAGACTACTACGATCGGTCGATGGCGTTGTCAATGTCGTGTCAGAGGTATTCGCAGGAGAAACACTGAATGCGTTGCTGAATGGGTCGAACGATGCTGACTGTCCATGAGCCATATCAGCCGAAGCTTGAGCCCATCGTTGGTTGTGGGCTTGCAGGGTATTATGGACAGAGCGATGTTTCTGCCGACCCGCGACAGCCTTCTTCAAGGCACCAAGTGCATTCCCTGGAGAGTCAGAGGACGGCTGGTCGGCGCTTTCTTGGGTGCCGTCGAACGAAGTCGGGAAGTCCATCATGCTGAATCTCCTGTGCGCGTTGTCGGCAACCCTCCGTACAGATGGGACTGTGTCAAAGGACGCTTTGTCAAAGACTACGGACGATGGCCTCGGTGCTGGCCTTGGGACTTTGAAAGAATTGGACCGGCTAATTTCACCACTATCATTGCGGGCGTGCTTAGAAGTACGGCGTTGTGGTATGCTGAATGATGTGTTGCGGCTGAGTGTAACTGCTTGAGGGGTGACCTCGTCTTCTGAGTCGCTGTCATCATCATCATTCCACAAGCCTGGGTATTGCGCCCTCAAATCCAGAGGGTTCTTGCGAGGTTCCTGCCTATCCTCGTCTTCTTCATCTGCCGGCACGGTTTCTGTCCGAGCCCTGCCGGTTTCATCGATTATCAGGCGGGTCCTAGGTCTACGAACCTCAGGTATTGCCATGAGTGAGCCACCGCTTGACCGTTTCAGAGGTGACGAACGTCGAGGAATGTTGTAGGTCATGGCTGAGTTGGACGAGCGTGACTCCGTAGAAGAAGGCCTACTTTTCCGGAAGCCGCTGTCCGTGTTGCTTCGCTGCAGACCGGGTCGTCCCTCGAACGATGTGTTCGAAGAGTTGGTGCTAGTACGGGAATGCTGACCCTTAACTTTCCTCGCTGCCTCTCTTTCCCGCAGCGATTCCCTCAATTGCGTCTCATATGGTTGTCTGTCCTCCGTTGTTTTATTGGGCATTGGCATAGACATGTTGTACGACGAGGCCGGATCTGGGCTCGAGAAGCCAAAGAGCATGCTGGGATTCACGCCAGCTGAAGTTGAGACGAAGGAGCCTGGTCGTGACCTTGATACATCACCACCGTTGCTTGTGGCGAATGATGACCTTGGACCGGGCGATGATTGCAGTCCTTGGAGGGCCTGAAAGGCTTGAGGGTTCATCTGATTGTCAGCCGGGGGGTGGAATGTATGCCAACTCATGTTGCCTTCAATCTTGTGTGGGGTAGGGTCGAACGGGTCCACTGCAAAGGGCATATCTATATCCATCTGTGAAGGTCCATTGGGCTGATCCCAGAATAACCGCGAGTGAGCTAGAGCAGGTGCAGAAATTGGACCAGTACTGGAATACTGGACCATGTCAGGCGAGAATTGAAGGCTGGGATACGCGAGCGGCGTTTGGCTGAACCAGCCGTCACCCGGATGAGCCTGCCCTGATGTGCGTGCAATCACGGTGACTGGCGTGCAGACATTTCCTGCACTATGTTGCAACCGGCGAGACGTGGCATCCCTCGTGGGAGGCGGTGTCTGCATCTGCGAGGTATCCATACTGAGCGGACGGGGCCGAGATGACATGTGCTCTCGGGGAACTGCCACGCTATGGTTCAAAGATTGAGGGTCGGGCGACGACGATAGCCTCCGTGACGGGTCAACAGGTGGCAGCGGGAGATTGGTCACGGCGAAGTGGTTGACATGGAAATCGGGGTCTTCAGGTGTTCGAACCTTCAGACTTTGTGACGTCGACGGCCGCTCTATGGGTGTCGAGATGGCGAAGGTCGGGGTCTGGGCGGGCGTCTGCTGCCCATTGACTCGGGGTGTCGACCAAGCGTCGAGGAAGTGCGATTGAGGAAACGACTCGGTTCTAGGCGTCTTCAACGTCGGATCTGGGCCGACGGACTTTGGTGTGGAGGTGGGACTGGGAAGGTGCCAGTCGGAAGATCTAACGAAACAATCAGCCCTTAGCTTTGAAACGTTTTGGGGTACAATAAGGGAAAGGCGCAGAACGAGGAAGAAACATGATGGCGTAGAAACGTGAAGGAAGTACAAGAACTTGGTGGCGACGTGAGAGGTCCATGATGTGGTTGTGCTGACAGGGACTCGGAAGGCGCTTGGGGTCGGGAAGGAGTTCCGGAGCGGCAACCGTGCGGTGCTGCCTTCGCTCTGCCTGGACTACACCCTAGCTGGGCGACCCATGAAGCAGAATGAATATCGCAGATAGGCAGAAGAGCCATTCGGGTTGCTGGTGTGTCCGCTCCAAAACGTGCCTCGCCGGTTCCAGCATCATCCTGTCCCGCAAAGATCGGTGGCCTGGTGGGGGACACGCCGAGCTTGAACCGGGTAGAAGGAAGCTCATACCCATATATGTGGTGATCCAGACTCATAGCAAAGCCGGTGATAGAATGTCGGCACCGCAGATGGCATATAGCGTAGTTCTATCGGGGCGGCGTTCGGAGGGGGTGGTGGGCGTCGAAGGCGGCTGGGACGAGGTGATGGAGGCGCTCTGGCAGAGAAATCGTCTTGTCTTTCGACCTGGAGCAGCGGCAGCGCAGGCAGGGCAGAGCGGCTGTGGTACAGTCGACGCTGGAGGGCGCTTGAAGAGGCAGGGCTCTGTGCTGTGAGACGTACTGCAGGTACGAAGCCACACGAAGGGGTAGACGGCAGCAGTCGGCCTTGACGTCTGCAAGCCAGGGCTCTGTAGGGGTCGAGGAGCTCAGGCCGCTTCTTAGGATGAAGGCGGTATGTTTTTCTTCACGGAGCGAGACCTGTGGGGCCGGGGAAGTGCGCAAAGAATTACTGAGACCAGAATTATTGAGACTTGCCGATGAGAGGGTGGCCCGGCGACCGCCCGCGCTGTCAGGAATGCAGATGCAGCTCTCCTGAGGCTAGCGATCGTGCAGAAGCAGATCAGGTACCGCGCCGTAGCGGGCTGGCATGTTCGTGGGGATGCATTGAGGGGAGCTTCATTATTGGCAGGGGGATGCTATGAGCCTTGAGGGCATTCACAGCGCCAGCGGAGGAGAGCAGCCTCCGCCGCAGCTCGGCGCAGGACAATCTGTACGATAGGCTGGGCGGTTAGCGGCGCCCGACGGGTTATGCGCCAGAATCAGATTGGATGACTGCCGGCACAATACATGGAGGCCGCTGGAAGGATGCGCGGTGGGAGGTAGATGCATCGTGGAAACACGCGGCGGTGTACTAAAAATCACAACTGCTGTCCGCTAGAAGCTCTCGGCCCTTCGCGCTGGAGATGCTCCACCACCCACTCCACCAGCCTCTCGAGATCGCGGCGACTGCTCTCCTGAAGCCAACATGGCCAGTCACCCACGGCTCCAAGCAGCAAATGGGCAGCCTATCACGCCTCTCCAGCTGGCAGCTCTACTATCTGCCCTATGCCCGCTCCCATGTCCGAACGGGCCTGCACCCTGCCACTCTGGAAATACCATGTTGAGTTGCGGCCAATCGCGATGGATCCATCTCCCAATGTCTAGAATGTCGGGCGAATTGCCGTTCGTGTTGGCCTAGGGCGACCATCTCATCCTCGTCATCGCGTGAGCCTTGGAAATAGGGAGAAGTCCACGAAGGAGCCTCGGGGGATTTGGTGGCAGCGGCATGTGTGCTTCTGGCGGTACTGAAGAATCATCTGAGAGACACAAGACTCGCCCTGGTACCTTCGCGTGGTCTTGCCGTACAGTCTCCGAGGTACAGCATCAATGTGGGGAGCTCCGTTGTTCTTCGGTACGGTGTGTAGGTACTAGGTAGGTACCCTAGCATCGCCAAAATTACATGTCACATGCTCGCTTATCCAGGACATTCATCATATGCAAGGTACGAATTCCGCCAGTCTGCAACCACCGCCACCGCCACCGCCAATAGCCAATAGCCAATGCGGACCCGCCAGCGTCGTAGCAAGGGAGCTGGACAATGTCGCCATCATCTGGCTATCATCCCACCTTGCCCCTCATCATCTCCTATCCCGCGGGTCCAGGACACCCCATACGTTCTCCCATGTGAGGGGCTGACCTAGTGAACTCTAATCCGGAATCGAGCGGCTGAACAACACGGACTAGCAAGGTAAAAAGGAAGCTGGACTTCGGTACCAGAAATCAACTCGCAAATTCGCTGCATTGACTTCGGTTGCTATGTTTGACCCAATTTTCTTGCATTCGTACGAACAATCCTACCCCCACGCCCCGAAAAAAAAGTAATGGCGTCTGTTATCGCCATCATGCGAAGTGGGCCCGTGACGAGCAACCCCTTTTACAACAGCATGTACAGGTATTAACGAATAGAAGTTGTGTTGGTCGCCGACTCCGTACGTTTCGCGCGTTGACATTGCCATTGTATGACAGCATGCTGCTGTGGACCAGAAAGTCAACGACCCAATGTGGTCCCGTACCACCCTAAGTTGCGAGTACCGAGTCCAAACCATTGGCGCGGTATGCTCAAACGACCTATGTGGAAGCCACGGCATCATCCTCCCGCGGGTCTTCGAATGGGTTCTGCAGCGGCCGGAACGCCTGTCTTTGAGAGGAGTGACGGGAGTATTGTGACGAGACGGACATCGACGAGCGTGGTAGTCTAAGGCTACTGGTCCGTGAGGCAAGGCTTCGAGGTTTGTATGGCGGAGGCGGTTCTTCGTGAAGGCTGCTACCATCTGCGAACGGATCGCCCAACCCTGTCCGCTCGTTTCGTGTCGACATGACATCGGACGTATCGATTCCAGTCATATAATTTCCGTTGGAACCCGCTGATATTGGACCTAGAATAACGGGCAGCGGAGAGGTCGGGCGCTGCACATTGTCCTCATGAGAAGTGTACGAAGGTGCTCTTGAGATCGGAACTGCGGGAGCCCTGTATGTATGCATCGTGGGTTGCTGGAATTTCATCTCCGGCACCACATGGTTCTGTGTTGCCGCTTGTTGTTGCCTCTGCTTCCGTCGCTTCCGCATACAGAAGAAGACAAAAACCCCGATAATAGTGACGACAATGACAGGGACGGCACCTGCGGCAGCGTACATAGGCCCCTGGTTTGAGTGCTCCTTTCGTTCATTGTCTGCTGTTGATCCTCCTTCGATAGTGGGAAACACTGTACTTGAAGGATCTGATGGTGCGGGGAAAGTGGAAGCCATCACGGTAACTGTGTATCCGCCTGTGGAACGCTGGGGGGTGGTGTTGACTGTGGTTGATGTGACCAATGTGCTCGACGCGAAATGTTGACTGACGAACGGCGGCGGCACACCGAGTGTTGGATTCCAAGCCATCGAAGACGGCGGGCCGTACTTGGTGTGATCATCGTCGTCAGTGGGTCTGGGAAACAGAGATGAGGTGGTAGTCATTAGAGAGTCGCCGTCAGTCGCCCAGGAAGGGCGGTCGTCGCCATCTCGCTTTTGAGCATCAAGCCCACCACGCCGGGGTACCATGGGGATAGTCCGGAAGCGCGCGTGTATGAGCTTAGAGGAGCACAGCGTCAGGCGGCAGCTATTGCACTGGGATGGGTCTCAAGAGTGAAGGGCACTATCCTTGAGGACGCGCGTAATTACAGTGCGTCTGGAGAACTTGATATCAAAGGTATCAAGACTAAGGTGGTTGGCAGCCCCGTTGTCCTGGTGTTTAGGCCTGGAAAGCGGGGCCGGCCGACGGTCTCCGCGAAGTCGCGAGTTGTACTAGCTGCAGTTTCCGAAGCCTGTGGCTATCAATGACGCCAGAGTGCTACAATGCCGTATTCAAATAAAACGATGCTCACGCAGGTCTCGTCGATGTTCCGTGTGATGCGCGGGTGAAGGAAGAGAGATTTCCCATTGCGACTTGAAGCTGAAGACAGTTGACAGTGGGCCATGGTGACAACAATCCTTTGTCTCGGTAAGCGGGCCTGTGATGTATTGGCCTGGCGTTCGATGCTAGCACAGCCCCAAGATTGAGGATGGAGCTTGCGGTGCGGAGAGCTCAGCCCCCGTTTGTTTGGAAACCACGACCTTGGCGCATCCCACGTGTAAGACATTGCTCATTGATCGAAGTTGAAGCGCATCCACATCTGATATTCGAGATACAAAAATACATAATATGCGGATTCACGCTTGAAGGAAGCATCATCTCATTTTGTTGCCACTCTAGCTGGGGATGTTACAAGAGACAACCCTGCTGGTCACAGAAACAAACCATCCACGTCCCGAACCAATTCGCGTTACTTATCGTACGAGGGTAGGTATTAAGACTAGTAGGAATGGGAACCACCGACAGCCGTATCACTGCAATAATGTCAGCCACACCAACATCACAAGAAGTCGCCCTGCTCGAAATCTTACACCACTTCCTGTCCCGCTTCCCGAGTGTACGAAAGAAAGTCGGTTGGATCTGTGCACTATCTCCGGTGGCTCAGGGTTCCTTGGGTACACCTACACAAGCTCGTGGTCAAGAAGACCTCCTCAAGCGTTTATGAGCCAAGGAGCCGTGTGATCCGACTTGAGATCATTACATACACATTTCCATCTTCGATACGCATGCGTTCTTGCCAGTCGATAACCGGTTTTTCTGAATAACTTATCGACATTCGCGCTGCCGGTGCCAACCTGAAAACATCCATTTCGAGCATCCCCCACATGGAGTTCCAGGGTTCCTTCTCATTGGCCCCGCCGGCTTGAACCAAGCGCCCCTCTCCCCGCGGTACACCATCATCATCTCTAGCGGGTTTCAGGATTGCTGTCGCACCCTACCAATCACACGAAAACCCGAATGCATCATGTTCTGGTAGTTCTGGTAGCGCCATGTACGGTCGGCGGGTGTTGATACCGACCTACCGTCTGCCATCAACTCTAGAGTCTGTAGCGTGCACATACCTAGTTGATATTTTGAGGGGCTCTGCATGTCATCATGCTACATGCAATTGACGTGTTTTCATCTTCACGGTCCCACAAGACCAACGTCGCTTCGTGCGAAGATGACTTGATAGTAAGAGATATGAACAGCATTCATGGACCCATTCTTACTTCGTACGTTTTGCGAACGTCATCTAAGCAGCGGCCTCTCAATTACTTCCGTAGCCAGTAAGAGATGATGCGAGCCCTGAACGCGGCTTGTCTGTACCAAGGTCTTGCACGACTGGAGTCTCGTCCGATGGACTACAATTTTGAGAATCGTTCTTCTCAACCAGAATGACAATGCTACAGTCTACCCACTGGATCCTCACTCCATGTTGCGCTCTACCCGGTGCTTAGAACAGACAGTAGAGTGCTGAGCGTCTACTGATAAGTGCGCGCTACATCAGTGGCTATATATCATTCGGATCACGATCCGTAACAGTAGTATAACTCTTAGGGCCCATATGAGCCGATTGCTACAACCACGACCGTCGTATTCGTGGTGTGGAAGATGGTGATCCGTCCTCGCCATTGCAGAGGGCATGCTTGGGAACCGCACCATTGCTTGACTGCTTTCGCAGTATTAAGATCCACGAATGTAACACAAGAGCACGCCCAGCCAGTCTTTACTATTGTTTCTCCATACGACAGTGACAATGACTGCGTAGGAATATGCGTGTTTTTCTTTTCTTCTTTTGCTGCCGCACTGTCTTGCTGTAAGTTAATTGAGTAGCTTCTCGAGTCACGGGAGGGTAGAATCCCGATTATCCTGTAAGCAATCAGTATATAGTGCGTCTCAAGCATGTGTTGCAGTATATGAATATATGTGTAACAACCGAGATGAGTAGAGGCGTTGGCACCTTCCGCTGTGCACAGTTCGGCAGCTGCATCCTAAACAAGCTTTGCAGCTTGAACATCGCACCACGCAAGCGGGAAATTAGCCCGTGGAGCAAAATCTTAAACATTTTAACACCGACATTCGAAGCAGGCTATCTTGTGTTGGGTCGAGGTTCGAGGGAGTATGGCGGATGAACCAGTTAGCTTCCATCGCTTGTGAATGATCGAACCAAAACCAACAGCAACCGCCGTAATATTGTGTGAAATCAAGAATAAGTAAATGACACTCTGTCGGTCTGGCTGATGTTGACGCGGCTGAGTTGCTGTGTGGGTCCTGACAAGAAGAGACTCGAGGGAGAAGCCCCACTCGTATCGATTGGCGTTTGTCGCTTCAGCCTCTTTACCCCTCATCCGGCCCACTGCTACTTCGAGATTTCTCCCATATATCTAGTAAATCTACCTTTGCTAACAAACTCCTGGGGATATATACGATGTAGTCACACAATTTTGCATAATCATCAAAACTGTAATCCGGGGGGTTGGCGCAATGGTAGCGCGTTGGTTTTCGGTCCTTCTGAAAGCACACCAAAGGTTGTGGGTTCGAGCCCCATGTCCCTCGTTTTTTTGCTCATTTTGAGGCTGCGTCTTTCCGTTGTCATCATTGTAGCTTTTTTCTTCTTCTTCTTTTGCAATGCCTGTGGTGTGTGTACTCCACAGGTGAGCGAGCCGTGATGGATCACAAGCGCGATTTTTATGTAGGCTTTGGCTCAAGCTTCTTTTGTCGTCACACCCACTGTAAGTAAACCGTCTTCGTACTAACAATCCACAGTGCTGTGTTTGCGATGGCCCAAGTGCGAATCCTCCGTTAAGAAAAGGAAATCGTAAATAAAACCAGGACTGACGCCGTTGTGTTAATTGCGAAGGTGCATCAAGCGGCCACTAAGTCATCGAAAAGGGTTCGCGGTCACAAATTTTACTATGGCACAAAGCTGGCTGTTTGCTACTGCAATTTTCATCTGGAAGGGCTTATTTTGTTGCAGGTATTTATGTTCACGCGGAGCGTGCCCTGCATAGGGTTTTATATGTCAAAATTGATCATGTTGCCGGCTTTTCGTACACTGCAGCGTTGGTACCAACGGAGGCAACAAATCGCTGCAGTCGGGACTAACAGAAGTCCAAGTGTTCGTTCTATTCAGCTCCAATCTTTTGCTTTGTTCGGACGTATGCTTCTCTTCACTTGGTGAGAGGATACATTCAGTGCTCCCTTGGCCTGTGCTGTGCGAAATTCTTGTACGGCCACCATCGCGACGACGATCTTCGCTAGTCAATCCGGCGTCTTTGCTATATTGGACAATATTTGCGCTCCTGCTGTCTGCTCTTTCCTCGTTGGAAGAATTCATACCGATCTCGACCAAGTGCGAATTCCTTGCAAATAGGGTTCTCGAGGAACGCAGCGTCTGGACCTTGGCATGGGCGCACTTAATCAGAGGTCTCAGAGTTGCCATGCAGCCAGCCATGATCCCAACTCCTGGCTCGATTGTGGACCAGATAGATATGTTCGTTGCATTCCCTGTGAGAAGCTAATCAGCATGTCGCAAGATACACGATGTCTCCCCACTTACAGAAAAAGTCTTCGATCTGAGTCAAACCATCAACATATCGGAACCGAATTGCAGAGCAGACACAGCCACTGCGAGATCAGAACGCGCAAAAATGATTAGACAGGCATCTTACAGTGTCGCCAGAGAGAGAATGAAACCTATTGAGAACTTCGATTTACGACTCATGTTGGTATTCCAGAGCAAAGGAATCGGCAGCAACACGAAAACGCAGTCCGTTGAGAAAGCGAAGGCCGCATGCTGGTCTCAATTGTGGGATACAAAGTCAGTGAAATGGTCGAAATGTGAGGGAATTGAGCAGAAAGGAGAGGTTTTGGTTCGCGCTTATTACCAAAGTCTGAAGATTTCAGACATCAATAACAGCAGAAAACAAAACTTTGTACCCCGGGTTTCGTACATGCGAAAAAGCGATCTAAACCCCTCGGCGTACACAGGTAGCTCAACTGCCGCATGACATACTCGTCCAGATCAGGGCCACATCTGAATAGGCAATAGAAGAACGATGCCGAAGCTGAGATACAGCTGATAACGATCGTTGTGTATATGACGACAAGCTGCCAGCGCTGGACTACGATTCGGGCAAAAAGGATGCCGACTGATATCTTGAGCATCATTACCGTCGCGATGTAGGTCGCTTCGCTGCCAACAGCTCGCTATTCGGATCAGCGAGGAATTCTACCGTGAGAGGCCGGTTCTACTTTTGTCAAGTCACTCAGCTGAGCGACACTGGTGACGTGGGTTCCACCACCGTGTGCTTCTATGTAAAAAATGAAAGCACAATACACTGTATATATCATCTGCCATGGTGTAAGCACGGATCTTGGGTGGCTGACGTTGGCATACACCAGCGAAGATCATCGCTAAATCGTCCCATCCAAAGTTTGGTTTCACAAATACTCGCGTGTAAGCACGCAGAGCGATAAACAGCCATGACAGGGTAATGTGAGCAATGGTGATGCTTTCGAGTTGCTCGCCACGTCTAGCGAAGCTTTCAGGATCGTGAACTGCCATAACGTGACAGTTCGTATGGCCAACGAAATCTGCCCGAAGAAAAAATGAATATGGCGACGAATAGCCTGATGACAGTAGGCTTGGGGGATGGCAGAGCGCCGCTGCGGCTGCCCGCAGGATATACCACGAGCGGTTGCGCATCGTCATTTGCCTTGCAGTGATACAGCATACGTTACACACGGTTCCCTGCTATTGTCGTCTTTGAGTTTTCGATAGATGTAGCAGTGGTTACCGCAAAGAAAGGCTTTCATACCTGTCTAGGAACAGGTACAGTGGTACAGCATAAATCGGCTAGGGGTAAGCGCCGCAACTTGGCTAGCGCGGAAAACGACACTGCACGACGTGGTCAAAAGGTAAAAAAAGAACCAGAAGTAGTACGACTGCGAGACTATCAGCTCGCCTATCTGTGTGGGATGTTGGACGAAACGGTAATGGCGCCTCACTCGAGTTCTACTGATCGAATCTGATGGCGATGGTCAGTGCAGCCGAGAGCGACGTTCGCTGTAAGTATCAGCGAGTGTTCACTTGAAAGCATGAAATGGCACGATTCAGTTTTATCGATGAATTGTCGTCGTGTAGAAGAGAGGGAAGAAGCGCAGAACGCGGAACCCAGCGATGTGGGTCAGCCGACAGCAGCGCTGTTCTCCCTAACACAGAACGGCGACTCGATGCTCGTGTCTTGTAACTCGGTCCTGGTCGCTTCACTTTAAAATCGCAGTTCATTGCCATTTCTACCTTCCGATCTCTATACACTTCACGCGCACAGGTCTTCGAGTTGTCGCCGCTGCCTATGCAAGATGATATGCGATGGGAAGGTCGCATTTGTATAGTACACAGGGCATCAAAATAATGCTTGAATGCACCTATAATACAATTGGTCGTAGAGGAATGACGTTGAGTAGAAAGTAATTGTATGGTAGTTTGGATCTTGAGGCTGTTGTGTACACCAAAACCAAACCACGACAGAAGCTGATTATGAGCAATGCAAGATACCAATGATTTAGGTCCGTGCTCCAGCATTCCCCTTCACAACTATCGCCATCTCTCATAGGATCCTCTCGGTGAAGCTTTCATGAAAATCTCTTCGAGGAAGTAAGCCGTATAGAAACAACAACCTGCACTATAACTCTTCTACATTAAGGCTATCAATAGTGCTTAGTACATAGAATGATACAAACCTAGTTAGCATATCTTATCGTACATGGAAGCACAGCGCTACCCGCTGTCAACCCAGCAGCACGTCTGCCGGTAAACCTAGGCCGTGATTTCAGTGACACCTAGATAGCTTTCGGACTACCATCAGATTGGGAGGGGCGGACCATTATATACTTCTGTTCATGAGGACGAATGGCGTGCAAGAGTTGTGAGCGACCTTCAGAGGTTCAATGCATTGGAACCACAGTACGGTAACCCTCCACCCGTGGGACCCCCACACATGCCATGACTTCGTCTAGATCTATCGTAGGATCTTTTGATATCTGAAACGCGATTTCTTTCGCGGGAAGCGTTCATTCGTGCCAGAATCGCGCGGCCGCGTGGATGCGCATCGTTCCACAGAATTTCAAGCCCGCTTTCGGCAGCGCGGACCGTTAGATTGGCGCACCAGTGTTACAGACGCTTCTTGTGCATGCAGCTCATCCATTATGGCTCGATTCGGCTCGAGTCGGGTTGAAAACAATATATTCTCCTCTGTAACCGCTGGTGAGGCTGGGGCCAGGAGTGTTGCGCCGCAATATATGTTACGGCGAATTACACTTGGCCAATGTTCGAGTAGAAAACGATTCCATGAGCTGTTGCCCAGTCACTACGTTTTGTTTCTCTGGCCTCTCTAATGCTGTCTGAGGAGTACTCAAGGTACCTGTGGTAACCTTCCAACGTATTCGATAACCTCTTCTCTTATTTCTGTCGGCAATAGGTTTCTTTGGAAATATTCAACATCCCAAGATGTTTACTCCAGCTTCACCATTACAACTTACACAACCTTCAGCAGCTGCTCCAACTGTCGGTACCCTAAATGCGATAGCGAATCGTTGGTCCACAGTGACCAATTCAAAGTGAACTTTGACGTCGCAATCGGTACTAAGCGACCTACAACTTCCCCCTCACTCAACTGGGTTCAATATACGACACTAATGTCCATTAGCATCAGCCTCTACCGGCCTTTCTATTGATTGGCTTCCTTCCACGCTCCGGTGGTACTTTCTACTCCTCCCGGTTGTTGTTAGTTCCGCTCTGTATTTTACAATTGCCTGCTTCTGCTGGTATTCTTGAAAACATCTTGGCTTGGGCACAGATGATGCTCATGCCATTCTCTTTGGCTGGCGCTTTCAGTTCCGCCCTTGTGGCGGTCCTGTACACACACGTTACAGTCATCCTGTGCGAAGACAGCAAACGCACCGAGCCTTTCGCTAGGTAGGCTATCAAAGCACCCCCAGGGGGTGCTACTGCAAATGGGCCACTAATTCAAAGGCCCAAAGCGTCATATGCAGTTCTACCTACCAGTGGATGCGGCCTTCAAGCGAAAAAAAGGACGCAAAATCAACTACATTCTGATTTGCAGCACAATCGTCAATATGCTGGCCCTTGATCATCTAAACCCCTCCGATCTACTTGCTTCCGATGAAGTTTTGGCGCCGCGCGATCTTGATTTCACAGGACTCACACCAAGGACTAGGTAGGGCCCAGCTACCTGGTAACGCCACCCGGGAGACCTATTTCCGTACAATGGCTGTATTGACATGAAATATATCTACGCCTGTATGGAAATCGAATGGGTTCACGAGTTTTCCAGTGTGGTCGTCCTCCGCAGCCATGCAGATAAGACCAAAGCTCTTGTCATCGCAAGGTTCTTGGCGAGCAGAAACTTTGACTATGAATCATAAGTATGCTTGTGAGAATATGACTTTAGTGAGCGCAGATATTTAGAAACAAACTTACTGGGTTCTGCATTGGCATCACAACTACTCTTTAAACGGCACCCAGCCGATGGTGTCGTACAAATTGGCATCGCGAAATGGTTGTAGATATGAGCTTGACGGTATGTCAAGGTGTCTTTGTTTTGATACATCTGACAGTGTTGATATTTGCATCGCAGCCATGGCAACCTCTTTACAGGTGGACTAGATCGCTGATCTTACATGCGCTTCCGTTCATCCAGCCACCGACTTTTGCATACACCGGCGGCGTGAGGTGGTCGAAGGCTATGGAGTACCTATCTGATGGTGGTACACTCGTAAATTTAACACTATTCTAATATATGACCTTTGGGTCGGATTAGTGGAAACTTTACATTGTCGAAGGTAACGCCGAGTTCGATGCTGCTTTGCAACTAAAGCCAGAGTTGGAAGGAAGCGGCGAGCCACAAACAAGGAATCAATCCCAACCTTCGTTGAACTCGGACATGTTCTGGGGACACTATCATCATGAAATGTTGAAGATATGTTGAATGATCCTAATATGGGTGAGCGCACAGTTATCTACCTAAAACCAAGGCTGGTGCTTGTTGCAGGAAGTGAGAATTGTCTGTCCTTGATGTAGGAAAGAGGGCTTGACTTGAAACAAGATACGGAGGCAAAGACGATGCTGGACTGGTTCAGTGATCGCGACGGCGAAGTCAGGTGGAGTGGGTACGGTATTGAAGTAGTCAGGGGAAGAATGCAGTGGAATGGGTTCCTGCACCACCAAAAACACTTTTGATAGTACGTATTACCTACTCCGTCTCGTAGAACAACATGCTCTGTTTTAAAAACAGCGTCGACGGGACTGTTACATACAGTCCGCACATACGCAGGTTTTGACTTTGCGTGATGGCAGCACCTTCACGTGAGGAGCATTGGTCGTGCTTGCCCTGCATAGAATGAGGGGCCACTCAACAAAATCGAGGGTAAATTCTCAAACACCAACCCAACCCTCACCACCCACACAACGTTCACGTCAGCCATCACGACAGCTATGACTATTTCACGTCCGACCGAGCTCGGAGGCTGCCCAAGCCGATGAGACTGTTGTTATCCTTTCCACTCGCTTAGGACGACGGTCAATTGGGAGGCCACGACAGGACCACGTCAGCTCGTGCGCTGGATTGCTACGTTATCGACGGCAGCGACGGCGACTAAGATGCAGCCTCAGCAATCGCCTTGCACTCGAACAGCCTGGTTGACTCCATCTTGACTCCATCTTGGTGAGGGCTCGGCCACGGGCCCATGGAAATTACTTGTGGATAAGCCTTGTCCTGACTGGTCATGGTTGAAAACATGGCGGAGTCCACCACCACGAGTCCCACCACGACCGTCGCCAGGCCTCTTATCGATACCCACCCCAAGCAAAACTGCTGTCAGTCAACATGCCTCCAGCCGACACCCACGGCCGGTTGGTTCCGTCGTGATCGCAACAGCCGGCGACAAGGCTTTGTACACTTGGCAGAGCCTACCAAAATTGCCTCACCGCGTTGCCACGCTTGACAGCGACCAAGTTGCGACTCCCCTTTCCTGGTCCAGGACCCCAGACCGCCCGCATAGGAGCGATCGTGTCTCGCCAAGGGGGCTTCATTTCGGCGCACACCCGCAAACCGAAGACGCATGGTACGAGCGCCGCTCTGCGCAGCGCAAATCCAGTCTCGCGAAGTAAACTCAGCATATGCGCCTAGGCATCAGCATCTCTCGTTTCGTCGAATTGAAACGGCAGACCTCGCCGAGTGTGCGGTGTGCCAAAAAAGAAAACTCAAGTCTTGACTTGCGGGCTACCCCTGACTCCCGGTCGTAATTTACTCCTTTTCTAGAGCTTATCCGGCATAGAAATCATTCTGTTTCGACCAGTCGCGTGCGCCAACGATAGCCGATCACGCACAATGCTCGCCCGATTGGTTTGGACCTGCTTAGTCTGTTCCAAGCTTTCCCCCTTGTGGCTGGACACTTCATCCATGCAGCGTCTCCGGACAGCCACAACGCCTGACAAGGATCTGAACAAACCCGCGCCCTGAGCGGCGATTCGTCTCATGGCGAGCGGGTCACTGACCAGGCATGGTATGGCTGCGTCTGGGATGCAGCCGTCTCTTATTAAGGCTGCATCCCCCAGAAGCCCCCGATTTTCCTCCTACCGCACCAAGCAGGACCTCGTCTCTCGTTGTCGCTGAATAGCTTCACTCCTTCAGCTATCGGCAGTCGTTCTTTCTTACCATTCTTACGAGTCCCAAGCTACTACTGTCTGAGATCCTACCGGTCCATCACACAAGATGAAGTCCGTCATTGCTACCGCTGCGCTCGTCGCAACCACTACCGCTTCCAACCTCGCCGCGCGTGCGGCAGGGATCTACAACTTCAACGCTACTTGCGACACCTCTCAGCCAATTGCAAAGGTCGTGAACCGTTGCTCCTACCCTGTGTACCTATGGTCGATTGACAAGCAGTTGGGCTGCCCCGAAGGTTCAGGATTGGAACTGAAGACTGGCGATTTCTATCACGAGAACTTTGCCACCAACACCGAAGGCGGCATCTCTATAAAGCTCTCCAAGTTCGAGACTTGCGGTGGAAAGGACATCACCCAGCTGGAATACAAGATTGAGCTTCAGGACTTAGAGTATGCTGGTAACTACTTGGACATGTCATTCGTCGACTGCACTGGCGACTTGGAGAACTGCCCTGGCCGTACCGATGGTTTCTACCTGCAATCCGGAAACCAGAATGGGGAGTTCAAGGCCGCCGTCGACAACGAGCACTGCCCTGTCTTCAGCGTCTTCAACGCTGAAGAGGCCGCGCAAGTTGCTTACATCAACTGGGACGACCGTCAAACCAAATACTGTTCCCAGAAAGCCAACCTCGAGCTCTACCTTTGCGGTGGTGAAGCTCCCGGCGCTAATGACGACTCCACCGCAGCACCTTCCTCCTCCACCGAAGCCCAGAGCAGCTCTGCTGCGCCTCCCACCAGCAGCAGCAGTTCCGCTCAGCCTGTTACTAGCAGCAGCAGCAGCTCTTCCGAGGAGGCCGCGCCGTCTACGACCGAGGAAGCCAACTTGGTTATCGCTGCCGCCGCCGCCGTTACTGAGGCTCCCGCCATCGCCACCGCCGTCGTGAAGACCGAGGTCGTCTATGTCACCGAGTTCGTCAAGGCGAGGCATGCCCACGGCCGCCGCCACCAGCACTTCCACGCATAAGCTACATCTCTCCGTCTTTTTCATGTCAGCCTAATGTTCCTGTCCTTCGCGATGCGGGGAAGCAAGTGCCGCGACGAGCACGCCGAGTTTGGAGATACCATTTTCGCGAAGTTATTTCAACTGGGGAGAAGAGATGGGAGATGTACATTCCATGTAATGTCGGTAGTCAGCGTCGCAGGCAAATTCAGTCTTATACCACCTACGTTCTCATCGACGCGCTTCCGGTGTTGCATTGTGCTTCTGTTCGCTTTGCGCTTCGCTCTTGAACCGCTGCTGCTCTGTGGCTCTGGGAGCGGATGGAGTTTCGGTCAATACCCCTCACGAATGTCATGACGATAACCCTCATCTGCGCGCTTGAACACAGTTCAGTATAATTCTACATTCTATTCACTTTACTTCGCTTCTCGCTTCACTCGTAGGTTCTGAGGACGGCTGGATTGTACACAGCGCCGTCGATTGGTAGCACATGGTACCATCATTGTGTAGTTGCCTTTTCATCAATACTTAGCTCCTTGTCCATAGACGGCTTGATGTGTTCACTGCACCCGTCACACACGCACACGCAAGCGCTCATTGTGACTCGTCACCGCCGACGCAACTCCCTAATTTCCCGTGCGACTCGAGCGCGTGTTTGCGCCCCTTTTTGGCCGAGGCGCCGCGCTGCCCACGCGGCCGTGCAGCCCCATCGCTTCTCGTATCATCTCCCGCCCAGATCACCAGTCACCATCTCTAGAACTGTCTAGGTACTTGGACACTAGGGTGACGGTTGTGGAATCAATGTCGCATGCCAGACATCACAACGACCTCAGCTATTGAAATATATCGCTAAGCTTGACTAGGTACCTACCGCGCCGCATCGCATCGCATCGCTTCACATCCCATCCCACCCAACCCCGGCGAGCGAAACGCGTTTCAAGGCCTCAACTTGCGCTGCGCAATCTCCGCGGCCAGGCCCGTTGGCAGGTGGCAGGTAGCAGTTGCCAGTCCGTTGCCAGTTGCCAGTTGCCCACGGCAACGCAGGCGACGGCGATCACGCTGGGCCCCTGGGGAGGGAGGGGACTGGAGATCGCTGGGCGGGTGCGTGCGATCGGCGGGGGGTTGGCTGCCACGATTCATTTCTAGCCCATCCCATCCCATCTTGTCGCAGCTCGCGCGTGCAGAGTTTCCATTGGCAATTTGGATTGTGCCAGTGGCTTGTGTAGTCACGGTGGTTGGGGGGGGAAAGAGAGAGGCTCCAGGTGACAGCAACGCCGTCGTGAGGCCGGCGCAAATGCACAGGTCGGCGTGGTTTCTACGTGCGCACTTGCGCAGCAGTAGTTCGCGCTGGTGCAGGTACCTACCTACCTACCCGCTGCAGGGCAAGTTTCCCTCTTCCTCGTCGCGTGTTGTCGTAGGTTACTGTGCAGGATCTCTGCAGTTCCCTCCTACCTTGCTCATTCACAGTTTCCACTCGTCTGCAGCAGAAGGAAGAATTCTGCCGCAAGAAAAAAGCCATCTGGGGCGACGGGGAAGAAATCTACCCATCGACGGTGCATGGAGGCGCATGGAGGCGCATCCGAGGTGCAGTCAGTCACATCTCACAGTGCGAACCGTGGTTCTGCATCGGCAGGATTTCCTCGGTGCAAAGATGCACGCGGGGATGGGAGTCATGGCACTCGAGCGCCTCGTTTGGACAGGCCTTTGAGTAGGTGTGGCAATTGCGGCACGGCGGGTGAAGGGGAGCAGCGCTGGAGATGATACTCCTTCTTTGCCAGAGCGCAGGTACGGTATCGACTCCCGGTTGGGTTGCCGGTTCCACCAATGCGTGTTGGTCATCGTCGGTGTTTCCGAGATCCTGGCGTTGGACATCCGGTCGCGATTCTGGCTGAAGGCGGGGATCCAGGGACCGGGATATGGATAGTACC
Source organism: Paraphaeosphaeria minitans (assembly GCA_015832175.1). Classification (NCBI taxonomy): domain Eukaryota; kingdom Fungi; phylum Ascomycota; class Dothideomycetes; order Pleosporales; family Didymosphaeriaceae; genus Paraphaeosphaeria; species Paraphaeosphaeria minitans. The sequence goes on from WJXW01000007.1 coordinate 2,003,612, forward strand.
AGAGTGCGAAAGCATATATCTGGATAGACCCAAGGGCAGCTGTGATTGGTGATGGGCGATGCCTGTAAGTGCAAGAAGAATGCTTTGAGTTCCCGAAGTGGTATTTAGGGGGCAGAAGCATAGTACAGCCATATCCTCTCCCGCTCTCCGTTGTCTCTTGGTGTTTCTATCCGGCATATATTATTTGTATTCTTTCTCAGGCCTCGTCTCTGGACTAATCAAACCACCCACCTTATGCATGACATAATACGCACTGAAAATGATATCTCCCTCACGCCTGCGAAGATCCTTGAAGCAGATATCCTCCCCGCAATGATAAGTAACTATATGGTAGCATGGCTTTAGTTTAACAGCATCAGACTACTGTAGTAGGTAATGGTCTTGCTCATGCATATCCCAAGACTGATTGTAGGACAACAAAGATATTACCAGAGCAATTCTAGCCACTGCACGAAAGAAGATGAATACTAAGAACATCAGAATGTTGTCGCGGCGGTTCTGTGCCACAAACCTGGGATGCTGCAGCAGAGTTCGTCCGATTGCGTTTGTGTCTGCAAAAAGCACTGGGCAACACTGCATCACAAGATCTGCTCGTTGAAGGAACAGTAGACGAGTTTAAAGAGAGGATTTCAGGGGAAGATACAATCGCCTATTCGTTGTCAAATACAATGAACCCCAGTAACCAAATGCTGTTCATCACATATTAGGTATCCTCCATACATCCCCTACAACGTCCACCAAGAAATACACAGAACTAGAGGCCTTCCCAATGCTTCTCTCCCACGCAAGCTTCACGCGGCATTCCCCTTCTCACCCCTCAAGGACACGTCGGCGCCCCACAAAGCACCTCCCTCACGTCCTGCGGCCGGAAATCCTTCCCCTCACTGCCAGCATCGATAACCACCGGCGTCGAGCTCATCCACCTCTTTCTACAAACGCACACGGAGATTAGCTTTCGGTCTCACCTCTTCGAACAAGCCCAAGGTGAGGTGGGGACATCAAACTTACCCTCCGCACCCCCAGAAGTGGGCCACCGTCAACCTCCCACTTCCCAGCGCTCCCCGCAGATCAACTTCCAAATTCGAACGTCCGGTCAGGCACGTGAGTTCGTTTGGGAAATTGCCGCTCGGGTCGGGGGAAGTGTCGCAGACGGTGCCCGAGAACGCGGCGTCGGTGACGAGCGAGGGGTCGGGGAAGGCGGAGCGGAAGGCGAGGTGGATCGATTGGTTTGGTTTGGTAGGATTCGCGCTGTAGGAGGATATAGTATAGGCGGTGGGCGTGCAGGTGGCTTGGTTGCTGGAGGTGTGTGGCAGGGCGAGGGTGAGTACGGAGAGGAGAAGGGTGGTGAGGAGGTGGGCGAGCATCTCGAGCTACGGGATTGTGAATAGGATTTGGACCCGGATGTGCGTGTATAGAGGGGATGCAGACACGAAGGATGCTGCTGTATAACGTACACAGGAACTGACGTATCCATGGGTTGTGCCTAGGTATGTTCTTTTATACATCAGTGTTTCGTACCACCGACTGTCCCTTCCCTTCTGACTCGACGCACCGTGCGCAGCACAGAAGCTGCGATTGTTGCAAACGCCACTTCCATGCATGCCGTTCAGCCGCAGTCGCTCCTCCCGACAACGGAACCGTGCCTCAGGGAGCTGCAGCGATCTCTATTGCCCCTTACTACTAGCATGGTGACTTAATGGGTGCTTAGGCAACGAGCTGAACGAGTTACTGTGTAAGTCCACATGTGCTCGTTCATTTGTTGTTCCTAACACCTAGTTAAGCTGACCATATTTGGCGGCCAATTATCTCACGCACATGGGAGGTTTGACCTGAATGAAGACCGCTGCGCCCGTGAATGTTTTGCCTTTGGCTTGACTACGCCAGGTATTGGTGGTTATTGGGTCGTGCTGATCGTATCCTGTCAAAGTGAATACTTTGTGTAACAGTGGACTGAATTCAGGCGGATAACTGGCGGGATATGTTGGATAGAACATTCAGCTGCATGCCCGCCCATAAATCTAGCGGTCAAAAGAGGCACTATCAATATGTAAAAGGGATAATGTTCAAGTTCATGTCTCCGATATGCCAGGTCTGTATGTAAAGCCTCCAACAACGGCTGTCTCAACACGCCGCATGTGGCGAGCACCTAACAATAGAGCGTGTTAGCCAAGAGGTGGCACGGTCAGAGGACTAGCATGTCCATAGTACTTACCACTGCCTGGTTTCGTTGGCGTCGGTGTTGTCTTACTGGGTTCGGCGTCGCGTTTTCGTCACCGGACGAGCATGCGGGCTGTGGCACGTTACACGGTTGCAACGGGTGGCGAGATCGTGATGTGAAGATTCACTCATTGATACCTGCTATTTGCCGCCAAGACGCATCGATAGTGCTCTTTGGCTGCATTGTCGTCCTCGTCCTCGTCCTCGTCACCAGAATGAATGGCGAGGTAGTCTTGTTGTGAAACTGCAAATATATAGCTAGATGGAATTGTTTTATTATTCTTATTCATCCTCCTGTGTTCTTTTGCGCTTCTATCTTCAGCCTGCGCTCTTCCCGCCACTTAGGGCCCCATCTCATCAACACCCACAGGATAGGACTAAAAAACGCAATGACCCCAGCAATGAAAGTGAAACACCATCCTCTCCCCATTTCATCGATCATCATCGTAATGACAGCCGTGCCTCCCGCGCCCATAAAACACCTCACGAGGTTGTTCGCCGCGGTGGCAGTGGCAGGACTGAGCGGGTAGTAGTCGACCAGCATAACGCTCATACAGTTGAACGCGCCAGTAAGACACATGCCGAGGAAGAAGTGCATGACCAGAGGCGCCGCCAGCGAAGGCCCGACCTGTAAAACCCAACCGTAGCAGAGGATGACGAGTGTGCCTATCGCAAGCATAGGCAGGGCGATGTAGAGCCGGGCCTGTTCCAAGGGAAAGTCTTTCAGGTCCTCGCCTCTCTTCTTGTCGATGCGGAGACCGCTTTTCCTTGCGAGACGACGGTAGTTCCAGTCCATTAACTTGCCGGTTGTCAGGGGGGCGATCATAGCGCCGACACCGAAGGGGATGAATGAGAGACCGATCTGCAGGTCGTTGAAGCCGTAGATTTCCTCGAAAAGGTAGGGTGCGGAGGAGATAACGGTATAGAATGCCGTGTACACGAGACTGTTGTAAAACAAGAGTAACCCAGCATCTTTCTGTCCAATGACCTTCAACGTACCGAGTGGATTCGGGACACGAAGCTTCCTCTTACGGGCCAAGGCCTGTTGTTCATCTCGTGACACTGCTCGGGTGAGTTCATTCTTTCGGTGAGCCTTATGATCCTTGCGGACTTCGAGGTAGTTGAGTAGAGACATGTTGAAGCTCTGCGGCGGTATGCTTCCATTCCCGACGACGTTACGGCCCGTCTCAGGGAAGATCAAGATGAGCGGTATCATGTAGACGCCGGCCATGATGACGAGAAACCAAAAGATGGCTCGCCAGCCCAGGAACTCTGAGAGTAGACCTCCTATGATTGGGGCAATTGCCGGAGCAATCATAGGTCCGCTCGTAACATAGCCCATCCAGGTACCACGTTCAGAGCTCGTGGCGACATCAGCAACAACCCCGTTTCCGAGGGCAATAGTGGCGCTGCTACCGGTACTCTGGACGCATCTGAGTACGAACAATGCCGCGTATGAGTTTTGAAGGGCAAGACCAATGTTGGCACAGATGTATATGATAAAACCAATGATGTAAGCTGGTCTTCGTCCACTGCCAGCAATTAGCATGATCCATGTGACACTTGGTGATGAACTTACGCCATATCAGCAAAGTCCCCAAAAAAGGTTGGAGCCAGTCCCTGAAAGATCAAGTACGATGTGAGGGTCAAGTTCATCAGTGTACTTGATACATTGTACTCGACAGCTAGTTGTGTCAATGCGGGAAAATAGATGTTCGCGCTAAGGGGTGAGAAGAAGCCCCCCCAAGCCGCTAAGACTGTAACAAATTAGGACAGTTCGATATGTACACTGGAAGTATCAACTTACCCACGATGAAGTATTTTTGCTTCTTGCTGAAAATAGAGTAGGGTGGTGAATTGGTGGGCACGGTCGTGATGGCTTCCAAATCGTGGTTCTCATGTGTACCCTCATGCATCGACGACGCTGCGGACGACACTGTCGCAGAGCCTCCATGGTGCTTCTCTTCATCTTCACTCATCCTCGCATCTGTCGTTCTTTTTGTCGTCTCCGGCTCAATCACGTCATCGTATATCTCCTTGACCTCGTCTTGGGTCGTGGACATATCCCTTGGCGGTGTGTGGGGGCTTGTCATAATCACACACGAAGCAGGAAGAAGGCAGTCCGTAGGATTCTGAGATATGGAACCTAAGGGCAGCGTGGCGACATAATGAACGGAGAAGAGCACCGACTGCGGTATGTGCAAGTTGCCGATTCGTGATGTACACGCTTACGATTCTGGCGAGTTGGGCGATCTTGCCCGGAGATTTTGTGAGAGCGAATGGCTACGATTGGCCGAAGAGGGCCGCCATAGTGTGGCATTCGCTATCAGTGGATTGCTATTCCCGCCGGGTTCTGGCGATGGGCGAGACGTCTGCGGTTATTCGTGGGGGTGATCTCCGCGCAAAAGGGATGATTCCGTCTGACACAGCGCGTGAGCGCGTGCCTTGACGACGACGTGGTGCAATGTGCAAATGTTTTCCAACAGGTTGATTGCCCTTTTATAATCGGCCAGCAACAAGAGTCAGAACCGATCACGGGGAGCCAGGGAGAGGGGCGCAACGTGCGAATGGATGTAAAAGATGGGGCGGAGAGGCATGCACTACGGAATGACTCGCCAGGCAGCGGAATAAGCGAAATACTGACTCAGTATTTACATCATCGTCACCGAGACCAGCATCTCTACCAGCCAGCTGCAGTACACCACCATGGACATAACACCCATACTTAACCAGGCGCTCGCGGCGCACAACGCGCAGCCCGTCCAGGCGCATGTCTTCCGCAAGGACAACCTCGACGAGTTCCTCAAGGAGGCGTATCGAATTGTATGCCACGTTGCCCTCTTGCGCTCCCCGCAGTGTAGCTAACTGGCCCAGCGAGCGCACATTGCACAGCTGCACACCCACCTGAGATCGATCCGGCAGAGCTACCTCTCTACTGCGCATCCGCCTCGTCGGAAACAGATTGCGCGCGCGAACGGAGCCTCCACAGACAAGGACGCAAGGTACCTCACAGACGCTGAACGGAATGAACTCGATGCCTCCGCGAAGGACTTGCTGCGCCAGCTGAGCCACGCCATAACGAACCTGTCACATACCGAGCAGTTGAGACGGGAGGCAGAGAGCCAGATCGCCTACAAGAAGCGTGCAAAGCGGGGGTTGGGCGCTTTGGGAAGATGGGCGGCAGGCGGAGCAATCACGGCAAAAAGCCCCGAGGAAGAAATCGAGGAAGCCATGTCAAAGACAGTCAAGGCGCATCGCGAGAGCATCATATGGTACCTGCAGCGCGCGCTTGAGGAGTGTGGCCGCTTCCAGAGCTCCATGATGGAAATACGGATCACGCGCGAGATTGAGAAGAGCAAGAGCGTGTTGCACAAAGCCAGAGGAACCATGCCCTCCATGGATGAATATCCTGGCAGCAATGGAAACAACGCATCAACCGACCACGGCGGAAAGTCTACGCAGCTCCCCGAAGAGAGCTCGACCTCGGTGGAACAGCAACTCGATCCAGAGCAGCTTCAGCTCTTCGCGCAGGAGAACCAGGACATGCTCAAGTACTACGAAGACACGCTTGATCAAGTTCGGTAGGTTCACACACACATCTGTCTTTCATAAACTAACAATACTAGTACTGCCGAGAAGTCGCTCCTCGAGATCTCCGAAATGCAAACGACGCTCGCCGCCAACCTCAACATCCAGGCAGAGCACATCGACCAGCTCGTGGCTGACTCGCAGCTCACCACCGAGAATGTGGGCAGTGGAAACAAGCAGCTGAAGAAGGCGACGGAGAGGCGGAGCACCGCGCAGATGGTGTTTTGGTCGACGTCCGCATTTTGCACGACGCTGATACTGTGGGATCTGTTCATATAACACTGGTTCTATACAATCTGAATGTGTGGCTGCTGGAACCACGCGTTGGGAACATGTTTCCCGTGTAGGTTTGCACGTGTATAGGTACATGAAGACACAACACCATCATTCGAGCTGCCAATCCAAGCCCCACTTTCTTGCGCTCGACAACGGAAAAGTTGCCGAGAATAGTGGCATAAGTTATAGACAGGAGCTGCATGACAATGTAGATATTCGTCCTAGGCGGCAGGTCGTTAGCTCACCCGCCTGGAACCCACTTGGCCCAGCTCCGGAGTGGTTTGAATCACGCGACACGGGAGAGGTGGATGAGACAAGGACGTCAGCTGCGCGCGAAGTCTGGGGTTGCCTCGGCCCGCGTGGAAGAGGGTCGGTACCGAACGTAACGCGAAGTTGAAATCTCACAATCGGCAATCCAGACGCCCAGAATGAAGAACACTCTTGGTTCCCCGTCTCCGCAACAGCAAACGCCGCGTTGGTCCACTCCTCGTGTTTCCAATAACCCCTCCCCCTCACCTGATCGTCTTTGCGGGGTTAGCGTGCATCTGGTGGCACAGCATAATACATACCTGGAGCTGGCAGTATGCCCGCATCACCTCATTCCAGTTCCTCCCCCTCCACTCTCTCGCCTCAAACCCGCCTGTCCCAATTATCTCAGCAAATCGCACCAATGGCCACAACAAGCTTCAGCGCGGACGTGGTGCCGCAGGCGCCCGAAGATCCTCTCTTCGGGCTTATGGCAGCGTTCCGCCGTGACGAGGACCCCAAGAAGGTCGACCTGGGCATTGGAGCTTACCGTGACGACAATGCAAAGCCCTGGATCTTGCCCGTCGTCAAGAAGGTGCGTGCGAGCTGCTGTACATGGGGAGAGCTTCCCAATAAGTCAAGGTGCGATGCTCACAGCTTGCTCTAGGCCGACGACATCATCCGCAACGACCCGAACCTCAACCACGAGTACCTGCCCATTGCGGGCCTGACAGAATTCACTTCAGCCTCACAGAAGCTGATTCTCGGCGGAGACAGCCCCGCGCTGAAGGAGAAGCGGGTGAGTGCCATGTCCCTCCCCGCAATGTCATGACTCAGGCTTATTCGTGCACAGGTCACCAGCCTGCAGACCGTCTCTGGTACCGGTGCAGTGCACCTGGGGGCCCTCTTCCTCGCAAAATTTTACAAGCCAGATTCGAAGCGCATTGCCTACTTCTCAGACCCGACCTGGCCGAACCACTTCCAGATCTTCTCGAACGTCGGCCTCTCGTACAAGACCTACCCCTACTTCTCCAAGGAGACCAAGGGCCTCGACTTCGATGGCTTCTACAACACAATACAGAACGCGGACGAGGGCAGCATCGTCGTGCTGCACGCCTGCGCACACAACCCCACCGGTGTAGACCTCACCCAGGACCAGTGGAAGAAGATGGCAGAGCTCATCCGCGCGAAGAAGCACTTCCCCTTCTTCGATACGGCCTACCAGGGCTTCGCCTCCGGCGACCTCACCCGCGACGGCTGGGCCATCCGTTACTTTATCGAGCAGGGCTTCGAGCTCTGCATCGCGCAGTCGTACGCCAAGAACTTTGGCCTCTACGGCGAGCGCGCCGGCTGCTTCCACTTCGTCACGTCGCCCTCATCCGACGCCCAGTCCACCGTCGGCCGCATTGCCTCGCAGCTGGCCATCCTCCAGCGCTCCGAGATCTCCAACCCGCCCGCCTACGGCGCGCGCATCGCCTCCCTCGTACTCAACACACCCGAACTCTTCGCGCAGTGGGAGGAAGACCTGCGCACCATGTCCGGCCGCATCATCAAGATGCGCAAGGCGCTGCGCAGCAAGCTCGAGGAGCTCGGCACCCCCGGCACATGGAACCACATCACCGACCAGATCGGCATGTTCAGCTTCACGGGGCTGTCGGAGCAGCAGGTCACGAAGCTGCGCGAGGACAGCCACGTGTACATGACCAAGAATGGGCGCATTTCCATGGCGGGCCTCAACACGAAGAACATTGACTACTTCGCGAAGGCGGTCGACAAGGCAGTCCGCGACACGCAGTAGATGCGGTTGCTGCAGGTACCGCCGCTCGCTCGCTGCGCCGGGGATAACCGCGTGGGCCCGCCGGCGAGGTGGGGCTGGCAGCAAGCGGACTTGCGACACCGAGCCTGTGAAGCTTCGGGTTTGTAAACAAGCTTGCACGACATGATATCACGACCATTATATCGCGGATGTACAACTGTTGCGCTCCGGATGGGCCGGACGTGTGGGTGGGTTGGGTCCGGGGAAAAAGGCAATGAATAGTAGAATTAGGCTAGGCATGCTTGAGTACCGTAGTGTGCAAATGAAGGATTTGAATCTCCGCTACACACATGTTTACCCGTTGTCCGGCGACCCACCTTGCGCTTTGGTGTATGGAACGAGTGGATGTAGGCTTGTCTTGATGTGTAAGTTGGTGTAGGATCGGGGCATGGTACGGTGAGGTAAGATGTCGAAGTGTCGGTGCTGTCAACTATCTCTCCGTGCAGTACCGTAGTCCACTTACCCCGTTGAAGCTGCCATGGTGGAGTACAGTCTACACATGCAGTGAGCATGCCACAACTCGACGTGCGGTCAGGCAAGCTTCTTGGATCTACTCGTCCGAGGGTTTCGATGCTGAGGAGCCGGAGTTGACATGCACGTTCCAAGATTGTAGTTCAAGTGTCGTTGGTAGATGTGGTATATACTCGAAGAAGCGAAGAGGATTGTATAGAACGGATTAGGTCGCGAACAAAAGAAACAGAACCTAACTGGAAGTGTAGAGAGCGCGTAGGGACAGACGCTTGCTTCGCAGTGAAGCGGGTATATCTAGGAAAACAGACAAACCATGGGAGACGACCGAGTGCAGCGCTGAACGCTCAGCCAAAGAAAAGAAAGGCAGACCAAAAAAAAAAAAAAAAAACCTCCCCCACATGTAGCCGCAACGTCAACGCACCCCAACTGCGGAAAAGGACTGCAGATCAAGTCTAAATGATTTCTTTGATCCCATGTCGAGCGCTCAGGCGCGCTTTGATACTCCAATTCCGCTTCCGCGCCTTGCTCTCCTCGTCACTTATACCAGGGACGTACAGCCCCCCTCCCACGCCCTTCCCCTCATATCTCATCCGCGCAAGCTCGATCCTGCTCATCGCCTTCTTTGGAGGCGCAGATCCCTCGCTGATCGTCGAGTCCGCAAACTCGGGCGTCGCGCTCCGCAGGGGGTGGGTGGTGCCCTGCAGCGGCAAGCTCAGCACGCTATTCGTGGACGATTCGATGCGCAGAAGCGGGCGGGTCTGAGCCCAATTTTCGAAATGATCCTCCTGCGTCTGGGTCTGGGTCTGCGTCGGCGGGACGACGGCCGAGCGCGGACTCGTCGGCCGCGTCTCCGGGCTCACAGGCGGCAGGAGTGTGATGGTGGGGGGAGGCGAGGGCGTGAGTGCGCGCATTACGGCGGCGATGTGCGCCGAGGGGACGTCGGCTTGGAGTTCAGGCGCGGTGTAGCTTGGCTGGAACGGTGGCGAGGAGGGAGACGGCTGCCGTGCTTGGGGGTACAGGTCGAGCTGCTCTGGTGTGACTGTCGGCTCGAAAGTTGAGGCGCGGGGGAGTGGGGAGCGCAGTGCCGGGTGGGTTTGCTCGAGGCCTGGTAGGCTGGTTGTTGGGGAGGATAGTCTGGAGGGTGGTTTCGAGCTTTGCTTCGAGCGGGGTTTGGAGGGCGTGGTGATTGTTGGTGAGGCGGAGCGGGAGCGCGCGTTGGTAGCTGGGATAGGCGGGAGCGGGCGGTTCATCGGGGGAAGAGACTGCAGGGAGAGCTTTGAGATGCTGGAGATGCGCTTGGGGATGTGGGTTAGGGCTGGGATGCCGGTGGGGACTTCGGGGAAGGCTTGGAGCTGCAGCTCGGTGAGGTCTTCGTAGGAGGCGTGAATGGTGATTTCCTGCGAGCGCTGGGTGGCGTTTGAGGAATCTCGGGAGTGGGAGGGTTTAGAAGAAGATATTGTGGAGACGGAACGCTCGGAGGGTGTGTCTTCGCTGTCGGAGTGGGGAGGTGTATCCATGGGAGGTGTATCCATGGGAGGCTCTTCTGGTATTGAGACCGGCACGAATGCGTATGTCGATGTGGCTTTGGTCGACATTGTTAAAGGTCGGATGATGGACCATGGCGGGGACTGCTGCATGAGCTGTGCTAGCTGAGGCTCATTGTCCCGGCTGTCCCATACTTTGATTTGCTTTGCGACCCACGGATTCTGGGTGCATCGCAGCTTTGAGAAGTAGGCACTGCAGGCCTGCATATTACTCAGGGGGTGGCCGTGGTCCAGCAAGTCTTCTAGAGTTGCCTGGAACTCCGCGTTGAACTCTTCAATATTGGTGTACTGGTCGATGTGGAGGTTGAGAAAATGGCAAAAGACATGATGGTAGTCCTCAAACTTGAAACCACCGTAGTGCTCGTCCAGCGCCTCGAGCATTTCTTTTGCGTTCATTGACATCGGCGGTAGCGGCGGTCCAACTTCGAAAACCTCGAGCTTAATGTCGTCTGACACCGAGAGGAAGATGTCCAGCTTCACTTCCCTATCCTTCTTTACCCAAGCTTTGCGGTCCTCCAAGAGTGTCGTCTGCATGTCGAGCTGCGAGACTGGTGAAAAGAAGTTCGGCCCAGCTCCTGGCATGGGCATCGGTACGCTTCCGTCGCAGTGCCCCCATGTCCCCTTTGCTGTGAAAGCGCTCTCTATTTCCCGCTTCCATCTCGCATATTCTGGTCCGGTAGCCTCTGCTCGCAGAAGCATCACACCGGGCAGGCGTGGAGATAGTGATGCCATAGTTGCCGAAAGTTGACTGTTCGAAGATGGTAGCCACAACCCATAGGTATACCTTGGAGCGTTGTTAGACAGAAAAGGCTCCCACACAGCGTAAAGGATGCGCCTAAGTATCTACCGCAGTCGCAAGCCGGACATTTGACGTAGACTAAGCGGCGCGGCCGCCCCATGGCACCTCTCGATTATAATAAGTATCCGCAGCGTCCAGAATGACATACGCCGGGGCGTCGGGCTTCCAGCTTGGGAACCCCAGTGGCAGAAGGCCGCAGGTGGCAGCCTCCCGCCTGCAAGCCCGCCGACTCGACCAGGAGCAGGCATGCTCACAGCTTACACTGAGTCCGTTTGCACCATACATTCGAGCTTAGTCCCGCATGTCTAGCTGCAGTCAGCGCACTATGTTTGTCTACCTTGAGGTCGGGGAGCTAAGTTCTGGGTACAGGGTCTACTGCGCCAGTCGGGGTCGTGTTACGGACTACCGGTGTGCAGCGATTGGGTGCGCACATCGGGAATACGGCGATGGTGCTCAGCTCGAAGTCCGAAGACAGATTGCTGGGCTTCCAGAAGTCGTGTCGGAGGCCACGTGCATCTGGAGGGTGTGTACGGGTAGGGCAGTCGTGATGTTGATCGTCCCAACAGGACTGTACCGGCTGGACGCAGGATGGTGCGAACCAGCGCAAATGGGGCGGAGCGACACTCTGGATTGCAAACTTGCTTGCGACTGCTACCTACACAAAACAGATGCATGCGTGCTCACAAAGGCAGTAAGCAGAGGACGCATGATGTGGCATCATGGCAACGGCAGTTGTGTACACTGTAGCCTGAAGATGGAGGATTCGCAATCGTCTTACACATTGCCTTGTAGAGAAATTCCCGCAGCGGTGTGGTGTGGGACGTAAAGCGTGCTATGTTTAGCTCTTCTAGCGTCTGGCGGCCAATACTTGGGGACTGTATTGACAAGAACAGGCAGGACCGGACAGAGATTAACATCTGGTATATGGTATTGATAGAGGTGCACGTCTTCATCAATAACCAACGGCGTGGTGGCGGAGTGGTTATCGCGCAAGACTAGAAATCTTGTTCCTTCGGGAGCGTAGGTTCGAATCCTGCCCACGTCGAGCTTTTTGATTTTGCCGCATCAGTCCAGTGGAATAGCAGCCGCTATATAATTCTTTTTTTTTGTTAGCCTAGGGATCATGTTAGTGAGGCAGATATCAATGGTGTGTTTACAAGAATGGCGACGACAAAATGCTCGGAGATACGACGCGAGACTGGCGTGGCACGTTCGCGTGGCCGACGCCAAGACGTGCCCGCTTGTCAAGCTTCCCTTACCTTGCGTCAGGGTTTGATGTTGAAGCTCCTCACATCGCTATGCCTCCACGCCCGTTCCCGTTATCCTTTCGCATAGGGAACGACATCTGCAGCATCAATCGTATCCACGACATCCTTAAGCCCAAGACCGGAGACTCCTCTTCTTCACTCAAAGGCCCTCCATTTAAGCGTTTTATCTCCAAGCTTTTGACATGGCCTGAGCGAAACTATTTCTACACGCGATTCCCCTACTATAAAGATGTCGGAGAGGATACGCAGATCCTCAGAAATGTATCATACTACCTAGCTGGCAGGTACTGCACAAGAAACATTTTCTCTGCCATTCATGCACTTACAATATGCAGATGGGCTGCGAAGGAAGCTGTTCGCAAGGCCTGCGAACACCTAGGCGACTCCAATGGTTTCCATTCAATCATGATCCTACCTGTGTCCGTATCATCGAGGCAATCCTTGGGAGCGACGTCCCGTCCACAAGCCCTAGTATTGCGCGACCGCCTTCTTGAGCTATCGCCACAGCAGGAGGATAAGGCGATGAGTGGTGGAATGGAATTTGACATTGATTCTCTCGACGGTCAACTATGCGAAGTGAGCATAAGTCATGATACCACATACGCTACCGCAGTTGCGCTCGTCCCGGTGGTGGGAGAGTGGCAGTCACAGGCTGCAAAGCTGCGAGGTCAGGATCCTAAAAGCTAGACTGTTGCAAAGAGCTTTTCTCTTCGTTCCCGCAATATCTCTACTGCACGAAACAGCTGAAGTATGCATACGCGAGCTGCAAGATGGAGTATCATCCGCTATCGTGGTCAGAACCGTACATCCCTTGACGCGTACTGCAGTATGTCAGGTCGTATACCTGCATCAACGACCAGGTTCACGCAAATCTAGTCTGAAAGCGCGATCACGGCCATTGTCCACTCGAGTCCCGCGCTGAGCTATATCAACAGACTCTAAGCTCGACTACTCTGGATGACAGACGAGCAATCTTCTTGAAGAAACCAAAGCACCCAACATATTCTACCTTGGATTCCGTAAGATTTGTACGCATAGAAATGTGATAAGGCGTAAAGTGTTGGCTGCAAGCTCACATGGCAGACCTCCGCAGAAAGCTGTAAGTTGATGGCAAGCAGACCATCACCATGATCGAGTTACGACTACTATTCCTCACAGTCGGTACAAACTATGCAGTAGAATACCCCAGCATAGCTTGACTCAATCATCTTACATATCGTATAATGGAAAATCAAGGCGCATCTCACTGATCATAAGTCCACAACTCGAGCTTCATGCGCACCGCCTCGCGCCACCACGCTCAAAACACGAGTAATGCGGTCCCAGCATATCAGGCATTACCCTATCCAACTGCACACCGGTGCCACGACAATCTCGTGTTGGTTGACCATGCCACCAAAATACGAAGTTACCTCGCCGCTTTGAGTAAAGCAGCAGCTTGGCTGCATACGAAGTCGCCTAAGTCGCTTCGTGATTCGCCAACGAAGAAGCTCATGAGTGAAAAGGATACTCTCAGAAACAAGAACAAGGTTTTTGGGTTTCGGCTTCGGCTGAGCCACTATGGTACCGTGTGTAGATCTCAATTAATAATAACAGTAGGTGCCTGTAGCTTCTGCATGATTCACAGCTGAACTCCGTTCAGCTCGCCTTCCTTCACTCAAGTGCCATCGGCAATTCTCTTTCAAAGCGGTCTTTCCCTGCAGCACAACGAACGCCACAAGGATCCAACATGCTCGGGCGCGTCTTCGCGAGCTCTGTGCTGTTCGCGTGCTTCAGCCTGGCGGAACTGCTAACAGCCACACGGGAAGCCTCCAACCCGACAATAACAACAGCACCAAACATACCAATCGAGTTGCTGAGGAAGCAGGCAGTTGGCGATCGTTTCATTGGATGGATCTCCATAGATGGAGAATGGGCCAGCCGCTCTTGCGAAGTCGGCGGCACTTACTTCCAGAGCGACGAAATCTGGAAGTGTTGCCCCACCACGCTCGATGGCTGTAACGCCCCGATTGGATGTGCGGCGGGAAGACTAATCTACTCGATCTACACATCTAGCTCACACAGTTATACTACGATTGCATGGTACGAGTTACTCATGCATTGATATACGGGAGATGGTAGACTGATTAATATATGTAGCACGGAAGCGTATGACGACCCTGACGCTACATCATGGTCAGTATGCAACACGGGATTGATGTATGAGAATACTGCGGACTTCGACCCAGTAACCAACATCTTCTGCGGGGCGAGTGCTTCGAGGTTTACGTGAGTCGAGAGTTTCGATTACCACTGATGTCGCTAACTCAACGATCAGATACTATCGCGTAAGACCATCTGAGTCCACGTCTTCATCTTCAGGCAAGTCCTTGTTATATCACCCATCATATGAAACTCTCACTTACCACTTATCAGAATTCTCAACACCCGCATCCACATCTGCCGATCCGACAAACACATCCCTAAGCCAAGCCGATTCCGCAACCTCAACCCCCTCCTCGACTCCCCTCCCCCAGCCAACCGAAACCAAAAGCAAAGCCTGGATTGCCGGCGCCGTCGTAGGTCCCATCCTTGGCCTCGCCCTCGTCGGCTTCCTAGCTTGGTTCTTCCTCGTCAGGCGCAAGAAGAAAACCACTTCGCCGCCACCACCCATGCAACAGCAACAACATAACGTGCCTCCGTCTCCCTATCCAGGAAGTCCCGCACAATCCCCAGCACCCTACTACGACGCGCAAAAACCCTCCGCGGTTGCAGTTCCCATGGGCGTGGCATCGCACCAGAGCTGGGCTGCGCCCCCGCCGCACTCACCGACGTCCCAAGGCGCGGTGTCGCCGCACGTGCCGCCGCAGGATCTTTATGAGCAGCAGTGGCAACAGGATCAGGGGCAACAAGTGTATCCCGGGCCGGGTCAGAATCCGCCGCCGCAGAACGTGCAGGCGTATGCTGTGGGTGGGGAGGGGAAGCCGGTGGGGGTTGGAGGGTATGGGGAGAGGCCGTTTTCTGCAGAGCTGGATGGAGGGCAGCAGGGTGTGAGATAGGAGGGGATTGGACGGGGTGGGGAGGTGGTAGGGATGCTGATAGTGTGGAAGGGTATATTCGGTGATCGTGGGGAACAGATTCTTCATCAGGGTTAGAAGCGCACGGTTGGCATATCTGTGATGCACAAGGCTGATCAGCTGAATCAGAGAGAATGCATCTGAACTTATTTTGTCATTCAAGAATTGTCCCGCTCCTGCCATTTCCGAAAAATAGCACTCTCCACCAGGCACCCACTCACGTGCCGCGTCTGTCTACACCACCATCCCTAGGCAACGTGTCCAGGCTGCGCGCTCTCCGATGAAAGTATCTATCCCACCCGCCTTCATACGCTTGGGTTCTCAACTTCACCCCTTGTTCTCCACCAGAAGGATTTGAGTGGTTTCTAAAGGCATCTCTACATTTTGCCATATAGTGTATGACGACGAAGATGACGGCTAACATAGTGAGAGCGGCGAGAGAGATGCAGATCGACGTTGGCAAGTTGTTTCGGATGAGCATACTCTGTGAGTGGGCTGAGGGATGGATGATTTGGGAGGAAGATGATATACGCTGAGATTGGAAGCGATGCGTTGATAGCAGTCAGAGAACCAGCTCGTCATTCCGCTTATTGCGTTGTACTGGAGTGAAAAAAACTGATGTCCATGTTTCTTGTTTCGCCAGGTTGAAATTGTTGTAAGGAAGACATTGTATGCAAAGGTTGAACGTGACACCACGTTTGCTACGCTACAAAAAGTGTAACTTGCATCGTCTATGACACTAAGAAAAGGTCAGTTGAATATGAATTGAATGTGAAGTTTGGGGCTGAGTGGAGGCGCCTGGAATACGATGATTAGCAGGCATTCTTCGAAATAATTTAGAGAGAAGTAGATCACTCAGCTCTATTACTTCACCAGCAGGACATTTAATTCACTCAGTGCCAATACGATGATGACTAGCCAGGATTATCTGGCCCAACGACCACCGTTTTCGTACTAATTTGACCACTCACCATAACCTTGGAAACCATCTTCCCATAAATACCCTACACGCCTGCAAGCTGGGGTCTCAGTCTTGAGCTCGAGGTCTACCGTACAAGGATAGGAAGTTGGCGCTTGTTTATTAGCCGACCGCTCTCTCAGATGAGTGAGGCAGTCCACAAAGGTGTGGCACATGAACTTCATGTCGAATCCAGTGACGTGGAACACGTTGATGCCCGGCTCCAGCAGGACACTGCCGTCGTAGGGGGTCGTGGCATTAGTAAGATTGAAAAGCGTCCAGACGTGCGATGAATAGTATAGGCCGCCTTTCTCGTCAGAATGAAGATCCAGCTCGAGCGAGCGAACGACTTGGTGCGATTCCGAAAGCTGGTCTAGCAAGGACGAATGCGAGTAGTAGCAATTTTCGGGACCGCGATGTGTTTCTCGCAGATTTCGCGCTCGGCGAGCGAGATCTCGCGATGGTAGGAGTTGTGCGTTCCGATGGCTTAGATGTGGTACATGCGGAGGCTGGAGTTGGTGTCGTATTGAGCTGTAACGAGCTGTAACGCCATCTGTATTTCGTCAGTTCTTGCTTTGGATGTAGGAAACGTGAGTCGTACGTGCAAGCAGCACAAGGCTCGTGGGTACCTGAAATTGTTAGCATAGTTAAGCGTCTTCGAGTTCCTCCAGAGCCCTACCAGCTTGCTCAACATGTTGTTTTGTCCTCCAAAGCCGACGTACAATATAAGGATTGAAGCACTACGCATGACAATGCCGACGCTCACGAGAACCAAGCGGGCTCGAATACTCATCGCGGCATTGTTCACTGCTCAGTCTAGCTTACGCATTAAATGAAGCCATTCAAGCATCCCGGCGTTGATCACAGCATATGCATGAGCGACGAATGCCTATTGGTTTGTCTTTTTGCTGTATACCGACCTTCCAAAAACCATCCCGCTGGTCCTAATGTCCCATAAAATGGCGAAGGAGAATATATGAAACGGTGATGGGGAACGCACATGCTGCGGCGTGTTTACTGTCGACGTTTTCTACGTGAAGGGCGAGAAGTCTCAGTGTCCCCTGGGGGTTAGAAGCTTGGAGTTCGTCAAGCCGTTTTTGTCCTTTTTCAAGATTTCGAACTCCCATCATATGATGGTTGCTGGCTGTTATTGCGAGGTAGTATGCGGTTAGCATGAAACTGCTCGGTAGATGACATCGAGGCAGTCATGTATTAATATAACTTACCCAGTCCGATACCAGAAATGGCGCCTGCAGTGCATTAATATGAACAACCCAGTTGGAGTGCCCGAGGTCGTTTACTGGTGATGAAGATGATTCGTTTGCCTGTGGCCATTATCATGCTAAGAAATATGGTATGTTGAATTTCAGCCAGTAAGTCTAACTATTTGGCTTAGATGTCGGAATCAGTACATTTGTTTACCGTCACAGAGTTGCTCCTGCAGTCTTCGCCTGCGTAGAAGATGAGTGCACGCCGAAGTCCGACAAACATCATGTGTTTGGTATCAAGGTTCTCCGAAAATCAGCGCACGAGCGCCTGCGATGTATGGCAAAGGATCTTGTGCGGCGATGAATAATGCTTGTGGATGAACAGGATGTCCGGAAGCGTTGTATAAAGAGATGACTCCATCAGCTAAGGTTGTTCGACTTGAACATAGATACAGTCGCTGGGCTTGAGACACCACGAGGTTTGTTTGCACGCAGGACACCCGAATGAATTTATCTAGGTAACGGAGCTGTGATTCTGAACAAAGCCGGAGCGAGTAGGGCGAAAGTTGATCTGGTCTAATTTACCGCATCTGAGAGTCCTCTGAGAGAGCGTCAAAGAGATGTAAAGTATACTCGAATGTTCTGCACTTAGAGTGCGACATAACATATTGTTCTGATGATATTTGATGAACAGGCTCAGGTGTCTAATTAAATGGTTGTGAATGACTGCAAGTTACCTTGTTACCTAGGTACCGTACCGTACCGTACCGAACCTGCCTACCGTACCTAGGTACCGGTACCTATCGTAGCATTTCTGCCAAGCGACAACATCTTTCTGCAGTGACGACACTGGTCGCAGTACGCGCAGCAGCACATTCCTGAGTCGGCACCCCTCACGCCTCTGCAGACCTTCGACGGTGCCTTCTCCAGTACCGGTAGGTAGATGCGAACCTAAATGCATAGCATGGCCATGTCTACGGTACCTAGCGCTCCGTCCAACAATTCTCGTCTCCACGCAACGGCACATGCATGCGCCAGCAGTCCGACCCAGCAGTCCGACCCAGGAGCAGTTCGCGCTTCGCTACACAATTCCCCTCAAATCGGACTATTCCAGGGCAGCGGATACTTTGCCCTACCATGAAGCTAGAGCAGCCTCTCCGCCGTATCCACAACAACGGTTTGCTTAGTAGATGCGAAGAGAAGGGTCACGCCTACACGCATAGACATCTGAAGTGATTTCTGCTCGAGCCGAATCCCGCGACCGACTGGTACTCGTGCTTTAATAGGCTCCTAATGGGCTTCGGATTGGATTGGCACCACGATGATGGTCAATGAGCCTGCTCAGACCACAGCTGCACGGTTGTCAATCGTGTCGTGCTATGATTTGGACTCAGGCTCCACCGTACAGTTGCAACGGCCCAGGTTCTTCGAGGCCAATAGGATTTCAAGAATTATAGGCTTTTGCTCTCCCTTTATGCAGCACTGGGCGACACCTGTTCGCCCGCTACCTTATCTGGGCCAATGCGGACCCGTTACCTACCTACCGTATAGGCTCTTGGCGGCGACTTCCAGCATGGTAAGTAAACCGTCATATCTCGCCGAAGCATTGGCCGCAAGTGAGCTTGCCCATACCCCCAAACTCTGGCATTGTGTGGAGCTACGTTCGAAAATCGTCAAGTTGGACGATGTGGACTAGGTATTCCCCATTTCAAATCTAAAGACGTGACCACTCGCGGTGGGACATTGATATCATTGATCGGCTGTTAACCTTTCCCAGGAATCGACCGAAAGAACCAGGCGACTTTATCAAAGCGCGACTAACGGTAGGCAAATTTTCCGTTGTCGTACGAAGCGGGTACAACAAGCAAGCTAACCTTGCGAGCTCTGTGTAGACATTGGGAGCACAACACTCTGGAATGGGTGCACGGGTAGGAGGCCTCGAGACACAGGCCGTGCATCGCTCTAACTTTCTATGTCTTCTTTCTTGCATGAGCATTATCCTTTAACAAGCACGTTTTCCGGGAACCTTCGGGACGGATTTCTCTACTGTTGATGTTGCTACTAACTGACGCGCGTGCGATGCGCTATGCAATCCTATCTCGTGACGCCACTGGCCTCTTCGCGCTCCTGTGCGACCGGTCATCTACAATCTCTGCACCTCGATGAGATCCTGGTAGAAGACTCTTTACGTTCAAGTGAGAATTTTTACAAGGAGTTGTGACCAGAACGCGAATCGCCACCCCTGATGATTCTTCAGATGACGTTGCCAGAGGTAGTGCTGATGCACAGAGGCTATCTCTCAACAACTTTGGGACGGGGATCATTGGGCGGCCAGGAAGACCGCAGGCCTCAGTTGATAGGCCCTTGTTGGTGTTTACCCCGGCCCCTCACCGTGCCAGCAACGGGTCGTACCTACCGGCAAGACCGCAGCGCGTGAAGCGTTCTTATGCTATTCTAGGTACCTAGCCTACACGTCCTCCAAGCAGGATAACCAGAATGGACACCTACACTTATTTCCATGTTATGACCCACTTGCGTAGAGTAAACACATCTACAGGACTCACTACCAGCGAGGGAGGTCCGAAGGGGAGGATATCCGCGTTCGGTGTTCCGAAAATGTTGGATGAGGCTAGCGGCGGGATAGAATGCGGACGACCAGTTGCGGCCCTTCCTTGGGCATCGGTGGCCCAGGTAAACACCGACATGGGACCACATGGGAATTCCTGAGAACGACCGCAAATACAACAGACATACATCATCAACAGCCAAGCTGCGCAGGGTCTTCCGACTGGCCACCGACAACGACGAGCTTTCGGTACCACACTTTCACCTTTGTTAAGCTTAATTGCTCCTGCGCCTTGTCTCCTGGTCGGAGAGAATCTGGAACCAACCTACCTTTACAATTCGGATCCTTGCCAAATCCCCCATGCCGTGCCAAGTTTCTCAACGCCTTCGCTTTCAACCCCCGTGCTGAGCCTGCAGAGGAGGACATCTCGAAGCTGTTTTCATGGGACTTACCCGATTGCAAATCAGTCCCTGATGTTGTCAGTGGCGTTCAGCTGAACAGGATGGTGATAACACACATGGCCCACAACAGCGTGGAGGAAACGCGCCAGTGGATTGATCCCGCTGTCACGCATGGGAGGCGGCCCGTGCTAGAATGGCCGGGTTCCACTTCTCCCGCCTCTTTGAAGCCTCTTTGATACCTTAGTCTCAACCGAAAGGTTGTGTTCCCCTTTCCGGATGCAACGAGATTAGAACTAGCGTAGCGATTCGCGCGGCGGTGCAGGGTATGTCCTACCATGTACGCACCTGAAAGCTTCGATGGGGTGCATCGGCAGTCTTTACCAGCTCATAAAATCATGTTGGAGACCGCTATGCCCGGATCAGGCCCGCCCTTTACTCTCGTTCATCACCACTCTACTTTAGATCGAGTACCGAATCAGCGGCAATGTTTGCATTTCGCAAACTTCTGTCCCTGTTTTGTCTCCTTCTTCCTGGGTTCGGGCTCCGCTATGATCCCGCACAAGAGGGCTGGAATTTGAATTTGAACGAAACCGCTATCGATCCATTGGACTATTGGGGAGAATGGGACAATCACACATTCAATCCTTCGCCGAGGACATGGCGCTTTCCCTTCTATTGTGTCACGCTGGATCGATACGTTGACGGCGACCCTACGAATAATCTGGCAAATGGCACCACTTTCGAGCATGACTGGACGAGCAATCAGTTCCGATTTGGTGGAGATGCCAAAGGGATGATGAACAACCTTGTGAGTGTACACAAACCCACAACTATCGAGACCCGGTTCTAACACCTTGAATCAGGACTATATACAGGGCATGGGTATTAAGGTACATAATACTAACGTCTAGGGACCATTATCTGACCCAGAACAGGCTATTTACTTCTCTGGCACGCCGTTCATCAACATGCCATGGAGCAGCGATGGATTCGGAGCACTCGATTTCACGCTGCTCGACCACCACCACGGAAAGATTGAAGACTGGAGGGCTCTGGTCTCAGAAATACACCGGCGAGGAATGTACGTGATAATGGACAATACCCTCGGAACAATGGGAGATCTGCTCCAATGGGTTGGTAGCGAGAATGTCACTGCACCTTTCAAGTGGGACGAGTACGACGTTCGCTACAAGTCGACTCGACAGTACCACGACTTCGCGATCGGGAACAATGTCAGCACCACCTGCAACTATCCGCGTATGTGGGGAGAGGATGGGAATCCTCTCAATAACCAAACCGTGTTGGATGCTATGGGGCAGCCTTGCAAGGACAGCGAGTTCGATCAGGTTAGACTTAAAATTCCTCTGCTTTTGGATAATGCTGACATCGATTAGTACGGCGACATGAAGGGCGTCGGCGAAGTTCCAGTATGGGAAACCCAGCTCGCCAAGTTCGCAGGTGTCCAGGACCGTCTTCGGACATGGCGCGAGGATGTTCTTGCAAAGATCAATCACTTTTCTTGCATGCAAATTGCTATGCTGGATTTGGATGGATTCCGGATGGACAAAGCTGCACAAACGCCTGTTGGTGTGCACGCCCGATTCTCCGACTACCAAAGATCATGTGCAAAGCGCTATGGCAAGGAGAACTTTCTCATCGTTGGCGAAGTCGTTAGTAAGATTCCATATGCTTCGCTGATCATCGGACGCGGGAAGCAGCCAGACATGCCTTTCGACAATTTTACGCAGGCAGTTGCGGCCGTCGCTCCTAGGGACGATAACAACTACCTCCGGGAGTTCGGATCTGTTGCTTTGGATGGAGATGCGTTCCATTATCCGTTCTATGGCGCCATGACTCGGTTCCTCGGCTTGGATGGCCCAATAGGTCTGGAAGGTGTTGACTTCGTGGAGCTCTGGCATGACCTCCTTCTGCACACCGACATGGGCAATGCGTACACTGGCGCATTTGATCCGCGATTCCTGTGGGGGATGACCAACCAAGATGTGTTTCGATGGCCCGCTCTCGCCAATGGCACGCAACGGCACATTCTAGGGCTCACCATTGCCAATCTATTGATGCCCGGCGCACCTTTCCAACTCTGGGGTGAGGAGCAGGAATCATACATCTTGGAGAACCAGGCGAGCGACTATATCTTCGGACGCACTCCAATGGCTTCACAGCGTGCGTGGCAGCTTCACGGTTGCTACAAGTTGGGCGCGGAGGTCTACGTAGATATGCCGTTCGAGAAAGCATTACACGGCTGCAAAGATGATTCCGTCGGTCTTGACCACCGCGACCCATCGCATTTTATGCGCAATATCCTCAAACGGCATTATGAACTCCGGGACCAGTACGCCGTACTGAACGACGGCGCTTACCTTGAGACCTTGTCAGAGCAGACTGTTGATATCTATCTCAACGGCAGTATGGGCTTGCCATCACCCACCGGAATCTGGAGTGTCTATCGTGGGGCATTTCCCGATGCCCAGGACTTTTCGGATGAGAATGAGCTAGGGAATCAAGGCGTATGGTTCGTTTACTCGAACGACAACAAGACGGTCAATTATACTTTCAATTGCCAGAACGCTACCGAAGGCCTCATATCGCCATTTCCGGCAGGCACTACCGTCAAGAGCTTATTCTTTCCGTATGAAGAGTACACGCTCAAAACTTCTGCTGCTACACTGAACCTTGAAGGTTCTACTGAGGCTAACGGTTGCCTGGATAGCCTTGAGATGCAGCCATGGAGTTACAAGCTATTCGTACCGAAAGATAAGTTTGCCGAACCTCGTCCGGCCATCACTCGAGTTGTTCCGGGGCATGACGCTCGCCTCATATCTCAAGCACGCGAAGATGAACCTCAAACACTTGCCATCGAAGTGCATTTTTCAAGGGAGATGGACTGCAAATCTGCAACACGAAATTTTTCTATTCGATCGACCACCTCAACCGGGGAGGTCGCGCGCCTCAACACCTCCAGTGTCGTGTGCTCCGATGTAACAGTGCAGAGACAGCAGCAGTATGTGGGCCAGATCGGTACGGCTTGGAAGATGGTAGGAGAACTTGAGAATGTATACGATGGCATTCACGTATACACACTCAACAACATCTCTACAGCAAGCACCGACCTCTATACTCAAGCCGTTGACCATTTCATGTTCCGCATTGGCCGACCTGAGAACCCGATGGTGTTCCCTGCAACTGCAAATTACTCCTCGTCGCTCCTCCACCGCGATGAGGAAACGGGAGCGCTCACCGTCACCCACAAAGCTATTGGAGCAGACAAATGGCAGTACACTCTCAATTGGGGTGCTACGTGGAGCGATTGGCGCGATTATGCTTCTGTCAACGCAAGTATCTCTCCGCAGCCATGGTCTGGCTCGAAAGACCAGGCATGGGAAGGCGAGCACATTGAGGTTCGCTACTGGAGCGAGATGGCGGGAAGTATGGAGCACGTCATGCACGGCGATATCGACTCCGCAACTCCTCGTCGTTGGCCACAGATGCATGTCACTGGAGATTGGAATCTGTATGGTTTTGATTCAGGTTTACCCGACAAGATGAAGGATACAGGTACCGGACAGTGGCACTTTGACATGATGACTGAGTATCCAACACACGTCATCCTCAGCACATGGGGCATCAATCCTGATGGTCAACCAGACAAGTCAAAGCTGTTCGGCGACGTTGATCAGGACGGTGTTCTCGATTGGCTTCCTCCGACCAGTCTGGGGAAGAATGTTATCAACATCACCAACCCAGGAATGCCTTACGTTGGTGTCAAGCTTATCGTGAACGATGGAGATCTACGCTACACATACGAGCCGGTCGGGTCCGCATGGAGACAGATTGTCATCTTCCTCCTCCTGATATTGATTCCCCTTGTTTCAGGAACGTTTGCCATCTGGCTGTTCCTGAAGTCCTTCTATCAGGTCAAGTTCAACCAGCGCGGCATGTCAGAGAAGCGGTTCGTCATCATGGCCGGCTTACCAACTTTCTCGAGCGCCTACAAACAAATTGGCGCTTTCAAGCCATGGACACCGAAGCCGAAACCCACGGCTCTGTCTGACCCCCTGCGTCAGGAAGGGTTTGCTCTCCAGAACGAGGATCATAGAAAGACGATTCTCATTGCAACTATGGAGTACGAGATCGAAGATTGGGCGCTCAAGATCAAGATCGGCGGATTGGGTGTTATGGCTTCGCTAATGGGCAAGAACCTGAAACACCAGAACCTCATCTGGGTTGTACCTTGCGTCGGCGGTATCGAGTACCCAGTGGACGAGATCGCCGAGCCAATGCAAGTTATCATTCTTGGTCAACTATACAGCATCAACGTCCAGTACCACCATTTTCAAAACATCACTTTCGTCCTCCTGGATGCACCAGTGTTCCGCGCACAGACTAAGGCCGACCCATATCCAGCTCGCATGGACGACCTCGAGAGTGCGGTCTACTACTCGGCCTGGAATCAGTGCATCGCGGAGGCGATCAAGCGATTCCCCGAAATAGACCTGTATCATATCAACGACTACCACGGAACGCTGGCACCGCTCTATCTTCTGCCACACGCCGCGCCGCCATGTTGTCTATCGCTTCACAATGCCGAGTTCCAGGGGATGTGGTCCATCAAGCGCCCCAAAGATCTCGAAGAGATCTGCAGAACCTTCAATCTCAGCAAAGAGATTGTACACAAGTACGTGCAGTTCGGCGAAGTCTTCAACATGCTGCACGCAGGTGCAAGCTACCTCCGGATCCACCAACGCGGGTTCGGCGCTGTCGGTGTGTCTAAAAAGTATGGCAAGCGATCGTTTGCAAGATACCCCATCTTCTGGGGATTGACCAAGATCGGATCGTTGCCAAACCCCGACCCTACGGATACTGCGCCTTGGAACAAAGATGACAAGCTGCCGGACACCATCGCCATTGACAACGATGGTGAATCACAGCGTGGTATGCTTCGAGCACAGGCGCAGGAGTGGGCTGGTCTACAGGTCGATCCTGATGCTGAGCTCTTCGTCTTCGTCGGGCGTTGGTCCCAGCAGAAAGGCATCGATCTCATCGCGGATGTATTTCCTTCCATCCTGGAAAAGGATCCCAAGGCACAGCTCATTTGTGTTGGACCGGTCATTGATCTCTACGGGAGGTTTGCGGCTGCCAAGCTGCAGCGTCTCATGGAGCTGTATCCAGAGCGAGTATGCTCCAAGCCCGAGTTCACTGTTCTTCCGCCCTATATCTTCAGCGGTGCGGAGTTCGCGTTGATTCCATCGCGTGACGAACCTTTCGGCTTGGTCGCGGTGGAGTTTGGTCGCAAAGGTGCGCTCGGTGTTGGCTCTCGCGTGGGTGGTCTTGGGATTATGCCTGGGTGGTGGTTTACGGTCGAATCGGTCGCGACCAAGCACCTTGTCCACCAGTTTCAAAAGACCATCAAAGCGGCCATGGCCTCTCCCAAGGAAGTCCGTGCGACTATGAGGGCGCGTTCGTCTCTGCAGCGATTCCCAGTCGCTCAATGGCTCAAAGGGCTCGAGCTATTGCAGTCTGGGTCGATCAGAACGCATGCGCACGTGACCAGCGCGCGTGCTTCCAAAAGGTCTGGTGCAAGCACACCTGCCATCTCTTCTCCGCTGCCTTCGGCGCCGGGCTCGACATTCACCACTCCTGCGAACACCCGGCCCTCCAGTCGCAGACCCAGCCGCGCTGCAAGTCGTGTTAACAGTCGGGCGACAAGTCCGATCCGCGAGGAGCTTGATATCGAATCTATCCCAGCTTTGCCCACTCGCAATGCCGCACTCACTCGACGATATGGTCTGAATGCATCAGGATCAAACGACTCACTAGCGTCGCTTTCAGAGATCCATCCTGCCAATAGCTCGAATAGCTACACCCTATTCCCGATCCCGAGTGCTACGGCGGCAGAAAACGAGAACTACTTCGCGGGTGGTGACTTGAGAAGGGACATTGGCCATGCAGCCGTCTCCCGCAACATGTCTCGACAAAACTCCCAGGACTCAGACGCCTCTCGGTCGTCGAGAAGTGATGCGGATGATCTGGTTGAACAGTACGGTGTTCCGGACAGTCTCAGGTCTGTCGCCTCGTCCTCGGCGCAGGGCTTCAGATCTCACCCTTCGGCATCGGTTCTCAGCTTGCAGACCATAGTCGGTGAGGAGAAGAACTACCGGATGCAAAACGTCGAGCCGTTCTTCACCGACTCCCAAGGTGTCTACGCGAAGCAGTTCGATCTCCTTCTTGGTAGGCTCAATGGATGCACATCGACCAACGAGCTGTGCATCGAGGAATTCATCGTCAGATCTGAGAAGAACTGGTTCTCACGTCTTCATGACGCTAAGCTGGGCGTGAAGCGATCCCACAACAAGCTTGCGAAGGTCGAGGTGGAAGATCATGGGGGCAACAGCAGCAGTAGCAGTGGTTCGAGCGCATCGGTCCAGATGGGCACCATCATCGAAGACGAGTTCGAGCTCGGAACCGACCACACGCCAACAAAAGGCATGAAGAGGGTGGTGCAGTACAAGATCCGCGACTGGCCTGTGTATTCCTTCCTGCTTGCTCTGGGTCAGATTCTTTCTGCGAACAGCTACCAGGTTACTCTGCTTTCCGGAGAGATCGGCCAGACTGCCAGTAAGCTCTACGCTGTCGCCAGCATCTACCTAGCTGGCTCAATCGTGTGGTGGACGCTGTTCCGCACCTTGCAGTCTCGCTATGTCATCGCACTTCCCTTCATTTGCTACGCTCTCGCCTTCTTTATCCTCGGGATGGCTCCCTATGGTTCGTCCATCGCAGCCCGAGGCTGGATACATAACGTCGCAACCGGTCTGTACGCCCTTGCTTCTGGCTCAGGCTCCCTCTTCTTCGCGCTGAACTTCGGCTCCGAAGGCGGCACCGCAACGCACACCTGGGTCTTCCGCGCCTGCGTCGTCCAGGGCACACAGCAGATCTACGTCACAGTCCTCTGGTACTGGGGCGCGCATCTCTCCGTGCTGAGCTCCTCGGGGCAGAATCCCACGGGCTTCGCCACCAGCCCCTACATCACCGCCGTCACCATACCCGTGGCCTTTCTCCTCGGCGCGATCGGCATCTCGCTCTTCCTAGGGCTCCCCGATTTCTACCGCAGCTCCCCCGGCAGCGTGCCCAGCTTCTACTCCGCGCTGCATCGCCGCAAGATCATCCTCTGGTTCTTCGTCGTCGTCATCATCCAAAACTACTTCCTCTCCGCGCCGTACGGGCGTAACTGGCGGTACCTCTGGACGAGCAACCTCGTCCCCGCGTGGGGCATCGCCATCCTCGTCGTCGTCTTCTTCGTGCTCGTCTGGATCGCCGTCTTCACCATCTTCCAGCGCCTCTCCATCGAGCACTCGTGGATCCTGCCCATCTTCGCCATCGGCCTCGGCGCCCCCCGCTGGGCGCAGATGCTCTGGGGCACGTCCGGCATGGGATCCTTCATTCCCTGGGCAGGCACGCCGGCAGTCGGCGCGCTCGTCGGCCGCGCGCTGTGGCTGTGGCTCGGCGTGCTGGATGCGCTGCAGGGCGTCGGCTTCGGCATGATTCTGCTGCAGACCATGACGCGGTTCCACGTCGTGTTTACGCTTACCGCGGCGCAGGTCGTGGGGTCTGTGGCGACGATGGCGGCGCGGGCATCTGCACCGGATCGGCTCGGGCCTGGCGCCGTGTTCCCAAATCTCGCGCTGAGTCTGGATGGGCTTGGGGATGCGGTGTTTTGGGTTGCGTTGGTGCTGCAGGGGGTCGTGTGTGTAGGGTTCTTTCTGTTCTTCAGGAAGGAGCAGT
This sequence comes from Paraphaeosphaeria minitans, assembly GCA_015832175.1. Classification (NCBI taxonomy): domain Eukaryota; kingdom Fungi; phylum Ascomycota; class Dothideomycetes; order Pleosporales; family Didymosphaeriaceae; genus Paraphaeosphaeria; species Paraphaeosphaeria minitans. The sequence goes on from WJXW01000007.1 coordinate 2,031,823, forward strand.
TGGCTAAGCCCTAGGTCCGCCGCAAGGGTCTAACTGGAGGTATTCAGCGTGCCGTATGGCGTTGTCATGGCATGGTGGTTTTGCGATGGTTCTTTCTTTCTCGTTTTCCAATGAGGGTCTGGTTCTGTCCTTCGTTCGTTCGTCGTTCGTTCGTTCGTCGTTCGTTCGTTCGTCGTTCGTTCGTTCGTTCGTTCGTTCGTTCGTTCGTTCGTTCGTTCGTTCGTTCGTTCGTTCGTTCGTTCGTTCGTTCGTTCGTTCGTTCGTTCGTTCGTTGTGGATAATGGTTGGAGCGTTTTGTCGTGCACATTCAGCTTCTCTTCCCTTCTATAGTACCTTCCCTTCTCTAGCTTTCCTTCCTTCTATACATAGACCCAGAGTTATCACCGTATCTATCAAGCATACTGAACAAGTAATGAACAGCCCATGAACAGATAACAACTAGTATTTATACATCCAGTCAGGATTAAACTAAGCGCAATGACTCTGTTAGTAAGCGTGTGTGTATGTACACACTCGTACCACTCCAGACCCCATCCTATCCCATCCCAAGCCTGTCTACCATCGCCGGGTATCTGTGAGAAATTAAAATCCATCGTAAAGAGCGACGCCGTGGACTTCGCCTTCCGTGGCGGGAAGTCCTGTACCCAAGCCGATCCAAGAGGGTATCCATCGTAGAGAGCGTAATCCGCAGCCGTGAGCGGGAACTTTTGTAGCCAAAAAAAAATAAAAAGGCCGAAACAAAGAGCGAGGCATTAGAGGACAGCCACCAAGATGGCGTGTAAAGAGTGTCCCAAGTCAGACCCAAAACGCAAAGCAATGCAAAACAAAGCCAAAAAAAAATTCGAATCAAGGAGTCTCAAAATGTGTCTGCAGCCCCGGCGTACTCGGCACCCTCGCGTGCTTGCTCCGCTTGAACGAGTGCATCGGCTTGACGGCGCTGTTGCCCAGCGTGCTCGTGCTCATGCGCGCGTCGTAGCTTTTCTTGCGGCGCTGGGCAAAGTACACGGGCATGATCTTCATACGCACCGCACTCTCGATGAGGTGCACGCTGAACTCGGTGCGGGCTGGCGACGCGGGCGACGGCAGACCGGGGGATGCTGGAGGCGCGAGGGACGGTCTGCGCCCGTGTGACGGGGTGGTGGGTGTCTTGGGCGTCCATGTGGAGGTGAAGTCTGGGGTGGGCGGCACGTTGAGCGATGCGGAGGTGGGCGTGGTGTCGATGAAGCCGCCGTCGAGACTGTGTCTTACTTCCTCGAGGCTCTGCCGTATCTCCTCGAGCGCAGCGGTGTGGCGCGAGGTGTACGACACATGTGAAATGCGGCGCTCGAAGGGGGGGTAGTGCCACAGGGCGCCCTCTGCTTTCTTAGCGAGGGCGGCGGTTGTCTCCTCGGGAATGTAGCGTGGGGAGAGAGAGGACTGCTTGGCGAGCTGTTCTGGGGTAGGGCGCACGGGGATGCTGAAATTGAGGCGGGGGCCTTTGGGCTCGAGGCGTGTGGGCGGGAGTTGAAAGGAGGAGCGTGGGATGGAGGGTTTGACGGGGAGGGAGAGCGTGCGGAAGGGGCCGCGGGGCCGGTCTTCACTTTGGGTGCCGCGGGTGCCTTGGACAGGACCGGGAGTTACGCGGACGCTGGGATTTTGGGGCGTGACGAAGCCGGCGGGGAGCGTGGGAGAGCTGTTGGGAGGTGTAGGAGACGAGATCTTGGGGGATGTCTTGGGCGGAGTGGGTGGTGTGATGATTGGCGATCCCCAGCCGTGCTTTTGTTCGGGAGTGCTTGACTTGCTGGCCGAGAAGCTGGACGTAGGACTGAAGAGGTCCTTTTCGGTCTTGTAACCCTTGATCGCAGGCTTGACGGTCCTCGTGCCGCGGATGTACTGGACAAGGCGAGGGAAAGCTGGGCAGCAAGATAGGTACATGATAGCGGTGATTTCGGCGAGCCTGCAACAGTCAGCACATTCACGGATGTCGTCTAGATATATACTTACGACCACATGTGAACTGGCCAGATTGTCTGCGTGTAGTTGCGGTTCTTGTCAACCTGGACACCAAATGCCAACCTACAGACACTAGCAATGCATGCAAAGCTGCCAATGCCGAACACAACCGCTACCATGGTCTGACGCCTGCCACTTAGCTGTAGTCTGCTAATACCCCAAACTGCAAAAAGCAAGACAAGGACATCGGAAGCCACGTTGACTGTGCCTGAAACAACGATGAGGTTGTTCTGAGGAATGCACCGGCCAGACACTGTGGGATCCACGATCTTCGCCCGCGGCGTGCAGGAAAAGACATTCGTAAAGAACATGACGGTGTAGCAGAAAGCATTGACATAGGCCAAGGCGCGGACACTCCAGAAGACCATCCGTTGCTTGTTGCCAGAGAACATGCGATCGACTTGCACGAGAATGGAAACCTTCGCAGCGAGCATGATCGGCGCGTACACGATGTCGAGGATGTTTGAGTAGAGGAGTGCGCTCTTGACGGCGTCGGCGGAGAGGAGGGTTACATGTTGGCCCAGACCAGCATGTGAGGCAACAAACATGAACGCAATGAAAGTAGCGCAGCACAAGCCCGCAAGAATGGTAGCGACTGTAGGACCGATTTAGCATACTAAGACCGACTCCAAGCATTACACTTACAATCATCTATTTGTAGCCGTCGCACATCTACCATTGTAATGAAGATCCTCGCGGCCACAGCCACTGTCGTCAAGAAAAGGCATATCGTGGCCGCGGCAATGAAATCTGAAGGAACGTGGAAGGAGGCATCAGCCTGCCTTGTGTTCAGCTCTGAGCGTTGCTCAGCAAGGAGTGTCGCTGGCATCTTTCTTCAGTCGAATCGAAGCAAACGAATGCCTAAAGGAAATAATGAAAGACTGGGAACAAAATGAACGAGATCGCGTGTCTGTCCAAAAAGAAAGCGCGGTGACGTGGATCATGGTGTCTTCTTGTAAGTCTTCTATACGGCATGACACAACCATGCTCTCTTGGCTGGTGGTGGTGCATTTCCGAAGGAAGAAGGTTAGGTACCCGACTGCCGTCAGCTCGCTTGAGAGAGGCGCGGCTGTTGTTGGCAAATGTTTCAGTATGAAAATGTGAATTCCGCGCGCGCCATCTGTACTGCAACTGCCTTTCTTTTCATTTGTGATCAATAGACACAAGCATTAATCTTAACACATACCCTTAATCTACGAAGCGTAGTTCTTCATAGTAGCGAGTTATCCAGATTCTCCAAGTTTACGGAGGCGGCATGTGGAGAGATAATTGCCCTAAGAGGCATAGCCGCCTCGATCGGTTGCCGACCACCGTGCAGGCGTATTGCTCTTGTTTACAGGTCTAAGAACAGTATCTTTGTCGGATACGTAGCCAAAAGAATAGCTAGACTGGCCACAGCACAGCGAGGCTGAGGCTGAGGCTACGGACTTCGGCGCACAGTGCTGTATTGCAGCAGTCGCGTGTCGCACGGTGGTGCAGCGCGCTCGATCCGCGTTCGCGACATGGACAATACTAGGCGTTCGGTCCCCAATTCGTTGTGTATGCGGATCTGTAGGACAATGCGAGGCGTTGAAGCTTCGACAAATCGTGCGAGACTGAACTGGGGTGCGGCAGTGTGGTGTGAAGGTCAGACGCCCCGAGAGTTTCAGAAATGTGCTGACTTGGTGAGACAGAGCCAGCGTAGCAACGGGAACGATAGGCATTTCGATATCGATCAAACGAGTGAGTGTATATAACATGTATTGTGTATGAGCTGGATGTAAATATGTCCCCAGATCTGCCTTTGGCTCGATCGGTGCTTGCAAATTCCAGCCATTCTCGACTGGCGCCTACGAGGATCTGCGCATGTAGTACGATAGGTACGCGCCAGCTCAAATTGACGTACGAGTGCCCTTGAAGTTGTTTATACATGTAAGCATTTGGGTAAGTTGAGGGTTTCCCAGTACAGGAATAGCTTTACGGCGAATGCTCGTTCGAGCTGGTATAGCCGTAATATCGTGGCATCATCAAACGTGACGCCTCTACGTTGGGAGGATGACGTTGACAAACATAGCGCGCTGAAGCCTCAACGCAGGCTGTGCCGTCTTGGCTGAATCTTCTATGAGGCTGACATAGAATAGCCACACGCAGAGGGCGAGTTTCTGGGTCTTCGTTGCCCAGCGGAGGGGACAGCAAAAATTCATACAATCCTGTATCTGATTAGCAAGCTTCAACGTGGAATCTAGAAAACCGTAGACGCCCAACAGATGTCTTGGTCGGATGAGATTCTTTGGTTCTATACGCGGCGTGGGCAATCGTCGTCAGGAGACATTGAGTGCGGCGTTGCTGAGGCACAAGCTGGTTTTGAACGAAACATAGGTAGGAAGGTCAAGCCTGGAAGGTTAGCAGACGGGAGGGGATGATGACGCTGTCTCAAATTAGTAGCGACGGGCGTGATGGAAGGAGAATCAAAACTCTCAGCCTCCATGATGGGGCAAAGTAGATGGACACAAGAGGCAAATCCTATCGCAACGTCAGGAAGCATGCTTCGAACGGGGTCTTACAAACCACACGGCCACATGGAGTCACGATATCCTGACCAATGCCTAGAAGTGATCGATCAAATTGTGCTGGCACGAGCGCTGTAAAAGCCGCCAAGCCACAAGTCCTAAGACTATTAGCAACCACTGAATCCGCCATGTCCTTAGACTTTGCCGTTGCCTGTGAAGGTAGTCGTGCGCGGGAATCCTACTGAGAACAGGTAAGATCCGACCGTAAGGTCAACCGCGCGACGTACCAAGGCCATGAAAAACTTTTAGCCCCAAAACAAATCGGCCTCGGTCATGGTCGCGGTCGCTGATCCTTCTTCAGCCTCAGATGGGTCGGTCAACCTGTCAAGAAGCCAGCAAGCCCTTCCACGCAGAAGGAAAAAAGATCCAAGCACTCCAAAACGCCATGTCCGAAAAACCACACTCCATACCGCCCAAACATTTCCTTAGCACCCCTTGCTCCTTAAAACTCCTGGAAATGTGATACCTTGGCAAGTCCGCACCGCAAGCAAATGAAACACGCTCTTACCGCCAGAGTCCATGGGGGGTCTGAGGGTCCGTCGTGTAAAGTCCTGGGCAAGCAGGCTCTTAGAAGTTGGCAGCCGCGCCGTACAGTGAGTTGTAGACCTTGTCCACAACATACGAAGCACGGATGACCTGGTAGTTGAAGGTCCTGCCGTTCAGACCCTGCAAAGCCTTCTCGCCACCGCTGACCGAGTCAAACTTGACGAAAACCTCTCCGTCCGAGTTGGCGTCAACAGCGATATGCACGACTTTGCCATACTTCTTGTCACATTCCACCTTGATCTCGACCTCGAGCTCCTTGGCCCAGTTCGCGCCGAATTTCTCTAGCTCCCTGCGAAGTATTTAGTTCGATTCTTTTAGAAACCAAGTCCAAGTCACTTACTGATCGGCGTCGAAGGCGTTCTGAATCTTGATGCACTTGGAAGGTGCAATAACGTTCTCGATTGGCGCACGGGCTTTAGCAGTAGGGCGGCGATCGTCCTTCTTGGAGGGGACATCGACCTCGTTGCGGGCAAGATTCAACATTAACTTATTTCGGTCGACCTGTTTAAAGTTGACCCCTGCCATATCAGTATCATCGAGGGCGGATGCACCGCTGATCCCCCGGTCGTCGCGGCCATGAGCCCGGTCAAAGACTCCGCCTGAGCCGCCGGCGTACGCGCCACGACCTCCAGCACCACTGAAAGCGGAGCCCTGGTAAGCAGCTGCCTGGGTCGGGAAGTTGCGGAGGAGATGAGCGGTTGACTCCGGGGTGAATTTGTCGTTGCCCAGGCCAACGCGGATCTGACGACCAGCGAGCTCGAAGCCATTCATCTCCGTAAGAGCCTTCTTGGCGTCATTGGGGTCAACGAATATAGAGGACTGTTAGCTGTAGGATCGACTTTAAAGAGGGGGCACCTACTGAACGAATCCGTAACCCTTGGAGCGAGTCGGGTTCTGCTCATCACGCTGCAAGGTCACCTGCTCCAACTCTCCAAAAGGTAGGAAGATCTCCTTCAAGTCCTCCTCGGTCACGCTGAAGTGAATGTTGCCGACGTAGAGACGGTGGAATGGTGCACCATTGGTGGCACTCGCAGTTCCGCCCTCGCCGGTTGTGCGTATTGCGCGGTTCTTTTCTGCCTCAGTAAGTTGAGCGATGATCGGCACGCCCTTGAGCTTCTGGCCGGTCAACTCGAGGGCCTTGGGAACCGAATCTTCGTGCTTGAACTGGACATAGCCGACACTGAGCATGTTAGCAAGATTCTCAAAAAAGGCAGTGGTACGTACCCTTTTGAACGACCAGTAACTCGATCCGTGACGATCTGTGCCTCAACAACAGGTCCGACGGCTGCGAAGAAAGCATGGAGGTGACGTTTTTCAGCACGCTGCGAGATCTGCTGTACGAAGATCGTTCGCTTATCGTTGTTGTCATCATTTGTCTCCGGGGTGGGGGTGCGACGCCGGCCGCTATCACGACGGTCGTCAGTGTCGCGGTCGCGGCGTGCCGGTACAGGAGAGCGGTCACGGTAACGATCGTCGCGACGGTCGCCTCGGTCACGGCGGGGAGAACGCGAACGTCCACCTCGACCGCCGCCGCTGTAGTAGTCGCCGCCGCGGTCTCCGCGGTCGCGGCCGCGATTTCCACGGTATCGGTCGCGCGAGCTGCTCCTACGCGGAGAATACCTAGCAGGGTCTTCGTCTGTGTCAGCATCCTTGCTCTTACTAGACCGAGGCCGGCTTCCATCTCTTCGCCGGCGCTCACGGCTGTGCTGCCGCTCCCCATTAGACTCACGAGTTGTGTAGCGGTCCCGGGATCGGTCTCGATCGCGGCCATGGCCATGGCGACGGTTTTCGCGGTGATCGCGGTGATCGCGGTCGCCGTAGTAGCGGTCGCCGCGGTCAGAGCGGTCGCTGCGGGCACGGCGCTCATCGTTGTTGTGGTTGCTGGTATCCGACTTGGCCTTGCGCTTTTGCTCGTCCTCGAGCTCCTTGGCGACGTTGTCGAGGAAGTTCTCTACCTCCATGGCGTTCGAGGTCCGCGGGCGCGGGTGGCGGTCCTTGCTTCTAACCGGTAACTGCTTGTAGGGCTCCGATTGCTGCGCGCGCATGCGAACGGCCACGGATCAAGTGTGTGTGTTTGTGTTTGTGTGTATGTGTGCGTGTGTGTGCAGGGGAATGTGTGTAAGGGGACGTGCTCGTGACAAGTGCAAGCTCGAATTACCTCTTGCCAGGTGCGACAGTAGCTGCGGCGAGCGCGGCAATTGACTCTCTGTTGTGGTGGTGTTGCGAGCGCGGCTGCAGAGTTCGCGAGCGTGGTGTTGTTGGCGCGGGTGGAGAGGTTGTGGAGTAAGAGGGCAGGCAGCTTTTGAAGAAGGCAGGAGCGCACGGGCCGCCTCGACTGATGTCACGTGATCGACGCGCGCCAAGCAATAGCGGCGTGAAGGCGACTTCTACACAAGCTCGATTTGCGGTGAAGCATGTTGTATCAATACCCCTTCCATGATAGGTCTGGGGGATGCATATTACATTATAAGGTCTATGAATAGAGATGCCGCCCACAGAATGAGAATCGAGTAAACCAGCGCCTATCCAATGCTGCGTCATCTACATTTGCGTTCTCCTCAGTTGGTCTTGACAACCTTCGGCGGGGCCATGTCCAGCTCGGTGCCAAACACGCGGTCCCAGAACCGACTGCTCACACCAAAGCCGTTTTGGTAGTCTGCAAAGTGGTGTGCGAGGTGGTACTTCTTCAGCTCCCGCCAGTAGGCCGGCAGGTTGCGGTGGTGAAGGAAGTAGTGGGTCATGTCGTAGCATATGTATCCAAACACACCGCCGGCGTACGCGGTGAGCGCGGCGTGCCAATTCCAGAAGACGATGAAGTGGGCGACCTTCCAGAAAGGCGCGGCCAGGGCGATGAAAAGAGTGGGCGGCATGACAAGGCGGTATTTGTCCATGGGAAGGTAATGGTGGATGCCGTGGAGCAGGAAGTGTAGCGTTAGCGCTGCGCGGTTGTCCGGAAGATAGCTGAGAATCATTAGCTTGAGCATTTCAAGTGGACGGGGGCAAGACTCACTAGTCTAAGTGGAACAGGAACCTATGCAGAGCATACTCCAAGAGTGTCCAAACAGCCAAGCCCAACAGCCAATACGCCGCGGTCGGCATTCCGCCCAGCTCCGAATATCCATATGCGGTACACGCAGTCACCATAGGAAGCCACACCATTGGGACTACCCACCAAGGCGTAAGGCTCAGCGGTTCCAGAAAATTTCCAAACAACGGCGCTGAGTCTCCACCCTTGTAATGCCTAGGTCGATGTACCTGCTCCAGGTAGAAGTCCTTCGAGAAGCCACCGAACCACACCTGCATCAGCAGGGGCTTCGAGAGGTCGAGAAATTTGTGATGTTTGTAGTCCCTGTCCGGGTCGGTATCTTTTGACAAGTCCTCAGCTCTCGACATGCCTGTCGCAGCGTACAACGGTTGCTGGGCGGCGAGTTCGGCCTGTCCCTCTTTCGACGGTGGCAGTGGGACAATTTCGGCAGGCTTGTTGCTCTTGGTCGCGGCATTCAATGTGGGTTCCGTGGGCATGAAGCCGACCAGGCTCTCGTCAAGTATCTCGTATGCGGCCTCGGAGTGTGCATGCGACACCTCGTCCTTGAGGATTGCGGTTACGTCCTTTCCGCCGTACTCCAGCACGAGATCGCCGCCACCCGGGTGGTCGTCGATGAAGTCGGTGATGTCGTATACTTTTTCGCCAATGGTCACATAGCAGCTCTTGCTGGTGTTGTGCGCCTGCACATCGGCGACAGGAATGGTGGGCAACGTGCGGCCGGGCATTGTAACGGACTCGGGCGTGCACACGGCGAGTACGAGGTGTGTAGGTCTAGAGTTAGAGTGCGATGGAAAGAATCCTTTGGTTGGGTTCCGGTGGTCGAGGGTCGCAGGAGAGCGTGTAGCAATAAAAGTGGCGGTCAATGTACTACCTGGCGGGAGGCGAAACACGACGGGGAACGGGGGGTGGCGGCGGAAGGTTCGGATAGGGCAAAGAACCGAGACGTTGAGTTTTCGCACTCGAGTTCTCGGGCAGTCCACGCACGAAAGGGATCAAGGAGCGAATACTTTTGAATGCAGCGTGTAACAGAGGACAGCAGAGGAGTGATGGACAAAAATGCTCAGGAGAGTACTGCAGGCACGGCCGCCAGAGCCTAGTCTAGCGATCGATCACCCCAATCTCACCAGCAGGTCGTAAGACGTCTCGCCACCTGCGCGTGGGCTGCCGGCGCCCACGCTCGCCGACTCATTCCAAAGAATCTCAAGGGGGCTCAGATTTTCTATCGATGATGGAACGTTCCCAGCCTCCTGGCGAAACTGCCGCTCCTCCACCCGGCAAGTCAGTGGAGCTCATGAATGCATGAGAAGAGATGCCGTTACGTACGTGTAGTCGTGTCATGCCGCAAAGAACCTTCTCTCCGGGTACTTATTATTATACATGCATGGAGCCGCAGGACTTCATCCTCGCTTTCGCATTTCACCAGACACTCTTGCACGCACTCACAAAATACCAGCCCGCTGCAGACTAGGTACCATTTCCTCTTTGCAGCAATCGGCATATGCAGGATACCTTGCACGCAGTATCTACCTAGAAGGTACCTATCTACATGTCCGGGAAAGGCTCAACCCCGCAGTTGCACCTGTTCAATGGCACCATTTCGCATGCACCACCGTTTCCCGTCTTCTCACTCCTCCTTCCTATTCCATCCCATGCCGTCACCTCTCGTTCCCAATTCACTCAGTGACCGTGTCTGCACCTTACCTGAAACCCGGTCCATGGTTACCTGTAGCCAAGCCACGGCCATCTTCCCTCTTCGCAAGCCCGCACTCCCGATGCAGACCTCATCCCTCGTCACCAACCGTCGTATCTGACCACGCAGTCGGGTCGAACAGTTCTCGCATCAACAGCGCACCACCCCTCCCCATCCTCGATCACGACTCACTTGTCTACCTACATCGTCCTGTACCGACCCTCGGCCTGCGCACACCAATCACCGTGTCCCCGTTCGCCAGGAGAGCTGGTGAAGGCAACTTCGCTGTCCACAAACCCGAGCGCACAGGATTTGCAGGCGAATGGAACGCTGGCTGGCTGGCGAGTAGGGAGAATGCCACCCTGCGCTCCAACCTGTAGGCTGGCTGGCTGGCTGGCTGACTGCGTGGGTAGTAGGTAGTCTACAAGGTAGTTGGGTAAACACCACGCCACAAAACCACACCCATGCATGCGAGTACGAGCAACGGCCGCGACGCGAACCTCACCACGCAACCCCCTACCTCGTGTGTCGTCACTGGCTGGCACGTCGCACAAGCCCTACCTACCTACCTAGGTTCCTACCTAGGTTCCTACCTACACAGTACCGCAACGTGCAGGGGCCACCTTTTGTCATTCATCCTACCGACATGGACGCAGAACGACTGCCACACCTGATTTATCCAGACGACCCAAAGCCTCCCATGCCGACTCGTCGCGAGCCGAATCGCCTTGTGGAGACACGGCAACATGCGCGCAGGCATTCAGGAAAGAAAGGAGAAACAAACAAAAAAAAGACCTCCACAGAGTCAGGTACCTAGGTAGTCCATCCAACCGCTTCCCTTGCACGCATGCAAAGTCGGGCATGCGAACCACACCGCAAACAGAAAAAAAAGATGCGCCTCGCGAGCATGTTTTGCCATTGGCCGGACCGGGTGAACCGTGGCCACCTATCTGCAGGATGCACGCCAGCGACGTTCCGCGGCCTGCACCTTGTACGAAAGTACGTGGGTCGCTCGATTGCTAGGTAGCGACGAGAATGCCTGTCCAGGAAATCCAGGGATAACGGCGAGCACGACAACCTCTTGCAACTCATACCAACATCGCATGCCTGTTCTCTGAAAGGAGAAGAAGAAGAAAAACGACCACCAACCACCACCGAGCACCACCGAGCACCGCCAACAACCAGGTGCGGAGCCCACGGCAAACATGCGTTCGAGCCCGTACATCCCAGCCGCCTGCGTACGCATGCGCTGTGTGTATGTGCGTGTGTGTCAGTGTCTACCCGCTCGAATCCTTGCGAACGAGATCCCATTTTCAAAGGAAGACGCTTCCTCCTCCCAGGTAGGTATGCCTATGCGAGCTATTTCGGTCTCTTAACTTCTTCTTCTTCTTCTTCATCCCACCGAAATAATATGCATGCAGCCGCACACGCCGAACACGCCTTCGGATCCACGCCGCCCAGCACGCTCACACTCCCCCCCCCTTCTTTCTCACGTCACCACGACCAGGCCCCTCTACGCATGGAGAACAGCAGCTTCGTCTATACTATGTATGCTCAACACCAGTCGCAGCCACGTGTGCTTGCGGTAAGCAATGCAGGCACCCCCGCGCAGGCTGTGTGTTACCCGTGGATCCGCGGCCGCTTGACGCCAAATGTACCTTCGCTCGTTGCTGTGCGCATCTAGGGAGACTACTCGTGCATGTGCTCGTGCGGTACGCCCGTCCGTCCCCTGCCGACGAGGCCACACGAGGCTCGGCTCGCATCGACCCGACCGGATCCGATCCAACTCGCAAAAAATAAAAGCCTTCTTCTTTCCCTGAAAGACCCATGGTATAGATGCCGATCGCGTCATATCGTACCAGTACAGCAAGAACCGAACCGAAAGCAGGACAAAACCAAGCGCATAAATGTAAATGCAGCGAATGACGAGAAATGCATGCATGCATGCACCTCAATGCAGTGAAGATGGAAAAACCAAAGCAGTGCCCCTGTCACCCTCTCCCCCTCCCCCCCCCCTCTCTCCCCAGAAACGCATAAAAGTCCGTCCGTCCGTCCACGTGCGTTCGTCGTGTAGGTATGTCCCGCCCCAAGCGAAAGGACCAGACGTCGACGTCGACTGCCCGCAGCTGGCGGGCTTGCTTGCAGAGCACCGCGCTTGGCTGCACGTGTTCTCTTCCCTTCCGCCGAGGGCCCCAATGATCGTGAGCACGCCCACGCCCGCCGTTATCGAAGGGCTGCGCGTCCCGAGGGATCCTCCAAAAAAACGACGCTTCTCTCGCGCGTTCCCGCCCCTAGCGGCCGGTCCCGCGACTCCACTCGTCGTGCACATCTAGGGCCTGTTCGGTGGGCGTGATCTCAAATCGTGATCTGGGCTTGATCTCGCCTGGTTTCAGTAAAGCGCTGGCGTAGAATTTTTTGTTAGTGTAGCTATACAAATTGTTCTAAAGACCTACTTCTAACGTATCTAGATTAACCTATGTTTAGTAACTACTTATTTAAAAGTCTTATCTTGTTAAACTTTAGTGTTATTATTAATTAATTCTTTATACTAACTCTAAGTACTCTAGCGTGTAAGGCGTTATAAGAGCTTTTATAGAGCTTAACGCCTACTCTATTACTAATATTAACTCTTTTTTCTTTATTATAGACGCTAGTGTTATCTCTATTAACGTTTATAGTATCGCTAACGCCTAGAGAGAGCTAGGGTTAAAGTCTATAGTTACTATATATAATTAAGACGCTCCTTTTAGCGCTTATAAAGTAAGTAGAGGACTATAGGTAATATGTAAATACTAGTTATAAGGTAACAGCGTAGCGTGTAGTAGCTAAAAAAGTAGCCTTAGTGTCTTTACTAGGCATAGTGTTATCTATCTAGTAGTGTAAAAATCGCTATAATAACTATAAGGTAGACTAGAAAGTCTAGTAAAAGCTAAATAACCTCTCTAGATTTACTATAAATAAGTTTAGCGTTATTATAAGAGATAGCTAGGCGCTAATAGAGTACTTTAAAAAATACTTAGATGCTTAAAAATATTATATAAAGCCTCTAGCGTATAAAGACCTATACTAGCGACTATTTAACAGCGTAATTACTAATAGAGCTAGGGTAAGAGATATTAATTAATTAATTATAGCGATAGTTAAAGGTAATAGTAAAGAGGATAGTAATAAAGTAAAGACTTTAGGGCCTTATAAAAGGCGTGTAGAAATATTAACTATAGTAGAGAGATCTTATAAAAAGATAACTTTAGCTAATAAATTAAGTAAGTAGGTTAGTAATATAGCTATAGAAATTAGAGGATTAGTAGAAGCTCTATTAAAAGATCCCTAGTAAGAGGTAATTAATTATTTTATAAAGATATATAGCGTTCTAGATTACTACTTAAAAATACTAATTACTAAGCGTTTTAAGTTGCTTTTTATTACTAAGCTCTATCTAAGTCTTAAGCCTTAATTAGTGTAGAAAACCTAAATAAAAAATAAAGTAAATAAGTAGCTAGGTATCCTACGCGATAAGTAGCTATAGCTACACACTATTAGGCTAACTTAAGAAGGTAATAGTAAGTTAAAAAAAAAAGAGTAAGTTATAGAATTTCTATAGAAAGTTAATAAGTATATAAAAGTAGATTAGCGCAACACGCTAAGACTAGCAATAGTAGTCTATACGCTAGTTAGTGTTTTGCTTACCTTCTATAGTATTACTGCTCTAGTAATCTACACTTTCTCTCTTATACTTTACTTTCCTAAATTACTTATTTATACAACGCCTATATCTCCTCTACTATTTTTTTACACTGCGACTTCTACTCCTCCCTTATTAAAGGCTAATTTATTAGGTGTTAATCCTCTGTAATAGTAACTTCCTAGAAAAAGTTCTTATACCGCTTACTAGCGTACGTAGGTAGCTGCTTAAAGTCCTTACCTACGCTGTCTATTTAATTAATTAGATTATATATAGCTATAAGAGCGTATATAAGCTTAACTTAAGTTATAATATTAAACTTATAAGACCTATTAAAAATCCTCTAATAACACTTAAAGACGCTAAACGTACACTTAATAATATTTTAGAGACTACTATACTAGTAATTAAATAGCTCTTCTACTATTTAAGGCCTACTATTTAGTAGCTACACTATCTTTTAAAAGTAATAGCGTACGCTGTAATATAGTATAAGTGTTATATTACTGTTTATATATCTAGCGTCCGCTAGGTAATATTTGCCTAGAAGAGCTATAAATCCTTATTAATAAGCGTCTATAAGCACCTAGGCGTTGTAAGCGCTACCTTCCTAGCTAGCTAAGATGTATATAAAGTTTATATTAAAGTTAATAGCTACTAATATATTTTAGGAGAGGTATCTATAGTAATTTCTATATTATTTAGAGTTATCTACTAGCACGTAGACTTTAAAGTTTAACCTATTAAGAGCTCCTACATAGTCTTTAAAGAAAAGTATATATTTTAGATTATTATATATAGCCTCTAGGCAGGCGCTAGAGGGTAAATATACAACTTCTAGGTATAGTAAAAGGACTATAGCGAGGACTTTATAAAAGTTACTACTAATGTTAGTAAAAGTTAAATAAAATCTCTATATATATATATAGTAATTATACTTAGTAAGTGCCTATAGCAGTGTTTAGCTTTTTACTACCTAGCTCTTTATGCGTAGATATATAGAAACGTAAATACTTTCTCCTTAACTTTAATTTATTAGCTATCCTTAACGTGTTATCTATAGTAAGTAATAAGAGCCTTAAAGGTGCTCTGCTAGAGTTATGTCTCCTTATATAGGTATAGGTTATTAATAAGGCACCTAGCTAGCTAAGCTAGACCTAGGCATATATCCTCTACGCATTTATTTACGCCTATAGGTAGAGCTATAGTCTTCTCTATAGCGTTAATTAACACTAAAGTTATTACTATTAACGCTTCTATAACGCCTATAAGAGCCTCTCTACTAAGTATTATAGCGTTAAAAAGCTCTAAAATTAGGTAAGATAGACTTTCTAACTTTATACTTAGTTTAACTTATAATTTTACGCTTAAATAGGTATAAATATAGATCCTGTTAGCACTAGTAAGGTTTAATTTAGCTAGTTAATTGCTCCTAGATTAGACCTCTATTTATGACGTTAAGATCACGCTCGAACCGAACACGGCGTGATCTCAATGTGAGCCTAACTGGATCTAGTAATCGAGATGAGATCAAGCCTCCAGATCACGTCTACCGAACAGGCCCTAGGCTATATGTCCTCGTGCATAGCTCGCCAATGGCAGTCGATTCGAGTAGCCTTCACTTCAATTCCCCTGCATCCAGCACGGCGCGCCCGTATCCTGCGCCGCGCCCTGCCACATGTCGTAGTCGGCGGCCATGCCGACGCCGAACGGTGCCTCGAGCATGTCCGGCAGATTTGTGTCCCAGACCATGTCGTCCCAGAAGCCGCTGAGGGTGCCGTCGCCGAGGCTACTGACGTTAACGTTGGGGTCGCGCACCCAGCCGCCGCCCATGGCATCGGGGTTGAGCGCGAAACCGTAGTCTGGGATGGGAACGCCCGGGTCACCGCCGTAAGCCAAGTCTGCTGCGCGGTGGTCGTGGCCGTGGCCTAGGGCCTGCACCTGCAGGTGGTCCCGTGCGTGTGCGAACGGGGGCATACCGTTCTGGGTCTGGGTGTGCAGCGCCTGCGCCGAGAACTGCGACTGCATCTTGTACGCGTTGTAGAGCCTGCTGACGGCATCGAGGCTGCGCTTGGCGGCGATGCTCCAGGGTTTGCTGCGCGCGAAGAACTCGAGCGCCGTCTCGATACTCGCGCACCACCGTGCCGTCTCCTCGGGCACGCTCGCGTCGCTGAAGAGGCTGACCAGCGGCACCATACACGCCTGGAAGGTGAACCAGACCGCGTTCCAGCCTGAGATGAGGTCCGGGCAGCACTCGGCTGAGATGTCGTCGATGGTCTTGGCCGCGACGATGCGGCACTTGGCGACGCTAACTTTCTCCTCCACGGAAAGAGCGTGGAGCGGGCAGCGGCGGAGGGCGGAAACGAGGAGGGCCGGGCGGTGCAGCACGATGCGGAGGTTCTGGAAGCGCCACTTCATGACGAGGCGGACGCGGCGGAGGAAGTCTGGGCACGATTCGTTCGAGTTCGAGAGGATGGGGGGCAGTTCGTCGTGCCATTTGATGATTTCTGCGTCGTAGGCGGCTGTCTCTGTGTGCGAGAGGAGTGGTGACTCGACCAGGCGGTCTTGGATCTTGGTGGCTATGGTGCAGAACTCGGAGGCGTAGATTAGCGGTAGTACCTTGAGGTATTCAAGGTATTGTGGGCTGTTCGGTTGCGGGAGGATCCCCTGGCGAAGCGTTAGTGAATATCCCTTGGAGTATGTGCATCACCATACTGAATCGTTGGCCATACCAGGCCGCAGTACTGTGATGGATGGTCCCATGCGCCCCAAGGACGGCCGCCCAGTGGTAGTTGACGCCCAAGCATCCAGACAGAACAAACTCCACCAAATACGCCTTCGGTCCTCGGGTGATACTGTGTCTCCATCGCCATGGCCCAGAACATTGAGTAAATTGTTGTTGTTGTTGTTGTCGTGCGCTGATCTATCCGAGTACTCCTTGTGTAGCCCCAGCGCCGTTGCCATCCGAAGTACACCGCCCATGAGCGAATGTGCCTCGTTCGGTCGGTTCAGATAGTGCATGTAGTACCCGCTCATGATGGCGAGCGCTTGCAGTACCTCCAGATTGCCGCTGCCAAAAGATTCGAACGAAAGATGCAGCCGGGACCGATTGAAGTATACATAGTGCGCCTCGTTGCTCGCTGTAGAAGATGCCAACGATCCCAATGCGAAGACGATGTTGAGCAGTGCCAGCCACGGTGAATCTCTTCTGTCACCTAAGAGGTAGTTCGACCATAATTTTCGCTCTTCAATCATCGGAAAGAACGGGTGCACACGCTCGAAATAGCTCTCGATCAAGGCTTGCCCCTGAGCTGGTGGAGGCAAAGCGTCTGGCCTGTTGTCTGCGAGCTCTGGGGCGGGAGAACTTGCTCGACTGGGCAGGACCGTCTCGTGGTTGCTCTGGAAAATCAGGGGTCGTGCATGGGGCGCACATCGCACGATGACTTTGAGCGCTGCTGTAATGGAAGAAATGCCCACGTAAGAAGACAGCCTGTCAACCGATAAAGAGAGCCCATTCACATCGTCAGAGACGCCTTGCACGCGGAGCTGGTGCTTGCGAGCTTCGTCCCAGAAAGGGTCCTGGTGAGGAGCCTGCTCGAGTGCCTCGAGGCTTTCGGCTCCACCTGAGCCGTGGCTGAGGTCCGAGATGGAGTGGCTTTCTACGGTCGGCGAGGGAGTCGTCTGGGTGGGAGCTGAAGACGACAAGGCCAGCTCCAACAGCTCTTCGCGCGGCATCGAGACCAGAGACTCAATCTCGTCCAGAGACTTGGAAGGGTACAATTTGGCGAGAATGGTCTTGTACTGCTCGATGTTGGTGGAGAGTTTGTCGACCAGTCTGTCTCCTTTAGCCCGCATACTTGGCCAATGGTTCAGGACGACTCACTTCCGGCTGGGAATGACCCTCTGTGCAGGCTTCGAGTACCCGCACGCCTCGGGATGCTGGTACCACTGACACTGGCCGCATGGCTGGTTGCCGTCACAGCGGATCTTCCGCCGTCTGCACTCGACACAGGCGTTGCTCGTGGATATCCGGCGCGAGCCTGTGCTCCGGGTGGGCTTGCCTGTCACGCTGCCGTCGGCGCTGGGAGACCGCATGGCGGTGGAAGACTGGAAAGTGTGGAACATGTCGTCACGAGGGCCTTGTAACGGGGCCAGCGGTGGATGTAGCATAGGCCCTGGTGGTCCAGAGGGGCCGAGGCGTGGATGGAGGATGGCGTGTGGAAGAGGGCAGGGCAACCCTGAGATGTAGAAGGGGCCAAGGGAGGATGATGGAAGTGGAGAGGCGGCGGTAGGATGCTGATGTATGACAGCTGCGGGCGCTTGACGCAGATGCAGGCTTGCCTGGGGGTCGTCCAGGCGCTGCAGAATGGCTACCGCGCAGACCCGTTGTCGAGTGCCATGGCTCGAGGCACTTGGTCTGCCTGCGTCGAGCGTGCGATGCTAAAGTAGTCGAGGCATTAGTCCCCGCATTATCGGCCTGCGGGTGCCAGGATGCGTGAGAGAGCCGCGGCGCGAGTGGGCGTCGTTTGCAGGCGGGCGTCGCAACTGCGCAGCGGCAGGCAGGCCACGGACAGGCGGTACATTGTAGGTAGCATGGGGGAGGGGACATGGGCAGCACATTGCCATGGGGCCATGGGGATTGCGCGGGCAGGGCAGGGCAAGGCAGGGCAGGGCAGGGCAGGGCAGGGCAGGGCAGGGCAGGGCAGGGCAGCGTTCGAGAAGGCTTCCACCGCCTGGCCGTGGGCGCGCTACTGCCCGCGCGTCGCACACGGATCGTCCCTTCCCCATGCGCCCTGCCATGGCATAGACTACCTACCTATCTGACGGAAGGCGCACCCGTCGCACCTGCCTGCCTCTGGCTCCCAGGCGATCGTAGGTGGGAAAGGGCGATCATAGGTAGGCAGGGCAGGGCAGGGCAGTTGGCATTGCGGGCGCCGGCAGCCGATTCATTACCTACCTACCTACCGTAGGGGGTCCCAGTGGCCGGGTTCAACTATGCGACTTCCACCAGACACCACGCCCGCCCGCCCTCTATCAGCATATGCACCAGCACCTGTTTTAATCTGCATTCACTCAGGCGCCTGAGCGGCTGGGCCTCTCATACGACCCTCTCTCCCATTTCCCTTGCTAGCCACCACACCGACAGCCTATAGTGGCCTCACATATACCCTGTCCAATATCCTTTGGCAAAACTGCCCGACACCACCCCCGGTCCCCCGGTCTTGCAACGCAATCCGCAAAGCCATCTGCCAACGGCAGGCCTGCTCCCGCTTCACATCACCGTTTGCGAGTCCACCGCCCCGTCTCTCCACCCGCGCCTGCTCGCCGCCAGACTCTGCATCGGCCTAGCCTTGCCGCGACGTGCACGCCCCGTCCAACCGTCCGTCACCCAGCGTGCAGTCTCTCCACCTCGACCTTCCTGCTCCCTCAGCCCCGCCGAGCCAGCGATGCCGCGATGCCTTGGACTGTCTGCTGATGCCGCATCAACACTGGCCCAGATACCTCCACTTGAGGGGCGCATCGCCTTCCCCGAGCCCCCTCACTTTGATCGTCTGCTCGTCGCCCGGCACTACGTCGATGGCACTGTCATGTACCAACACCCCTGCCCTTTCTTCGAACACTAGCCCTTTGGTAGGCCTTGTTGCCTTGACCACCATCGTGTCGCCCTGGGCTGTGACTTGGACGCCACGGTCCTCGAAATCGAGGTACTTGAGCGGCTGCGGCCAGTCGACGTCGCGGGAGACAATGTCTCCGTCGACCCAGATCCTGGCTGCCAGGACATGAGGCTCTTCCGTCACGTTGTCGATCCATCCTGACAGCACATCAGTGGTGCCGTTGGCCACCAACTTGATGTTCTGCTTGACTACCTTTTCCTTAATCTCCTCGCCCGTCGCGACCGAGATGAACCGAAGCTCAACGGTTGCGGTTAGTTCGGTGGGCTGGTTGCTGGCCACCCACACCTCGTACTCGCTGGTCTTCGGTACGCGAGCATGCACTACGCTCCAGTCAAAGTGTGCTCGCTTGACAGCCACGGCAACCGGTGCCAAGACCCGTCTCATGGCGTAGTATGCAGGCTTCTTTCGCAGGAAGTAGTCGATAATCGACCACGATGTAACAGGCCAGCAGTCGTTCAACTGCCACACCAATGCGCCGCCGCAGTAGCGCTGTTGACCCCACTGCTTCCGCCAGCCACGGTATCCGAACATCAAGGCCTCGGCTTGGGATAGTTGCGTCAGGTGGATAAATGACTACCATGCCCTTAGTCTTAATACCCATATTATTATTAACGCCTTTGCGAATATCAGCACTCACCTCTAAATCAGTCTTCGTCCTGAAATTCTCCACCAAGTACGTCGCAATCCTTCGTTCGTGGCCGTCGGCTTTGTTGTGGAAGTCGAGCATGTGCGACTGTGGGTACAGCTGCGTCGGGTCTGTGCAGTAGTACTTGACAGTATCGATGTGAGGAAAGGCCTCCATGCCGAACTCGCTGTTGAACCGCCCGCCCAGCGTGTCGAAGATTTGATACTTTTCTTGGGTGCCGTGCCATACTGATGCCACCGTTAGCGCCCTCTTCCGCATTCCTGGTCAGAGGTACATGTCTCACCGTTCCACTGATGCATATCGCCAACAGTTTTGTCGGAAGTGATCAAGCCATCTCCCCAAGGGCTGCCGGGATGGTACGGCACATGCGGGCTTTCGGCGGCAACGACATCGGGCAGGAGCTGCCCGGTCCATGGTCAGAATTCTGCACAAACTTTATTTGAGGGGGGGGGAAGGTGCGCGCTTACCTTTTCGTAGATGTATCGGGCAGGGAAGTCGGTCTTGAGCCAGCTTTCCGGATCCTTGTCCTCGTAATCGTACGTCAGCCCGTTCGACTCTTGCACCTGGTAATCTTCGTTGTTGCCGGCGTAGATGACGACGGAAGGGTGGTGACGCAGCCGGGCGACATTAGCCACGCACTCTGTCTCGATCGATCGAAGGATGGCCGGGAAGGTAGGGTAATTTCCACACCCGAACATGAAGTCCTGCCAAACCAAAACACCGAGCTCGTCGCAAAGTTCGTAGAAGATGTCTTCCTCCCATATGCCTCCACCCCAAATACTGGCATAGTGTTAGCATGGTGCAATCATGGCGCTACTGTAGAAATCTCGATTTGATTGTGCGTACCGAATCATGACTTGATAGCCGTCAACCATGGTCTCGAGCCATTTGCGATACGTCTCCTCAGTAACCCGGGGTGTGAAAGAATCGGCCGGGATCCAATCGGAGCCACCGCAAAACACATCGACACCATTGATCCTAAAGTAGAAAGTCTTCCCCACAGCGTCAGGCTCTTGAACCAGCTCTCCTTTGCGGAAGCCGGTCCGCCGGGTCGCTTGGTGCAAAGTGACACCGTCAGCTGACACAGTCGCAGTGACGGTGTACAGCGGTTGATCTCCATACCCATGGGGGTACCAGAGCCGGACATCGCCAACTTTGAACTCGACTTGGGCCACACCATCCTGGATGTCTGCAGCGCTCTGGAAGACCAAGTCTTCGCCGGTGCGCACTTCGAACATCACTTTCTGGCCCGACGTTCCCTCCAAACTAGCCTTGAGGGATCCAGTAGCAGTTTTTAGATTGTCGTCCAGCGCATAGTCGATACGGAGATCCGTGACCCTTGCGTGGTACGTTTCTAGTCGAATAGGTCGCCATGGGCCGCACGTGTTGAGCATCGGTCCCCAGTCCCAGCCCCAGTGGTACTGCGCTTTCCGCACTGCCAATCGAGACATGTCGCCGTTGAAGCCAACCCAAGTGTGCTCAGGGTGGGCATCTTTGATCTTGATAGCTTCCAATCTGGCCGAAGCGAATCCGATTTCAAGCGTGTTGGCCGAGCCTTGCTTCAACTTGTTGGTGACATCCACGCGATGAGGGATGAACATGTTGTCGCTTTCAAGGATGACTTCGCCATTGAGCTTGACTGTAGCAAAGGTGTCCAGCCCGTCAAAGGCCAGTACCGTTACGGAGCCATCCTTGGGCGTCGTCGTCACGTCCGGCAGCTGCACTTTGTATGTCCAAGTCTTATCCGCCACCCACTCAGCTTTGAGCTCGTTGAAGCCCAGGAAAGGGTCAGGTATCCTATGCAAAGACGCGTGTTAGTCAATGCCATGAAGCACACTTCCAAATACCAGAGCACGTGACGACATACTTGGCGTTATCAATCAGGTCCAGGTGGACGTTGGTTGGGACTCTCTTGACGGGCAGCCAGGCATCCTCGGATGTATCGTCGGCTTGCTTGAACGTCCAGCCATTCGTCAATTCGTGTACACTCGTTGCTCGAGCCATGATGCTACTCGGCCTCTGCGGAGGCTGTACGCGGCTCAAGATGGTGCGAAAGAAGAGCCTCGGGCAGGTTTCGGTCAGGTAGAAGTGTGCCTGGCTGGCGAGCAGTCCGTCTCCTCTACATATAGCGCAATGCGAATCGTCGCCGACGCGGCACAGAAAAGCGCTCGTCAGACATCCGCCGGTCCTAGACTATTCAGAGTCGTTTGCTGCTCCGTCTAGACATTCTGTACCACTGTGGAGCAGTAGCAACGCTACTTTACCCAATCTAAGCTGTCGCAACGTCAAGGTCCGTGTCGAATCGGGTATAGCGTCTAAGCGAATGCAGCGTGGTCGGAAAATTACGAACAGGCCAGCCGCGTGAGGAGGGATGGCACGCCGCTGTAGCCGTTCACTGTTGCCGTGTTTGCCTTGCAGAGTACGGAATAATTTTCTCCGTGACGATTGCAGCTTGGAGGGAGAAGTGTGCGGCTGTGGAGCCAGCTCGATGGGTCGATGTGGGATGTTGCCGATCTCCAGGTGGGAGAAAGCACGGGATGCAGGTCGGCAGCAGCCTTCCGATTCCAACGTCCAAACAAACTCACCGAAGACGAGCGAACCTCTACTCTACCACCACCGATTGCGGCACCTTCATCAGGTTATATATTCCTGCATGCCTCTGGAACAGCTAGGTCCTTACAAGCATAATTTCCTTCCCATCCGCGAAACTGCATGCCCCCACCCGGGATGTCAAGACCGCAGACTGTGTATCAAGGCATGATCCTGCGACTACTCCAGCGTCGGCATTTTGATAAGAGGTGGATTGGAGGTGCTCCCAAAGGATACGACGATATTCTCACCGCCAGTCTGTGGCATCTTGCGCTCATTCTATTCGTCCAAAGAGGATGCTCTGCGACGCCGCGCTACTGTACATTGATTGAACATGAAGCGGGAAGCACCTGAGCACTGCATGCTGCACGTATACGTATGCATGCTGCATTGTCCCGCTCTCCCCACCGACGCTATCCTACATATGACGACAGCTGGACTTTCCCAATCCGTAGGACTCCGTGTGGAAACGATGCGGCTCAATCAGGGTGAATGGAAGTACGCTGTATTCAAGGCAAAGGGGTATCTCAAGCTATTCAACAACGCGCAATAGCACATTAGCCTACGTATAAGCTCGCGGAAATACCCGTGAGCGAGACCTCTGGCGCTCAACACAACGCCGCATAGGCAAGAACACCTGCCGCCAATGCAGGAGTAACCATAAGGACGGGTTTCGTCAACAGGATACTCCGCGCCACCCCGCTCCGCTTGAGGGGTGCGTTCTTTTGTCGATGCATTGGCATCGCCAGCTCTCTCCTGTCGTTCGAAACATGTCCCTGCTGGGCCAGCTGCAGCATCTTATCGGACTCCGTCGCCAAGATGTTGGTAGAACGCGCGCCAGGGCAAAAAACGACCTCGAACCCAGCACCGGACGGGATGATGAAAGTTGACGTCTGGTCGTCGAAAGCTGTACAGCTGCGTCAGTACGATTTCCAAGATGAAATGCAGATGAACTCACCATAGCTGTAGGCATCGGGGCAGACGGCTTTCACGTTTTTTGAATAATCGCTCGGTTTGCAAGCACTCGGCGAGTTGTACTTTCCTGTACAACAATCTTCTGGCTTGTTTTTTTTTGCACATGCAGAATAGCAAGGATTGAATGCCGGTCTTTCAATGTTGTCATCAGGATACGGATATACACCGTCTCCGGGCTTATCTGGAGGGCTTTGCTGCAGGTCCCACGGGCACCATCTCGATACTTGCTTGTCATTAACCTTCTGCTCGAAAGGAAGCGGGTACGAGCTATTCGTCCGGAGAAAGTTGGGGTGGTCGCCGTAGGGGTCGTAGCCTTGCTGTGCCAAGAGGCCCATGGTTCCTTGACAAGACGGGTTTGTGAGGTTCGGAGGAATATCATCAAGACTTACGTTCTGGAGCGGCTGCAGAACGATCGCAATCGGAATGTTGTATCCATCCACGAGCGATATGTCGTAGTAAGTGTGGCCATCTCCAGCATCGAGCGTAAATTCTGCGAGAGAGACTGGAACATTACCCTGCATGCTGTTAGTCCATACACGCCTGCCCTGACTGATGTTGCACTGTGCAGTGGCGGGGTCTAGAAAGATTGGAAAAACTTACCCCGACTCTACAATTCACTATGCCATTACAATCGCCCGAGCCACACGCCCTCGCTCCGCCGTCCTTTGGCCTCGTGCCATCATCGTTGAACGAGCAGTTGGTCCTTCCCCACACCCGACCCTGCCAGTCTTCCGAGACCGTTTGATTGTGCGATTTCCCCGGTTCGAGCTTGAACCCGTTCTCTTTTGGACCTTCCCCAGATTGAGTGGATATGCCAGGATAAATGACTTCTGGGCAGTTGTTGGTGACCAGCAAAGGCGTCATAGGCTCTTTGCGGCGATCGAGCTTGCGAGGCGCCTTCTGGCTCATGTGGTGCGCTCCATCAGAGATAGGTATTGACGAGAGAACGAGGAACACTGTGTATATGCGAGGAATAGAGAATAATGGTGAAGCAGGAACATGCCCCCGGTCCCTGGTGAGGAACATCGTCCTGGCCGCTAGGAGGAACGTGCTGTAAACGATGGATCTAGAGTATGGCGGGAACGTGACGAGAGCAAAGGATAGCAGCCAGTACAGATGTGAGATAGAGGGTATAGAATGCGCGTTACGAGCGTGCGATATTGAGGGCCAAGGGTTACCTACCGGGTGAGGGGTCGGGCGAGGTGAGATGAGGAGTATAACAGCACACGACTTGCCGCGTTCCCAACGAGAGAAACAAGGAAACCGCATCGCTGCGCCTGGCCCATTGTGCCGATCTTATCAAGGCGAGGAAGTTGCGATTCTGGAATCTGGTAGCGGAGTGACGCCATAGTTGTACCTGCCAAGCGCGGCAAAGCCAGGGTCTAGGTAGGTACCGTAACGGCCACGCTGCACCAATCACTGGCATTCACTTAGAGACGGTTGAAACATCAACTATTCATTCAACACGGCAAGCAGCGTAAGAGTACGAGTATAATAGTACTATAAGATTTATGATTCGTTCATGTAATTAGCGCCTGACCTGAGACAGCGTTAGGTACCTACTGCACCGTCTCTTGGTTTAGGCATTCAAAAGATGGAGAAGAATGAGTAACAGCGCCCCCTTTCGGCGTCTCAGGTATCAAAGCCAGCTCAGGTCAACAACAGCAATAATGGTATCACAGACAAGCACCGTCGCCCACTCCGCACCTCTCCTCCTCGGTCTAGAGTCCTTACAGCAACAGGATGGCCGCGACAGTTCCCAAGGTGAAGCCAAAGAGAGATTGCGAGCCGAATGTGCTGGGGGCAGCGTTGGTAGTCTGCTGGGCCGGTGTGCTCGAATCGGTGCTGGTAGCTCCTGTGCCTGTGCCTGCGCCAGCTCCCACGCCACCGGCACCGCCAGCAGCGCCTCCTGCATCGCCTGCAGCAGACGAGGACTGAGCAGCGTCGCCACCGGTGTTCGTGCCCGTTCCGCTGCCGGATTGGGTTCCAGAGCCAGGAGCTTGTCCGGGGCTGAGGTTCTCGGCTGCGCTGGCGGCGAGAGCCTTGAATGCAGACATGGTCTTGTTACCCGTCTCGGCACTACAAAGGGGGTCAGCAACTAGGTGCATAGTTCATGGACTGGAATACTTACGCGTTGATAGCACCGACCATGCCATCTTGGCAGTGCTTCGCTTGCGAGCAGTAGAACCAGATAGGCTTGGTGTCCATGACACGGATGGTGTAAGTGAGGACCTGGGAAGTTTCGCCAACGGAAGCGTTGGTTGGCATGAATCCGGAGAAGAAGGCAGTAGTCATGTTGGCTACGACGTTCTGGATCGGTACACACGGTTTGTCGAAGGTAGACTGGACTACCGAGTGGTTCTGCGCGCGATGTTAGAGTAGTCTACCGTACCGTCATGATGAACATACCTTGGGGTGGAACTGGAATTGCACCATATCGCCGGGTGCCGCCTTCACGTTGTCGGGCGAGAAGGTTGTCGATCCATTTGGTCCTCCGACTTGGATGACATGCGTGGCGATGTTTCCTGCCGAGGAGCCGCCTGTTGCGACCGCCGAAGCGGCTGCGCTCGATGGTGCGCTGCCTGACGCGAGTGTCTCTGATGCCGCAATAGCTGAGGTTGAAGACGTTGCCAATCCTGCTGAGATTGCCTCGCCCGAATGGGTAGTGGCGGCTGCGAGCCCGAGAAGAGCAGATGCGATGATGCTTTTCGAAAAGTACATAATTGCTTTGTTGGTATTTGATGTCAAAGAGTGTTCTTGATTACTAGAGATGTATGGCTGAAGAGAACGGTATAATGGCGACTAGCGCTAAAGCTGGACTGGCCAGGAATTACGAAGTGAATGAAGAGAAAGACAGAAGGACAGGCAGTAACAGAGTATGAAGCAGATGGGTCCAGAAATCAGCCTGAGAAGGCTACAAACTGTTCTTAAGGCATGAAGAGGACTCTCGGAACGCGGGTTAGTGTGTTTTGTCCAGGCATGTTCATGGCGGTTAGCATGCTTCCGATACATGACAAGCGTGTCTGCGACATGTCAGAACCTGTTCATGCTTCAGCCACTTGTTCGGCTGTTACAGGTCTCAACCCCTACCTACCGTTGGGGATCGTGAAGCGAGCTGCCCCACCACTTTGGAATGACAGCTCAAGCCGTGGAATGAAATGTTAGTCGATGCCACAGAGTGAATCGCGAAGACATTCCAGGTTTCTTTTTGTCCACTGTGTTCGCTGCGTTGTGCTGTAGAAATCGCATATTCGTGTTCTGTGCAAGGCTGCAATGGGTTGGTCGCGAAGCACCCCCTGTTCGAGACGCGTTTGAGATTCCCTCAGCCGCGACCTCGTCAGATGTCGCCCAGACCGGAACCCAAAATTCATCCGGGAACGTTGTTCGCGGGCCAGGTCTAGCCTTGAGAATTTCGGGATTTCATGCCGTGCGCAATCTCGAGTTGTTTTCAAACGGTTAGCCACCCATACAAGATTTGGGCAGACCTTCAATCTCTCCAGGAGTGTTTCGTAAAGCAGAACTTGTTTCCATTCACAGCTTGAACTGGACGGCGGGGGTACGTACTGCTAATATAAATCGCTAATGCCGCCAACTATAGATTGATCTTAGCCACTCCGGCCACTTCTTGCCCTGTCGATCGTCGGCTCGAGCTTGTTCCGGGGCATGACAATTGATCAGTCGTTCCTGCGATGCGTGTTGCACTTCGACGAGCCATATCACATTCCTGAACGACTGTTTTCGTACCATAGGTAGGTAGCCAACACGAAAGTCAGCCTGCTTCGCAACTGCTCCAAATGTCAAGAGCATATCTGCTCCATGTGCCTCGATCTTCGCTTGGATAGGCCGCCTTGCATGCTTGGTTTGATGCTGTTACGAGAGTTCCCGCCTCAACCCATCAAACGCGTTCAAAAATCGAGCAAGAGCTCGGGTGCAAGTTTCTCCAGATCCTCCACCTGTAAGAAGCGGCTCCCGGGACCTCGTCCATTCCTAGCCGCTCTTTCGCGCTCGTCCTTCGCCCTCGCAATGGCTTCGCGAACGAATATGCTCATGTAGCTTTCGAACAAGTTCATGGCACCCTTCTGGATCTGGGTGCCCTCATCTTGGAAGTTGTGATGCAATAGTCTCACCAAGAGAGGTGCGGGTACTGGCGGCGTGGACAGGTCCAGCGCGGCGGGCTGTTGTGGTCGGGGTTCGTCGTCAAGCGCATCTTCCATCAAGGCGTCGATATCGGAGGGCAAGTCGTCGAAGTCGTCTTCTTGCTCTTCGTCGGATGATACGATGGTCGTCGTTGGCTGGAAACCTGAGCGGCTGGCCGAGGGTTTCGCGGGTGCAGGTCGCGTCGCGGTGGCCTTGGGCGCGCCTTTGGTGGTAGAGGCAGAATCGGCTGGCTTGACGGGACGCGGAGGATTGAAGGAGGGACCTTTACGGCGCGCTGGCGGGGCTGCTTTGGGAGGCATTCTGCGAAAGGATGTGGAGGTGGCAGTGTGGTGTTGTGATGCGGGGCCTGACGCGACATAGATGCAGGGCAGGCGCGCTGGTGCGAACACGACGTCACATGACCTGCACTGCGTCACTACAGTCTGGCTAGACCAGGCTTCAACGCATCTCGTGTCCTCTACGTTGAGACTATTGAATAAGTTGCGTTGTCTTTGTTTCAAGGGAATGAGATTGCGTGCGGCGTTCCCGTCAACACAAAGTTTGCAAATAGTCTACTGTTTTTTTACAGCCTCTGGAAGGCAACGATTCGCGCAGAAGACTGCAAGCCCATTTAAAGTCATATAATATGCTTTATTCATGCTTCCACGCGAGCGTGGCACTGCAGGACGTCGTTTTCCTTTTATCGTGGTGCAGCAGCTCCTTTTCGTTTTATCGTGGGTGCACTTGACAAAGGCTCGACGACTGTGTAGGTATGCACCTTGTCGTTGGACAGCTCACTCTACGCCTGCATGAGGCGCACGGTAGATGCAGCAATCATGAAGTCGGTTCTGGGAGCACTGACGAAATGGCCGGCTTCGTCCTACGGCAAAACCCCCGCGGGCAGGCGGAGGCGGTTTCATTCAAACAATGAGGCGTAATTGTCAGTGGGAACAGCCCATGGCCAACCAGTCTGAACGGCTCTGCTGTGCGGCGCTGGTGCCGGTCTTGTGTGTAGTTGCACGGCGTTGGCGAAAGATTTGACTGTGGAGAAGCTTGACGTGCATATCCGGCTTCGGCCACCGTCGTACGCACCCCGAGGTTTGATATGGCACCAGCACTTGAAGTCAAGTCGTGTTGGCCTGCACGCACTGGAGATGTGGTGTAGGTAGAGTACGAGATTGCTCAGGAGGCAGGATAGCCTGTAGATGGTAGTCTATCAGGTATTGAGTAGGATGGACAGGGAAGGATTGGGGATTGGCAACTTGGACCGGAGCTTGGCTGCAAGCAAGCAAGCGTCCGTGTTGGCCAGGGTCTCACGGGCATCTCTGAAGGATCACGAACGGGGCTCGGACGTTGAACCAGATGTGCTGATGACGGCCGGCTCGAAGCCGAACGTTTGCGGTGTGACCTTGCAACCGCTGCAGTGACATGATGGGCCAACGAATGGACCGTCGCCGTGGTGGGAGCAATCTATCTCAATATTGAGAAGAGGAGGACGAAGACACAGGTGCGAACAAGCAAGCTGGCAGCCTGGCGTTGAGTCCAGACCTGCAGGAGAAGGGCGCATGCACAGCCTGACAGCCTACCAGCCTACCAGCCGGGCTAGGTAGATGCAGCTTTAAACGAACAGCTGGGCTGACCGACGATGCAGCTCTCGCCTACGGTAGGTACATGGAGATGGGTCCAAAGGACTGGGGCCGTCAATGACTGTTTTCGTTGCGCGTCCGTCGACTCTCAATGGCCTTCACATGGCTCACTCAACACTCCTGCCGTCATGGACTGGCCATGGACGCAACCGCATGTGGAAAAAACAACCAACAGAAATGGTCGCGTATGGCGCTCCTGATTGAGCAGCCGATAATTATAGACGGGCGCGGCTTGTCCATCTTGGTGCGGCTTGTCCATCTGGCTCCATCTGGCTACGGCTTGTCCATCTTGCTGCGGCTTGTTCATCTTGCTGCGGCTTTGTCCATCTGGCTGCTGGCTGGCTTATCCATCTGCGGCTTGTCCGGCTGCGGCTTGGGGTGTCTTCTTGCAGCGTCGCCTACGCCCGCCAACGCCTCGTTCCCCTTCCACGCTGGCCCTGTGAGAGAACAGCCCACCAACCCGCCCAAGGCAGAGACGGCCTTTCAGCCACCACCTGCACGCTATTCCGATGCGGGCCTCGAGGGGTGAATGACCCTTGACGGTAGGCCTGTCGAGCCAGCGTCGGCGACACTCGTGTACCGCGCCAGACCCATGCTGCCGTGGTCACTGGTGGTCCAGAGTATGCATGCCGCCTCCCACTGTACCGACAATATAATATAGCCATAACCCGCCCAGTTCGGCACCTCCCCCAGTCCATCTTGCCTTGTGCGTCACTTCAGACCAGTCGTGCAGTCCATCGCGCTCCTTCCCCGGCCTCCTCTCGCATACGGTAGAATATACAACCAGCTGCGACCGACGGCCCTCCTCCGTCCTCCCTCCTACCCACCAACCCGCGCCTACCCCCTTCCTCCTCCCTCCTCCCTCCTCCCTCCGCCCTCCTCCCTCCGCCCTCCTCCCTTCGCCCTCCTGATAACCAACGCGGGCTTATCTCACTTCTGCGATCACGGCCGTAGGTAGATGGTGGGCGGCATCAAGTCAAACAATCTCGACTGCAGGGTCCCATCACACGACCGATACGCCGCACAGACTGACCCTTATCCATATCAAGGAGCCGATCCTGTGCCACTGAGGAATTCACGGCTCCCCGCGACAAACAAACACCTCTGCGTGTAATCCTCTTACCGCCGCACCCTACGCCAACACACTCCTGCTCAGCCCGCCATGCCGCACTCTGTCAACAAATCCACCTCCTCCAACATGTCGCGGCCTTCAACCACATCGAGCCATTCCGTCAATGCCTTTCCGCGTCCGGCTGGTGTCAATCTGCTAGCGCCTGAGCCCGCTGCCGAGCACCACCTCTCACCTTCGCGCTCCACCTTCTCGTTTGATTCGTCGCCCAAGTCGAACCTCCATGTCCAGCGCGATGTCAGTTTGGAAGAGCGAAGACCTGCAAGTCGGGGCCTGCAAACCACCAACCGAGTGCAGCCTAATGGGTCGCGCCGGCGTGCGCAATTCTATGAAGAGCAATTTGCCTACAAGGACGGATCCACCTCGCTTGCCCGCGACCGCGTGATTAGAGATGCGCCCATCATCGCCGAGCTGCGCACCAATGTCATTGTAACTTCACGCACAAGCACCCAGTCTTGGATTGCTGCTGACAGCCTTCTAGATCAAGGATGAATACACGCTGGTCACGGACCTCTCCCACCATCTTTCCACGCGGTACCAGCGGCCCGACTCGTCCATCATGATCACCGTCAACCATTCTGCATGCCTCCTACTGGCTGGATCATTCGAACCTACCTATCTCCTCACCATCACCGCGCTCCCCGTGCAGCTACAGCCGACCACCAACAAGCGCAATGCTGCCCTCATCCAGAACTTCCTGTCCGAATCGCTCGGCGTACCGCTGGACCGAGGAATCGTCAAGTTCGTACCCATCCAGGATGATTGCATCGCGACCAACGGCACGACCATCCTGGGCGAGATTGAGAGCCTGGAACGCCAAATGGGCGAGGAGAACGGAGGATTGAAGCGGGGTCTCACAAAGAGCTCGAAGCGCTCCGCCGTCACCAAGGCAAAGAGTAGCTTCCAGCTCGCCCGCAACGTCTCCAAGGCTGACCAGGGTGCCAGAGCAGCTGTCACCCCTCCGCTTCCTAGCCCTAGCCCGCTCGACTCCGGTGTTGGAGTCGACCGCGACGAGTCCGACACCCTGCGCCCGATCGACAGTAAATTCAAAAACAAGCCCTCGATGAACCCCATGGCCTCTACGTCGGTCGAGCGCAAGTCTTCCAAAGTGAACGTCGCTTCGACACCGGCCCCACCGCCTATCCCGGCGAGCGCCCCCACGCCCAAGATGGGCAAACGAAAAAGCATGATGAACATTTTCAAGCGATGAACGAACACACGACGCTCACGTTGCGTGGAGATCACACCTACATATGATATTAATCGGGGAAGATCACGCGGAATTCGTCTTCCGGCACATAATAGCACAACGAGGACACGCTGCACTGCATGAGGGATACAGTACGTGTACATGGCATAGCGGTCCGGCGTTTGAGTACGGCATGCATCAGCGGCTCACGGGCCACACGGCATTTTCGTTTCTTGTTTCTTGCGTCTGTCATCTTTTTCATCTTCGCGAGCGGGAAAGGATACCCTTAGTAGCATTTTCTGTTCTAATCATTACCCACCAAAAGCATGGGATTGGAGGATGCATGAACCGAGCATTTCTAGCTAATACCACGGGGCGGAGCTGAGCTGAGCTGAGCTGGAAGAAGTAGCATAGAGGAAGTCTAGATATCGAATTTTGTCAGATGATCAATGTCTTGCAAGCGTCGCCACCTGGTCTCGTCGTGAAATGTGGCGCTCGCGTGGGTACGAGTGCATAGGAAGGTAGGTAGGTAGGTAGGTAGTCTACACCGCATCGCAAGCCTCTCGCTCTCACCGACCATCCATGCATATCTTCCAACGAACTCGTTATCTATCTACATAGTCCACCGCACTCCATACACGCATGCCTCGCTCGCACCCGCCCGCCCGCTCGAACCAGCCTAACGTAGCGATCAGCATAGGTAGATGCAGCTGCACCGCTCCCGCGCTTCGCTGCTTCAGGTTGGTAGGTACCGTAGGTAGCTCTGGCGTCTCACTAGGTAGGTACCTACCTACGCGAGCGCTCAGCGCTGGAGTCGCGCCCTAGGTAAGGTAGATTATATTAGATTACCTACCTACGCAAGCCACGCTGCGTCGAGGTGCGTCACGTCGCTAATAAGGCGCTGTAGGGCTGCGCTATGTTGCCTGCGATTCTGGTGCGGTGGGGTTTTCATAGGTAGCGCGACATTGTATCGCACAAGTCAATCGCGTGTGTCGCAATGATGAAACGCATGGAATGATATTGCAGTAGGTACTACCGTAATCGAGCTATACCTAGACATTTGATAAGCTGGAGGGCTTCCCTCACGAGCGGCTTTGCTCTGCTCAACTTTTCCTCCAGACTCTACAGCAACCCTAAGAACAGTCCAAGTCCCCCCATCAAACTCCACTCCACCCTCCCCGCCCTTCCCTCCACAGGCACAAACGCCGTCTTGTTTCCCCTCGACCCTGTCGCCTCCGCCTCCACCGTCCCAGTCCCAGTCCCAGTCCCAGTCCCAGTCCCAGTCCCAGTCCCAGTCCCAGTCCCCGTCCCCCCAACCTCTCCCTCCCCCGTCACACTCGCCGTCCCCTCCCCACCCGTCGCCGTCGGACTCACCGTCCCCGTCCCCGTCCCTGTCCCTGTCCCTGTCCCCGTCCCCGCCCCCTCCCTCGCAAACGCAAAATTCCGACTATAACTCAGCACCGGACCCTCATTCCCAATCCCCGGCTGCACATAGTCCTCAACGAACATCTTAACCCAGTACACGAGCTCGCCGCGGGGAAACCCGAAGCCGAGCGAGCCGTTCCGCGCATCGGGCACGCGCCACGCGAAGGCGCCCGTGTTGAGTGCGGCCGCGGCGATGGTGCCGCAGAAGGGGTTGCGGGGCCACGGCGGGTGGCAGGGCGAGAGCAGGTCGCGGGCGAAGCCCCAGGCGGTCGTGTCCCAGAGCTGGAGGGTGATGTGTTGGAAGGCGGGGTTGGGTTGCCACTGGATGGTGAAGATGCTGCCGGGGAGGAGCACCTCGCCGTGGAGGGGGTGGAGGAAGGGCTGGGTGAGGGCTGGGGTTGCTTTGGAGGTTGCGGGTTGCGCGGTGGTGAGGTGGAGGAGGGTCATGATGAGGAGGGTGTGGAGGTGGGGCATGGTGATATGACGTGACGACGACGAAGACGACGGATATATCGAGGCCGTTGTGATCTGGCTGTTGCTGGCTAGTGCTGCAGTCAAACCTGAGCTCTTGACATCGGGGCATCGCTGGTTATGCATCAGCAAAAAGTCTGCTCAAACAAAAGAGCAAGAAAATTGGTTGCCCGTTTACATCTCCCATATTGAGTGCGCCATATGAGTTTATGCCGTGCCTCCGCATCGATCGCATCATTTGACAGTCAATACCCCAGCAGTAATTATCTCAATCACGAACTTCACTGTGTTGTCGATTGGCCAATGGCAGTCTTGTCTTGTGTATAGGGAATGCTCTACCTGATTGGCCCGGTACGGAAGGGTGGGGATAATATATGACTTGGCGCTCCATTGATAGATTGCCGAAAGCTTGATCCCGCACCCTGAGTAGATTGAACAAGGCTTGAGTTCTAGGCCCACCTCAGTTGGAACCTGCGGTGGTGCGATGGCAGCAGATGTAGGTTTAGCACCGAATGTGGTCCGTATTCCATATCAGAGTGGAGCAGGAGATGTATCCTTCCTTGGTCAAAAAGTACAATCGAATCTTTTGCAGTGCGGCCGGGTCATCGGGTACTACTCTATCAATAGTAATGGACTCCGCACATCCTGATCCTGATATCACGTCATCCTGGTATCCCACGTGCTTTGTTATTATCCACACTGCCGCTTTCCGTGCCGGAAAGGTTCGGTCAACCTCTGGGGTCAGACACCCGAACCCGTGACGATGATTGTGGGGTCTGACTGATTGGGTAGGAGAACTCATGCATGGCTTGTCTATCCATGTAGGGTCCCGTTGGAGCTTAGCCTTCCATCTTTTATGTAAATCTAGGATAGCCGCCTATTGTTTGCCAAAAGCTTGTCGATCCAAGGCCTTGGGTTGTTATCAATCATTGCGGATCAGGCCGTTCACGAGCGTTGTCGACACCGTGAACAAAATTATCGCAGGAATAGATATCGAAACGA
This sequence comes from Paraphaeosphaeria minitans, assembly GCA_015832175.1. Taxonomy (NCBI): domain Eukaryota; kingdom Fungi; phylum Ascomycota; class Dothideomycetes; order Pleosporales; family Didymosphaeriaceae; genus Paraphaeosphaeria; species Paraphaeosphaeria minitans. Next base: position 2,066,212 of record WJXW01000007.1, read on the forward strand.
ACGTAGCCGCAGAACTATGTGACTGTCAGCATGCATCGTAGACTATCACAGTACAAAACAAGAGGGCTGATACTTCTTTCGGGACCCGCTTCGATTATAACAACGCTCAGCTCCGCAATACTCAAATGTCTGCCCCGGTCCTGGCGATGGATACAGCCCTGTAGTAGGATCGATAGCTCTCGTATTGAAATACGCGTTAGAGTCAATGATTAAGCGTTCAAAGTTGTAGTCCCAAGAGCCATGGTTCTTCGCCTTGGCCTCTGTCACAAAAGTGGACCACATTGTGCACTTTATCAACGTTGTAGATGGTGGATTGGGACAGAGACGCCCCGGCTTGATGGATGGAGCGCGCTCGAAGAAGATGTTGATGGACTGGCACTCGTTCTTCTCGGTACAGTGGTCAGCACATGCGAAGGTGTCGTACGAATCCAGAATCTCGTAGCCTAGGTAGTTGTCGCCTGTGCTCGAAGCGTTCAGACCTTGAAAGGATCGTGTCCACTGGGCCGGCGTTGGTGCGTTTTTCGAAGGAGAGGTCATTTTCTCGTCGTATAGAAAATATGAGGAGATGTCGAGTTCGGGTTTCGGGCCTTTGCCTGGGGGTAGCGGCGTGCAACTGTCATTGTTTTTCGCCCAAGAGGCACAAGATCCTAGGCGACCTATTGCACCGATGAACAAGAAGACCCGTGCGAAGCGCATCGTGGCGACATATGCTCCCTGAAAGCGTAGAGATGTAGAAATGTTGCCGTTGAGTAAAAACCTGCCTGCGTCAGTGAAATAGGCAAAATCGTTCGAAAACAGCGCACTGACTCCGAGCTGTAGACTAAGCAGGTAGAATCTAGTCCTCTGGAATGTTATGAGTGCGGCTGATCAGCCTGCGATGTTGTCCAGAGAGCGCCAGATGGCTACGAAAAGAGGAAGCTACGTGGGCACGACCTACTGACTCTGAACCATCATCATCAGAGCTGTTGAGGCAGGAACCCCAACGGATAAGAATGTCAAGCAGGCAAGATTCACCGTTGCCATGCTGGAAAGAACATGCTGTTCTCGCCACGAGCTTGATAGGTAGGTACCTAGGTAGGTAGGTAGGTATACCGTGAACTTGAGAAAATGCCGGAACAAAAGGCCTGCCAGCGGATGCTATTCCAACAACGTCACCTTGAAAAAGGACGAATATCAGGCTATAGGGGCTTGCAAGTTCTTCCATATGAGATGCATGATGCCGGTCTTTGAACGTGTGAGAAGTTGGCAATTGCAGTAGACAAGCTGAGGAAGGACCGAGGAAGACGACCGCGTGGTCCGAGCGGCGTTCGTCGGCCCCGCCCGAGATGGGACGACGTCTCTGAGACCTCCCACCCTTTACACAGGTACCCATGACCCAGCTCATATTCATGTTCACGACCGCTCCGTCCATTCTCTGAAACTGTGGATATTCTGATAGTGGAGCTCAGGATACTTCCTGAAAAGCCTTTGAGCGATTTGAAAAGCCTTTGAGCGATTGAAGACGGCAATTGCACGATGGCCAATTCAACCATTGCAATCTGCGTATTGTTTTTACTTCGGGCTACGATGACATATTCTAGACGTGTGTACCGAGGTCGATGCTGGCTGATCATCACGCCCCGGAGCTGGCTGCGGTGTCACACCTCCCAATAGATAATTACCCTCTGAATCTGGACCACGCGAGAAAGACATGACGCCTAACGACGTGATCAATTGTGCTTTCGACCACTCTCGAGTCATTATTGTACTCTTCTAGCGCATTCGTATCGGGGCTCTTGATCCAATTGTGAACAATACGTAGCCCCAGACCACGGCTCCTTTCTTTCGGCCGTCACGCTGCTCAGGTGGTACCTATCCCCCATGACCGAAAATCTAGCCTTGCCAATCACAAAGCATGCTGCGAGCAAATTAAATAGGCACCGTGTATGAGCACGGCCTATTGGCTCACATGGTCAAGGCTGGTACGCGTCACACCAAATATGATCGCTGCCTCAGCAGTGCCTAGCTTCCATTCGTCACGTTATTGTCAAGTATACATATGATTAGCCGGAGAAGAGTTCAGGCAGACAAAGCAGCGATTTCGGAACAGGCTACAATGAGTGTTGGGCATGATCAGGCAGCAAAGTGTCGTCGCACAAGGAGTTACTGAGGCACTCAAGAAACAATGACTTGAACACTCTCTCCGCGTTATCCAACTTCAATCCCAATTACCACACTCTCTTTTCTTCAGGTCTATCCTTAACATCTTCCTTACATTCTCCAATCCTCCAACAATGTCCACTTCCCACATTCAATCGCTTTGCCAACACCTTCTTGAGGCTACCAGGCTCAACCAGCTCCTCCTGCATCGCATCCAGGAGCTTGAGCTTGAGATTTATCAAGCAAGGCTGGCAAGTGCCCCTGTGTATACCCAGGATACCCTCCAGCCTCTCCTTTCTGCACGATCATCCACGCCAGTCATCAGACCGGCTGGAGCGCGCCACAAGCGCACCGAGACACCCCAGCAGCTCTTTCTCAAGAACATCACCGATAACAAGGTGTACACCGTGGGCATAGAACCTCAAAATGACCGCGGCCTCCTCCACGACTTTTTCGAAGACATTCGCAAATGGGCCATTCACTATGCCATCGATCTGGATGGCGAAGAACTCACCCATTGCTCAACGATGAAGGATCTTGTTGCCATAACAGGCGACAAGTCAGACATACAGCATCTGCTTGCTGATCGCGAGATGCGCCACGACGTTGTTTCAGCACTCATCATTCGAGACATCGTCTTCCATGCGATCGGTGAAGGATCCATGTTCAACTCCAAGCATCGAGATGGTGAGCTCTGCCGTGAGATTGTCTCCAATTTTGCAATGCTCTCCCACGAAGACCACGGCGCTAAGCACCAACTCTGTGTTCGACAAGCAGCTCTCTATGAAGATATGTACGTAGAGCACAGCCATCACGAATGGCGCACCAAGCAGGCAAATGAGCGTACAAAGGTGCTCCTCAACACACTTTCGCCTTTCCTCCGCCGAAGTATCAACGCTGATGGCGAGCATTCGCTCAGTGAGCTCTACGTGAAGGCCTACCGCATTGGTTTCCGCCTGCGCTCTCATGCGGTCAAATGGCAAATTATCTTCCCCGTTGCGGGCATGAAACTTGATCTCAATCGCATGGTCAATCGCACGCTCAACCTAGCGGGTGATCCTATGACGACTTGGAAGGAATTGACGAAGGACCCGGACAAGTACTTCGTGAGGTTTGCCATCACGCCCACAATGACGAAGTCGGACTTCTCCGCGGGCTATGAAGTCAAAGAGGTGGTGCATTCCTCCTTGGTACATGTTGGAAGGCAGAATGTGTCCAGCCTTAGAAAGGACATCCGAATCACACCGAGGGAAAATGGGCGGAAGCACTGAGTGTGGCTTTGCTTGCATGCATGTAGGGAAGACGTTTGGCAGCTTGTGTTCGAAGGGAGGATACCAAGTACTTCACCATGAAGATTCATATAGACTGTTTGCGCATATGTACTTCCGTGTATCTAGTAAATACATTCCTGAGATTTGCCATCGATTGTGCCAGCTGTGACTTCAGCGTTCGCGTTGAGGCGAGCAAGGATCCGCGATTCAGGATGAGCCAGCGCAACAACCGAGCATCAGATTCATGTAGGTAGGTACGGTAGCTCCCCGCTCCCCACTTCTTCTGCTGCTGAACCTGTCGGACCGTGGGAAGCTGCAAACACCCCCCACGAAGCTCGTTGAAAAAGATTGGTTGATTGTGCTTGCGCTGTCGACGCGATTGTGCTGCAAACCCTGGAACTGTTCACCCATCGCATGGCGGCCTTGACGTAGCTTCTCCCCCGGCTTGCAACGCCATGCATCCCACGCCGTCCGGTACAGCATGTGGAAACCGTCACTACCCCTTTACCGAGCCAGCCGTCGGCATCTTGTCGCTCGCTCTACGTACAATCGCATCCGCCCGGCCACGTTAAGACGCCCCGCCGATCAGCAACGGCGCTGCTTCCACGAGTACTTCATCACCCACCTACCGTCCACATCGCTCCATCCCGACTCTCGCGTGTCCGGCGGCCCGCATCACAAACTGCCGCGAGACAAGAGCACGCCTCATGAACCACGAGGCACGCACCGTTCGCCCGCCGCGGCTCCGCCAATGGTGGGCGCGACGCGAGAAATGACCGTGGTGAGGATACCGCTGAGGAGCGCAAAACATCATTTCGGGGTATCCGTGTCGCGAGGAACGCGTCCATACAACGAGGACTCGTTCCAGGCCGGGACCATCGAGGTCCCCGCTTTCGCAAAGAGGCGCCCCATGTCGTTGCAGCGCGGCGCAAACGGAGGCATGACCAACGAGCTTACACCAGCCGGCAGTGCCAGCGGTGACCCGCAAGTCTTCTACTTTGGCGTGTTCGACGGGCATGGCGGGAGCGACTGCGCCGATTTCCTGCGGGAGGAGCTGCACAACTACGTCGAGGATGCGATGAAGCTGTTCGAGCTGGAGAGTAGTCTCACAGGAAGGGGCACACCCAAGGGCTGGCCAGCCAGCACAGGTACACCAGACGATAGACCCGCGAAAACGCCGTCGAGACCTTCTGGGAAGGAAAGTCTGGACGCGATCGAAACACATACCCCACCCGGTTTGGAACCGCTCAAGCCGCCGGAGCCAGGCACGAAAGCCCCAGCGAATGGCGCAAATGGCAAGGAGGAGCTCATCGATAGCGCGCCGCCCGTAAAACAGTCCACCAGCGTCTCGAAAGCAGAGGAATTGGAACGGGCTTTGGTCAAGAACTGGAAAGAGCTGGTCGGAGGATACTTTCGACGCTTCAAGCCTGAGTATTTCTCGAGAGCGGCCGGTGGACAGGGCCATCAGACAGAGAAGGATGTTCTTGCGAAGCGCAGCAGTTTTGGGGACATGCCAGACAAAGCGAAGGATGGCCTGGGCATCGAGACGGTGCTGGAGTATGCGTTCCTGAAGGCTGACTACGACTTCGTGACTGCACAGGTTGGCAAGCAAGACGAAGATCCTGTTCTTGCTGACAAGGCTATCAACGATAACGATGTGCTGGGGGATCCGTCGCCAAAAGGCAGGCACATCGGCGGTCCCAAGCGCTTCAAAGGCGGAAGCACTTGCAGCGTTGTTCTCATATCCACGCCTACGCCCTCACCATTCTGGCATCCTTCGTCTCCCTCTTCGCTCATCACAGCACACGTGGGAGACACGAGGATACTCCTCTGCGACACAGCAACTGGTCAAGCCGTGCCACTCACATCCAACCATCATCCATCCCTGCCCGAGGAAGCCACCCGCCTCCGTCGGTACGCGGCCACATTCGTGACGGATTCCTTTGGCGAGGAGCGCATGTCCGGACTGGCGAATACGCGTGCCTTTGGCGACATGGCGTCCAAGCGCATGGGCGTGTCTGCCGAGCCCGAAATCCGCCGCGTGGAGCTCTCGCCCGCCGGCTACTCGTTCCTGGTGCTCTGCTCGGACGGCGTGTCGGGCCATCTGAGCGACCAGGAGATTGTCGACATTGTGAAGGAGGCAAAGACGCCAGAGCAGGCAGCGAGGGACGTCACAAACTTTGCCACCGAGGTCAAGAGCGACAGCGACAATGCGACTACGTTGGTGGTCAGGCTGGGCGGCTGGGAGCGCAGGAGCGAAGGCGGCTTGGGCAGTCTGGGGACAAAGGAGATGCGGGACTGGAGGACAAGTGAAAGCATGGATCCGAGGAGGGGCAGGACCTAGATTCTACATGTGGAGGATGCTGTCTTGAAGCACGGGAGATGGCATGGGCTTCGGCTTTTGCATATCATGGCGTTTGGGAGCGGCGTATTGTACATGGGGATCAGCAGGATGGTTTGCACCTGTACGGTGTGTATGTTTTTATTGGGCTGGAATCAGCTTCCAGATGAGCATGCTGCAGCTGCGCACATGACCATGACGCTGGACGTTTTCTTTTTCGATCGGCCGTGAGTGGATCTGGCCGACGCTGAACGGGTTTTCCAGAAGCATCGTGAGTGGACCTTGTCGACGCTGAACAGTTTTCAGAACGCCCGAGAGTGGATCTTGTCGACGCTGAACAGTTTTCAGAACGCCCGTGAGTGGATCTTGCCACCGGTTGCTGTGGACGACGCCTCTAAGCATGCGGCGTTTGCGCTTGACTCGCGGGCGACTCCGATGAGGCTCGGTGAGGCCGCGTCGGCAACCAATCTCCACCGAAATGGTGTGGCAACGGCAGCTGGACTGTCGAGACAAAGCGAGCATGTGCAGAAGGGTGGTGCCTTGCAGTCCAAGGACCACGAGTTTCAACGACGGGCGCAGGGCTGAATGAATCTGGGGAAGCGAACCAATGCGCTGTCGTTGCAGCGGGAGCTTGCGGCTCCCATCTGGTGCCAGCGAATGGCGCAAGCCAAGGGGAGAGCAGGCGTGTACCTGCAGAAGACGAGACAGGCCCGGTGGTTCTTTGCAGGCAGACGGTCGGCGTGCGAGCTCGAGGGTGCTGAGGACGCTGAGGGTGCTGAGGGATAATCTGGGGCTGCGGCTTGGGGTCGTTGCCATGTTTGCGCTCGGGCCGCACCTGCCTGAGGCTGCAGCACAGGATCAACAACGCGGGCAAGAGCCCAGAGGGAGGAAATTGTGATGCGCCGCCCTCGGCCGTGTGCTCACTGCTGCTTCTCCCCAAAACCCCAGCCTTTGCCAGCGTCGTCGTGCCCGTTTGCTGACTGTTTGCATGTGCACACTGCACAGTCTCTCTCGCCGCAATAAAAAGGAGCCTCTCCCGCAACAGGCCGTACCGGTACCGTACCGTACGTAGTGGGGCAGAAAAACAGTCTACCCTAAGGTTCACGTGTTTTGGCCCTGCCTACGCTCGACCTCTTTCGCTTCAAAATCCCTCCCTACACCTCCCGCCCACCGCTACTTCTTTCAGGCTGCCTGCCTCTAATTTCTATAATACCCACGCACACTTCACCCGCCACTCCTTCGCCCAGATACCCCCTTGCCCTTCACACGCTCCCTTCGCAATCATGGATATCAACCAGGTGTTGGAGGGGACGCTTTCGCCTGGTATGCGCCTCTGCCAGACTCCACCGCGCCGTGCCGCTGTACTGACCGTGGTACAGATGCGAACATTCGAAAGGCCGCCGAAGACCAGCTCAGCCAGGCCGCCGAGTCCAACTTTGTAAGTGCCCCTCGCCGCCAGGAGCAGGCTGTGCCCGCTCCGGCTCTGCCCCCACGGTCCACACACTGACGCCCGCCAGCCTCAATATCTCACCATCCTCGCCGGTGAGCTCGCCAACGAGCAGTCACAGCCGCACATCAGGACCGCCGCCGGTCTTGCGCTCAAGAACGCCTTCACGGCACGCGAGTACGCGCGGTTACGTCAGGTCCAGGACCGATGGCAGGCCCTGGATGTCCAGATCAAAAACGACGTCAAGCAGCTTGCCCTGAGCACGCTCTCGTCGTCGGACGCCCGCGCGGGGCAGTCTGCCGCCCAGTTCATCGCCTCCGTTGCCGCCATCGAGATACCCCAGAACCAATGGCCGGAGCTGATGCAGACGCTCGTCCAGAATGTGGGCGAGGGTCCTCCCCACCAGAAGATGGCCTCGCTGACCACCATCGGCTTCATCTGCGACACCGACGACTTGGACCTGCGGGAGGCTCTGCAGCACCACTCCAACGCCATCCTCACCGCCGTTGTCCAGGGTGCTCGCAAAGAGGAGCCCAACAATGACGTACGACATGCCGCCATTTCGGCCCTCGGCGACTCGATCGAGTTCGTGCGGTCCAACTTTGAGAATGAGGGCGAGCGAAACTACATCATGCAGGTCATATGCGAGGCAACACAGGCGGACGACAACCGCATCCAGCAGGGCGCATACGGCTGCCTGAACAGGATAATGGGCCTCTACTACGACAAGATGCGCTTCTACATGGAGAAGGCGCTCTTCGGTCTGACCATCCAGGGCATGAAGAGCGACGAGGAAGACGTCGCTAAGCTCGCTATCGAGTTCTGGTGCACCGTCTGCGAAGAGGAAATCTCCATCGAAGACGACAACCAACAGGCCCAGGCTGAAGGCTCGACTGAGTTGCGAGACTACTTCAATTTTGCACGCGTCGCGACTCAGGAGGTTGTTCCCGTGCTACTCGAGCTTCTGGCTAAGCAGGATGAAGATGCCGACGACAACGAATACAACGTCTCCCGTGCTTCATACCAATGTCTGCAGCTCTGGGCAAGCTGCGTGGGCAGCGGTGTTGTGCCTCCTGTCCTTCAGTTCGTCGAGAAGAACCTCCGCTCCGATGACTGGCATTACCGGGACGCCGCCGTTTCGGCTTTCGGTGCCATCGTCGAGGGACCTGAGGAGAACGTCCTAGAGCCCTTGGTCAAGCAGGCTCTCCCTGTCCTAATCTCCATGATGGACGATCAGGTGATCCATGTCAAGGACTCCGCTGCTTATGCTCTGGGTCGTATTTGCGAGGGTGCACCAAGTGCTGTCGACGAGCAGCAGCACCTCCCCTCGCTCATCAGCGCTCTTTTCAACGGCCTGTCGAGCCACACTAAGATGGCATCTTCGTGCTGCTGGGCTCTGATGAACCTTGCCGATCGCTTCGCTGGCGAGCCCGGATGCGATTCGAACCCGCTCTCCGCCCACTTCCAGCAGAGCATCCAGCACATTCTCCAGGTCACCGAGCGCGGCGATGCTGACAACCAGCTCCGAACCGCGGCCTATGAAGTGCTCAACTCTTTCATCAACAACGCTGCCAACGACAGCATCGCGCTTGTGGCCACGCTTTCAAACGTCATCTTGGAACGATTGGAGAAATCCATTGCGCTCCAGCAGCAAGTCGTCAGCGTTGAGGACAAGCTGACCCTTGAGGAGATGCAGACGAGCTTGGCCAGTGTTGTCATGGCCATCATTCAGCGTCTGGAGACCGACATCAAGCCGCAGGCAGATCGCATCATGCAGATTCTGCTTACGCTGCTTTCCAGCCTCCCGCCCAAGTCCAGCGTCCCGGACGCCGTTTTCGCCGCCATCGGTTCTATCGCGACAGCATTGGAGGAGGACTTCATCAAGTACATGGATGCTTTTTCCAAGTTCCTCTACAACGCGCTTGGCAACCAGGAAGAGCCCAGTCTCTGCTCCATGGCCATCGGTCTTGTCAGTGACATCACACGAGCTTTGGGCGAAAAGGTTGCGCCATACTGCGATGCTTTCATGAACTACCTGCTCAACAACCTGCGCAGTGCCGCGTTGGGCAACCAGTTCAAGCCAGCTATCCTGCAATGCTTCGGTGACATCGCACATGCCATCTTGGGGGCTTTCGAGACGTACCTCCCTGTTGTGGCCCAGGTGCTTCAGCAGGCTTCGTCTGTTTCGATGACCACCGAGGGTAACTTTGAGATGATGGACTACATCACCTCGCTCCGTGAGGGTATCATGGACGCCTGGGACGGTATCGTCGTTGCTATGAAGTCGAGCGGCAAGACGCAGCTACTGGTTCAATATCTGGACTCTGTCTTTGAGTTGCTCCGCATCGTCCAGCTCGACAGCAACCGGACCGAGGCGCTACTACGTTCGTCATGCGGTGTGATTGGAGACATCGCTGATGCTTTCCCCAACGGCGATATCAAGGAATACTTCCGACATGACTTCCTCACCGCGTTGACACGGGAGACGCGCGCCAACCAGGATTTCACCAACCGCACGCGCGACACCGCTCGGTGGGCACGCGAGCAGATCAAGCGCCAGATTGGTGAGTCTTTCTCTGATTTCTCCCTCGTCTAAGCCGTGGACTACATAGCTGTGATGGAGAGGAGCCCCCACAATATCATTATACTGATACCCTACAAGGCGGTGCCCAAGGTGTCATGGCCTGATTAGCTTGAAAATCCCTCTGCCCGCATCATCTGCAGACTTTGGTTCCCATGTTGATGTCACGCTGGATACCCTTTCAGGGATTTGAACTGGCGATTGACAAGTTTGGGCATAGTACGTGCAGATATGCAAGACAGACCGCCCCACGAACGGGAACGACAGCGTCGAGTACCACCCGATGGTGTTGAGTCGAACCGCGTTCTTCCGGATATTGGGGTCCCGATCAACCCAGTCGTGGAACGAGAGGAGATAGAACGCATTATCAGCTTTTCGTTCGCACGTCAGATGGCTCGATACAATCCGCCAAACCCGCCCCAGCCCTGATCGAGTCCACGGTAGCCGATCGTCCCGTCCCAGCGTACCCCCGGACCCGTCCCCGTCCCCGTCCCCGGCATCCATTCCAATCACACACCCGCATCCGTACCCACAACACGCACCGAACCACCCCTTCACGCCCACGTCCACGCCCTAACACGAATGAGCACACTCCACCACTTCATGTAGCACGAAAGTTTTGTACGGCGGACCGCCGAAACGGCCAGGTCTCGTCACGGAGAAACAGATACACGTCACGGCACCCACGCAGCATTTTCTCTATTATCGTGTTCTGTCCGTTCCTTTGTTTGTCAGTTGGTTCTTGTCCATGGATACCAGAGGTTTATTCAACGATGCTGGGGTTGAAGGCCTCGTTTTCTTTTGTTTCTTACTCACTTCGTTTTCGGAAAATGGTTCCTTTGAGGGGGATGGAGAGGATGGCGAGTGGATGACGGAGGGAAGGGGAGAGAGGGAGGGAGTACAGAATTTGTAGTTGGTAATGCATATGGAATTTGCTCTATGTCTGCTTCATCCTTGTGTCTAGAGAGTGTGCGAAGTTGTTGGTGTTGGTGTTGTTGGTGCGGGTGCGGGTGCGGGTGCGGGTGCTGGGTGTCATGTCGTGGCATGTTATGCGAGTGTAGTAGAGTGCGTTCGTGGGTTCTCTCTACGAATGCTGCTGCAGCGACAGGCTGTCTATCGTACTTGTTCCACGGTGCTGTTGTGGGCAATGGTGGGGGCTTGTTGTACTGCACTGCACTGCATTGCATTGTATTGGAGTTGTCTGTTCAGAGGTAGGTCTAGAGACTGGCTGGGCTATTGGTGAGAGACGCACCGGGACGGCCACGTGGGCGAATCTCCTTCACCTAGAAGCTAAGTTGTCTCTCACCTCCAGGCTAGCTGTCTGTATCCCTACAACGCTCGCCTTCTGCTAAATTATGCATTAAGCAAAAGCTTTTCCTTTTTTTATGTCCTATCTAAACAAATCTAATAGCTAAGCAGCGCTTCATTCTGCGTTTATATTTGTTGTCTCTCGCCGCCTCCTAGCTTGGTTTTCCGGTTTGTGGCGGCTTCTACAGGCGTATTTATAAGTACCTGTAGCGATAACAGTGGAGAATTCCCACAGAGCGGTGACTAGGTATTAACGTGGTAACGTTGACCTATTGCCAATGGTGAGTTGTCGTTGGAGCCTTCATGTTTATAGATGCATCGAATTGGTAGCGAGGAATAGAGAATGCCGCCTGTAGGTGGGGCCGTCTCTATAAGAAAGTGGAAAGAACAAGCATCGCGGAAGCAGCAATCTCTAGATCTGGTAGGAACGAGTACCAGTCGACTGGGGAAAAATACATCGTTATCTGTGTACGTTCCGCGAACGACTTGGTATCTTATCTGGAATACAAACGTCATGATGGCATGGGAAGCATGTCGGAAGCAGATACTCCTGTGCTCTGCTCGCGGATTGTTCAGTACTACATTATCTACTTTGAAAATCTCAACTTGTTGCAACTAATTCTGGGAGCATTGTTCAAAACACGAAGCTTACAGCAGACATAGCTAGAATCAAAAATAAGTCTTAACTCGAAGCACAGTACTGATATTTTGTCTTAAGAAAACGTTTCCAGATTGAGAGTGTGCTATAGACAATCAGGAGACACCATTAACAGTCCCAACTATCTGGAGAATCCAGGGCGCATGAGAAAGCATTGACGACAAATGTTTTAGTCTAAGCTTGAATTGTACATCGTCCAATTGAAAAGACATGACGAGTCTATGCTACAAAGAAGAAGATTTTCTACTTCTTACATCACCCGCAGAAGTTACATTTTACTGACAAGCAAGTGATCATCTAAGAACTCCATCATACTTTCCTAGCTCGCCTGGCAACACAAACACTTTTAGTGAGCTGTCACTGCACGTGATAAGATCAGACCGTCGGCCAAACCCACTGCCAGACCCCTCGTAAGCTCTGCAGCCAACCATTCCATGTATCTCCACCGCTGCCCTCAGGCTCTAGATGCGGCTCCACAGCGTGATCATCCGTGCCCTCAACATGCACAAAAAACATGCCCGGCTCCACAAACCGCGAGTCAACATACACATCCCACTCCTTCCCCACACTCTTGACCAAACTGTCCTCAAACCCCGGCTCCTGTACCTCCAACGTCTTCTTCCACACCGCCAGCAAGATCGGATCAGACATCTCTTCCGGCTCGTCGCCTCCCTTCAACATATCCCGCATCGCCGTCCACGCCTCATCGAATACCCACGCCCGGGTGTCCGAAAACCCACCTTCCGCTCCTTTAGCCAGCGCATACCGATCCGGCACGTGCTCGACATACTCCCACTCATCCACCCACCCCGGCCACCCTATGCTCTGAGGACGGTGACGTCGGTACCCAGGCACATTGTAGAAGCGGTCGAGCACCTGCTCAGCTGTAGGCGCCGCCTTCTCTGTGATCCACTGCAGCTCCGCGTCCTCGTAGACATCAGCCAGTCTGCTAGCGACCCAGGCTTCGTCGAAGGCGGGCTTGACGATCTCCGTGTGCCAGAGGCGCCAGAATCTTTCGTCGATGGGGCGCTGCAGGTGCGGGAACACGACGTACAGGTGTGGGTATTGGTCTTTCGTAGCATCGGTTCTCTTGAAACCGGTATGGCCGACTCCGAGACAGAGAGCGGACTGGATGGCGTCGGCTGTGAGTGTCGGGACGTGCGCTGCGATGGCGGTCGCGGTGGTGGGATCGATGTCGGGGCGGGTCAGCGGGGTGAGTTCCCATAGGAAGCGCTTGAAGAATGCGAGAGACGTGGGGAACGCGAAGGAGAGGGATATGGAGGTGACGGCGTTTCGTGGATGCGTGGGCTGATTACGGGCTTTGCTGGCAATAGACGGGATTCCGCTCTCGTGGACGAGGTTCTCTGGCTGGGTGCTTGGGGTTGGTTGCGGTGTGACAGCTGTTTCGGCAAGGTCAGACATTGCAACGGAATCGTCGGTCGTTTGAGGTGGGCAAAGGTGGAGTACCGGAAGCTGTGCTGAGAACGAGTGGTGCTGCAACGTAGAGGTGGTTTTTTATGCTGAGTTTCTAGCGTCCGAGTGCGGTAAACAAGGTGAACAGTCAAGAGCTTCCCAAAACGCGCTGCCATGGACTTTTTGAGCACGGGTGGATTGAGGCTCTTCGTTTTATAGCGCGATCTGGAAGTCGCGAGACACGTATGGCGAGACATATTCACTCGCGCTAGAAAATATGACCGAGCTAGAAGTTGAAACTTGATCAATACTTCTAAGTCAAGACGAGGCTCTATGAGATTCGTAACCTTGATGTATATGAGGTTCATGGTAAAATGTGGCATTTGACATAGTTTGTCTATTAGACGTATCAACATTTAAAAGTAATCCTCATACTCAGTGCACGGCTTACATGTACGCCTCTCTTTCAGAAGGCATAGCTGCCATAACCCAAGCTGCACCTAACTTCTTAAGGCTCACAGAACTTTCGCTGATGCACGTGTATATCGGGTTGTGCTCTGTGATAGCCGCCACATGTTCAAAAGTTATCCAAGTTCTTTGTTTCGGACCCACGTTTGCTTCAAACCGAAAATCCTAACAATCTTCCATAATGTAGGATAAAGAGCGGGACTATATACATTGCGTCATTCTGCACCAAGCCTGGGGTTGCTGGGGAGGGAGAGGGTTGAGTTTGAGGTGGGAGCGGCATGTTGGAGGTTAGTTGTAGGTAGCTTGGGAACATATTCTTCAAAAGGAAGTCGGTTTATGACTACGACAATTCCTTAAATCAGGTCAATCAACAGAGACGCGACGCAGGCAAAGAGAAAGGGATTGAAGTGGAAGACCGACAGTGTAAACACAGTAGTCATTCAATCATCTCGCAATGGAATCTCTACGTGGTCCATCTTCCTATTTGACCCATCTTGAAGCCCGAATCGACTTTCCCACATAAACACACACTATACCCCACCAACTTTTCCATCTACTTCCCACCCTCCCTCTCCTGCTCCTCCTCCAACGCCCGACAAACACCCGCCAACTCCTCCACAACAACCATATGATCATCCCACTGCTTCAACCCACTCACCACGCACACCGCAACCGGCCACTCGCACCCCCTCACATAAACCGGCACCCCGCCCCCATGAATCGCATACGCGCCCGCATTCGCCTCGCCCCCAACCTTGCCCGCAAAAACCGCTTCGTCACCCTCGTACTTGACATGCAGCCGCCACGTGCTGGCCCCGAACCGGATGACGCTGGCGCGCTTCCGCGCGATCCACAGGTCGTTGTCGAGCGCGGTGCCGTCGTGCGTGGTGGCGTGGTACAGGACGTGCGGGGGCGTGGAGCATGTCGCGATGTGGATGCAGGCGGGGGCGAGGAAGGTGAGGAGGCGGGTGTGCAGGGCGGTGCCGAGGCGGTGGGCGACGCGTGCGTTGAAGGAGGGGAGGGAGGAGGCGCGCTCTTGAGCGATGATTTGGTCTATGTCGCGGGGGGCCTCGCCTAGGGGTTTGAAGGTTGTTGTTGTTGTGGTGGAGGCCATGGTGGTGAGGTGCGGGTCTCGTGAAGGAGATTGAACGTGAGAAATGTGTCTTCTGGCGTCTGCGTCTTGAAAGAGACTTTGATTTTTTCTTTCCTGCAGAAAGATGCGTATAATAGAGGTGGATGTTGGTTGGGATGCAGTTACTGTTGAGAATACTCGGTTTTGAATGGAGTATTTCGCCGAGAAGCACCGAACTGTTAAAATTTCCACTTTAGAACATAGTGGCGACTACCTACTCCAACTTTTAGCCTGGGTGTTATTACACATGCTGTGAGATATTGTTTAGCGAGCAGATGCTCCTCCACACAGACAATTAAAGAGTCTGTTTCCTGGTAAAAATGAGGCTGTGTCGGCAATGGAAGCAAAATGAGGTTATCGTGTTCCAATTCAGCATGCACCACGCCCAACGTACTGTGTTGAGATGTCAGTCCACTCGGATTACCGGTACGTGGCGCATGAAGTTCTCAGCTCTACATGTAAATCTCCGATTTTGACCACTGTAAGGCGAGCGCATTCTCTCAGGAGAGCGTCTTCTGGAACACGAAACCCACTTACGCCTGTCACGTACCTCTCATTACCCTCCACACACCACCTTCCAAGCACCCAAACACCTCAGCCTCCTCTCTTCAGCACATTCGAAACTGCTTTCTTGGCGCGCATGAAGCTCAGGTACCGCCCGAGTAACAGTTCACCAGCGCATGATGTGCAGGGGCTGCAGATCAGGCTCGCGTGCTCTCACATCCACCTCGTCCTCGCCGGCCCATCCGGTTTCAGCGCGCATGGGGACTCACATATAATGACCCGCCGGGCGATATGGGCAGAGGAAGCAATATACGCAAATCCGCACGAACGACTGTTCGGCGGCGATCGACATCCCGGCAAGAGCAGAGAGCGAGGGAAGACGTGACAGGCCGCTCGTGAAACGAAACACATCCTACTTCCCTAGGCCAATCCTGCACAGCACAATGCCGACATACTTCCTCACGGGCGCGAATCGCGGCATCGGGTTAGAGTTTGTGCGCCAGCTCTCGGCATCGCCATCAAACAGCATCATCGCGGCCGTCCGCTCGCGAAAGAGCGACCTGGACGTCCTCAAAGCGCTCGCCCGCGCCAACGCAAACGTGCACATAATCGAATGCGACGTGTCCTCGACCGAGTCCATCGCCAGCCTGGAGTTCCGCGTCGCCGAAATCCTCTCCAAGACGGGCTCCAACCTAAACTACCTCTTCAACGTGGCCGGCATCAACGCTTCCTCGTCGGACACGTCGCTTTCCATCGACCCGGCGAGCCTGCAGCGCCACATGGACGTCAACGTGCTGGGCCCCGCCAAGATGGTCGAAACGCTGCGACGCTACCTTGCGCGCGGGGCCGTCATCGTGAACATGTCGACGGGGCTGGCGAGTCTGACGGTTGCGCGCGACGTGTCCAAGTGTTGCACGTACAGCATCAGCAAAGCCGCGCAGAACATGCTGAGTCTGCACCAGGCCAAGGACCTCAGGCGGAGTCACGCCATTGTCATCTGCATGGATCCCGGGTGGGTGAAGACACGGATGGGGGGCAAAGGCGCCTTTGTGGAGCCCGAGGTGAGCATCTCGGGGATGCTGGAGGTGATACAGGGACTGAGGAAGGAGGATAGCGGCAAGTTCTTTCGCTTTGACGGGGGGCAGATTCCGTGGTAATGGTTGTGTATGTGTGTTAATCAATGCTACGGGGAGAGGGTGGTGGAGACGAGGCAGGTGGTAATGGATGGAGAAGGAGAGATAGCAAGTCAGAGCGCGCGCGAATGACGTGACGCGGACCTCGGCTTCAGGGTCTCGTCAGCGTCTAGGTAGGTAGATATAGCATCTGCTGTGGTATCATAACACACCCAACATACACCGCAGTATTCCCACAAGGCGCAAGCAGTCCTGCGTATAGCCCTCCCGATGCCTCAGACCCGCGGCCAGAAACGATATCTAGACATGGACGCCGCACTGAAGCTTTTCTTCTCCTCCCCACGCTTCGCCGTTGCAGGCGCCTCCTCAGACCCCTCCAAGTACGGCCACAAAGGTAGTCTACCTACAGTCCCTGTCACTCCTCTTCAGCACCACCTAGCCTCTCATCAATCGAGCTCACGAAGCTGACAACCCCAAGTGTTCGCGTGGTACCTCGCCCACGCCCTCCCCGTCTCCCCCCTCAACCCCCGCGCCCCCACCATCTCCGTCCGCTCCACCACCTACCCGACCACCGCTTCCCCCTCTGCCCTCAAGGACGCGTCCTCCTACTCCCTGTCCATTATAACCCCGCCGGCCGTGACCAAGCAGGTCCTCCGCGAGGCGAAAGAGGCCGGGATTCAAGCCGTGTGGCTGCAGCCCGGGACCTTCGATGACGAGGTTATTGAGTATGCGAGGCGGGAGTTTCGCGCCGCGATCGGGGGCGAGGGAGGGGGTGGGGGAGAGGGGTGGTGTGTGCTTGTTGATGGGGAGGACGGGTTGAGGGCTGCGGGGAGGGAGGGGGCGAGGCTGTGAGGCGGGATGCTGGACGATAGCCGGAGTAAGGAGAAGATTGCAGATGGAGCTAAAAGGTGGGCATGCGCTTGACTCTGATGGGAGGGTGGTGTCACGTGGACTCAACGGAGTGGACTTTGGCGGGGCGGTCGGCATGTGCATCGCAGGGTGCTGTGATGCCTCGTCGTGCCTGTAAAAAGACTGCAGATGCTTGGGGTCGCGTCTAAGTGAGACCATGGTGATACGAAACTGCAAGCCCGTCCACGACTGCGTCGGAGAAACACGCATAGCTGCATGGGCCAGGCCAGCCACACTTCACGACCATAATGACAGTTTCATAAAAGTAGTTGATCACGAAAGTAAATATTCATAATCCGCACCCGTTGTCCTATCCAAGTAACCACCTCAGACCCAAGATTGACCCACACCGATGATCGATTGCATAGCAGCCCAACAACCACCGACCCTGCCCCCGCAATCCCCTCGATCCTATGATACCCTAGAAACCATACAATACCCAAGCATCTGCCCAGCCCAGCCACCGCACCCAGGACTACGCAGAAGCTCGTAGTACTGGATGAGTCGTGGCCACCTGCGATTGGCCCCCGCACCAGAAGTACATGTAGCTACAATAGGCGACGCATATGAGAAGGTACGAGACGGGGAAGCGGAAACATAGGAGATAGGCAAGTTAAGGAGGGTGTAGAAAGAAAGATGACGCGGTGACGCATGTGTGTTTTTTTCGTGCATGTGTTATCGGGAGGCTTCCGTTGTGTGACGTGGCTTTGTATAGTCGAGGACATGGCTGTAGGGAGTGTTGGTGGGATTGGATGGATAGCTCGCCCACGGCTTTTTGGATTTCGTGATAATGAAGAGGTGTATCCTTCGTAGAACGGTCGTTTGCGGAGACGGTAGTGGGAGGCGAGCTGAGCGGAACGGAACCCAGATGAAGGAGAAGGACAGGCCAATCCACACAGTCGGCACAATGGTGTGGGCCTGATCTGGCGAGTTGCTTAGAAAAACACCCTCGTGCAGTCTTCATCTTCCTCGTCTTCACCCAGCATCCACAGCTCATCGACCCTCTTAATCTTCCCCTCGCCCCCCTCGAGCTCATCATCGGCCCGCATGACGCAGCTATACGCAACGTTCCATCCATTCACACCCGAAGCATAAAAAGCATCGGCAACTGCGGCCTCTCGACTACCACAGCGGATCAACTTGTAGATCTGTCTGCCATTAAAGTGCGCTCCGTGAACGAAGGGCTCGCTAGCCTGACACGTCGACAGAACAACAAAGTATACCAGCGGCGTTCCATCCAGTGCCTCGCTCTTCTCGTCCGTGCAGGTCGGGCAGGCACCCGAGAAAGCATCGTCGATGGAATGTCCAGCGGTGCAATCGAAGATGTCGTCGTCAGAGGGTGTGACGAGCGCAGCGGAAGCCCAGATCCGCGGCGTCTCAAGACTGACGGGCCTCGGGTTCTCCAGAGCCTCCAGCTCGTCCGTGTCGCACCCGGAGGCCTCGAATGATTCCTGCTGACGGAGCCACGAACGCTTGGGCTTCTCGTACCAGACGTCGGTAATGCCGTGCTGAAGTATCCATTTCAACTCTTCGAAGTCGGTGATGTGGGCGCGGTGGAAGCTTGTCAGGACGTTGCGTTTGAAGGGCGTGATGCGGACCACGCGGCCGTTATCGAGGCTTGACTCGCCAGAGTATTGAACGGGTATCAGGTCTGCTGGGGTGGAGACATTGTTGCAGTCGTCGTCTAAATTTCGTAGACCCCGTGATCTAGTAGGCTTGTATGGAGGGGATGGCGGAGGAGGGGCCATCGGCATCGGCGGAGCAATCTTTCTTATATTAGCTTATATGACCGCAAGGAGCATTCGGGACACAACTCACCAAGTAATTCATAGGCGGTAGTGTAAACGTAGGTGGAGGCATTGCCACTGGTGCAGGTGGAGGAGGTGGTGGTGGAGGAGGTGGAGGAGGTGGAGGAGGTGGAGGAGGTGGAGGAGGTGGAGGAGGTGGAGGAGGGGGATGAGGAGCAGGCAGACCAATTGCTTGTGGCGGCGGCGGCGGCTACTAACGTGTCAGTCAGTCTTCTTGAAAAGGGTGGGAGTTTCAGCACTCACCAGAGGTAGAACAGTGAAAGGCTTCTCTAATGGTCAGTACTGAATTCCAAAAGGATAGAAAACTTACATTGAAAGTAGGGGAATGAGAACGAGGCGTCTTAACAGCTTTCTTAGGCTTTGTGCGTGCTCCTGGAGTCAACCACCCCGATGTTGCCCCGTTGTAAACAGAAGTTGGCGGGAGATTGAGATGACCTGGAGGCATCATGAACGAGTCTTCCATTTTTGCCAGCTCTTCGTTTTGCTGGCAGCTCCCATGGCAGCAATGCTGGAGACCTGCCGATTTTGCAGATATAGGCGGATGAGGAGCAAACCCAGATTTGGACCTAAGAGCAAGCCCGCACGGGTTGCAGCCCAGGGATGGAGCAGCGACGGTTGGCGAAGCTGGTGAATAGGTATGTGGAAACTTCTCGTGGTTGATGGAAGCGTTCGTTCCATCTAGAGATTCGAGTGAAGAGGATGGGACCAGCTGCATCGACGGTCCGTTTTCGATAAAGACCATGTCCTCCGAAGCCATGATGCGTGGTTTATGGCGATATGTTGGTTTGTGTCGTTTTAATATGAGTATATGAAGCTGTGAAGGTGCTGGAGTTGGAAGCACTCAATGAAGCACATGAAGGTTGGAATTTCTCGGCAGCAGACGACCCAGATATACAGTTCACTCGTCTAAGGAAGGAAAGCGCCTCTCAAAGTTGTTCACGTAGCAAGGCTGCAGCCTACGTGGGCAAGAGCAGGAATCTAGCTGAACAAAGTGAGGCCCACAGCTGGCTGACTAGCTGTTTGTAAAGCGCATTTGCGTCCTGCAGTACGACCATCGGTAGATTGAACTTTGATCCCTATTCGAGAGCCCATTCTGAGGCCTGAAGGTCATCTGTACGTGATGGCGAACGGTCGAACGGGGCTATCGATCGGTGGAAATCAACCAGTGAACAGTAGCGCCAGCTGATCGCACAGGACGCCAGCGAGCTCGCCATGGCAACGTGTATCCAAAGTAGTGGATGACCCGATACCATCTATCAATAAAGGGTGTGTGGCCCTGGGGAATTCAGTGGTTGGAAGCCTCACCGAGTGGTGGCGTTGTAGATGTACGTATCCTTTAGCTAAAAAAGTCGCTTCATCAAGCTTGTCCTCTCTGTGGCTGTGTTATTGCAGAAAATAGAGCGTTAAGGTGCCACTGCTTGACTAATTCCGGGAGCAAATCAGCTTGAAGGAGTGTAGGTGCAACGTGCAACCGTATGGTCATAGATACGAGTTCTTCCAATTCGAATCATACTTATAATACGAACCATAGGGCGATAAGCCCTCATTGGAAAGAGTGCTAGTCGAAACAAAGCAAAGGATGCCTAGGGGTAAGAGCTAGGAACTCCTTGTGACCCAGGGCTATGGAAACAGTACAATTGAGAGGCGCGACAAGACAAAGCAGGATTCGACTGAAGAGGTGGAACTCCACAAAGCCTCAGCCTCACTCTCGAGGTGCCCATCGTTTGATAAGGGGCAGATGACCTTGCAGTCAGCTCCCGGCAGACCCGTTGTCGCTTGGTTCGGTGAAATGAAAGACCCGAAGAACGGCCGAACTTTGTTGTCAAAGGGAACTCATTTAGGCCGGCAGCCCCATGAAGTTGAACGACTCCGGTGAGGTATGTTGGACAGAGACTAGCCAAGTCAATCGGAAAACAAAATACTCACATCGAGGCTCCCCACACCGTTGGGCTGAGCTGAAACAATAGCAAGTGGTAAAACTTGGTCGTTGTTCTGCCATAGATGGGCTCTGTTTCTGGAGATATAGGTATAGACGTAGCCGAGGCACCATCAGGCCAGGTATCGAGCGCAGGGTTCGAGCTGGCCGATGTTCAGTCTAGCACCCCTAGTAACCGCAGATGAATGCTATCCTATGAGCGACTACTTATCGACATGACTGGTGTTCGTAGGGCGGCGTGGTCCTATGCACGGGACACTGCAAGCTAAATCAACCTGCCCTGGCCAATCATGCGTCCGGGATACTTCAAGATACCTGCAATTGTATCCATCATGCCTGGAATTAGTGTGATGCAATCAGAGGGCCTCTGACAATCGCGTTCTGGGGCTGTGCCACAGCTACGTACGCGCTTGGACCCACGTTGCAGTATCGAAGCGAGCGGAAGATCGAAGCAGCCCAATACGGATGTCGCCGGATTGAAAGGATAGATAGTAAGCGACTGAGTTCTGAGTCATGACCTGGACTATCTTGGGGTCCACGTCCACTTGAACCTGAGTCAATGGAGGTTTCTAGGAGTCGTCGGGGCGACAGTTCCTTCTGACTACACGGTATGCAGCGAAGGGCCGAAAGTAAAACCGTCTCTCAGGATTCAATATAGATTTCATGTAAGTGTTCATATCTTTTGATACTCATATAGCCGAAACAAGAAGATGAGGCGGAGGCACTTGTTGCGTTCAGTAGCCTTGGAGAGCTCCAGGACTGAGGAGGTCGTATCACGACTGTCATCTGCAGTTCTTCTTCGAAGCCATGTCTTGTCAACGATATCGAGTGTAAGGTAGAAACACGGAAAAGGATATGATTTACACGAGAAATGAGGCGACGAAGGGGTGCGATGAAG
This sequence comes from Paraphaeosphaeria minitans, assembly GCA_015832175.1. Lineage (NCBI taxonomy): Eukaryota > Fungi > Ascomycota > Dothideomycetes > Pleosporales > Didymosphaeriaceae > Paraphaeosphaeria > Paraphaeosphaeria minitans. The sequence goes on from WJXW01000007.1 coordinate 2,088,158, forward strand.
GGATCATCCTCGTTGTGCCGCCACGATGGTATAGACCGCATCTGGGAGTCATAAGCGCAGTATTGCTTAAGTCTTTCGAGATGAATAGAAGTCATAGAACAGATCTAATTTTGTCATGTACAATTGACATGGAAGTTGAGATAGCCATGGAGGACTTTGGTGCTTGCACCAGTATGAGCACGAGCACCTGCGCGTTGCAGTTCCACGCTAATCCAAAGCCGAGCTAGCACCATGTGCCCAGTAGTACCCAGAAGGCGTCACTGCATGTCCAGAGCTTCAAGCTCCGCATCGCTCAACCATCTCCAACCGCAACACCCTCGCCGTTCGTACCAAACGCTACAGCCTCGCACTCGGAGATCAGCGCTCCAACTCCCACCGTCGCAATCCCGAATCGCGCGTTCGCCGCCCGCGACGAACGAGCTCAGCACAACATGGCAAACGGGTACGGCCAGCCCACGCCGGCGCCTCCAAGAACCTTGCTAAGACATGCAGATGGGCCCCCTTCATCGGCCTCGTAGTCGTCGCGATATTCTGCGGAGCCGCCTGGTTCCTGTCCCCCAAAGGCGAAGAACAAACGTACGTCAAGCTCGCCCGGGTCGCGCTCCTAGTCCTCGCGCTGCACGGCTTCTACTACGGTCTCAAATCATGAACTGTGAAATGACCACGGTAAACGGCTTCTCTTGGAGGCAGTGCGCGCAGAGAGGCGGACGGAGGGAGATAGTGGGGAGAGGCTGATGTGGAAACAGTATCTGGAGATCGACACTCATCCTCTCGGCGTCGGCCATGTACATCATGTGGGCGATTACCTTTCTCGCGCAGCTGCATCCGCTTATCCAGCCGGTGCGGAACAATCTACGAGGGCCGGAGGACTTCCAGCGCTAGGGGACGATGCGGTGTACTAGGAGAAGGCTGGATTTAGGATGCGAGAAGATGCGGAAGGAGGGAAGCGAAATGAGCACGGCTGGCAAGGTCGGAAGAAGACAAATGTTCTGGGACGGACCGATTTGACAGAGCGACTTTGTACTATGGATACATGGGTTTTAGCATGGGCAGGACGGCGCTGTACAGATACACTCCATCAACCATATTTGGCATGCAAGCTACTGTGTAGTCATTAGCACATTCACGGGCACGGTTGGCTAAGAGGGAGACTGTTATATGACTAGCACACATCATCACTCGCATACCAACAACATAGCATGATACTGTCTCAGCATATAGCTGGTATATGCTGCCGAGTTAGACTTCAGAGCGAAGCCGGTGCACCCAACCTGATGAACGACGATAGCAATAGAACACACAGCAACATGCACGTCAGGCCGAGAAACCCGGCAACACGAACAACGGCTCGATTCGACGTGACACTTCCGCTCGCATCCAACACCCCTCATCAAAACGCCACCTCACCACCCCAACACCTCTCTCCCCATGCTCATCACACCCCCCACACCCCCCAGTGCATCATCGCCCTCCCTCAACCCCACAGCCCCCAAAACCGCCCTACTCACAACCTCCCTACACGCCGAGCCGATCCCAACAAGCAGCCCCGCCCGAAGCCACCCGCACCCCACCAGAATCTCCACCGCCGCAACATTGTTAACGGCAACCGCCCACCCCACCGCCGCCGCGGCGCTCGGCAAGTCGTACTCCCAGATTATCAGCAAGATGGGGAACAGCTTCGTGCAGGAGCTGACCAGCAGCGCGGTGGAGAGGGCGTTACCGGCGGGGAAGTATGCGGGTGCGAGGAGGGAGCGGGTGGGAGGGGGGAGGGAGGGGGGTGGGATGGAGCAGAGCAGGCGGATGGGGAGGTGGAAGGATAGGGTGGAGAGGAGGACGAGGGTGAGGTAGAAGAGGTATTGGAGGATGAGAGGGAGGGTGGGGATGGTTGAGGGAGGGAGGGGGAAGGGGGTGGAGGGGGAGGTGCTTGTGGTAGAGGGGAAGGGGAAGGAGGCTTTTTCGATGCGGGCCCAGGTTAGGTAGACGTCGAAGAGGAGGAGGAGGGTGCCGAGGCGGAAGATGGAGCGCTGGGTTCGATGGTTGTTAGTAGGGTAGTTAATAGGGGGGAGGAAAAGGTCCTACGTCGAAGCGGTCATCTTCGAGGCCGAGCTTGTTGAAGAGGAGATGGCGGTACACCTGGACGTCGGAGAGTTAGTTCGACGAGCCGTGATATTGCAGGTTGATGGATTGTGCACCTGCGGCTTTATGAGGACCAGGTCGATGAATATGACGACAAAGTCATGCTCGATGTACTTGTCTGCGAAGCGCTTGCACCGCGGGCATTGTGTAAGGCGGACGCCCTTGCCGAGAGCGCGGTCGTCTGCTTTGCTGTAAGAGGTGTACAGCGTCTTGACGGGTGCGCGGCATTCGATGCAGATTGGCATCGCGTTGGCAAGACTGCATTTGCGCTGCGGGCGTGAACGTGTCTAGGTGCGCGAGTCACGTTGGTGGGCAAATAGGTAGACATAAGGAAGATGTAAAGTGTGACGGGGTTTAGGTTGTTTCGGGTTTAAACCGACACACATTCGGAAGTAAAAGTTGCAGAGTAACCGCAATATTATTCATTATTCATTATTCCGTTCCAAATACGGTATTTTACAGAACGTGAAAAGCAACGAAAAGCAAGAAAAGGAATGCGTCCCGTGTATGTCTGCGCCAGTCCCAGCCTCTCTACCGGTCCTGTGACGCTCGCGGAGCGCACGCTAAGAAAAGCAAACAGATTCGACCGTTACATTCGTGTAGTTTAGCAAGCTGAACGAAATGATAACCCTGATTCCATTCCAATAATGAATCCCCAGCACAGTCCAATGGGTCCAAAGAGACACGAAAGCCCTCTAGGTGAGGGTTGCCATCATCGCAGCAATGAGCTTGGGATTCGGCTCACGACGGCCTATCCAGAATCAACGCCATCCTAATGAGCCGAGCGGACAAGGGCCATCCTACCTTTCCGATCCTTTTCGATGCGAATGACTTCACGAGGTTTCTCGCGTCGCTCGATGATTTCGTAGTCGCCATCGCGCTCATACTTGAGCATTCGTCGCTCGTCCTCCAACATGCGGATTTCTTCTCTAATTTCCCTCTCCGAGCGGACGTCTCGCTCTCTGCGAACGACTCGTCGTTCTTCTGGAACGAGCACAGTCAAGGGTCCACCGATGTGGTTGGATTCCTCAATCCTCTCCTCGTAATGTTCGTGGTGGTGGCTACGCGGGGGAGATGCGCCACGGACCGACCTCTCGTAGACCACTGTATTTCCGTGAACGGACGCTGGCGGCGGCGGAGGAGGTGGTGGAGGAGCATAATCCGTCATTGGCGGCGGTGGCGGTGGAGGCATCATGACAGGAGGTTGCTCGACGACGGACCTGGTGTCTTCGTACACATATGTCATTTTAGCTGACTAGGCGTTAGCAAGCTGTAACAGGCTCTGGCGCGATAACATACTCTCTTTGTATTTCTCGCTAACGCTGATGATTTCATCGATATGGTCTTTCTCCAAAGCGCGGGTGATGACAATGAAGTCCTCCTATACACTGTTAGCCAGCTGCACTCAGCTAACGTAAACTCCACTTGCCTCTTCCTCGTACGGGTAACCGAGCTCGGTCACAGCCTGGACTCTGCACAAACGCTTGGGGAGCCGGGTCCTGCCCTTTTTGCCCCAGTCTGCCCTCGCAAGTTTGATCTCCTCGAAACTGGAAGCGGAGGAACTGCGGGCCTGGGACGGTGCAACGCTGCGCGAAGGACTGCGACGGCGTCTGCTCTTGGCGCGGTGGACCTCGACTTCACGGTACTCCTCGACTTTGTCTCTACGTCCAGGATGGTCTCGCTCCACAAAGCGTTCCTCGTCGAACTCTTCTTCTTGGTATCGAGGAGGCGAGCGGCGGCGCTCTCGGATGGGCAGAGGAATTGGGACATTTGCCGGAGGTCGCCATTCGTCCCTCTCCCTGTCGCCATAGCGCGGAAGAGGGCGGCGATCGAAGGTATCGAGGGAGGACTGCCGGCGAATATATTGAGGACGGGCAGGTCGCCTGGTCTGCTCCCTGTGGACATCGACCTCGAAGTCGCGATCGACGACAGACTTGCGACGGTACGGAGCAAGAGCTTGATTGGCGATCTGGGAAGGCGTCGGCTCGTCGAATAGATCATGGCGGCGGCGTCGATCGAAGCGGTCGTCTTCGCGGAACACCTCGCGCTCCCGCTCCCGCTCCATCACGCGAGTGGGCGGGGGAGGGGCGCGGCGCTCGTAGTCGTCACGAATGTTGATATCGCGGCGACCGCCGGAGAAGCGGTCATGCTCATGGAAGTGGAAGTCATCCTTCACGTCGCGAGGAGGAGGAGCGCGGCGGGCCATGCGCTCGAAGCGGTCGCGGTCCCAGCGTTCACCGCCACGGGGAGCATCGTCGTAGTGGTCCAGGGTTCCGGTCGAGGAACGATACATGGTGCTGTGATGCTGTGGTTGCAGCGTGGAGGGCGGTATCGATGTCGATGTCGATGTCAAGAGGTTGGACAGGTGCGGGGCACGGGACGCTACCAGGGAGCAGCAGTGCAAGGCAAGAAGAGCAGCGAGCAGGCAGATAATAAAGTGTGCAGTGTGCACGAGACGGGAAAGAAAGCTAGCGGATGGAATCAAGCGGACGCAAGTCACAATGTGACCGGGCCGCGTCGTTAATAGCGCGCAGTGCGGTGTGTGCATGCCGTTACCGCCAACTTTGCGCACTTGGGCAGTTGCTGCTGCGCTTTCGTCATCGCCGGGCCCAGCACAGCCGCCATCCCATCGGCTGCGACTGGCCGACGGGCTCAGCGGGCAATCATGTCGCAGGCTGAAAGAAGTGCTCTTGGGCTTCCACCTGAGCAGGAAGCGTTACTGACGCTGCCACAGTCACAGTCGGAGTCGGAGTGGGAGTCGGGCGCCAAATTCAAACAAAACAGCATGCAATGGGCGCCCTACGCAGCATGGACATCCTCGGTGGCAGTCGGTGGTGTCCCGTTCCTTTCTATCTACGCGCTGTGAGAATGACGTCGGTGGCGTTTGAACTGTGCTGTTTCGGGCCAAGCGTTGTGTAACAGTACCCTACTTCGCCAAGTTCGTGTCTCAACACCATCTTCCCTCATCTTGAGAGCGTACGCCGGCTCGAAGAACGTCCTTTTGACATGCCGAATACTTGTGAACCGTGGTTGGAAATTCGACGAGTGTCTGCTGAGACGCTGGCGCGGTGCAGCTGATTCCTGCCAAAATATTGTATCAACCTTCCCATTTGTTTCGGTCATGGGCATGTAAGGATACGAGGACAGCAGCGAGGACAGCAGCGAGGACAGCAGCATGATAGGATATCTTGACCTATGGCGATGCTTGGAGAGCTGTAGGGCTGTGGGAATTCTGGTCATTATTGGCGTGCGGACTGGAGGGGGCAACAGCGAGGGCAAGCATTGACCTACCATGAGCAAGCGTGGAACTCTAGTCTTGCTCCTCTCTGCTCCTCTTTTCAAGATCAATCTCAGCAGTCTCGCCATCGCGCCATTTTCATCTTGTCAGGAACACTTCAAGATGAGGTGGCATGTTTTCTGCTTGGTGTATCTGCAATGCAGACATTTATTCGCATTCGCAGTATCACACGTTTTACATGTGCATCTTACAGCTTTACAACTGCATCTTGTAGGTTTACAACTGCGTCTTATAAGTCTACAACTGCGTCTTATAAGTCTACAACTGCGTCTTATAAGTCTACAACTGCGTCTTATAAGTCTACAACTGCGTCTTATAAGTCTACAACTGCGTCTTATAAGTCTACAACTGCGTCTTATAAGTCTACAACTGCGTCTTATAAGTCTACAACTGCGTCTTATAAATGTAGACCTGCATCTTACAAAGTTACAACTACATCTTACATGTCTACAACTGCACCTTACAAGTGCATCCCCCGGTCATCATGACTTCTCACCCACGACCTCCTCTACCACCCTACCTACCATGACCATATCAACTGGCTTCCCGCCAAGCTTCTTCACCACCTTGCCCATGACAGCTCCCATCTTGGCCTCGCCCCTGATCTCCGCCACAACCTCCTCCACAAACTGCCGCACGGTCTCCTCTGGCACAGCCTCGATCTGGTTTAGAAACCCTTGCAAGATGACTATCTGGCTCCTCTCCTTCTCAACCAAGTCCTCTCTCTTCGCCTGCACAAACTCTTCCACGGCGGCGTTGCAATCCTTAATTTGCTTTGCGAGGAGCGAGTAGAGGGCAGGGTCGTCATCGACGGGCTTGTTTGTTTTGGAGGCGTTTGTGATTTCGGCGAGCAGGGCGCGCAGGACGGTGAGGCGCGGCTTGTCTTTTGCGCGCATGGCCGTCATGAGCTCTGGCTTCAGGCTTTTTACGACACTGTCTGCCTGGAAGAGGGGCCGTGTGGTGAAGAAGGTACGGCGGAGGAGGGGTTGCTGGAAAGCCGGAAGGCGGGCGAGGCGGAAGAGAGACATGGTGGCGTTATGGGCGTTGTCGCAGAGCGTCTTGGTCCTGTAACGTCTCTGATGCAATGGGAAAGAACGGATGTCGCGATTGCTGACTGAGGAGAAACCAGGAAGCAAAACGGAAGCTTGGGCGGGATCAGGTTCTGGGGGGTTGTCGTTCCGATGCGCATCGATCGGCGTAAACTTTTGGAGGTGCCAAGTCGGGGCCGCGCTACGGTATGGAGCAGCTGTTGCTGCGTCCGTGCATGGCCTGAATGTTTTCTTGAATACACCCAAGCTCGCCCGGAGCTCTTTCACGGCCGCAATTGTCCCCAGCCGCGCTTTGTGTCCTTTGAGGTTGGCGCGCATTTCCTCCCAACACACGAGTCACCTACTTTCGCGCGGAGCCCATGTTTACGACCCGCGGCGCGTAACCTCGTCCTCCGCTTCCTCGACCACGCCGCCCTGCTCGCGGAGCTCCTCCACCGCACACCATGGCTCTGAATATGCCGCCCGCGACACCCCAGCGCCAAGGCCCCGGCACCTTTCCACAGACTCCCGCGAGGCCGCCGCTCTTCTCGCTGGGCGCCGTGCAGCAGCAACAGCCGTCTGCGCCCGTCCCTTCCCAGATACAGCTGGCTGCCAGGGCCATCAACCGCATGCTCGACAATGACAACCGGTATCCGCCGCTCGAGGCGTATTCGAAACGTAGGTCACTATGCGTAGAACAGCGCAAAGCCATATGCTGACACTCTGCAGCGGGCGTCTCGGGCGAATACGAGCTGCCCACAAGCCAGGCGTGGGCGCCCTTCCAGAAACTGCGCTCGTACGAGCACCCCGAGGGCATGTACGACCAGGTCAACGAGATGCAGATGAGCGTGGACATGGGGCTCTTCACCGAAATCAATCACGCCTACGTCGCCGTCGACAACCAGCTATACCTATGGGACTACACGGCACGCAACCCAGAGCTGATCGGCTTCGAAGAGCTGAAAGACAACATCACATGCGTGAAGCTGGTAAAGCCGCGCGCGAAAGTATTTGTGGACTCTATTTCGTGGCTGTTGGTGATTGCGACGACCGCCGAAATCCACCTTATTGCGGTCGAATGTCAGTCCGGACCCGAAGGCGTACACGGCGTAAACCTCTACCGCACTAACATGTCGGTATCGGTGCGGGGGATTAATGTCACTGTCATTGCGAGCTCGGCCAAAACGGGGCGTATCTTCTTTGGCGAGGGCGCAACCGAAGACGTGTGGGAACTCAACTACCAGCAAGAGGAGAAGTGGTTTTCGAATCGCTGCAGCAAGAAGAATCATGTTACTTCGTCGGTTGCTATCCCACTGCCAAGCATATCCTTTGGAAAGCGTGCTGCGCCCGTCGGGCTACAGCAGATGGTCGTTGACGACAGCCGGAACCTGCTCTACACGCTCTCGACGAACAGCACTATCAAAGTCTTCCACATGCGCACCGCGACGACCCTCGAGAACGTGATCAAGCGTGACCTCGCCACGATACGGGGTCAGGTCAGCCACTTGATCCGCCAAGTACCAGCTCTGGAGAACCTCAGAATTGTCGGCGTGGATCCAATCGCTGCTTCTGAAGCTGATTCCGTGTCACTCATGCTCACGTCCTCTACGGGAGTTCGGTTGTATATGAGTGCTACCTCTGGCGGCTGGGACTCCGGAAGCGCCCCCAGCAACATGGCAGTCATGCATGTTCGCTTCCCCCCGGTTTCTCCAGATGCGCAGACGGCCCCTCCCCCGAGCTCTTCCACTCAGATGCAGCCGTATCAAGGTGGTACTCCGATCGGGTTCGATTCAAGGACCCTTACACAGACCGTAGCTACCTTCCGATGTGCTCCCGGGACGTTCCTCTGCGCCATCGAAAAGAACCCGACCAACCCTAACCATGAGCTCTTCATATCCTCTTCGCATACTGGACAATTACTTAGCGAACGCGATGCTCGCTTCACAGAATCCGGCCAGACCATTACGCTTCGGGGCAAACTGCAGGACGCTGGCCTGGTCACTCCTCCCTTCTCTGCTGGTAACTTTGGCAGTGAATATGCTGTGCAATTCGACGCCCCTGCTGCTGAGTTTGCCATCATGACACACTATGGGGTGGAGACTGTGCGCCGGCGGAGGCTGGTAGATACTTTCGCAGCCATCATCCGGTACGGAGGAGGCACAGAGGGTGTCGAGGCAGACGTGCGCCGATTTGCGAGACATTATGGCCTTACGGAGACGGCATCTACAGCTTTGGCCGTGGCATGTGGGCAAGGCACGGACGTGGGCACAGACTCGCGAGTCATTTCTATTACTGACCCAGAAGTTACCGAAGTCGCGCGGAAAGCTTTCATCGAATATGGTGGAAAGCCTCAAATCACCGAATCCGCCGCCGTGGAAGGACTCAGTGTGGACAACGTGCAGCCTTCACCCCGCCACGATGGTATTGCACTCTACGTTGCTCGACTGGTCCGCTCAATATGGGACACGCCCATCATCAGAGAAACAGTGACACCTACCGGCCCAGTGCTGGCTCCCAATCACAAGGTCGCTAAGCTCCAGGAAATACAGCGCTCCCTCATACGGTTACAACAGTTCCTCGACGATAACAAAACTTTCATCGATGGGCTTGCGGGCCCAGAAGCTCTGGGACGGGTCAGCTCTCGAAGGGAAGAGGTGGAACTGCAGGGGGAGAACCGCGCTTTGACAAACCTCCTGCAAATGATCAACAACATCGTGGAGGGTATTGCTTTTAGTTTGGTTCTCTTTGAGGAGCGATTAGAAGAGATTCTGCTTCTGTTGGCTCCTGAGGTGCGCCTGGAAGTGCGGAAGCTCACATTCCACGCGCTTTTTGCGTCCAGCGAGGGAAAGGAGCTGGCGAAGGAACTTGTGAAGGCGATCGTCAATCACAACATCATGAAGGGATCGAATGTAGAGACCGTTGCGGAGGCTTTGCGGAGAAAGTGCGGTAGCTTCTGCAGCTCCGACGATGTGGTCATCTTCAAGGCTTCTGAGAACTTGAAGAAGGCGGCTGACTTTGGGGCAAATGCTGAACGTGGGCGCATCCAATTGAACGACAGTCTGCGGTTGTTCGAGCAAGTCGCTAAGAGTCTGACTATGGAGCACCTGACCGCTGCAGTGGACAAGTACATCGAATTGGAGTTCTATGCAGGTAAGAAGTTGGTAGACTATTCGTAGGCCTTGCTAACCAAGCAACAGGTGCCATTCGTCTCTCACTCAAGGTCGCCGAGGAGCGCGATCGCGGCAACCGCGCTCTTTCCTGGATCAAGGACGGCCAACCCAGCGGTGACGCGCGACAGGCTCCGTACATACAGCGTACCAACTGCTACAAGCTGGTCTTCAAGGTCGTAGAAGCAGTAGATCAAGCATATGCTGCCCAGGGCAATGTCCAGCAAGACGGTGTAATCTCACAGATAGGTCGCAGAAGGCAAGAGGCCTACGAGCAAATCAACAGCTCAGACGACGAAGTCTTCCAAAACTTCCTCTACGACTGGTACATGGAGAAGGGCTGGGCAGAGCGCCTATTGGAGATCAGCAGTCCTTTCGTGGTGGACTACCTCAAGCGAAGTTCCGAGACCAACTCCGCCCACGCAGATCTCCTGTGGAAGTACTACGCCCATTATAACGACTATCTTGGTGCTGCGGAAGTGCAATTCCAGCTCGCTAAGAGTCCCACGTTCAATTTGACGCTTGAGCAGCGCATAGAGTACCTCTCGCGGGCAAAGGCAAATGCATCGACTCGCATAGCTGGATTTTCGGATAGTGGGAACCGGAACAGGCAGTCACGCCAAGAACTACTACGAAACATCAGCGACCACCTCGATGTCGGGAACATCCAGGACGACCTTCTCCAGAAGATCAAGGGAGACAAGCGACTTCAGGGCACACGGCGAGAAGAAGTGCTCGCAGAGCTCGACAGTGCCGTCAAGCCTGTAAATGACGTAAGTAGTCAGAACTATACTCTGTTTGCCAGTGGCTAACAACCTCCAGCTCTTCAACAACTACGCGGACCAAGCAGGCTACTACAACATCAGTCTCCTCCTCTTCCACCAAGCCGACTTCCGCGGCCTCTCCACTATCCGCAACACCTGGCAGCTCTTCATCGAACAGACGCACAACGAAGCCGTCTCCGACGGTAAAGCCTCACCCTGGGAATCCGTCGCCATCGAAACCGAAACCCTGGGCCGCCGCGTCGGCACAAACCAAAACATCTTCCCTGTCTCCGATGTCTTCCAGCTTCTCCTCCACTACGACATCGAGAAATATCGCACCGCACCGTCCGGCGTGCTAGACCCCGACGCCGCGGACCCGGTCGCCTGGCCTATCGAGGTGTTCGCGAAGCTGCATGCCCCATTCGAGAATCTGGTGAGCGTACTAGAGGCGATGTGGTATGCGCGCGAGCAGCCATTCAATAGTCGGAACGGCAGGAAATTGCTGGCTAAGTGGCTTGTGTGTGTTGTGGAGAAGTGGTGGGAGGAGAGCAGGCGGTCTGGCGAGCCGTTTGGGAGCACGGAGAATGCGCTTGGCTTGTCGGATCTGCTGCGGGTGGTTGTCGAGAGTGGGGATTTCACGGGGCAGGTTGGGGCTGCGGGTGAGGACGCGGAGTGGGCGGACCGCTTGAGGGTCATTCGCGTGCGGGCGGACGAGATTGCGCGGTGAAGAGGAGGCAGGGGGAAGAAGGTATTGGCAATCTTGTAATATGGCTGTTCATGACAAGTCGCGCTTTGGTATTGCTTTGCGGTGGAAGGAGGGGGGAGAGCAGATGTGGAGGGGGAGGATAGCAGGAAGAGCGGATTTTCCAGCGCATGGCGTTTGGATGTATTGGACGACTCGGCGTTTGGGAGGGCTTGTGCATCTGATGTACATTTAGCTAGGGATTTGCATGCTTGAGAGGGAAGGGGGAGGGAAAGCATAGGCTCGTCAAATAGCTCGCGAAGATGAGTGGGGATTGCATTGCATTGCACAAAGCTAGCTTCTTCTGCCAATGGGACTGGTACCGCGCGGCATGCCGAACCTTTGCTATAACGTCGCGTCGCAAGTGACGATGAGGCTTCGTGCCGGCATGTTGGCGCAGGGAGTTTATGAAGCTGCTTCTAGTGGGGGATATGGTACCTATTGGGTGGTACCCATGTCCAGACTTTTCTTCGAAGACTCAAGACACCTTTTGCAATGTTTGTGTCTCGACACCCTGATTTACAGAGTTTGTGACCTGTGTTCTGCAGCCTTCTAAACGTTCGCGGAGTATCACAATTCGTTTCTAGACCTCCATCATGACCTCTTATCGCATGTGGTGATGACGACCTGTGCTGCAATATCGCAGAAAAGAGATGCGCTGGTGGGGAATACGGTACTGTAGGTAAATGATGGTCATCCAACGCTGGCTGTGGATCGTTACCTACCGACGATAGGTACCGGTACCGTACCTAGATTTCGACCTTTCGTACTGGCGTGGCAAAGGAGCATCTCTACGCGTATCTATCTAGAAGATGGGAGGATGTGCACCGGGACGCCAGGACTGGAGTAGGGAGACTGACTCGCGAGGAGTGCAGGATATGAGAAGTTGAGAATTGGTCATTGGGTGAATGCAGAGAATGGGAGCTAGCGTTTAGAGCTGCATCGCATGTCGAGTTCCGTTGGGCCCAAGGACGATCCGAGCTATGGCGAAATTGATTGTCCAAAGCGTGGGGGGATGTCCGGAAGCCGAAAAAAGAATGGATAGGTACAGGGAGGCGTCTGCAAGGGGGGGGGCGGGGTGTGGGGGCGCGATCGGGCGGATCGATGGGTTCTGGTATCTTCGACCCCGATCTCTACTGGGGGTTAGACCCTAACTGAGAACTGGTCGGAAATAATTTCTTAAGGATTTAGATTGCTTCCAACATGGTTGTTGTCATGGCAATGGAAGTCTGGCCATCGCTAATGGACCACAAGTTCTGTCGCTTGCATGTGGTAACACTGCACGTCGTAAATCGCGGCGGTTGGGACTTCATATCGAGCGAGGATTCCTCTTTTCTAGATGTTATCCGCGGAGGCCTCATTGGCCTATGGCTGTGCCTTGCTGCTATAATTACATATTACATGGCGAATAGGTCCTGCATGTATCTAAACCGGCAGTACCGACGTGATGACTATGGTGTGCGGCGATCCTTGCTGCAGGAGAGCATAGTGCTTCGAAGGCGAAACGGTTGAAAGTGAATAAAGGTGATGCAGACCATAATCTGTCCGGCCAAGTCGCTTCTTCAGCTATCGGGACACCTCCAGACAAATACTATGAGGTCGTAGGCAAATGCTTTGTTTTCGCGAACATGAACGGCGATTTATGTCCCAGGGATCGACCAGTTCAGTGGGAGGAAACCTTCACATTTATTTGGAACGAGCATCACAATCAATTCGTTTATAGCGTAGCCAACAAGCTCTCCTCAAACTCTTTCTGCCCAACACCCTTCCCAATAAGCACCAACTTGGCACTAGTATCATCTGACGTCGTCTCTGCACCCTCGTTCACATCGTACACGTTCCTCACTCCTTGTACTAGAAGTACGTTTGCGCCGACGACTGGGATGCGCCCTTTCAATCGGTGGATTTCGAACTTCTCGTGTGCCTTGCCATCAGGCAGTTCATCCTCCCAAAGCACGGTCCGCAGCCACTTGTCGAACCTGTCTACCTGTTCTTCCCTCAGCGCAGGAAAGACAACCGTAGACGTGGAGATCGAGGGGTTGATGTGGCTGTGTCCTTTGTCCGCGAAAGTCAGATCATCAGCCGAAACGGCGTCGTAAGCGTGCAGATCGAGGATGAAGCCTTCCAGGGTGGGCACCTCGGCTTTCGTTGTCGTGGACACCTTCGCGAGCGCATTGATAGACCGCACGCGCTGCTGCACCGCCTTCAGCTCTGCTTCCGAAACCAAGTCCGTCTTGTTGATGATGACCACGTCTGCGTGCGAAATCTGCAAATGCGCCGTCGTCAACAGCGGGCCCTGGTGCCCGTGCTCCTCTTTCCTTCCCTCCAGCGCCTCCTCATCGTCGCCATATCCCTCATCCAAACTCTTCAGCAGATTCTTGGCATCGACCAGCGTGACAATGCCATCCAGGAAGATTGACGATCCCAGCCCCTCGTCCAGCCAGAACAGCGGTGCCACGTTCCCCGGATCCGCAAGGCCCGTCGTCTCGAGCAGAATGTAGTCGAAATCCCCGCTGGCTTCCATCAAATTCTCGATTGCCGCGACGCCAATGTCTTTCACGGAACAGCAGATGCAGCCGTTGGCTAGCGGGACGAAGGGTACTTTGGATGCAGATGTCGAGTTTGCATCCGACACGGTGAGCTGTTTTTCGATGTCGATGGAGTCACCGAATTCATTGAGAATGACGGCGATGCGCTTGCCGTGGTAAGCCGTAAGAATGTAGTTGAGAAGCGTGGTCTTGCCCGCGCCGAGATAGCCGGTTATTATTGTTATGGGCACTTTGGACTTGAGAGGGGTGGAAGGGGTTGTGGAGATGAGGGCGGGAGGCTCGTCATCGTCATCGTTGTTGGTGGTGGGTGATTGAATGAGGACTGGGACCTCGTCGTCTGAGGCGTCGCCACTCATAGTGAAGAGTCAGGCTAGTGACTTGTGGGCTTGAGGTTCGTGAAGAACGAAAGACTTGGGAGATTAGTACGAGACTGCGTAATGAAGACAGGAAATGTTTGAAAAAGAGGGAAGCATAATTATGTAAACAAGGAAGTTGAACCAAAGACTTCAAAACGTGACGTTGGATCCCGATTCCGAATATTCTTTGCGGAATTCAATGAACGCATGGACGGATGGCTTTGCGTCAAGCGTCCCGTACGCACAATATGAACTTACATCTTATGAGCCTCTATGGCGATTTCTGACTAATCCCGCTCCAGGTGCTTCTCGTCAATGTGCAGTGGTGGTCCCTTGCACCGATGATGGAAGTGGGCTACACTGCGCCTTCCCCGTATGAGACTAGCGCTTCGAGCGCGCGCCTCGAGCTTGCGACTCCGTAAGCTCCACTCCGTCGACGGCCGACAACAAATACACGCCCTTGCTCACTGTTTCACCTTCGCCCGCCACCTCGTGCCTGCAATGGCTTCTGCGCCGTCGCCGTCGAGTTCCCCGCGACTTCCCAGCCCGCCGCCGATTGCGGAAGACCAGCTTTCTCCGCTCCCCGCGACCGAGGAACAGCAGAAGCTCTTCAGCTCCCTAGACAATGGCGCATCGAGGCGGATACGGCCAGGCACAAAGGCAGAGGATATGACAGAGGGCCCGCCGCTAGTAGAGCTATCAGAGGTACGCTTCTTCGTGGGTCGCAGTTGAGCAATGGGGACAGCAAGGAAATCAAGGCTAATGACTGCGCAGATTGATTCCGCATTTCAATTAACAGAGCATCTAAAGGCACTCCACAACTTCTTCACGCACCCGATCGGCTCAGAAACCACAACGGCGGTAGACAGGGAAATAGCACAGAAGCTGGCAACGCCGCCATACAACGTGGACAAGACGCTTTGGCTCTACGAGCTTTGCCGCTTTCTCACGCAGAAAGTGAACGCCATCATTATCGCCCTGTTTTCAGACAGCCCCCCATGCTCGTCGACCACCTGTCCCGAGATGCGAGCCTCTGAATGGCAATACCTCTGCGCAGTCCATGACCCACCTAAGAGCTGCTGCGCCATCGACTACTGCTGCCACACCTTGGACTGGGCTGCAAACACTCTGACTTCGCCCAAAAACTTTCCCTCGCGACTTGCCATGGGCACTGACCAGTCTACACAGCACCAACAGCAGCGGAACCTCACCAACATTTTCAGACGCGTATACAGGATCTTTGCGCACGCTTGGTTCCAACACCGCGACATGTTCTGGAAAGTGGAAGGGAGGACAGGGCTCTACATACTCTTCAAGACGGTGTGCGACGCGTACGGTCTGATACCAGAGGACAATTACACCGTACCACCCGAGGCCGAGGGCTTGGACGTTGACGAGGAGCCCCCGAAAGCTCCGCCGATGATACTGAAGCGGGAACCGTCAGGACCCGGTTCCTTGGATGCGGGGAATTCTTCTGTGCTAGAGTCTGGGGATCATACGCTATCTACTGCGGGCACCACAAAGCGACACCGCCACTCACCATCGCTGAGCGCAATGTCGGTGACTACAGTGTTGGAGGAGAGTGAAGAGGAAGAGACGGAGCAGAAGAAGGCATCGGCAGCGCAAGATGAAAGCAGCGCTGATGAAACTCCAGCTCCAATTTTCGAAAACTTGGGGCCACCTGCAGAAGGCGCCACGGATCAGGATGAATCAGGGCCAGCCGATGAACCCGAAGCCTCAGCTGCTGGCGAAGCCCACGCTACTGAAGAGCCAGAAAAGCAAAGCGAGGCAGATCAAGAGCCGCACGCCAATGAGACGACGGCTGAACCTGAGGCTACTGCCGGCGACGAGGGCACCTCTGCAGCCTTAGCGGCCTCTGAGGAAAATGACGAGGATGGGCAGGACGAAGCCAAGACCGAAGCGCAGGCGATATCAGAGAAGGCAGGAGCGGAGAAAGCGGAAAAGGAGGAGAAGGAAGAAGCGACGGCGGATCAGGATAAGGGTGCCGCAAGCGAGTAGCGCCATCGAAACCTTAATGACAGCCCCAGGAGCATCGATATGTAATGATGATACTCACGACGGGAGGCAAGGGTAGGGTATGGGTTCTTTTCAGAAGAGGCAGGGTTGGAGTTGTTTGAGAGGTGCAGAGATATCCAGCGTCTGCTCCGTCCACGAGCGGACATTCTTCTTAGCATTGTGTAATTCTACAGGACCTTCTGCGGTCGAGGCTTTGGCTTCAGTTTCAGAGCCGGCAAGCATGCAGCGATTACTCTTGTGGCCCGATTTGATTCCGTGGAGGCGCTCGAGCAAGCGCGTAAGCGCGTATAATTAGTAGGCCGGGACTCTGTACACAGCAGCTCGGTAGCAGGTACACGACGACGGCACGGAAGCGGGCTCGGGATTCCATTGACAAATTCGGGAAGCCGATGGATCGGGGTCTGGGCTTGAGCTTGGGCGAGGGCTTGGGCGTGGGCTTGGGCGTGGGCTTGGGCGAGGGCTTGGACTTGGGCTTGGAGGGGAGGGGAGGGGAGGCTCCCGGACCCGAAAGCGAAAAAAGTAGGGCGCCACCGAACGGTCGGTTGATCGGTGTGACAGACGTGTTTGACAGCCGGCAGGATGGTGGTTCTTGCGGGACGAACGGGGCGAACGGGGGCTCGTGCGACCAGCGCAGTGCGAGACAGACGTCTGTGCAGCGTGCACCATGGCCTCACGGCTTCCCTCTTCGACGGCCCCCGTCAAAGCAAGGTGGTGTTTTCGCGCGCGGATGCCGACGGCTCAGGTTTCGAGTGTGTACACGGGGTGGTGTTGCCGTTGGCATGCTGTGCTTGTGTGCGTGATGATCCGAGGTAGGTAGGGTGGGTGGTTTGATTGGAGAGCGAGCGGCATGGATCGAGGTGCGGCGTAGGTGGAAGGGGCCGGAGGGGACGGCGCGTGCCCAATGAGACGGGATCGGGAACGGCGGGCACGTGCGATGAGTCGAGGGGATGAGCTGTGGAGCTTGCGTTGATAACTGGATAGATGGGGTGGGCCGGGCGGGACTCGATAAAGGACGCAACCTGAACGGGATGGTCACATTGCTGATGATGCGTCGATTAGGTACCTAGTGCTGTTGGGATGGATGTGATGTCTAGCGGTAAGGAGGACGCCGCCGTCGAGGTTGGAGTGGGAAGGCGGAAGGTGGTCATGTTGGTACCTAGTGGAGCTCACGTGCAGGCCGGGGGTGGGGGCGAGACTGCGGCGAGACTGCGGTTGGTAGGTAGGTAGGTAGATAGGTAGGTAGGTAGGTAGGTAGGTAGGTAGGTAGGTAGGTAGGTAGGTAGGTAGGTAGGTAGGTAGGTAGGGGTAGGTAGGTAGTCTAGCAGTTCCCTTGACGAGGCTTCACTGTGTACGCCCTCGGTGAAGTCGCGGTTTCATTCTCCAGAGTCCACAGGCATACGAGAGGATTGGGGCCTTGTCGCGTCGAGCCGTTGATCAAAGGTGTCGCTGCGTTAGGTACGGTACCTATGTCTAGGTATATCCCACGCGTTCCCCCCCCCCACGGCTCTCCCACGCGGCGTCCCAGGGCTTCGCTACTCCACACTTTGGACTGCAGATGCGCGAAGACTTGCGTCCCCGCCTGCAGCGAGCGTCGTCGCTCGAGTCCTGTAGGTAGTCTAGTCTACGTCCTACCTACCTACCACCTAGATACCGGGACACCAGCGCATCAAGGCCGGCGGCCAGCTACCTACCGGGCGTCGGCTGCCTTTTCGAGGCTCGACTGGACGCCAGGGGTCGACTTATCGCGGCTACTGCGGAAGATCAATTGCTGTAGATATCTAGTCTACCTACCTAGGGCATGCATGGCTGTGCAGTTGCTTCCCGGCACGCAGCCCAGCATTCCCCCTCACGCCGCTTACATAGCGGCCGAGTAGGCAGTCTAGCATATCCACCTGCGGGCACCCCCATCCTCCTCCCGCACCCCATCTGTCTCTTCCCCACGTCGTCCTGATTTGGTGCCCATCGCACGTCGCACGTCGCACGTCGCACGTCGCGACAACACCTCGACAGCCTCCGCTCCACAGACGCATCCTCAAGCCAGAGCCCTCGCAAAAGCCGCGTCTGATCTGCACGTCATCTCATCTGCCAGCCCGACCCCATTCATGCCCAGCACCGTCCCCAGCAAGCACCTTGCGCTAGCCAGCCCAGCTTAGCCGACTGCGACAGCCCGACCTAACCCCCCCAAAAGCACCACCGCCTGTCGGGTCCCGTGATCGCCCATCGCTGCCTCTGATCACCCACAATCACGGTGCTTTTGCTGAGCGCTCGTGCAACCGCAACCGCAACCGCAGCCTCAGCCTCAGCCTCAGCGTGTCGCAGCCAACCCCAGCCATACCTACCGGTACCCGCCCGCCCACGCGAGCTCGAGGACCGCCGACGCGACACAGACGGCGGCCCTGGCACCACCATCCTTCCGAGACGCGCAGCACCTTTCTCTGCCTCTGAACCCTCCTCGCCTGCCCTCGATGGCTGCCCAAGTCCTGCCCATGCATGCAGCCCAACGCTCCGACTTTGGCAACCTGCAGACCTTCCCCCAGAACATGGACACCACCAGCGGCCCCGTCGTCGCCAACCCCGCCTCTTCTCCCGACCCAGACCCTGACCGTGACGAGGACCGAGGCCGCCGGCGCGACAGAGACGAGACGGATGGCGACATTGGCGACATTGGCGACGGCAGCGAGCCCGCCGAAGGCACTGGTGGCTCGCGCAAAAGGCGACGGAGCAGAAAGGGCCTCGACAAAAAGTTTGAATGCCCGCACTCGGGCTGCGGCAAGAGCTACTCGCGCGCCGAGCATCTGTACCGGCACCAGCTGAACCGTACGTCCTTGTTCCGCTCCCTTCGAACTTGGTGAACAAGCGCGCCTGCTGACCTGCGCAGACAACCCCAAGCAGATCTACCACTGCGACTTTCCCGACTGCCACCGATCCTTCGTCCGACAAGATCTTTGCGCGCGGCACAAAGAGCGACACACGGCCCGGGGCTCGCAATTGCTGCGCAAGGACACCTTCATGCAGAACCTCAATCCCATAGTGACGGCCGCCATGGCGAACAAGAGCGAACCGACCAAACCGGGGCCAATGAAGAACTCCCCAACGGTACGTGCGAATCGCTACATCTCTGCTGCCACCCCGCTAACCTGCGACAGGTACCCCCGGGAGGACAGGAACGGTACGGGTTGCAGTCGCCTGGGTCTTCGGTGGGAGGGCCGACGGCAGCAACGCAAATGTCGCCGCCCAACTACCACTCGCCAGGGTCGAACATGGGACGTCAAACCTCTCTGCATCGCGCAGGGAGCGACGAATCGTATCGCAGCAGCTCTGATGTCAAGCCTCAGCCCTATGACTTGCAGACCCGGGGTGCTGGGAGCTTTGTACCCCCACCGCGCCCTTCCCAGTTTGGAAACTTTGGGAGCGGACAGGCGTCGCACCACAATTCTCCCCACATGGGGAACGGAAACTACCAACGGCCCGAATTACGCGCTCAGACATCAAATTTGTCGTCGTACGGATCGTCGTCGTCGCCTTACAACTCGGCTGCGACCCCCACGCAATCGTACCCACCTTCGGCTGCATCAAACTCTTACACACCCAACTCTGCAGGCGGCTATCAGCAACATCAAACCTTCCCGCCGTTCCAGACACTCCCCCCTCCCGAGTATCCTCAGCGGTCAGACACCACTCCTACTCCGAAGACTGAGGAAAATCAGTATTATAATGGCACCTCGGGCCAGACACCTATGAATGGGGTCGAAGCGACTGACAGTCGGATCAACGCTGTGTCGGAAGCTATCATGGACCAAACGCCTTCGTACGCCATACCCATGTTCGGCGGTGAAGGTTACAGTCGATCTCCCTTTGCCATGGCAGATGACTTCGCTGCTTGGCTGTTCAATGACCAGCAATTCGGTACTACCAACGCCTCACCGCTGCATGGCCCCGGCGCTTCGAACCCAAACGTCGGTTTGTCGTCTCAGATCGGGCTGCAAGCACCGTACTTCAACTATGATCCACTCGTGAGCAATGCCACCTACACCCAGCCGCCACCAGTTCATCCTATGGCTGTCAACAGTATCCTCGATACCTCGCTTCCGGAGACGGCCTTGTCAGAAGACAAACGCAAAGACCTCCTTGACCTAATCCTAGACCGTTTTAATGAGACGGATCATGCACCGGTCAAGAAACAAAAGGAAGACCTGCTCGAAGGTGACAAGGAGAGGAACGGCCATGTCCTGAGTCTGCACATGATGCAGCAGTACATCGGCGCTTACTGGCTACATTTCCACCCGCAGCTGCCGATCTTGCACAAGCCAACTTTCAACGCATCGACGTGTCCGGATCTCCTGCTGCTTTGTGTCATGTGTCTAGGCGCCTCCTGCTTGGATAAGACCCAAGTGAGCGAGGAAGCCACCCAAGCGTGCGCACAACTGTCCAACTTCTTGGCCTGGCATCTACGCTGGGAGATATTCATGGATGCCGACTTCCGGCCACCGGCCAAGCTTTGGGTGTTCCAGGCTCTGCTGCTCCTCGAAGTGTTTGAGAAGATGTACTCTACGCGTCCTCTGCACGAGCGAGCACACATTCACCATGCAACTACACTCACATTAATGAGGCGAGGTAGCTCGCTCATTGGCCGATCTGCAATGGACTCCCCGCCAAGTCAGAGCGGCTCAAGCAGCAAAGGAAGCCACGTCAACACCCCTGACGAGTGGTGGAATCACTGGATCACCAATGAAGCCACCAGGAGGGCCGCCTTTGCAGCTTTCGTCATGGACAGCATCCATGCTACCATGTTCGGCCATAGCGCTGTCATGGTGGCCCACGAGATGCGCCTTCCACTGCCTTGCAACGAAGCCCTTTGGTCAGCAACGAGTAGTGCGGAAGTTGGGCGAGTAGAGGCGAGCCTGCATGCAGAAGGTGTCAAACATACCACATTCCTCGACGGCTTGAAGAAGACGCTCAATGGCCAGACCGTTCGGACCAACTCGTTCGGCAGGACAATTCTCATGGCAGGTCTGCTCAGCGTATCATGGCACATGAACCAACGAGATCTGCAAGTAAGCTCTTTAGGCGTTTCGACCGTCCTCGGTGGGCGAGACAAGTGGCGAGGCTCACTGACACGCGCGTTCGACTTTTGGAAACAAGACTTCGACAAGTCGCTTGCAAAGCCCATCGACTTCGCCGCGCCAGGCGCGCACTCTCATCCCAACAGTTCAGCCGACGACAACATCTTTGAGTCACGCACCGTACTGCATCACCTTGCACATATGGCGATGCATGTCGATATCGTGGACTGTCAAATATACGCCGGTGCGAACCGCTTGCTCGGACGTTCCATTACAAACCTCGATTCCAACGGCGCCAGGAAACGGATGCAAGAGCATTGGGCGCCCACGGCTCGAGCAAGAGACGCGACCTTCTACGCTCTCCGCTTTTTGTCGGCCGTCTTGGTCAGCGAGGAGCCTGGCATCAACGGACAACCACCCGTTGCGCGTTTACGCTACTCGGCTCGCAACGACTTCTTGCTGAACCGGCCTTGGGTCCTCTACTTCGCCACGCTCATCGTATGGTCGTACGGCTATGCGCTTGACGGCCCGGTGAAGCAGCCATATATCCTGACCACCTACGAGGACAAGGAGACGGACATGGTTCGCTTCCTGCAACGTGTAGGTGGCGTGCACGCTCCCGACGATCTTTCCAAGATGCCGGATCGGAATGCGTGTCTTGGACTGCTCCTCTTGATGCGCGACATGTTCAGGAAGACGAGATGGGAGCTTCTCCACGAGGCGTGCAACCTGCTGAGCAAGTGCATCACGATGCTGGTGCCAGGATATCAGGGCGACTAGGCAGCCAGAAAACCGCGCCCTTTCCTACCGGTCGAGATTTTTCCTTATAGCTTCGGCGCTTCCCACCTTTGCCCCGAAATATGAACTTGGCGACGGGGGGATTTACGATGTGATGGCATTTTCTTTTATACGTCGCTTTTCGCAACCTGTTTTTTTTCGCGCTATCCATTCCTTTCTCTCCGGGCTTTTGAGCTTTTCACGCGAATTTAGCGGGCGAGTTGGCTGCTTGAAACCTCCCTTTTGCTATGATAATGTGTATGTACATATAAGACGAGACGGGCTTAGCGCAGAATCGAAGGCTGAGAGGATGGCAAGCGGAGAGTGGGAAGAATGGTTTGTCTTATATACCCAGGGTGGTGCTGCGGGAGATGGATCTATCGACGCGAGATATAAATACCATCTAGATGGCGAAGTGACGATGGCATACCAAGTTGTCTGACGTCTGTGCAGCATCGGTCGATGTTCTGGGCTTGTGTGCGTTTCGGTAGATTGCGGTGCGGTAGGTAGTCTTTTGCGTCGCGTCTGCGGGGGTGCTGAGTCTTGTTCGCGTGAGCGTGTAGTGGGTTATGGCGGGTTCGAAATGGACTGTGGATACATGATGGGTTTTGAGAATGGGTTGGGAAGTGAGCTGTTCGAAGGCAATGGTAGGCTCGTGATGGGTTCCAAGTGCCACTCCCTACCTACCTACCTACCTACCTACCTACCTAGCTAGGTAGCAGTTAGCGCTCATCCCCGCTTTCTGACCTCGCCCATCGCCCTACACGCTACAATGCATCCGATAAGAACAATGTGGTGTAGCAAGTCCGCACGCGAAATCGATTTACCGTGATCTATCCAGAAGGTGGGACGACGTGCAGAAAGCAAGTCCGGGAGAAAGTAGGTACCTATGCGTCCAGTGATTCATTCGCGAACCTGCTAGGTAGGGGACAGTATCCAGGGTATGACCTTGTTACTTCGCCTACGTGAGTAGCCCGCCGTATCCGCGTCGACCACAAGAGAGGCTTGCTTAGACAAGTGTATAGTGGCTCTAGTGCACACTCAGATGGCGGAATGTTAAGTGTTTTGACTTGGCTGTGTCCTACAGATTTATTTACAGCAGTTTCCGGGATTGTTACAGCTTTTCTGGGCTAGAGAGCGTATGGAATGGTCATGTTCGGAATGATACGTGGATGCTGATACGATGCGTGCACCAATGTCCAAACGCGACTTGACCCACCTCAGGCTTGATGTACATGTGCTAGGTAGTGAATAGGAAGGAGACGAGGATATCGAACGGGATCATTGGAAGTTAGAAACAGGTGAGACGGATGACTGTGGCTTTCGGTGGGGCAATAGCGGCCCTACGGAGCCGTACTGGAAAGGATAAATGGGATCAGATGTGGATGATCGATGATGAATGAACCGGAGCTGGGAGTGTACTTTTGTGGAGGAGACGCTGCACCAAGAGGCGGGAATTTCCTCGCAATTCGAGACCCCACATATCCATCACCTGTGTACTGCTGACCCGAGTGGTGGACAAGTAGGTATTCCTGGCCAACAAATGCAGTCGCATTTAGAGCACAATCTCCATTGTGTCCAAGCATGTCAATTCTCACGCTCCCACGGCTGGCGCAGTGATGGTGCGGATGCTGGCACATTCCGCGGGAAAGGTCAAGGACTTCCCAGGCAGGTCCGAGCCGTTGGTCGCAAACGGCAGCTACACGCAAACGGGGTCGAGGTGAGTGAAACAGGATGAAAGTCGACTCTAGCGTTTTCAACAGAAACACTTCCACCACCTAGCAGCGTGGTATTCACCCCACTAGTACTTCAAACACATGAAGGCCTGCAGACGAAGTCACGACAAGCTTGTGCCCAGAGGGTGATCCCTTGGCTTGCGGGACTTTTGTGTAACACAGGGTCCAGCCCGCGATGGAGGCTGGAACCAGAAAGAGTGTGTCCGCTCGCTCCAGGCCTTGCTATTTGCTGTTGCTGTTTTCTGTCTGCGCATTCGGATACAGTACGTGTAAATGTACATCTGCATCTGGAAGGGCCATCGATAGCGTCTCCGGAATACGCATGCACTGTCGAAGGGGTTCGTTAGTGAAGGAGACTGGAGTACGCGCGTGGAATCATACTTAAGAGCTCGAGTGATGGTGATTAGCATGGATTTCGCTTCCTCTTGGTGACCAATTTCGTTGAGTATTAACTCATTCGAGCTCGACGCACCGCACGTGACCTTGGTCTGTCAAACGACCGTACAGAAATCCCACGACCGTGGGGCTCACCTGCTGAGAAAGCGTCGTCTGACTCTCCATCTGCGCATCTCCGACCGCACAATGGCGAGCATGTTCATCGCGGCTGCCATTGCGGCACTTGGTACGCGACTGCCAGCTCGTCAGTCACAGAGTTGGTACTGACTTCGAACAAACAGCATCGACTGCATTCGCCGCCATGTTGACCAATTGCCCGCTTCCTGACGTCTGCTTCCGCCTCGAGTACCTCGACGCTACCTCGACCTTTAAGAGTTGCTACATGCTTGTGGGGATCGATGCACCCATCACGTACAACGTCACGCTTGGTCGGCACAACCGGGAGCAAGACTACGACGACCTGTTTCACGTGTATCCAAATGCAGAGAAGTCGAACTTCTCCCTTTCTCGGGTTACCGCGGGCACCGGATTCGACTTTGACCCGACGTGCGAGCTGTTGTCCTCGGCTGGCGTCAAGGCCGGGAAGATGACGGCAGACATGCGATGTATGAGAACCTCGGGCTATCTCTGGGTAACCCAGCTAATATGCGAAAGGCCCATTTTGCAGCCCGAAGACCAGCAAGCCAATGAACTTACTCGGTCCTTCCATCAATGCATATGGGAACTGGACCTATAGCGTCACGGACGTGTCGGGACACACAGTTGGGTCGGGCGCAAATGCTTTCGGCGCTCCCCCCGGTCATCTGCTGAGGCAGGGCAGACGGCTCCTTGGTCGATGGGCTCCAGCGGCCGGTCACGCAGGCGGCTTCGGGCCTCCAGCAAAGACCGTCCACATGGCGATGGCGCACGGCGTTCTTGCCTGCCTGGCCTGGGCTATCGTATTCCCCTTGGGCGGAATCCTCGTCCGATTGTTTTCCTCCCGCTACCTCATATGGGTACACACCGGCCTCCAGATCTTCGGGCTCTGCTTGTACACTGCCGCAGTCGGACTGGGCATCGAACTCGGCATGAGCCCTTTCCACCACTGGATAAAGAACAAGCATGCCATCATTGGCTTGACTGTTTACGCTCTTTTCCTCACGCAGGCCGCTAGCGGATACATCCACCATCTCATGTTCAAGAAGTACATCTCGCGGAGCACCTGGAGCTATATCCATCTGTGGACAGGCAGGCTGTGCATCACTCTCGCAATGATCAATGCGGGCCTTGGGTTCCAGCTCCGAAAACAGAAGATTGGCAGCTGGAAGGTCGCTCTGTACACGGTCTGCGCGGTGTTGATGTGGTGCGCATACGTTACGAGCATTGTCATTGGAGAGTGGCGCAGGAACAAGGAGATGAAGAAAGCAGCTCCATCGACTGTCCTTTCTGCAGCGGACTCCGGTATAGACATGCCAACGGTTCGAGAGATCCCAAAGCACGTTTGAGAAGGAGCTCGGAGTGAGAAATGTGATTGTTCAAGACTTCTTCGACGGATTGAGGTGCACATGCACCGGGCATTCTGCCTAGTTTCAGGCTGTATATGATTAACTGGATAGTCAGACTCGCAGTAACGAGTTCTACTTGGTACCAATAGTACTGTATGCTACGAGGAGGTTATTCGAGTGTCTACATAGTATCATACACATGATTTGGCTTTTGCGTCATACCACGAGTAGAAAGTAGACTTACACTAGGTGATACCCATCCCTTCGAGTGCGAGTGTGCCATGCCCTTCTCGCCAATCACAGATCCTCAAATCCTCTGCTCCTGCTGCAGGTGTGCGTTGGCTCAGCCTAGAGCGGATGCATCTGACAAACGTGATCGTCTAGATCGTACGTACTACATCCGATTTCCCAGCCGATCTCAAAAGCGCAGGGTCGTGAGTGTGAAGGCTAGTGGTGCTTGTGGGAATGACCATACCGTGTGTCGTAGGGTATCTTTCTGGATGTCTTCGGAGATACTTACGTTGGGGAAGAAAGACATATCTAGGTTTCTCACGTTTGGGAGGTAGAACAGAGAGAGGTATGTTTGCGTGGGCATCGACAGATTCTCCGCGTAGTTGGCCTCATTTCGGCCGTGATCCCGGGGGGTGCGGTGATGAGCGTCAGTGTGAGTGATTCTTACTTGGTGCAACTTCTCGAACCAGAACTGTATTCCCTCGGGATCGAGATACCGGTATAGTGTGCTCCTGAGCATTGCTGGAAGGCGGTAGTTGTGCATCAATAGTTCGATATCGATGCTTAGCGACTCCACCCGTGTACAGTACGAGATCAAGACCCCAATTCCAGCGTTCAAGTTACCTTCCCGCGCGGTTCGATCATCGCATTTGCCCTCTTCTTCGCGTGGGCATTCTTCCAGAGCCTTTTCGAACATCCCCTAATCACATGCAGGAATGCGGTGGGTATGCCCCGGGGGAAGCATGTCCGCGTAGAATCCGGGTGCCTGCAAGCCACGACAGTTCACAGACTGTAGGACTATTTCCCTGACGTTCTTTCCGACATCCGGGTTTTCGAGGATGCTTCCAAGCAGTGCAGTAACTGGCGGACCACGAGAATTGTTTGAGTTCCACTGGAAATCGATCCTGCGAAACATCGTCCGCAAGGCCATCGCTCGAATTCTCTTGCATGTCTTCGAGAGACTGCTCAGGTCGCGAAGAGGAGTGTTAACAATGATGGCCTCTGTTAGTTCAACGGGCAGATCGTCGAAGGGCACCATGCTGAAAGAGGATGCCGGTGAAGATCGATTTGGTACCTTATAGACCGCAGTCGATAGAGCCAAACAATGAGCGTAGGGTGTGGAGCCCAAAGTGACTTGCTGCGCTACTGTCCGAAGGAGGACTGTCGAAGGATCTCTCGCAACGGGGGAGAAGCGTCGGGGACCATCATCGGGAAATACGAAACGCTTGGGTCTCTTGCTGACTCATCTATAGACTTGCAAACTTACACCGACTAGGTCTACAATGCGCGAGAGAAGAGCGTTGATGTAGTCCAGGTAAGAACCCCGGGATGTATGCCGTTCAGATAATCCAGCAATTCCATCGCGTTGCAGGTGAACCGAGATGTCGGAGTCGATGGCCTCACAAACAATCGTATCGAGCTCAAGAGTGATCCAGACAGCTTCAGAGTGGACCTCCACTCCAAGGACAGGATTCAGCTACACCCACATGGTCGATGCGACAGAATTTGTTGCCGTTGTTGGGCACTGAACGGCAGTTTCCACTTGACGACTGGTAAAGACAGAAAGAGCTTTACATCGTGACAAGTACTTAATATGTTGACTAATAACGATCAACATGGAAATACAGGAAGTAAATAGATGGAAGCCTCTTTGAAGACGATACTGACGATGAAGTGTTCAGTTCAAAAGTCAGAGCGGTGCAGTAGGTAGTAAAAGTGGAGTGCTTATCGATAAGACGATCGTGTACCTAGGTACCCACTGATTCTGCTTCATTCAAGCTGCAGTCACCACCGCACTGAGACGCTATCTGACAATGGCCGCTTGGGACGTCCAGATCTTTCCAGCAGCCCGGGAGGTGGGTCCTGGTAGCTTCGCCGGTGAACAGCACTCTTCAGGCGCACATGTACACTGCACTAAACGCTCCCCTTTTCCAGCGACAGCCCATTCAGACGGCTCGCAGCTACCGCAGGTAAGAGATTATCTAGGCAGACTCGATCTGGTTGACCAGTTCCATGGATGCAACCTCGTCGCACAACGACTGGAGCAGGATGTGGACCTCACGCTGAAGCCCGGCCTACCTATTCGGCCGAGGAATTGGAAGTGGCCCCCAAACCTCTCGTCTGATCACACTTTCTAACCGATGCATTGCTTGGCTATATTCTAAACGAACATCCTCCTATCAAATACACGTTTCAACGCCCTAAAATCTTGGCACTTGCCGGATACCCAAAATTGCGGTCTATGTATGGGATTGACGTTTGTTGTCTGGAAAGGATGCAGTACCTAAGCCTCGGTGGGTGTTGAAAATCATGATCACGACAACAGCTAGGTAAACCCCTGCCAGGCGACATCAGCCTTACGGTGCGCTTCGAGTCCTTACAATGTCCGCCAGGGTTTTTGGTCACTGTACAAGCCCCCAAAGGAGTGCCAGTGCGCGCGGCCAAGGACCAAGACGTAAGACTGGATCCGACTTTCCGTATCTACAAGGGTCTATCTGGCTAGGTAAGGTTAATACAGAGTAGGGTACGTACCTACGAACGATATTAAGTGGAAGGGTCACCCCATGTATTGTCGACGATTGTCAGTAACTGTGTCGTTGATGTGCGAAATTCTAAACACCATGCAAGGCTATAAGACCATCTAGTCCACGCTTAACGTTTTCATTACCTACTAGGTATTGGTTGAGTGGGAAAGCGACACGGCATCAAACGACATGGAGCTCCGCGCTCTTTCCAGCGATCCGCAAGACCAGAGACCAGTTACCAATAAACATGGAGTTGGCGAAATTTCGACATCGCCACGTTCGTCGATTACTGCCCGGGAGCCACAGATCACGCGCATGCGTGCTACATCATGGCCAGTCCTTGTTTTCGTCATCTACGCAACATTTGCCTTATTCCCATGGATCTGTCTATGCATTCTGAGCAAGCGGCCCATCAGAAAGGAGAAATCATACATCTCAGTCGATACGAGTTCGTTTTATCCCGAACACTGGTACCACATCAGCGAGAAGTACTTCAAGGCGGCACATACCTTGCAGTCTATCGCCACACTCATCACAATCCCAGTGACAACCGCGATATGCTCCATGGCATGCGTTGTATACATGCAGAGTAGTCCTCTGAGACGGAGCCTTACGTTGAGACAGTCGATGGCCCTGGCCGACTCGGGCTGGTTAAGCCCTCAAATATTGGCAAAACTCGGGACCATGGGAAGCCTTCCAATGTATACTGCATTTGCTTTGGCACTAATTGGTAACCATTCTGAGCTCACCTTGAGATCCGCATTGCGCTAATCGGCACAGGGAGTGCTAGTCAAATACTGCAGACTGCAATGGTCGGCCAAGTTGAAATACTCGCCAGTACTGGTTCTCATCCTTCATACGCTTACGTCTTCGACACGTTGAATTTTATTGGCGATAAGTACGATTCCACAAGATCGAGCGACACGAAATCTTCTGAATAACGGGTTCTGGACCTGCGCAGCTTGCTCGAGTCGCCTTTCATCAGCAACGACGACATCAACAACTGGGGGATACCACTAGATTCCCTCTACTCCGACCACTATGCTGGCACTGATCGAGCTAGTGCTGCTGGACCAACATACGTTCCGCTTGTGAATAATTTTACTTCGGGTGCCTTCCCATTTCGACAATTCGCACCGCGTATGAACTCCTCGCTTATGTCCGAAGAACTCTCATCGAATGAGTTTGAAAAAAATTGCAACAACGAAACCGAAAATGGTCGCTTTTACGCTCATTATTGCTACGCTGAGAAGCATCCCTACGACGACAGCTACTACGACCCTGATGTAGATTTTGAGGTATGCGTGACTAATGACCTGCGCATCTCGCCCTGGAACTGTAAGTGCCCCGCTGCTGCACAGTTTCAACTTTTGACAAGTACTGACCAAGTGTTCGCGGACTTAGTAACAAAGGATCGTCAGGACTTAGTCGAGGAGATGTATTTCAAGACACGAGACCAGAACAAGGGCAGCCTTGGCTACTGGAAGATGACGTCAACTACGTCTTTGGGGTACTTTGAAGTCCCAAGCTCACAGAACGGGTAGGTATGTGTCTGGACCGTTGCTAGAAAAAGACCCCTTCATCCACGACAAGGTCCAGATCTCGAAAAACCGCAACGCACACTATAAGGAGACCCACCTCTCGAGAAGGCGAGATAACGTAACCTACAGCGGAAACGCTACGATGATTATGATTAATTACAACAAACGCCCACTTACATCCGTCGCCATTGCGTTGTTTGGTCCGTACTCCTTTATTGACACTAGGATGTCCAATCCTTCAAATTTTGTTATACCCGAGGATCCAGACTGTGATCTAAGATATTGTACAACCGGTCGCAACTTGCGCAGCTGTATTCACAAAGCGCCTTTGTACGACTTTCTAGATAGCTCAAGGAGCTGCATAGACGCATACGATTCGGGGACCGTCGGCAGGGTCATCGGTCAGGTCAGCTCATTACTGTTCTTTTTCACCCAACAGCAGCAATATAGGATTCTGCCGACGCTGTCCCATACTCTTTACATGGCGAACAAACTATGGCTGCATCAACCTACGGCTGGCTATCGCACGCAGGACCAACTGAGAATATACTACGATGAAGGGGTCCCGACTACAAAGCCCGATATGAGCGACGCTGGTATCATCGTTGGATCGTTATTTCTCGGCCTGCACCTGCTAGGATTGCTATTGTTGGCACTCTACGTTGCCAGAATGAAACCATGGTCAAGCAGGATGGGCTCAGAGGTCATGCTGAAGATGGGAATGGTATACTCGGATGAGCTGGCAAGGTCCGAGACGAAGCAGCAATGGGACCGAATGGTGACTACACTGCCTGGATTCATAGGTGATGAGATGCCAGAGGAGATTGGCCGAATGAGGCTGGGCGCGGCGGCTGGTCTGAGCAGAAAGAGGGACAGGAAGTTTGAGATCCTGAGGTAGTTGCGAGAGCGTTGTCTTGGAGTATTTGACTGTCGGTTGTGTTCGATTATACACATCGCGCAGTCCAGGTTACAATTTCGTGGGCATTGATCACAGTAGTTGGGGAGGAGGGAGTGTAATATAGATACGACGTATACCCTAGATTCGAATCGTGGACAAGAAGGTATCTTATGGCGAACGTCTCGCTGAGGGCTTGTTTCCTACGCTGTCTTTAAATACGTCATATTTACTGAGCAGATGTGCTAGAGTAAAGAGGACGACATGCAACGCTCAAATGAAGCTTCACGGTATGCAAGAGAAGGCGCAATGTCGGTGGGTGCGGTTGCGTGGAGCGAGTTAGCGACCGAAGGCGGGGTCGTCATCCCTCCTAAGCGAATGGCAACCCACAAAGGCCTTAAGAACACTCAACGCGCCTATAGCATCCTGGTGCCATTGCTCTCTAATTACTGTGTTAGCAGCCATGGGTTCTGATTATAAGCATCTAATTTTCAAAGCTTCCATCAAACAAGTACAACATCCGATATGGTCTAGTGGCTAGGATACATCGCTCTCATCTCTTCAAGCAATTGAAGCATATGCACCGATGTGGCCCGGGTTCGATTCCCGGTGTCGGAAACACTTCTTTTTTTACCTTCAACATAATATGCGCGATGTGGAAAGAGAGGATGTGAGGTTGTGTGTTCATTGCGACAACGGGCACCTGGTTTTTGCCACTCCAACATCACCGGCTCCCCTGGAACACGCTAGCGAATCCTGTATACGCTTCATAAAGAGAGGTGAACAGCCTCTGATATTGTCTGTTGTGTAGTCTCTTGCAAGGTATCGCCTGAATTCCGGCACATTTGACAACCAGTTTCATCTAATCGCTTCATCCATGCCCAATCTCACACACAAGACCAGCCTGGGTTCAGATTTCAAGAGACTGAAGAGGAGCATTCATTGTTATATCTGCATCAATGCTAGACGTATAAAGATCTCGTCTAAAGGACTCACCATGCCTGTACACCAGCCGCGTTGACCACCTTGCCGGCGTCCGCATCTCTCTTCCCCTCCACAACATCCCTGATCAAAATTCCACCTAGACTTGGGTCAAGAGCACCCATCTGTTTCATCTTCTCTGGGCCCATGCCTACAAGTGTGGGGTACAAAGTCAGTGAATCGTTCAAAAAAAAGAGTATTAGGCAGAAGTAGGTTGTTTTAGCTTCAGCTCGGGACTAAAGTCTGACATTTTCAGACAATAGTTGTAGCTGAAACAACCACTTTGTACCCCAGGAGTTCTTACCACCAAGATTCGTGGCCAGAAATCCAGGGCTGATACAGAATACTTTGACACCGTCTTCTTTCAGGAATCTCTGCCACTCCAACATCAACATGTTCAACCCTGTCTTCGAGCTGCGGTAGGCGATCTGAGAGAGCACAGGGGGTTTTGGCCTACGAGAACAGATCAGTCAGCAAACGTTCGATCATGTCATGAGGAAAGAACTTACCAGCCTGCAGGTATGCTAGGCAGACCTGCCTTGCGGGCTGGGGAGATGGAGCTTCCGCCAGAGCAAATGTCAAGCGACGACATTCCGGACGTGACGAACAAGATCCGTGGTCCCGACGACTTGAGAAGAAGCGGGACGAGGGTGTTCGTCAAGACGTGTGTGGAGGTAACATTGAGCGAGTACGAGTGATCAAATGCCTCGCGGATTCCGGCGGGCGTAGGATTTTCTCGCATAACAGCGTCGTGAGAACCTCCTGTTGCGACTTTAGTACTAGAGCAAGCCGTGGCTGGATCTACACATCACAGGTCCTTACCAGCGTTGTTGACGAGAGCATCAAGTCTGCCGTACTTGGACTCTATCTCTTTGTTCAATTTTTCAATCGAAGCATCGTCCTCGATGTCGATTTGGATCGGAGCCACCTCGGATTTGGACTCGGTCACTTCGGACTGCAGTGTTTTGATAGCGACATAAGCCTTGTCGAGCGATCGGCTCCCCATGAGGATAACATGTGCGTCCGGCGAAGCATAAAGAGCCTTCACAGTCTCATAGCCAAGGCCCGTGTTTCCGCCTGTGACGAGGACAATGCTCTTTGCCGCCATAATTTGCGTAAGAAGTGTAGATGAGCAGCGGATGGTTTGAATGAGTAGTAGAGTAGGCAGGCAAGATATAGACCTTTCCCTCCTAGCTTCACAGCCTTTTATACAAACAATCGTGCCTCTTACGTACACGTATAACTTTAAACGACCCGGATCTGGGTCTGCCACTGAAGCGGGACAATAGCTGATTTAGGGCTAGCTAAATTGGCTCGTACTTGCAAAAAGAGCAAGAACTTGCTTCCCTATTGGCTAGGAACCATCGTGTACATGATCAGGAACACTTATTCTCGTCTGCTTACTTTTCGTGGAGTTTCCGTACAATATCCGCCAACTGTTGGATCCACCTTTGGACTCCTCTGCACGGCTTTATCGGGATTTATGAGCATCCATTCGTTGAATGTGGGGTCGGCCGCCACGGCCGCGTGGATAAATAACACTTAACTCCGGACGGTTAATCCGGACCTCAGCCGTACTAACTCCTTGACCGTTACGATGAACGAGCACTGATTTGATAGATGCCCAGGATGCGCAGAAATAGCAATATATTGTGAGACGGTGTTCTGGCATTGGTCTTTGTAAGTTAAAGTTGCGACGAGCATCCCAACAAGGACTTGGCTAAATCGACAAACGCTGTAGGTATTCTTCTCGTGTGATTCCAACCCCACTCTCATTCGTGTCTCAAACCTACTACCTGGTATTACAACTGCAAGTGTTATAGCAGGAAGTAGAGGGAACATAAGATACGATGCAAGGTTACCTCCTATCTGAACTATGTACCTGCTGGTGTTCTCCTATCCATCATGTGTCTTGAGGTAAATTGGCACTTAATTTTCTCTTTTTTTCATAGAAAGTATGCTGATAGTACTCTGGCTTTGTCTAACAACGAAGGATGAAGTTGGTTCCCCGGAACATTTAAAAAGGAGTTTAACAAGCGCAACCTAGCCGGTGTTGCCCTTCCTAAACATTAAGACACCATCTGCGACATTCTTGTCAAACGCAATTAGCTTGCTAACGACGATGCCAATAGGCAGACGACTATCGGCCTAATGCTATATCGTAAGGCGTACTGAAAGGTTAAGAAGATTGGCGCGACTACTCTTATGCTTTCAGTAATAGCTTTGATAAGAGTTTTGCCTTAGTTGAAGGTGTTGATGCGGCTGAGACATAGTGGCAATTGGTTCTGTAGCAAGGCTAGGTATAGTAGTTTGCTACTCGGTTTGAGCACATATTCGTGACGCACAAGAAATTGTCTGACGTGTGACTATTAGAGTTAAGAACCTTGAAGTGGCTAGATCTTATAGTTGTATTCCCTGCCTCTTGCAGTCATGCAGGTAATATGCGACAGTGAAAACTTTTCGTTCGCGGTTGCCTATTACTCGCCGACTGCCTTAGCAGTACTTTGACAGTAGAGTCAACTGCGTTGAGCCAGCAGTCTTTTGTCAGAATCGGAACCGGTGAAGCTGCTGATAATAGTTCATACATTGGTTGCGCATGAAGAACAAAGCTCTTGTTCATGTCGTTTATCGTACCTATCTGAGGCAAAGCTTTTGGTGTGTACGATTCTCCAATACACCAGTCTTGCAGCATTATTGAGAAAGTCTGGCAGCGGCTTCGGGCATCAAAGGATTGCAACTAGGATCAGTCAACAGAGAAGCACAGATAATGCTCACGACAAAGCGATGGCCTGAGTCAAACGAATACTCATGTGGCGTGGGGCAGGAAGGATCATGCAGTTCGTGCTTGCCCAAAACAGCAAGGCGGCTCTTTTAGGGCGTGCTTGTGCGCCGGAACCGTTGAGGCTGTTCACCGACATCACTCCGCTCCTCGTCGTTTATCGCTGGTGCCTAGCCATTTCTTTTAAAAGCTCTACATGATAGCCCCCTTCGATCCAAGCTTCATATTGCTGGCGCGCAGGTGGAAGGAGGTTTCCACAGGCTGCAATGGCGTACGCACAGATCCTGATGACGCTGAACCCGGGGAATGTCAGCCAGGGCGTTCCACCATTGGCTCGGTGCCACAGTCTTTGGGTAGGTACAGTCTTAATTCTTGGAATGCCAGGAACAGGAACGCCACTAATATTGCGAAGGATAACCAAACAGCTCGCTTCACGCCTTGTGCGCTACCATATGTCGCCACTTTCCCGGCCATCCTAGGCGGAATTGTGCTATTGACTTATTCTCTACGAATTTTCGACGCTTACAAGCCAAAATGGATGAAGTCATTCATCACGGAAGAGAAAGAGAGCTCAGACGAGCTGCTCTCTACGTTCTGGAGGCAGCCTCTGTCTGCGACATTCGGGCTTCTAGTGGTTTCGATGATTGGACTCACGATGCAGCTCTTAGCCAGTTTTCTCCCCGTTCTTTATTATAGTGGGATATATCCTTCAGTTGCTTGGGTAAGACATATATGTCGTTTTTGATACATGAGCTTACCGGTCCAGGTAATCGCCATCAGTATTATTGTCATTGAGCGCCCAAGGGCGGCTTCACTCTCACTCATAACTCTGTATACTGGACTGCTTCTTGAGCGGCTCGTCGTGCTCTCTCATGGGTCACAATTGGTACCATTGTTCGCGCTGGATTTCCTGGCAGCATTAGCGGCATTGCTTGGCATGTTGGTCGTCCTTAATATGCCTCTGCGCGATCCAGTTCTGTCGCGTGAGGGCATCAGTCCCGTCGGTACTGCGCCGACCGTCGACTTGCGGACGCCAGAAGACAATCTTACCCCTTTCCAATACATGACTGTGTCATGGATGAGACCTCTGATTAATAAAGGGAAGACCCGAGAGATGAGCGATGCAGACGTTTGGGATTTAGGATACGAATACAAGCACGAGCGACTCCACAACACGTTTCGTGTGCTTAAAGGCTCTGTAACGAAGCGTGTATTCTTTGCCAACGGCATAGATCTGCTCATTACCACGTTATTGGGGCTTCTCCAACTGGCTCTCACATTGGCAATCCCTGTACTACTACAGCAGTTGCTTGCGAGCATGCAAGGCTCGAACCCTAACGGCAACGCCACCATTACATATGCCTGTATTGCGTTGTTCTTCCGCTTGCTCAATGCTCAGACCCAGGTGTTCGTTATCTGGCATCAGAGAAGGGCTTATGAGCGGTCACGGGGCGAGATGATCACAATGCTTTTCGAAAAGACTCTCAATAGAAAGATCTTGGGCGCAAAGCAAAAGCCAGAAGAGCAGCCCAACGGGCACATCAACGGAGATCTAGATGAAGCCGCCAATGGCCACATCGAGGAAGAATCTGCCAAAGGACGCACATGGCCAGGCCATGTTCGATGGGCTTTCTTAGGCCCACTTTTGTTCATTCAGAACCTCTTTGCGAAGAAACCGGCGGAGCCAGAAAAGAAAGATGACGAAGCTGCATCTATGGGAAAGATTCTGAACCTTATGCGAAATGATGTATATGAGGTGTCTCAGCGCTTCTGGGAATTCTCCGGTACGATCCCCCCCGGTACAAAGTCGTTATGTTTTAGACAAGTTGTACACAAAATCATTTTTATGACTCAGCTGACTTTGTACCCGTGAGTATAGACATAATCACAAAACCAGTAGGGGTTATCTTTGCGACACTCCTCATCTGGAGGATGCTCGGATGGGCCTGCTTGCTGGGAGTTCTAGCATTGTTTGTCACCCAATCGCTCAATGTCGTCCTCGCTCGCTACAAAGTGTATTTTGAGAAGAAGCGTAGAGTTGCTACAGACGAAAAGCTGCAGCGGATTAATCAATTCATCGAATCGATCCGGCACTTGCGCTGGTATGGTTGGCAGGATTCGTGGTTGAACGGAATACTCGAATCGCGCCAAAAGGAACTGCACCTCCGCGTCATACTGATCGTTTTCGAAACAACATTGGCTTTCGTGGTCAAGTTTGGTGTTGGTATGTTTCCCCTGGTCGCATTCTACGCATACACGAAGTTATCTGGTAAATCCCTCCGCGTCGACCTTATCTTTCCGGCTATCGACTTGTTCAACCTCTTGGATTCTTATCTCCGCGAGCTGCCCAGAATGGTTACGACATTGCTCAATGCGTATGTCGCAATGGGTCGAATTGAGTCATTCATGCAAGAACCCGACAAAGAAGAGAACGACATGGTTCCAGAAGGCACCGCTGAATTGAGCTTCTCAAATGCCTCCTTCGCTTGGCCTGGCGTAGAGAAAATGGTATTGAGCAACATCACTCTAGCATTTCCACGTGGCCTTACTGTCATATACGGAGAGGTGGCATCGGGCAAGACAGCTCTTCTGCAGGCCCTTCTAGGAGAGCTCGACAAGACTGCTGGCGAATTCGTACAACCGGATGAAGTCATCGGATACTGTGCTCAAACGCCCTGGCTGCAAAGCATGAGCATTCGAGAGAACATCCTCTTCTCGTGTCCATACGAGGAAGGACGCTACAAGCAGGTTCTTGAAGCATGTGCACTTCTTCCTGACATGGCTGAATTCAAATCTGGAGATCTTTCCAATATTGGTGAGAAT
Organism: Paraphaeosphaeria minitans; assembly: GCA_015832175.1. Lineage (NCBI taxonomy): Eukaryota > Fungi > Ascomycota > Dothideomycetes > Pleosporales > Didymosphaeriaceae > Paraphaeosphaeria > Paraphaeosphaeria minitans. Next base: position 2,125,466 of record WJXW01000007.1, read on the forward strand.
GGAATCGGCCTCTCAGGTGGGCAGAAGGCTCGAGTAGCGCTCGCACGTGCGGTGTATAGTCCGGCGAAAGTAATCATGCTCGACGACCCACTCTCGGCGCTTGATCATCAGACCGCAGAGGCCATCGTTCGCAAACTACTTGCTGGCCCACTCATGGCCGAACGCACTATTATATTGGTCACTCACCGAACCGAGCTCTGCCACGGTATTGCAAAGCAGTGGGTAGAATTGATTCACGGCAAAGTTACGATCCATGAGCCTGCTCCCGAAGAAGAAAACGCGCTCAAACGCCAGGAGACCCAAGAATCAATTTCGGAAGAAGAAGCCAAGAAGCGCGAGGAAGCCCAGGCAGCCGCTGTGCCAGATAAGTTCATTGAAGATGAGTACCGTGCGACCGGGACCGTCAAGCTCCAAGTCTACTGGCGATATATCAGAGCTGGAACCTTCCTCTGGTGGTCCGTTGCGATTTTCGTCATGGTTCTCTATCGTTTTGTAGATATTGGTCAAGGATGGTATATCAAAGCGTGGGGCGAAGGATACGAGCATGATCATTCGAGAGGCACATTTCATTTCCTCCCACCTCCTGGCCAGGACGTTGTACCTTGGCTCGTCGGATTCTTTGTCATCGCTTGCATCACGTCCGTGACGTTCTGGTGGGTCTACATTGTCATGTACGGCGTCGGGTACCAAGCGGCGAAGACGATCTTTAAAGAGGCCATCGACAAAGTTGCGCATGCTACGTTTCGTTTCTACGACGTCACGCCAGTAGGGAGACTGATGAACCGGCTTACATCGGACATGAACACCATCGATGGACATCTGAGTTTCATCTTCACAATCGTAATATGGCAGGCCGTCGGCTTCGTCAGTTCGATCGTAATCATCTTGACTGCAGCCCCGGCCTTCTTGGCTTTCGGAGTCGTTCTTAGTTCATGCTATGTGTACTACTTCAGACTATTCTTGCCAACTTCTCAGACGCTGCGTCGTCTTGAGGTAAGAACCTCTCCATTCGTCCACTCAAGTTGCTAACTCTGTACAGATGGTGTCACTCTCCCCATTGATGTCCAACTTCGGCGCCCTTGTTGAAGGCCTCACTACAGTCCGCGCCTTCTCCGCCCAGCCACGCTTCCAATCCAACGTGATCACTGTTGTGGACAGCTTCCAGAGACAGGACCACTTTTACTGGGTACGGACCCCTGGGGTGCAAAGTGGGTGTTTTTCTGCTGTGTCTATTGTCTGAAACTGTCAGACAAGCTAAAGCTAAAACACCTACTCCCAACCTATCTTCCTTGATATTTGTACACTTCACTGACTTCGTACCATCCGCTTTAGTCCCTGCAAGCCTGGCTCGGCCTCCGCTTCTCATCATTATCCGCCTCCTCAACTCTCGCCATGGCCATCATTGCAGTCTACACAGGCATTTCGCCCGGACTTACCGCCTTCGTCCTCATCACCGCAAGCAAATTCGTCATCCAAACCGAACAGCTCTGCAAGATCTACGGCCAGCTTGAAATGGACTTCACCAGCGTCGAGCGCGTCGTCGAGCTGCTCGACCTCGAAACCGAGGCTCCCGGCGTCGTCAACCCGCCCGCACATTGGCCCACCTACACCGGCGACATCGTCTTCGAGAACGTCACCATCCGGTACGCGCCGAACCTCGACCCTGCGCTGCACGACATCAGCCTGCGGATCCCTGCGGGCTCGCACACAGCCGTCATCGGGCGCACAGGTAGCGGCAAGTCGACCCTCGCGCTCTGCCTCCTTGCCACCATCGCACCCGAGGCGGGCCAAATCTTCATCGACGGCGTCGACATCGGCACCGTCAACAAGCAGGCGCTGCGCAACCGCGTAACGTTCCTGGCGCAAGAGCCCGTCCTCTTCCCCGGCTCCATGCGCAAGAACCTCGACCCCCTCGACGAATACAGCGACGCAGCTTGCGAAGCCGTGCTCTCCAAGATTGCCGGGAACCACGACTGGACGCTCTCGACCTCCGTCGAGGGCGGCGGGAAGGGTCTTTCTCAGGGGCAGCGTCAGCTCGTTGGTCTCGCGCGCGCGATGCTGCGAAGGAGTCCGGTGCTCATCATGGACGAAGCCACGGCTTCCATCGATTTTGAAACCGCGCAACGCATACAGAGTGTGCTGCGGGAGGAGATGCGGGAGAGTACCGTGATCACGATTGCGCATCGGTTGGAGGCGGTGCGAAATGCAGATTATTGCGTCGTGCTGGGGAAGGGGAAGTTGGTGAAGGCTGGAAAGGCGGTGGACATGTTGAGGGAAGGGGGTGAGTTTACTGGGATGTTGGCGCAGTAAAGGGGAAGGGGTGCGAGGGTATTGGGGAGGTGTTGTGGGAATGGTACTAGATTGCAAGGCTTTTGAACAGGGAAACGTTTCTTTTTTGTAGAAGTTTCACCCACGATAGACGTAGTCCGTCAATACTTTCGGTCGTTATGGGTGTAGTTACATTTCTTGCCCGAGAGGATTCAATATAAAGAGAATGCGTCGCACCTATGCTCTTGTATTCTTCTAGCGATGCAGATGCAGGTGTAAAATGAATATACCAATGCCACCCGATGAGTCTAGCCAGACAATCTTGTGCAAAGTACCCGTCTACACCCACCCAGACACCCTCCAGAGATAACTCGAAGGTGTGCGAAAGGAAGTACGTGCCTAGCAGCAGAACCGGCCAGCAAGGCTCACACCAGTGCCCACAGCGGCCGTGGCAACGGCCCACAGCCAGCCTGCCTCCCCGTCCTCATCTTGACATCCTTCAACCCAACATAAGCCTCCCTCCTCGCCGGATCTCCCACCGTAACGCTCCACGTCTTCAGCCCATAGTACACCCCAATATGATGCACAAGCCACCGGCCAAAGCTCCCACCCTGGTCCTCCTCAGCCGTCTCGAACAGCATAATCTCACGCTTGCCAGCCCCCTCCATCGAACCCCTCCAATCGCTCATCACGCCGTTCCTCCCCACAAACACAATCTCGTCGTCCGAGCTGTCCGGATCGGCAGGCAGCCCGTCGTCGTCGGCAGCCCTGCGCACGCTATCCTCCCACTCGGTCACGAAGGCGCGGACCTCGGACTCCAGGTCCATGAGCAGGCCCTTTGCGCCGCGCGAGCGCTTGAGCTTCTCGCGCAGCTCCTTGGGGACCACGCCGGGGGCGGTGGGCTTGTTCGCGACGGTGCGCGACGAGGCTTTTGCTTTGGCGGCGGAAGTCTTGCGCTCGGCGTGCTGGCGGGCGAGGCCGGCGTCCCAGAGGGGCGCGAGGTAGTAGGGGACGTTGTGGACGGGGTGCGTAGGGTGGACTTCCCAGTCTTTGGGCTGCGGGGGCTCGGCGTGGGGGTTGTTCAGGAGGCGGTCTGGTAGAGATCAGTCGGAGGGAGTTCTATACATAGCATATGAATCTGTGTGTGTGCATGGCGCGGTGCGCTCGTTTCACGGCTGGACTCGGTGACGCGTACCGTTCTCCCAGCGCAGCCTGCGCCGGGTGCCCTCATTCCCCTTAAGCAAGGACTCGCGGCGCTTCAAGCTATCCCGGCGGATCGGCTCCTTGCGCTTGTAGTAGCCACCCTCCTTCGCTGCCGTGGTAGAGCTCGGGCGCTCCCTGGGGGCAGCTGAAGTCGAGACGTCATCGAGCGGGATCTGGAGGTTGACGATAGCGCCGGGGAGATCGCCAGGGGTGGCGATGGTGACCTGGCTGATGGCTGCGGTTGCGGTCTCGACAGTCCATGCCTGGATGTCGATGGGCTGGGGCTCAGGAGCCGGTTCAGTGGTCAAGATGGCCATGGTGGTGAGTGGCAATGCAGTTGTGATGGGGGGTTACGATAGCAGTAGGGGTAAGAGGGTGGGGTTGGAACGAAGGACGACCGGCGCGGCAGGTACAACGAGGTCTGCTTGAAGCAAACAGGTGTTCAGAAGAAGAGCAATGCGATGGACATGTCAAGACGGCGGGGAGGGAGCACGATAATGCTCCGCGATAGGAACCGAGCTAGCTTCGTGAGCCAATCACCAATCCAACGTGGGTGAGACGGCGCGAGTCACACTCGGTGACCACATCGGGTCTTCTCCGCGGTCTCGCGGAAGCTGACCCGCAGCCGTGCATCATGATGGACATGATTCATCTATTGCTATCGACACCAGCGCCATAATATACCCGCAATGCCCAACCATCCCTCGTATACACTTTGGGTATCTACAAAACCTCATCATTAACAACGGTGGAATCGATTACTCAAACTTATGAGTAGCCAGCTCGTAGGCTAGAGCCAGTGTCAACTTCGCATGCTGGAGCATGTGGTCGAAGCTGAGATATTCGATCTTGTCTATGCTTAAGTTAGTACATTTGGTTTTCAATACTCTAGTGACCTTCTTACCTTCGGTTGTGTGAATCTTGTTGTCCGAAAATTTGAAGTCCGACTCAATAACAAATGACGAGGGGTATCCAGCCTTGCTGGCACTGGCATGGTCGGAGCACGCGTAACCGCACTTTGTGAGTACGTAAGGAATGTCGCAGTACTCGGTGATCACCTTCTTGATGAACTCGGTCAGGCCAGGGTCGACAAAATCAGTGATTACGCCAACGGACTCAGGTTCTCCTGCGTCGATAGTCTTCTGCACGTAGCCTGTCATGTCCTGCTGAAGCATGGCCTTAACATCGCGGCCCTCCTTTTCATATGACTGGAAGATTGCCTGAGAGCCAAGTAGCCCTCCCTCTTCGGCGGAGTACCAATGGAACTCTACCGTGTTCTGTTGATCGGCTTTCACGATATCTTTGGACTTCAGCAGCACGCGCAGAGCTTCGAGGATCGTAACGGTGCCACTTCCATCGTCGTCAGCTCCAGGCGCAGCGAGGATGGACGGGAGAAACAGGTTGATGCTGTCCTGGTGGGCACCGATGACGACGGTCTTGTTGGTCTTTCCCGGGATCGTGGCGATGATGGAAGACTGGCCCCAAGCGTGGGAAAAAGCTTTAACCGATGCACCGTGTTCGAAAGCTCCGCTCTTGGCGATTGTGTCGTTGACTTGCTTCAGCAGCCACGCCGAGGACTGCGCGCCATACTGCGATTTGTAGTATCTATTATGGAGTCAACTTGCAAGTCCCACGGATAAACGCAAGGAATGTAATACCTCGTATGGAAGGAAGTGAAGACCTCCAGGTGCTTGCGCATGTTGTTCTTCTCGAGCTGCTTGAGCAGCGGCGCGACAGTGTCCTTCTGAGCGATCTTATTAGGAAACGTGACGCTCCGTGCGGAGTATTTGCTGTTCAAGGCGCCGAGCTCAGAGTTGTCCGTGATGTCCATGAAGTTGATGCCTTTCTGATGAGCCATTAGTGACCTTGTCTAGCTGCACCATTGTCGAAAGATAGCCATGTACTTACGCGACGTAGAGCCCACTTGTCGTCTTCCGTAACCCACTGAGTCTCTCCCGGTGCCAGCTCGATGAGGTACTTGTCGGCTTCAACGATGGGTGCCTGTTGCGAGTCACCCAGCACGACCTGCGGAGGGTAGACAGCAGCGACCAGCGCTGCGGTGCATAATGGTAGCAAAAGTGACGACTTCATGTTGGGTTGAGGATGAGTTGGGATGAATGCGCTGCTCGTGTGCGGGATGTAGGAACTCGGAGCTGGAGCTGGAGCTAGTTGACCCAGTGATGTCGACATCCGCGGTCGGCGATACCGGGATTAGGTACCGTACCTACCTACGATAAGACAGGAATAGGACGGCACCAGCGCCTCGTCCAAGCTACAGTCACGACTCACAGAAGCTTGCCAGCATATTGATCATTGTACAGGACCTACCAAAGGTCGTCGATTCGTCGTAACATTTACGTCCACAATGCGCAAGGCTACTGTCTCCTTGCGTATCCGACAGAATGCAAACGATCACCCGTAGTCACAGCACGACATCAGGTACCTATTGATTCATGATTACCTAGGCACCTAATGCAGCTACTCCTGAAAAGAAGTTCAGCGAGCGCAAGGTTCCTCCAAGAACTACATCTAGACCACGAAAAGCATACGGGAGCAACTTGCGCTCTATCCTGGCTGCAAACTCGGCTTTGTAATAGGTATACCGCTGTACGTACAAGGATGAGTCGCAATGGGCGCGTTTCATGGAGCATTTCAAAAGATGCACGCTTGGGATGGGTATTTGATGACACCGGTGACGGCGATTTTTCTCGGAACGTTGACTAGGACGTCCATGGGGACCCACAGCTTGAGGACGCTGTTATGTCTAACATGCGCGAGTGAGTTATCTCCAGCGAAGTCTAGCTTTACTTGACGTTCTCGTGCTTACACAAGTAGTCCGATACTTCCAGCAATGGGTCCGGACGGATGCCGCGCAATCATATTGGGGAGACCCTTGAAAGGCGGGCTTGCACAGCTGTCAAGCAATTCCACGTTCAACGAGCGTTGAAAGACATGGAGTGGGAAGACCACGAGGATTTAGGGTTAGCTGAGTGTGCGTAGTTGAGCTTGTGCCTGTTCAAGACGAGGATGGATATGCGACTGTCGATTTATCGTCCGTCTTTTCGCGGGTCTACTCTTTGTTCATGACCGTAGGTTGGGATGCAATTGATGTCGGCGACGAGAGCGTTTTAGAAGGGCAGAGTGAAAGGGAATTTGTAAGCAGAAGGGGAAGCAGGAGCGTACGAGTGTGAGAAATGCGAGGCTTCATTTTGTGGGTGGACTGATAGAATCCTTTTGAGTCGAAGTGCGCTTTGATTAATCATGGTTTTCATCTCTACTATCCATCTACGGCTAGCACGTGGTCGAACACAGGATTGTAATATATTAAAAGATTAATAGGCCGCTCCTATTCATGACTTATTTTGTGTCTTTCATCCTAGTTGACAAATAGTAGCCAAGGTGAATTCAGCGCATGATACTTTAGTAGATCATTGACTTCATCGCAAAGCGCGACCAGAACCGGCTTTCCAAGGCTTGCCATGTAAGATTCTAGCCTCGTCCAAAGAGTTACATTATTTTACGGGGACACATGTTTGTGGGTTCTTAAGGAAGCAAGTTTGAAATGATGTAAAGGGAAAATGGGGTGTCTACACTTTAGACGAAACGCAACGTCTTAGTATTAGAGAAATAAAAAGAATGAATTAGGGTTACAAGAGACATCTCGCACTTAACAGTTATATGATGTAAATCAGCAAGGCCACGGTAGTTTAACAGTGTAGGGGAGTTCTAGCTGCTGTTACCTACGGTACGTGTTTCCGTATCCTCTTTCGCCTGCCCAAGAACAAACATCGAGAACCAATCCACAAGACCCAAACTAAACCGCCCCTTGTATACAAAATCCTCCGTTTCTTGAACACAATCTCTCTTCGATAAAACAACCCCACATGCACTCTGCATTCTAAAAACAAAGGTGGAAATGAAAATGATACATCAACTCCATCCCATGAATCCTACGCACTCCAAGACCACACATCCACATTCTACGCCTCCCTCCCTCCCATCCTTCCTTCTCCCTGAAAAACAAAACGACCCCACCTCTACAGCCCCTCCGACCGTTGAAACTCCGTCCACGCCCCCCTTCCCACTTGCCCACCCACCACGGACCTCCGCCGGCCAAAACATCGGACTTCGCGACCTCGCTGATGTCACGCAGTGACAAGCGAGACACCGCATCGGAGCGCACGAGGTTTCGAAATAAGCTTTCTTTTTTTGGGGTTTGGCACGACCGGTTTTCTCGGGATGGGGGTGGTGTATCATCGGGTAGTGGTTTGAGGGAAGGGCGACGTGTCGCGTGTGAGGGGAACAGGTCTGGAACGGTACGGTACGGTGAGGGCTTATTTTTTTCTTTTTTTCTTCTTCTTCTTCTTCTTCTTCTTCTTCTTCTTCTTCTTCTTCTTCTTCTTCTTCTCTTCTTTATTTTCGTTGATGGATGGACTGTTCTTGTGAGGGTAAGCTTTCTTGGTGACGGGATGTGAGTGTGTGATGGAATTGCAGTGAACGGTACCTATATATATGTATATATGTAGTCTGTGGTATCGCACGAGCGGTCTCGTCTGATCAAAAGGTTCTCAACTTCATCGACGGTCATGAGGCTAAGCTATGCTGTACCCGTCAGAGACCAGCGGACGGTACGAATGGTGTGCCATGTACACTTGTTAAAGCAAGCCAGCCCGTGGTGGTGGTAGAGGGGTTACATGTGCTGTGGCATGCAGGTGGCTCGGTGCCTGACTTTGCCCATGTCGTAGGAGACTGGCAATGATGATGATGATGATGGTTGGTAAACGTAGTCACGTCTACCAGGACTGTATGGAGTTGTTACGATGAAATGTGGAACACGGACAGTTCGGTGGGGGGCAATGGACTGCGGAGTGTGTATACGCCCACGGAAGAAGCAAGAGATGTAGGTGGGATGACTGCATTACATCGCTTCTGTTCCTCACGGCGAGCGTATGCCAAATACTCTTTGCAATCCTACCTCGTCTCAAAGGCTTTGCAGACATCTGGCTGCAGATCAAGTCGTATCTCGCATGCTCAACAATGGAGAGTAAGACCTTTCACATCCATTCTCACGAAACCACCCACGCGGAGGTCGGACCGCTCAACACTGCACCTGCGGTAGCTAGACTATGTCTGCTCCGCATTACCTACGAAAGAGATAGGTACGGCAGTCATCCCCGCGTGCATCAGTGGGACCCAAGCGCACGCCGATCGACAACCTGAGAGCGACGCCTCGCGCATCAGACGCCTCGATCTCCCACCGTCCCACCCACCCGCACGTGCCGCAGCCAAAGCATCACCTTCGCACCGTCCACTGAGCAGCGAGCACCCACCCGAACCGTCGCTAGCCTACTGCGCCGCCAACGGTACCTACATGTGCGTCTCACCTCACCTCACCTCGCCCCGCCTCGCCTCACTCATCGCGGCCTCAAGACAGAACATGCACGCAGCAGGCGCGCAAAAAGCAGCACTGGATTCCCCACGACCCAAGGTTCCTTGTCCCAAGCCGCGAGTTGGTAGAAGAGGCACGGCGCGGTCCCCAATTCGCTCTCGGCACCTAAGCGTAGCATACTAGCGAGGGGGGGCTACGCCTCAGATTTCGATAATTGGGCTGCCCGAATGGGAGACCCCTATCTGCATTCGTCGACCAACAGGCAACGCGTTTATGCGACGTTGATCCAAGACGAGGACGCGATTCAACAAGACGAAAGCGCTCATTTTGCATTTTTTGTGGTGAGATGCTGGCTGCGTTTGCGGTTGCGGTTGCGATTGCAATTCGGATTGTCTAGTCGGTCGGGATTACGCACGCTGCTGCTTACTGTGTACTGTGATGGCGCTAGCGCGGTGGTATCCGCCACGTCATCTTTGAAGTCGTCTTCGGTGGTTGAGCTCGGGATGCTAATCAGACTGAACAAAGTCGCGTGGGCTGCATGCGAGAAAAACTGGTGCGCTGCTGGATTGCGACAGCGGCAAGCGGGGCCATGCAGGCACTGGGGCGCCGGCGCGGCTGAGCATGGGCGGCTAATGCCGAGGGAACCAAATATACAGCTGCGGTGGATGCGCTAGACGCGGTGGGTATCGCTGGCGTGTTGGGGGCAGATGTCGTAGGTAGGTAGGTAGACGTGTAAAAGGTATGCGGAGTGATGGCGGTGCGGATTGCGCAATGTCTTGTACAGTAGGTATCTAGACGTCGGAGCGTAACGATCGTGACAAAAAAAACTGGGCTACCTAGTCCTCCGAGAGGCACGGAAAAGCACATCGGCGTTCCAGAAGTGCAGTGGGTCTTTGTACACGTGCATGCATGCATGCTCATTTCGGAGAAGTTGCCGTTGGACCCTCGACAACTGATGCTGAGTAAATGTTGACGGCGCGCACACGTGTGCATTGTGGAATTGCGATGCTATCCATTTGGGACACCATGAACAACTGCCTGGATGCTGTTGCCGCCTTTGCACTCGCAAAGAGAAGTCATGCCAGCCATGGGTGCTACTAAGTAATGTCGCAAGAAGCCTTCAGAAAGGTGGTTCGGATAGATCAAGTGGACCCGATCGTCTGAACGCGCAAGCTTCACCCCCACAACCCCATCTTCAAGTGATAATCACGTTCCGGAAGGCGGCGAACAGCAGGCTGCTGAAGCAGCGTGGACTGCCAAAGTGGACTCTGGAATGCAGTAGATGTTCTCGGCAATCCGTGTTGGAAATTGTCCGTCTTGCTTGTTGCACTCTGGCCGACTCGCATCCAACACAGGTGGATAGATAGCGATTCCTGTCGTTGCTGTTGTCGTGCAGAGTAGGCTGTCTGTCAGCGCAATCCCCGGCCTAGTCCGCTAACCCACGGAACTGGTGAACACCGACATGCCGCGAACATACGGATCTTGGTACCGTGTTGTGTGGTCCGACGAGTGACCGGTATACGGCGTACGCCATGGGGAGCCGACGTGCAGCGAACGCTCCGCGATAAAGAAACTGCTACATTACCTGTGTCACGAGCCTGTTGACGTAATTTGTTGAAAATGGAAGATGAAAACGTTCTGGTCATGGAAATAGAAATGGCAAGAGAATTTGAAAAATTAAAACTGTGAAATTGGAAATAACAGACAGATCAAAGTCTATTTCAATCCGGCTAGCCAGATATATAGCGTACCAAGGTCGCTGCTTGGTTCTCCATGACAGTGGCTGAAGTTAGATTCAACTTCATGAAGCTTGGGGGAGTCTACCTGCCAAGGTAGAGTGATTGTTGAGCTGATGAAGGAAAATGTCTATCGGGTCAACACATGTGGCGCAGGTGGGCAGCAAGATGAATGTGAAACGAGCATGGGTCGAATGAAGCCCGCGAGTGCTTGAGCTTGTCCTGTGTAACCACTTGTGGCTTCCTTCACCTTCTCAGTGAAACGATAGGACGTGGACAGGAAAATAGATTGTGAAACGGAGCCGGCGTCGATGGTAGTCACGAAAGGAAATGAACGAGGTGGAGCCCAGCCGTGGCAAAACTTCAGCAATGGAAAGTACCTGGCACAAGGTGGGCTCAAACGGGCGTTCGTGGTCGCCCAGGCGAAGGAGGGCTCAGTACGGCAAAGGCTGGTTTCAGGTGAGCGGTAGATGGACGTGGCGTCGGTTGGCCTGGCTGTCGCGGAAGCTAGAATGCGAAGCAATAGAGTGTGAAGGGGAGAGTTGGCGGCGCAGAGCATGGCAGAGGAGAAATCGATATATCGAAGGACGACTCAGTCGAGGCTGCCGGTACATGGCGTTGTTAGCAGCATGTTGGTCGAATTCCGGCAAAAGTCCCAGCCGGGTTCGCTGCATGTCGACATGGCCATGTCAGCGGGGAGGAGAGGAGAGCGGGGCAAGCATTGGGCGGGCGGCTGAAGGACGCAGGTCAATTAAAAGATAGATATGGAGATGGCACACTGCACAGTGCAGCGTCGGTCGCGGATGGCAAGCAGCGGAGGGTGGCAGGGTGGCAGGGTGGCAGATGGGCAGGTGGGCAGGTGGGCAGGTGGGCAGGTGGGCAGGTGGGAGGGAGCATGGCGCCTTCCCGAAATGAAATGAGGCAGGGGCGACTGGCCTCGCGAGGTAGTAGTCAACGGGCAGGTCTCCAAGTAATCTGGCGCTGGCGCTGGTGCTGGTGCTGGCTGGCGTTGGCTGGCAGCACCCACGGGGCGTGCGTTCACAACTCTCACGTCTCTGCACCACGGACGGGAGACGCACCACGGCAGCGTTCTGGCAGCGAGCGAGCGTGCGGCAGAGGCAATGCTGAGATTTGCGACCAGCGAGGATCGATATTGGCTCGGCGACGGGGCCCTTGCAGTGTTGTTGGGAGCACAGACAGCCCATCCGCCCACAGCCCACAGCCCACAGCCCGCAGCCCGCAGCCCACAGCTCACAGCCTGCTGCAGCGAAACACGGGAAAAAACTGGCGGCGCACACTGCGACCAGGTGCACCGTGCCAGTACACAGCACGGGTGGACATCACACGGGTGGAAATCACACGGGTGCGCGCCCATACCGTCCCGGACCTGTGTCCGCTGCCTGTCCGTCGCCGCACATCGAGACTGCTACCTACAGTACACTCAGAGGCAGTAGACTATCTACGATCTACACACCGAGTCTATCTAGCGCACGCAGCCCTGCCGACCTCTCTTTGTTGTGCCCACAGCCTTGACTCCCGCCCAAGCGCCGCAGCTCTACCGACCAGTACCCAGACGACCTGGCAATTTTGCGCTATCGAAAAGCGGCGTCCCGAACATCCCATTCAGCAAGCGTGGCCCGGCCCAGGGCGCCCGTTTGGCACCACTCCGCAAGGCACCGCTGCTAGCGACCCCCCTGCTCAAGCTCATTTGGCGAAACTCTGTCCGCGAGGCCTGGGCGCGCTGCTCGCCGTTGTGCTAGGCTCTCACGCTCCTCTCCCTTCCTTACCACCGCCTTGCCGACCCACCACCTCTCCTCACCTCTCGACAATCCTCGACCGGACCGCATAACAGCACTTGTCGCCGTGCTGTGTGCCCGTCTTCCGCCGTCGCAGCCCCCCTCCCCTCTTCCCCTTCGACATCACCTCGCCCTCTCCTTACGAACCGCTCCCCACGACCGCCCTCGGGCCCACACTCTCTTCGTTGCGCGCTGCAATTCCCTTTCTTCGTCTTCTCGTCACCCAGTCCTCGCCCGCCGCCGCCGCTCATTCATCACAAATTGTTTCCTGCCAGCCCCGCAACGGACCCATCGCCTAGGCTCGCAACCCGTCACCCAGGAACAACGCGCGAACCCACCCGTACTTTGTGCGCGACCATACCCAGACCAAGCCACGTCCACCTCGGGAAAGATTTACTGTGTAGACGCCTTTGTTCCGGCTCCGTTGCTCATTGACAACCCGATTACGTGTGCCAGCCCCTTGTTGCGACCACGCTAAAGACAACTGCCGTACCACTGGCAGTAGTCATTGCGAAACCAGAAATTGCCCGTCCAAACATGACGGCATAGCCCACTCGACGACTGTCTCATTCGCGTCGACGCGGCATCTGCACTGTTCAGAGCATCGTCCGTTTTTCTAGCTGACTTGCCAGCTTAGTGAGTTTTGCTAGGCGTGTAGCTGCAGTGAGGGTGCAGTCTTCTAACCTGCGCGCAGGTCCACTCATTAAGTTTGTACCCTTGATTCGTCAAGTCCACTCGTTTGAATAGCGCTCTACAGTATGTTTGCCCGTGCATTGCTGAAGCCCGTCTAATGCGGATAGATTCGGTTCTGAACATCAGCCTCGATATCCTTGCGAGACATACATAGTACGCCTTAGCGATTGAAGATAATAATAAATATGCCGCGCTCCACGACAACATGGGCCTTTGCCCTGCTCGTTTCGAGCATGGCTGGACCGATGGTGGCCACGGCCGATGCCTTGCCAGCGGGCCCACAGCAGACCAACATGCGCCCCCGGTACTACTTCCCTCGGCATGTCAAGCGACAATTTGCGAACACGACCGCACCGGCAACACCACCAGAACCGACACCTGAGCCATCCGACAACCAGTCTCCGGACATATCGGACATCTTCGAATCGCTGTTGCATCTGCGTCCTTCCTCTTCCGAAAGCGCTGAGACTGTGGTAGTCTCCCCTTCTCCAATCACCAGCCCGGGAGATTCTGCATCAGACCCAGCCCTTACCACGCCGGAAGTTGGTTCGACGCAACCTGTACCCTCCGATCCCGTTCTTCCTACATCATCCTCCGCCTCTTCAGCAGCAGCAGCAGTGTCGAGCGAAGCACCGCCATTTGTCTCCAGTGTCGCATCTAGCGGCGGGATCCCCGTACCCGTTCTCACGCCAAGTCTTTCGCCTTCACCGAGTCCGATTGAGCCTTCAACTCCTTCAGCTGGCTCTACGGACCCGGTTCCCGAGTCTCCCGTTCTCCCCACCACTGCACCTAAGCCGATTGAGCCTTCAACTCCTTCAGCTGGCTCTACGGACCCGGTTCCCGAGTCTCCCGTTCTCCCCACCACTGCACCTAAGCCGATTGAGCCTTCAAGCTCTCCCGGTGGAACTCCCACGCCATCGGCAACGGAGATTGTAGCTCCTACGGGCGCTATCCCATCTTCTGTCGTTCCTGTCTCGACTCCAGCAGCTCCCGTTGAAAGCGATCCCGTAAAGTCCAGCGTTGCGTCAACCGGTGTACTCCCTTCGTCGATTGTCAAGCCTACCTCTTTAGCCACTCCTGTGGCGAATGAGTCTATCCAGCCCAGCGTTGCCTCATCTGGTGGAGTTCCGTCGTCGGAGCCATTGCCTACCACTTCTGCCGGTAGCGCCCCTGTTCAGTCCAGCGTCGGCTCGACGGATGGAGTGCCCCCGTCTATCGTGACACCCACTACTCCTGTTGAGTCGGTCGCCTCAACTGGATCACTGCCCGCTTCTCCGGTCCAACCTTCGGCTGCTATCTCTTCGCAAGAACCCAGCTCGGCGACACCGACAACAATCTTGGGACCGTTCATCATTCCAGGCTCGACCAGTGCAACTCCATCTTCGGAGGCACAGCCGACACAGTCGCCGCAGTCGCCCACAGTACTCTCCAGCCTGGGTGGTATTGTTGGCTCGACTGGGATCCTGCCGACCGGGATCCTGCCGACTGATATCCTGCCGACCGGTGCCTTGCCAACTGGTATCCTGCCTTCGGAGAGCGCTACGCCCAGTCTGACTGGGATCCTGCCGACTGATATCCTGCCGACCGGTGTCTTGCCAACTGGTATCCTGCCTTCGAGCGCTACGCCCAGTCTTACAGGAGAATCTCCTTTGCCGACTGGCGTTTCGCCCTCAGGTACCTTGACTAGCCTTACTGGTGATACGCCCTCAGGTACCTTGACTAGCCTCACTGGTGACTCGCCCCTCCCCACTGGAGCTTCACCTTCCAACAACTTCCTGTCCAGCATTCTGTCCAGCCTCACGGGGGAGCTTGCTTCCCCGACTGGAGTTTTGCCGATCACTTCGCAATCGAGTGTGGATGAGACTGCCTTGGCGACTGGTACTGGCTCTGCCATTCCCAGCAGCGTTGTGCTCCCTTCCAGCGACGTCAGTTTCTCTTCTGAGATCCCGCTGTCTTCGCCAACAAGCGGTATTGTTGTCGGAATCACCACTGCTTTTGGTACTGGTGCCACGAGCGCGACCGCGACGCCCACCATCACCAGCTCTGGTGCGATCCCCACTTCAGAGACTCCCAGCGAGATAGATATTCTTCCTGGTGTTTCATCGTTGCTCTCCTCAGTTTTGGGTGACGTATCATCTGTCGTCTCCTCGGTTGTATCTGATGTGACCTCAATCCTCAACCCGACTGAACCAACTTCAATTGTTGCACTTCCCACGACGGTTTCGGGAGTCAGTGACTCGACCTTTGGACCCACTGCTCCTACTGCCACCATCACGTCTGCGCCCGCCAGCGAGCCCACACTCTTGCCCAGCGAGACTCTTTCTCTGCCAGACCTTTCCAGTATCATTTCCAGCATCGTCTCGGATGTCTCCAGCGTTCTTTCGCTGACCACCGACACATCTGTCCTTCCCACCGTCCTCCCTACCGGCACTGGCATCCTTACGTCTTTGCCCACCGTCCTCCCCACCGACAGTAGCATCCTTACGTCTCTGCCAACCGTCCTCCCTACCGGCACTGGCATCCTTACGTCTTTGCCCACTGCGTCGACAGATACCATCATTTCCATACCTACTTCCGAGGTTCCCCCGAACATCTCTACGGATGTACCCACGTCTATTCCGACGAGCGTCCCGACTGCTTCCGGCATAACTGGGCCTGGCACAGGTGTCAAGTCTTCCGCTTCAGAACCTACCGCTACTGAGGTGACCACGTCTTCAGCGCCTATTCAGACGGGTGGTACCACCTCTTCATCCGTAGGCACTGGCGCCACTGGTGTAACGAGCAGCCCTTTGCCAACGAGCGAGCCCACGATCCCCGTCTCTGAGGAACCGACCACGAGCGTTACGGAATCGTCCACTACCTCCCAGGCGCCGAAGACTACACCGTTTACCATCTCCGCGGAGACCAGCGCTCCAGCTGTCACCCAGCCTCCCGCGAGGACGACGCAACCTCCCCAATCCCTCGTGCCAATCTCCAACGATAGCGCTACAACTCTGGCGGTACCCTCCAGCATCGTCTTTGCACCCTCCACGCTCAGCACTGCATCCCAGAGCGCGATGCCGAGCGGCATCGCTCCTTGGATTCAGCCTCCTCAAGGCATGCCTTCTGAGGTACCTCACAACATGTTTATGGGACAAATCGCTTTCGACTATGGTCTAAACTACGATTTCGTGGCATCAAGCGGCAGCAGCAACCAAATCTTCACGTACTTGAGGCCTGCTATCGCTCAAGCTATTGGTGTGAAGGAAGAAGACGTCATCAACTACGGTCTTAGAGCCGCCGACACTACCCAATACAAGGGCTGGGTCACGACTCTTGCTGTCTTCATGATTCCCATGGACAAGAACATCACTTTGGAGGTGCAGCTCGGACAGCCAGCGTCCCGCTTCTACCACAACGTTGACGAGAACGGTCAGCCTCGGGCCACCGTTAACGAACTGACGTCTCTCGTGGACCCCACCTGGCCTCTGGCTTATGGCAGCTTCCCCGCTGGCACCAACAACCCTCTCACCAGCCAGAACAATGCATCTCCAGGTGCAACTGACGACAATGGTCACGGCGGTGCGCTTCCAGGTGACACTACTGGCAGCCGCAAGATCAACCCAACCAGCGCTGGAATTGCCACCGGTGCTGTGTTCGCCGCGGCCGCCTATGGTGCTGCCATGTTTTTCGTTGCACGTCGTTACAGGAACAAGAAGGCAGCTCATCGTCGATCCAGTTCTGTGCCAAACACAAGCCTCTACACTTACGGCTCCGTGGGCGGTGGGAACTGGATGTCAGGCGCTCGCAACGGAAGATTGACTCCCACCGTTCCGGGCAGTCGAGGCAGCCGAGGCAGCGACAGCAGCAACGGTCGCAGCGTACGGACACAGCAGATCTCAGCTCCCGTCATGGCAGAGAACTCGCTTGGCTGGAACTGATCCCGTATATGCGCAATCGATGCCCACATGAGTTCACGCGCTATTGTATCATATTCGGACGGACAAGTCATGGCTTTACCTGCCAACATGAGTGGGTCACTCGGACCCTCGTGTAATTATCTCGCGGCCATCCCACTGGCGCAGTTCGGAAAAAGCTAGTCTAAGCTGCCACCGACCCGCCGGGGATGCCGTCCGCATCTTTCATGTTCGGACACTCTCACTAAGGACTTTACTATTCATATCTCTTTTATTGCCTGACAGATCTCGGATCTTTTTCTTGACTCGTACCTTTTCTGTTCTTAGATACCTGTCTATGCTGATAAGCTAGACATTTGCTTTTGCTTTCGAGAGGAGATACTGTTGAAAACGGTTGTGGGATCTAGCTGTTGTGAAGCATCTGTAGCGTCTGCATGGAGGAGGGGCTTGGAGCAGGCAGAGCCGCTTGTGGGGATGTTGCACGTAAATATTTGACCTACGTAGGGGAGAGGAGAACGAGAATGAAAAGTCAACACAAAACCTGGCTGCAACATAGCTCTGATGCGTCTCTATTCAACGATAGCTGCGTCCTGTGGTCTTCACTGGCAAATGACAACGCCGCGTGATCAGTTGGATCCATACACCAGCTGGCTAGGCTACCTAAAACGCACATCAAATTCTGCTTGTTGGACACCTCTGAAGATGCGTGCCGAGTCTTGTCGTCTGCCAGAGGATTTCGCGCAGGTCGATGTTTGGCCTGAGCGGTCCAAGTCAAGCTGCGTCGGGGAAGGATCCACCTGGTCCCTCGAAGTCTTGGCGGGCAACACCGATCCCACATGTCCTCTGGCCTAAGCAACGAAGCCGCAACTTGTTCATAGCTCCGCACCCAACGACTGTCCTCTCTTTTGCGGCCAATCTCTACTAACTAGGGCGCACTTCTTTACCTGGTCTCTAGGCACCGAATTTCGTGCGCCGGCGGGCTTTAAGTAGCCACGTCTTTCTAAATCCACCCCTCTGCTCAACATCCATCCCAGGCTCTCACAATGCGTCTAGACGTCAAGGTATGGCACGCTGCTAGGAGTTGTACAGTACGGAGAGGAGCAAGTGCTGATACATTTGGCAATACAGAGACAGCTGTTTGCGCGGTCAGAGAGAGTCAAAGGTGAGCTTGCGCATGCGCTCCGGGACCACATTAAGCTAATACGCCGTAGGAATTGGTAAAAACCACCCAATCCGGCTGCGACCTACATACTAAACGCCTCGAAGACTTTCACCCGACCGAGCCATGGATCCTCACCACACTATACAGCGGTACGCGTGGACGGAGCTCTACAAGAGCATTGCGCATACTGACGCCGACCAGGACACGTTCACATATGGTCCTATGTCTCGCAATCTATCGTCAAGACTTTCGAGCTCTGCGATGTGCCTGTCCGAGCAGGTCGCTTCATCGCTCGAAAGAATTGGATTGTCGCAGGTGTGCAGCCCCCAGGTGATGCGAAGGCGCAAAAAACATGCTGACGGTGCACTCCAGGCTCGGATGACTTCAGGCTTCGCGTTTACAACTACAACACCTCAGAGAAGGTCACCGAATTCGAAGCACACCCCGATTACATTCGTGCGATTGCTGTGCACCCTACACAGCCCTTTGTTCTCACCGCGAGCGTAGGTAGTTCGAGTGGACTAGACCGTGGGCAACGCTGATAAAGTGGCAGGATGATATGACAATCAAGCTGTGGGACTGGGACAAATCATGGAAATGTGCGTCCACTGATACAGCGGCCAGCTGCAGCGCTAACCTCGTGCAGGTGTACAGGTATTCGAAGGCCACGGACACTATGTTATGGGCATTGCGATCAATCCCAAGGATCCCAACACATTTGCCTCGGCCTGCTTGGACAGGACCGTCAAGATATGGTCTCTAGGCAGCTCTACGCCTAACTTCACACTCGAAGCGCACGAGGCCAAGGGTGTGAACTTCATCGACTACTACCCGCAATCCGACAAACCATACCTCCTTACCACGTCGGATGACCGAACCGTAAAAGTTTGGGACTACACCACGAAGGCTCTCATCGCCACTCTGGAAGGTCATACTTCAAACGTCAGTTTCGCAGTCTACCACCCCGAACTTCCAGTGATCATTTCCGGATCTGAAGATGGCACAATCAAGATTTGGCACTCGTCAACGTACCGACTAGAACAATCGTTGAACTATGGGCTAGAGCGCGCTTGGTGTGTAGCGTACCAAAAGGGCAAGAACGGCGTGGCACTGGGTTTCGATGATGGTGCGGTGGTTATTTCCATGGGCCGAGAGGAGCCAGCGGTCAGCATGGATGCCGGAGGAAAGCTTCTCTGGGCAAGACACAACGAAATCCTCACAGCCGTGATCAAAGGGAACGAAACCCTGAAGGACTCCGAACGACTCACCCTGCCGAACAAAGACCTTGGCTCAACCGAAATATATCCCCAGTCGCTACTCCATTCGCCAAACGGACGTTTCGTTGCTGTTTGCGGTGACGGGGAATACATCATCTACACTGCATTGGCCCTCCGAAATCAAGCGTTTGGCTCAGCACTCGATTTTGTGTGGGCTTCCAAGGAACACGACAAAGATTATGCGATCCGAGAGTCCTCTACCAGCGTTAAGACCTTCCGCAACTTCAAGGAGCGAAGCGTGCTCAACGTGGGCTTTTCTGCCGACGGGCTGAGTGGCGGTGTACTGCTCGGCGTCAAAGGACAAGGTGGCATCGGCTTCTTCGACTGGGATAGCGGCGCTCTTGTACGTAGGATAGAGGTCGAGCCAAAGAGTGTCTACTGGTCGGAGAGCGGAGAGTTGGTCACTTTGGCCACCGACGACACATTCTACGTTCTCCGATACTCGCGTGAGAACTACTTGGAGGCGGTGCAAAGTGGCGAGGTCGACGAGGATGGTGCGGAGTCGGCTTTCGAGGTTGTGTGTGACATCAATGAGAGGTATGCATTGACTGGAACTGTATTTTTGAATATTTGGCTAACCAGACTAGCGTTCGGACTGGTACATGGGTGGGAGACTGCTTCATCTACACCAACAGCACGAACCGGTTGAACTACCTTGTGGGTGACCAGACCTACACTATTTCACACTTCGATGCGCCACACTACGTACTTGGATACCTCCCCCGGGACTCAAGGATATACATCGCTGACAAAGACGTCAACGTGGTCTCTTTTGCACTCTCACTCGCTGTTGTCGAGTACCAAACTCTTGTACTGCGTGGAGACCTCAATGCCGCCGAAGAAGTTCTTCCTTCAGTACCAAAGGATCAGAACAACAAGATTGCGAGGTTCCTGGAGGGCCAGGGCTACAAAGAGCTCGCACTTACCGTCGCCACGGATCCAGAACACCGTTTTGATCTGGCTCTGTCACTAGGGGACCTTCAGCAGGCCGTTGCCATCGCCCGGGAGCAAGATACCGAGCACAAGTGGAAGACAGTCGGAGACGCTGCTCTGAGCGCTTGGGAGGTAAACTTGGCACAAGAGTGCTTCGTGAAGGCGAAGGATCTCGGCTCATTGCTCCTTATCTACTCCGCTACCTCGGACGCTGACGGTCTGCGTGAACTCGCCTCCCTCGCTGAGGCGGCAACGGCTAATAACGTAGCATTCTCGGCTCTGTGGCAGGTGGACGATGTACAGGGTTGCATTGACCTGCTCGTCAAGACCAACCGCCTCGCCGAAGCCGTCCTCTTCGCCCAGACGTACAAGCCCAGCGCCGCCGCTGGACTCGTCAAGGAGTGGAAGGTCAGCCTGGAGAAGGAGGGCAAGACCAAGGTCGGCCGGTTGCTTGGGCAGCCTCCCATCGAGGGCGAGGGTGACGACGAAATGTTCCCTGAGTGGGAAGAGTACTTGAGGTTGGAGAAGGAGGGAGGCACCGTCGAAGACCTCGCGGTCGGTGAGGCGGAGGTAGAGGAGGATGCGGACGGCGTTGAAGAGGAGATTGCGGAGGAGGCAGAAGAAGAGGATGAGGAGGAAGAAGAAGAAGAAGAAGAAGAAGAAGAAGAGGACGAGGAGTAGGACTCCCACTCCGACCATACACTAGCGGATACGGCGGTGGCGCCTACGGAAGGTGATCAGGATTGGGGAACCCAAATGAGGGAGTTGTCAACGTTGTTCAGGGAATGGAGGGTCTACATGGCTGATGGTCCTGCGCGTCATCCGTGACGATGCGGGTGGGTAGATGAGCGAAAATAATTCCCTCTGTTCTAGAATAGCGAGTTGTTGTTATCGTATGCTTGGTACGCAGTCGCAGTCGCATGCGCATGCGCTTGCGCCGTCTAATCGTCCGTCCCCTTTCTAACGACGTAACGCCGATCGGCATGTCCAATCCATGTCCCCAAAGCAGAGAGCACCTACATGCCGTCATTGGTCAAAACATGCCGCCTGTTATATACGGCCGGTGAGCAGAGTCCCAGCCACCGCTCCCTCGAAATCTGTACAGTACAATCAAGAAGCACGAAAAACACGCCGCGCCCGCGTGCCGCTGCACCCCCTCCCACGCTGCTGGCGACTCTACCGCACCCGCGCACCCTCAGCGTCACGGTGAGCGCTGTCCCGGGTATTGTCCTCGCCGCTCTCCGTCCCGGAGCTGCTCGTCGCGTCGCTCTCCTCGGTCGTGTGTATCTGCCGCCCACCGCCCTCGGTCACGTTAACGACCTCGTCGGCGACGTCGTCCAGCTCGGGGCTGTCAACCTCGCGCAGCCCGCGGCCCCGGCCGAAGAAGTCTTCCGTGCGTAGCCCCCGCACGTCCTGCGGATTCACGCCCTGCCGTAATCGCCCCTCCTTCTTCATCTTGCGGATGTACTCGCGCACGGGGCCCATGGCCGCGTCGCGACACGCCTCCTTGATGTCTGAGCCGGACATGCCCGCCGAGAGCCGCACGATGTAGTCGAGGTCCAAGTTCTGCTTGTCCATCTGGGTGTCGCGCAAGATCAGGCTGAAGATTTTGCTGCGCTGTCCGGCGTTGGGCAGCGCGACGGGGAACTTCTTGGGCATGCGCCGCAGGATGGCTTCGTCGATGTCCTGGATGCGGTTCGTCGCGCCGAGGATGCAGATGCGCTGGGGGTCGCCCGAGCCCGAGCGCGTGGCCGACGTCAGCCCGTCCCACTGCGTCATGAACTCGGCCTTGACCATGCCCGAGGCCTCGTGCTCGCCGGAGCGGCGCTGGCCGAGCACGGCGTCGATTTCGTCGATGAAGACGATGGAGGGCTGGAGCTTGCGCGCGAGGCTGAAGACGGCGGACACAAGCTTGTTGGAGTCGCCGTACCACTTTTCCGTTATGGTGCTGATGTGCAGGTTTATGAAGCAAGCGCCCGACTCGTGGGCGAGGGCTTTGGCGAGCATGGTTTTGCCGCAGCCGGGGGGACCGTAGAGGAGGACGCCCGAGGGTGCGGAGAGGAGGGACGACGAGTGGGAGTAGAGGTGAGGGAGGGTGAGCGGGTAGATGACGGATTCTTTGAGCTCTTCGATGATGGGGTCGAGGCCGCCGATGTCTGGTTGCATTCTGTCAGTTCATACCTAAAGATCGTAGCACTTTGGTGAGGGAGCATGTAAAGGAAGAGCATAGAAGGGGAATATAAAGGGAGGGAATGCAAGTACCGTCGAAGGACACGGGAATCTCCTCGGGCGCAACAACCTCCATCGCAATCGTCTGCTCGTACGCCGTCAAGTTCAGGTCTTCTATCCTGGGCCTGTCACCGCGTTTTCTCCGCTCGTATTCGTCATCGCTGTCGCTGTCGTACGCATCGCGTGCTTTGTTGCTGAGTATGGCGCCGAGCTTGCGGTTCGCGGCCGATGCTTTGCGCTTTGCTTCTTCTTTCTGCTGGGCGTCAGGGTCGAGGCGCGCAAGGAGATTTCGGATGATGAAGTAGGCTATCGCAGGCTGTGCACACGAGTTAGAGAGATACTCGGCGTGATTGTCGACACGTGCTGCGCGAGCAATATGTGCACGGGGCAAGATACGTACGGCGGCCATGGCCATGATTATGTCTGGGAGGTAGCCCGTGAGGCTGCTCTTCTTGTTGGAGCTCATTGTGGATGATTTGCCCTTCCAATCCTCAAGACGTGGAGTAGGAGGATTGCGACGAGCGGCGTGGACACGGAGGCGAATGCGCTGCGTTGGCTCGTGAAGTTGCAACCATGTCGCTGTTCCGCTCCCGCTCGGCGACGCCACACGTGTGGCGCATGGCCTCGGCCTTGGCCTGCCTCTCGCATCGAGCTCGCGCCGTGAGCTCCTCCATCTGAACGCTTTCGCAGACTGCGAATGCCTGAGCGACACAATGGCAACTATTTATAAGCCCACCGAAGCGATCCAGCTTCTTCGGCCCATCACGAGACGACCTATTTGTCTACAACGGAAACGGGCGGCGCGCGTAGCATTCTCTACTTCTCAGCCCGCACGATCAACGGAAACGAGCAAAGGTCCTCCGCAGCCTACGAGGAGGGCAGTCACAATCGCCAATGACTCAGGTGCGGTGCGCTGGAGCGACCTGTCACTGGGGGAGAAGGCATCGCGAACTGTGCAGCAGTCCTTCAACCTGTCTGTAGTCCTAGTGGGCATCGTTATGACAGCAAGTCTCCCCGCCCGACTACACCTCGACCCAACTGACAGGATAACAGTGTGGCGTGGGCTTCTTCCTCTTCACCGACGTCTTCAGCCCCGACTCCAAAACCGCACACTTCAACCGCGCGACCACCGCCATCCGCGCCCACCCCGAATGCCAGCGTCTGCTCGGCCCAGGAAACGAAATCGCCGCCCACGGCGAAGCGTCGTGGTCACGTTTGGCCCGCAATCGGTACCTGTCATCTAGCACCGAGACGGACAAGTGGGGCACCGAGCACTTGAGGTTCAGGTTCTACGTGGAGGGACCGCTGGGACAGGGCGTTGCGCACGTGCATCTGACCAAGAGGCCGAGCCAGCACGAGTACGAGTACCATACGCTGGCGGTGGATGTGAAGGGACACCAGAGGATATATCTGGAGAACGCGGATGGGAAGGCAGGGGGGAAAGTTGCGCCCAAGATCTTTGGCGCGCGGTGGTGGTGAAGGAATGAAGAAGTGTGCGAACGCGACCTGGGAAAAGCAGGTGATGGAAGAGGGAGGACTGAGCGTTTCAAGTTTGGGAGTTCGACGGCACTCCACAGTATTTGGGAGTGTCTGACCTTTCGATGAAACCCACAGCCACACACCATGCCGCCATGTTGGCGCAAGAAGTCGGATGTTCCCAGGTAACGCCTGTGGTAAAGGTATCTGAGTTTACCCCGTAACCTTCTTGTACGAATGTGATATACATTGACCGCATCACTATCTTCCTTGACATCAGCGTATCCGACCCAACATGAACTTTGCAATCCGGGAAGAGTACGCGAGCGCAAGATACGTACACGATGAAACCCTCTCAAATGCTATCTATTTCGTATGCGATGCAAGTCCCAATGTACCAACCCCATATATCATCGTTATCGAACCCAGTCCCAATCCAAATCCCAACGCCAAGACGCTCAATATGCACAACGTTACCAGTGGACAATCAAGCTCCACGAGCGAGACCGGAGTCCTGTGCCATCCATCCAACCCAACCCAAGCCGAACGACCACAAGCACAAGAATCTTCCCCCGAACCTAACCCAGCACCTCCTACTCCAAGCGCCCCATCAATCCCCTCCTCACCTTCGTATTGACCACCCCCCCCACCCCAAACGCCGGCACAATGCGCCCCATGCGCGCCAAACTCGCCATGCCCCAATCCCGCAGCACCCGCCTCGCCCTCCCGTCCCGCCCCCACAGCGCCACCCCAGCCCGGTTGTACAGATCCAACCCCAGCAAATGCAGCGGCGTGCTCACCACCTGCACGGCCGCCGGGGTCACAAACTGCGCCACGCTCGCGGCACTCATCCACCTCTGCGCTTCGGCGCCCATGTGCGTGGCCACGGTGGGGGCGAGCAAGGGGGGCAGGTTGAAGGAGGCGAAGATGGTGAGGGAGTCGCGGAGGGTGAAGAGGGCGAAGGTGGGGAGGGGTACGGGGCGCGTGGATCCGGGGGAGCCGAAGAGCTGGGTGAAGCGGGAGTCTTTGTAGAGGCAGAGGGCGAGGTTGGCGGAGCTGGTGGCGAGGAATTTCGGGGTGCCGGCTGTGGTGGTGGAGGCGGGTGTGGATGAGAGGGTCGAGGTGGCGGTGTCGAGGGTGTTGGCTGTGAAGTAGGTGCCGAAGTAGAGGGACTGTGGCGGTGGTTGTTAGCTTGTGGGGTTTTGGGTGGGGAGGGGCGTCGTGGAGGTAGGATAGATGGGATGAATGATGCATGGTGGAGGATGGGATAGAAGGGATGGATGATGCATCGTGGATAGTATAAATGGGATGAATGATGCATGGTGGAGGATGGGATAGAAGGGATGAATGATGCATCGTGGATAGTGTAAATGGGATGAATGATGCGTCGTGGAGGATAGGATAGATGGGATGAATGATGCATCGTGGAGGATAGGATAGAAAGAATGAATAATCCATCGTGGAGGATAGAAAAGACATGATCAACGGTAGGCAGGTATATCAGAAAAGAAAGAAAGGTTCGCCCAACACGTACAAAAATCAGCACAAAAGGCTTGCTCCCCAGAAACCGATGCGGCGCCACCAGCAACTCCCTCGCGCTCTTCTTCAAGCTCCCCCCCAGCGCGTTCCGCCCGCTCGCGTTCTCGATGATGCCCTTGTCTATGATGGTGATGATGGGCGCGACCAACACGCCCGCCGCACCCGCAGCCAGCGCATCCGCGCCCACCCTCAGCCCCAGCTTCTCCGTATTCCACGGCGCACTCGGGTGCGCAGCGGGCATGTTGGGTTTCGGGAGTGTGGGCGCGTCCCAGGGGATTTCGGCTGGTTCGGCGACGCTCTGGATGGCGGTATGCGGTGCGGACGGGTCGGCGTGTGCTGGTGCTTCGCTCACCGAGTGTTGTGTCGCGTTCGTCTCGGCCATGGCAGCGTTCTCCCGGAACTGATAGACTCGAGCGTCCTGCGGTGCTGCATGTACTTTCTTTTTCTTGATCTTTCGTGTCGGGCTCTTTCGTCTGATCACGTCGCTGTTCTCCCAAGTCGTCCTCGAGCCGGGCGTCTGAAGGCGCGGATCCCAAAGCCACGCTGAACCGACGACACAAACGGCGCGGGAGTGAGAGGTAAGTACTCCATCTCGCAAAGACGCACGATCACCTACCTAGTTTCCCGCAAAGAAAGCTCCACGACCCCAGTCGCAGTTTAGCAAGCTTAGCGTCGGTGATCGCTGCGTCGTCAAGGTTCAAGGTGCCGAAGTCGGAGCAAAGCGCACCGAGGTCCATCGCGCCCCGTTTCCTTGGCGCGTGGGCCGCGAACCGACCCGATCGGCTCTGGGGGGGATCCCGCGGGAGGGTATCGTCGGGTGAGCGATATACCATGTACGTCCAGACTTGACTTGACGGCGAGGGTTGTGTGGGCCCTGGGGTGGCAGGACAGGCAGAGCGCCCTCCTAGACTACTAGATGCCCATGTCTGCGCCGTGCAGAATGAGAATGGGCGTCGATTGCGTGGGAGCGCTTAGCCCCGGCGCTGTTGGACACCTTGTCGTCCCTGACTATCTATTGCAACACTCGAAACGAACACGCAAGCCGAAGAGGCAGATGGACATCTAGATAGTGGAACGACTCGGCGCTAAACAGGCCTCCGCTTCAGTGACCAAGCAACCATTCGCACGTGATATTTCTCTCTTCTCGTCTCAATAACCAACTACAACCCGCAGCCCTCCCAGTAATACCAAATGCGCGTGAAATCCAAAACGATCCAGGGTAATAGAAACGGGTTCGCCGCCATGATGTTCCGGTACGCCAAAGCTCGGATTCGATCCTCCCCCATTTTGCAACGCCGTGAAGTCGTGAGTGCCGAAGAACCGCCCAGTCGAAAAGCTGAAAAGCTGGTCAAGTGAAGCGAAGAGTCGTGTATGCCAGATCCCATATCGTCCCGTTATGCCCCCAACCCAACCCAATCCAGCCCATCCCGATCATGATCCAATCGTGCCCATCCCCTTCCCCCTGCCTGCACCCTAAATCCAAACCCAGCGTTTTCTCGTCGCAAAGCCAAAAGTTCAAACGATGCAAAAAGCCCCATCCAACCGCTTTCCCAAAACACAAAAGGCACCTGGCAGATCCCATGTTCGCTGAAAAACACAAAATGCTCACCTCTTGGTCATGACCGACAATGAAAGCTTCGGGTTCCTCTCCACCGCGATTTGCAGATCCTCGTCGTTTTCAATCGGGTAGTACTTGCCTTCCAGCTCGTCCCTGTATTCAACCATCAAATCTTCGTCCCTCTCCGAAGGATGTTCCACTGCTCTCCGTTCTTTCAGCTTGGTGTACAGGTCAGAGTATCTGAGCGATAGCGGCATGCGAATGACAACACAGTTGTCTTCTTCGAACCAGACTTTGATCTTCAACGCTGATCCAACCCCGGTACTCGTGGATGTGGATGTTGCTGACAGTCCAGTGTGCTGGTGTGACATCGGTGGGGGGTTCAAACCGCCCTGGGTGCTGCCCATGGACATGCCTCGCTGGTGGCTCGGAAAACTGGACCCTGTAGAGTATGGAGTCTGCGGTGTGGTGGCCTGCAACTGATCCGCAGACGACTGCCTCGACGCGCCCTGCGACGGATTCGATGATTGACCTGACGTCTGCGATAGACGGTACTCTTCTTGCGCGACCAGTTCTGGATCAATTTCGTAATCTCCTGACCTGGGTGCGAAGAAGCCCTTGACTAGATGACCACGGGTGATGTGCTGGCCCAACATCAATAGTTTTTGGATGTATTCATCTAGGTTAGCTCGACGTCCATTAGAGATGTTGTCGGTGACATAAGTCACTGGTCCAGGCATAAATGGCAGCGTGCGCTCGCCCCCGGTGGTACCAGCTTCCTGGGGGTGTGTCGCAATCAGCTGAATTTGCAGATCGTAGAAATCCTGGTACAGTCGCTGCAACTCCCAATGGCGGCCATCTTCCATCTGGCATTCGATAATGAACCAGAAGATGTCGTCGGCGAAACAGTACCGTGGAACGCATGCTTTTACCGGTGCACAGAGACTCGAGCCCGATGCTCGTTGGTCCTGGCGAGGTTGCTGTGCGAGTGAGCCACTGCGCGAATGAGATGAGACCTACGAGAATCCTGGTTAGACAAATGCGGAAGCTGCAGAGTGCTCATTAGGCAAAACTCACCGAACTGGCTTGACCATAGCCTCCATTTGATGCCCCGCCCGCCTGACTCTTGCCACTCAGGCTCATTCGTTCCATGCCTTGCTGGAGAGTTTGCTGAGAATTGGCTTCAAGTTTGCCGAGAGGTATGCTTCCGTTCTTGTAGTCCGCGGCCATCTTTTTCCACTCTTCGACCTTTGGCACGCCCGCCCGTCGCACCGCTTCGTGCGGATCAGTCACAGCCTTTCCGGTCGTCATGTCCCTGATCTCAATAAAGGAGACCGGTATGAGGCCGGGGCCCCCGAGTCGTGTGATGGGCTTTGCGACAAACCATTCCGGGTTTGACTGTGCAATGACAATGATGGCCTCTCCCTCTTTTGCCTCCAACTCGTCCGGTCGCTCTGCCTTGAAATCGTACATGACGATTCCGTAAACCATGGCTCCCGTTCCCTTCATCATGGCGGCCATGCCACTCATGCCACTCATGCCACTCATGCCGCCCATGCCTCCCATGCCTCCCATGCCTCCTGTCCGTGACATTGTGGCTAGTGATCCGCCGACGTCTGTACTGATTGGACTGGTGATGCTGCGCTCCTGGTAGCCCGAGTCGTGGGGTGCGTTCTGGTTCGCAGGGGTAGATTTGGTAGAGCCAGCGCTGTCACGCACTGTTTTGCCCACTTCGTCAAAGTACGTAACGGGCACCAGACCGCGGGCGCCGTGGAGAGGGTTACAGGCCTCGTACCACTCTTTGTCGTTTTCGCGGCCGATGACGTGCAGGAAGTCGCCCGTGGAGAAGCTCAGGAAGCCGGCGTTGGGGGCAGCGTCGGGCGGGCCGCTGTAGTCGTAGAGGGCTTTTATGACCTGCGTTGCGGCGCTGTTAGCGGAGAGGACGCGCAGCGTTGCGACGGCTCACCTTCTTGGGCGGTACTATGGCGATGGCGTCCTTGGGGGGGATGGAGATGTGGTGTGGCCGAGTGTCCTTCTCCCCCTTCACCGATCTCCTGACGAACTACGAAGCACGTTAGCGCTGGTGACGGCATGACTCGGCGGCGAGGGCGGGCGCGTATGCATGTTTGGTGCACGGTGGACGGTGGATGGTGGATGGTGGATGGTGTACGGTGTACGGTGTACGGTGTGTGTACCTTCATGGCGGGCAGTCACGGTGGTTGCTGGCGCGACAACAGACTCGACGACGATATGCGGTGCGGAAGAGTGTGCGAGATTGCGCGTGCGGACGTCGACGCAGGACAGCACAGCGCCCAAGATGGAAGCCGGCAGGCTGGCCTGTGTGCTTGGGCCCGCGTGGGGAGGATCCTTGAGGAAATGAGCTGCTGCGCTTCGCCAGGGCCGTGCGCGGTGATGCGCAATCGTCGTAGCAGTAAAAGGTAGGGCTGCAGGTGCTCGGTGGAGTCGTTCTTGGTACGTCGTTGGTGTAGGTCGTAGCGATGCGTCTTCCAAGTTCGCAGGAGGCGGCAGAACCGAGAATCGAGAATCGAGAATCGAGAATCGAGACCAAGTGTGTACGTTGACGATTATGCGTGTGCCACCCTGTGCGCAGCTGCAGATGCGACCTCTCCACCGCCCGGCGTGGCTGATACACCAGCAATCGGACAAGGGCCCGGCGGCGCAGCGAGCGGACAGGGTGAATTTGTCTTTGTCGTGGCGGGTTCCGAGGCTGCGTAACGACGCCGGCCAGACAATGGAAGGCGGAAAGCCCCCCCCAAGGAATGAAAGCTTGCAAACGCCCGCCGGTGGAGCCTCGACGAGATCCGCGCCTCCACTCGACACCTTGTCGGAGCCACCAAGCGGATCCCAAGTCCGCTGTCAGTGTCAGGCGCTGGAGTCTGCAGCTTTCACCCGTGTGAAGTATGCCCTGCGCGCCAGTAACCGCACCTAGTTGGCACCATAGGTAGATACAGTGCCCAGTCTCCAACCTGTCTCATTCAATGCACAGCCTTCCTCACGCGTTACCGAGCCTCACCCACAACCCACCACCGTGTCTCTCGCCCACTCCCCGCCACTTCCAAGTCCGTGGTCTGGCGCTTCCTACCAGCATCTACCTCGCTCGCTCTCTCCGACACAAGCTCCAAAGTTGGCTTACACGCGACTTGTCCGCTAGCTCAGCGCCTTACGAGTAGCTACGCGCTGGTTGTGCACTTGCAACACTTGTGAACCGGTGCTTTCATTGACCATCTAGATATGCTCTCTGCGCGCGCCTCCCTGCTTCTACCACACACTCGCCCAACGCCACTCGACAAGCCATCTCAACCACCCTATTGGCCCTGCTGGCGCCTCAAACGAAAACCACAAAGAGCATCCTCCTCGTAGACTCATCACCTGGCGCATTCACGAACATGGTCTGCCGCCCCGTCGTGATACTGCTTCCAGTGCATGTCACCATGGAGAAAGAGTCGTCGCTTCGTGCGAGTGCGCTGGGAGCCAATCGATTTGGTGCATGTTTACTTGCCTACTTGGGAAAACGTGCATAGTCATGCTGGCGTCCTATCCGCAATCCCACGTGTGAGTCGGACATTTCTTCAGCCGCTGATGCCTGCCACCATGACACATTAGACCCGTGGTGCCCGAGAGCCCAAACTGTCACCACACCCCTACTACTCATCCCACCAACTTGGATCCATTCCTTTTTCGCAACCAGACTTTCTCTTCAACAGCCCACCAGTGCAGACATGACGTACTAAAAAGGTCCAAGTAGATTCACTCGGCCGCCGAGTGTTCCGAAAAAGGAATATCCAAACGTCTCGCGTATGAGGTTGAACGTTCTAGAACGATCGCACAGTCTCGCATGGCGCGGCTTCCCCGCGTTCCGGTCGATTGTGAATAGCAGACGAAATAAGGGGCTACCGAGTGAATGCTGTTTAGGAAGCTTGCGTCGGGTTCTGGGCAACCAGAATGGTGACGTGGGAAAAGTGGCGCAGGGTATCGTGCAAAACATGGAAAAATGTACAAGAGGTTGAAATAGATGAGCTTCGAGATCATGTGTCGCATCGAGTTCGTGAGACAGCTCATTTTTGGCCTTTGATGTCTACCAAGGCGAATGCAGCCTGTCGAAGGCTTTCGAACACGGAGGCGGCCTCCTTCACTTTGACACGGAATTGCGGTTTGCCGTGCTCGTCGAGCTTCTTATCGATGGCTTGTGAAGCACCGTGCGATTCTAGAAATTCACGGCATTCACCATCGTCTCCGAATTGGAGTTCATCCGTGAGGAAACGAAGCCCGACAGTCATGTATCTGCATCTCGTTAGCAGGGTTCCTGCACCTGCTACCCGTCTTACGTACGCTCTAGAGATATTAGCGAGAGCATGCAAGCGCTCACGCCCGATGAACATGTCCATCAGGTACATGCCCATTCTTGGTGCGATAGTATACAGTCTAAAGAACTTATGGTAGTTGCCGAGGGCCAACGATGAGCGTACGTCAAGTGCATGTTTGATCTCCGGTTTGATTTTGTCTGAAGGGGTTAATTCTGCCAACAAGTCGTTCATGTCGGTCTTGTTGCACGTATACACAAAGTAGAGGACGCGGTAGGCGGTGAACTCGTCCGGGTTTCCAGCCAGATTTTGCGAATACAGGGCCTTCAGCTGTGTCTGGCACTGGTTATACTCACCCATGTCCCCCTGCTCCAGTGCGATCCGGGCGTGACTCTCGTAAACCTTCACAGTGAAGTCATTCTTGATGTGCTGCACGGTGAGGTCCTGACGCAAGGATTTGAACTGGTTGCACATGTACCCGTAGTTCTTGTCGGCCTTCCATTTCTTTCTCAGCATGGCTAACGTCTTCTCGAGTACGTGTTGAGGTCGCACAGTCTCCGGCTTGGGGGGTGCGGTCAGACGAAAATAGCTTTTCTCGAGACTCATGTTGGTGCCAACGCACGGGGCATTGTCCATATCTGCATCGGAATCAGGCTTAGGGGAGTTCCATGGCGGTGTTGAAGAATTTCCGTTCTTGCCCAACTGGAAACGCTGCTTGCGCTTTTCCAGATCAGCCTGATCGAACTTACTAGTGGCATCCCCAGACACAGCATTCTTCTTGTGGCGCTTCTCATTGCGGCCATTTGCATACGTGATGCGAGATTCTAGGTTAGTTCGGCGCCAAGGCGGGACAGACGCGTCTGCCGATTCTGACAGATCCATTTTGTCTTGCGACTTGCGCTTCTTGGATTGGGGAGTGTCAAGGGTGGGATTAGCGGGGCCGTTAGGAGAAGAGAGGAGAGAGTTGCTTTGAGCTTGAGCCCACGCAGCGGCGCGCTCGTCCCGCAGCAACTCTTGTGGCAAGGGATAGGTAGACCAATCGATGCCCTCGAGCTGGCTCCGCTCGGCGAAGTAGCTGAGGACGACCCTGAGTTTGTTCGTGGTATCTTCCTTAGAGATGCCGGCGATGGTGTTCTCAGGCTCGAAAGCACGTCCCACGTAGTTGCGCACCTCAGGCGTCCACTCCACCTTCTTCGGCTGTTCGGACGGTGCGGTGGGTGGCTGTAACGAGGCGTCAAAAGGCGAGTCGCGCATGGGAGTGTCGCTGTGACCTACATGGGCGGGCGGAGGTCGTGCCAGCGTCGTGCGCGCAACGACAGGATTGTAGGCGGGTGGCTGTAGCGGGTTCGACCACGCCACGGTGGAGGTGGTTGGCAGCGCCATTTCGGTGCTGGCCAAGCGGATAGCAGAAAGTGAAGGGAATACCGAGGGTGGGTCAAATGGGTAGCTCGTGGGTGAGGGTGAGGGTGAAGGTTGTATACAGCGGGCGACGGTGGTGAGTGAAGGGCGGAGATGTGCGGTGAGGCGCGTTGTGCGGGATCCAGTCAACGCCAAGAGCGCCGTTGCCCGATCGAGTCACGCCAATGACGAGGAGGGGTTGGTGAAGCAGATGGACGTCGCATGCCGCGCTTCGTGCCTACAGGCTCCACGTGCGCGTAGCTCCAGGCCACACTCTCCCAATGCATAGACTGAATGTTTCTGCATCAGCTCGACCTTACGACGGCATTGCGCCCATCTTTGCTGCCGGAAGAGACTCTCTTGTTCGTCCAAGATGCGGTTGGCCTGTATGAGGGGTATGTGATTACCCGCGTTCCTGCTGCTTTCGCGACATTACATTAACCCCATTGGCACAGCAAATACAAGATCCCTCAATACCAGAACGGACAGGCGTACTTGACTTCACATAGGGCGTGCTATGTGGATCACAGCGAGCCTCGACAGAACTCAGTATCCATCTTCTTGAAAGATGTAGAGCGACACGAATTCTACGTAAGCTTTGTATGTTTAAGTAGATGTTTGCGCGCATAGCTCACTAGGTTTAGGCCGGCTTCCTCAAGTCGTCTCCTAAGATCACGCTCTATCCCAAGCCTTCCAAGCAGCTTTCCAAAGGCGCTTCGAATGCAGCGAGCAATGCAAGCATCACACCCGAGAGGCGTGGAAGCCCTGCACCAGCCGCACCATCTGTCAACGCAACGTGGGTCTGCCCCATATGCTCCTTCTCCAATCCGGTCCCGTCGAATTTCGATCCAGCGACTGCGAATGCCCGAACACCACTACCACCATGTCTTGCATGTGGCATCAAGCCTCCGCTTGTGCATGTAGTCAAGGCTGCTATATCCGCCATGTCAAACCGACAAGCACCAGCACCACCTCCTGGTTACAACGATGGATTCTCAAATGCTCCCGTCCCCGGCAGCGGCAGTCTGAGTTCATTGGGGTCCGGCACGATTCCTTGCCCACGCTGCACTTTTCAGAACCACCCCTCATTGTCAACCTGTGAGATGTGTGGAGGTCCACTTGGCAGTGCAGTAGACAAAAGGTTGGATATAGCCCAATCGATAGGACGGGCAGAGTCTCCAGGTCCTTCTCTCAGCAGCCCTCTAAAAGACGAGACAATTCAATCCATCAAGTTCTCATTTCGTGGCGGTGGCGACAAAATCTTCTACGAACGCTTGAAGAATGCACTAGTACAGCGAAAATGGCTCCTCCAAAGTGCCCCGCCAATTCCAAAACCACGCCCCGCATCTGGCTCATTCGAAGACGCTTACTCGGGCAATCCAGATACACCAGCGGCCGATCCAGTACGCAGCAAGGTCGTCGGAATAGCGGGTCTTGAACGGAGAGGACTTGAACAGAAGATGAACAACGAAGCTATGATTGGAGGTGCTTTTGAGGATCTTGAGGCTTTGATGACCTCTGCTAAAGAAATCATTGCGCTTGCGGAACAGTTCTCCTCCCAAGCAAATCTGGGAACCAACGGGGGCTCTGACGCGAATGACCTGGCATCTGCTTCTGCCCTGGGTCTGGTGACTACGAAGGATATGCTCGGTACCGGGTCTGGATCAGAGTCTCTCTACGTTTCGGAACTGTCGAGAAATCTGGCTGAATGGCTGACCGACGATACGCGTGGTATTTTGCGGAGAGAAGGCGGCATCGTGACATTGGTTGATCTGTGGGCTGTCTTCAACCGCGCTAGAGGCGGCGTAGAGTTGGTCAGTCCAGCAGACTTTGAAAAGGCAGCGAGGATGTGGGACAAGCTCAAGTTACCTGTCCGGCTTCGACAGTTCAAAAGTGGCCTTCTTGTGGTGCAAGGTCGCGATCGAACGGACGAGAAGACCATTACAAGTCTCCTCGCATGGCTCAAAGAGTCGCACAACGATCAAACAACAGATCTCTCGTGGGATATAAAGGCCTTTGGCAGAGGGGTCACGGCGCAGGAAACTGCGGAGCAGTTCGGCTGGAGTGTGGGTGTGGCCACTGAAGAGCTTGAAATGGCTGAAGAAGCAGGCGCCCTGTGTCGCGAGCAGGGCCTTGAAGGGATAAGATTCTGGGAGAATTGGCTGGTCAAATCGCCCTTTCACTCGGTGGAAATATAAGACCTTATCATTGTCAAATCTATTGATAGCTGCTCTTCACTATGAGAAGCCCAGAGACATATAGACACCGCAAAGACTTTCCCCGCTAAGATATACTTGGCGTGTACATACCAAAGCCGCAACCTCAAGACGAAGCTCACATTCTTAACTCGCAAGTTCCCCTCTTTACCTATGCCCCCGCATACTCATAGTCATGACGACATCAATACTCCCTCGCACAATCAACAAACGAACACCTCCTTGCCTACACACGCTCAACTTCCTCACCCACCACCATGCCCGGCCCCCCTACCGCAGTAATCCGCTCCATAACACCCCCCCGACCACCTTCACCATCCCCTTCAACCGCATCGCCCTTCTCGGCTACAGGTCCTTCGTCGCAGTCGGCAACCGCGCCACCACCATCCTACTCTCTTCAGGCCAAATTCTCCTCCTCAACCCTATCCCGGTCTCCCCGCCCGTTCGCGAAAGACTCGATGCCCTCGGCGGCGTGCACTTCATCGCAGCGGATTTCGGGCACCATCTCTCCGTCGCCGAGTACGTCGCTGCGTGGCCCGGCGCAAAGACGATTGGCGTGCGCGGGCTGGAGAGGAAGCGGAGCGATGTGAGGTGGGATTGGATCTACGGTGGAGAAGAGGAGCTGGGGGAACGACCTGAGGAGGTGTTTAGGTGGGAAGGGGAGGTAGGGAGTGTCTTGTTTGAGGGGTTTATTACGAGGGCGGTGGCGTGGTTGTACAGGCCGAGCGGGACGTTGGTGGTGAGTGATTTGGTGATGAATTTGCCGGCGAGAGAGGTATGTGTTGTGCTCGTTAAGTGCTGAGTTGGGATTTTAGGGGCACCGAGTTGCCCCAAGAGGGGCAATGCGACGTACCTAGTCTTGTGGTAAATGATACTGTGTGCTGACGGGTAGTGAAGCAATATACGTCTTCATCGGCAGAGCAAGGGCCTCTTTCGAGGGAGTTCGCCACAAGGGCGCACCCGGGGTCTATTTGGTTCAAGAGACTCATCTATTGGATTGCAACCGTAGATTATGCGCTGATGAGGCGGGACGTGAAGAGGGTGGCGCAGTGGGATTTCCAGAGGATCATTCCGTGTCACGGGGAGGTAATTACGGAAACGGGCAAGGAAGCTTGGGTTGAAACACATCGATGGTTCTTGTAAGGAATTGTGGCGCCAGGTTTATTCAGGAGAGTCGTGCATAGACCGTTCATGAATGTCGTGCGCTGGTTCTTCTTGACTTAGATGCGTAATGCAATTTTACTTAAGAGTTGAATGTGCAACTGCACGAAGCCAAAGGATGTGATGTTCTCCTATGTAATGCATCGCTCGTCATACATAGCAGACGAACTTAGTACATACACCTGTGGTAGGCAGACAACCCTTCACCCTAGGTGCTGGATAATACCCGTGCGTGATCTAGACGTAGATTTACACTAGAAGTGTTCAACCAAGAAGCGCCGCTTGATAGACATCAAGCATCCGGCTTCCGGCCCACCATCAGGAACATAGGCGTAAAAATGCCTCTCTTCCCACCATCGATCAAAGCATCCGCAGCAGTGATGAATTCCTCGGTCATCTTCAGCGTCCCCTTCGGCGCAACCCTCACCGTCTCCAAGATCCTTACGATGATTTTCACGCCCACCCTACCCCACGGTGTGTTCCGGATGACCAACAGCCAGTCCTTGAAGCCTTGTGCATGCTTGACGTCCCCGGATATTGGATACCACCATGGAATCTGGTCTTGCTTCTCTCCAAGATCCTCGGTTACGAGCAGCTCGAACCCGGCCTTTTCCATAGCTGCACAAGCTACTGATTTGGTCTGGAGCGAAGGAATTCCGTTACCACGCTCGATGCCGGATCGGGTTGCTTCATGTGCAGGGTCACCAGAGATGAACTTATCGGTGAGGACCCATTCAAAGACTCCAAACACCGAGCCGGGTCGCAGCACTCGATAAACTTGTGCGTATACGTCTTGTAGAGAGGGCGCATGAACGGTCGCCTCCAAAGCGAAGGCTGCGTCGAATTCAGCATCCGAGAACGGAATGTCCTTGAAAGTAACGCGTTAGTACGTAGTAATGGGAATGACGTAGGTAATGGAGGCCAAGAAACCACTTTGTGGGGTATGCGTGGTTGAAACTCACCATGAAATCGCCTTTGACAAACTCTACCACCTTCTCCATGCCTTCAGCCTCGGCCATATCAGTGGCTTTTCGAACTTGGTAACCATTGTTGTTCAGGCCGACGACTTGGCAGCCCGCGAAGGCGGCGAGCTCTTTGGCAGGACCTCCGACACCGCAGCCTACGTCAAGTACACGCATTCCGGGGCGGAGACTCATCATGTGTGCGAGGTAATGCTCGTGCCTTGCAGTCGCTTTCTCTTTGTTTTCGGGACCTCGCGGATATCGAGCCATGTGGAATGACGGGCCCCAAGATTCAAGATAGAGGTCTGTCGCCGCATCATAGTAGCTGTGGTGCCCCGATTAGTTGCGCCCTTTGAGCTGCATCAAGCACTCACTCGTTGACCAATTCCTCGTATTTCTGCTTTCGGGTGTTCCGAGCGTCCTCGTCATCCGGCAAGGCCTCCCCATTCTGCTCCCAGTGTCGCGAATAGCCTTCTGGGCTCTTGTTGCCGACCTTGGTCCTGGCGACTGCCGTGCTCGAGAATGCGGCAGACTGTGTGGTTTGCGCCATTGCAATTGTTGTAGCGACGCAGGTGCGATTGCACAAAGAGGAATGAGTGGAGGAGGTGCAGAGAGTGCTAGAGCAGCTGATGAAGCTGGACTACATTCATCGCACTAGTATCGTTGGGGAATTGAAGTGGAACGAGGCGCAGGCGGCGCGGGGCGAAAACGAGAGCAGGGGGTTCAAAGTCAAGGTTACACGGAAGGCACGGGCGTTTGCACATGGACGGGGTTCCTGCTGACTTCGATATTCTCCCAAATGAAGGCATGTGGCACAGCGTCGCAAGTTTTGTCTATCACACTGCATATCAAGCCTTACTGACCCTGAAATGGTCACATATTCCACCTGTACAGCCTGCTATCTTTGGAACACATCTCTCAGCCCCTGATCGGTCTCACGTCGTCGTGTGTCCCAGTTTACAGCCTTTCGAACCCTACATCGTTGCCTGTTCCAGTCTGCTGCCTTTCGAACCCCACGTCGCTCGGTCTCACCGTGCTCGTAAGCGTCCAGCCGTCATTCTCCACATCGTCGACGGAACTCAAGGCCTCGGACCTGGACTTTGCGTTCTGCGAGCGACCCCCAAAACTATTGATGAAGGTCAAGACTCCGCTGAGCTTCGGTCCCTCCAACTTTGCCCTCGGCAAATAACTTCTGTTGCCTGAGATGGAAGCTTGGAGGTCGGCATCCTCGTTGGCCTTCGCTCTCATCTGATGAATGCGGCCTCGGAGATTGTCGGGTCGCCGACCCAGTCCTCCATTGCCATCCACATCGTGAAGCCTGTGTTGCTCCTCCTGTTCTCGGCGTCTGGTCTCCACGAAAACGCTTCGGAAGGCGGCAATGCACGCCATGAGCACGGCAATACATGCCTCAAGATATAGAATCAGGTATTCCGACGTGTAATCGTCGTGGCCTTTGAAGCGACTCAGAGCCATGCGAGTTATGCCCGTGGCTATCATAACGACCGAGAGGCAAAGGAACATGGCAATGGCGAATTTTTGTTTTAGTCTGAGTCTAACGTTCCGGAGAATCCAAATAGGTATGCTAACAACTACTCGCATGTCAGAAGTAGGCCTTCTTGTTCATCACTGCCGCATACTTATCAGGTCGGTGGCAATGTCAAGAACGGTGACCATTATCGACAGCGCTATCGTCTTTACGTATGGCGTATCCGGGGAACAGTGTAGGACTATGGTAGTATCAGTCTACTGCATCGATACAAAGAGATATCAACATACTCAATTCGTTGCCAACATACGGACAAATAATCCAGGCTATCGTCCACGAGAGACACCATGTTACAATGGACAGCGCTACCGCGAACCAGTAGAATACCGTTACACGAATGGACACATTGGCGATAAGAGACTTCAGTGCTGTCAGAAAGCATAGCTTGACTGAGCAGATTGCCGTCCAGATGGCAGCCAAGAGTGAATAGTTGATTGCCTGTGCGTGCCCGATGGCTTGGAGGTCCTGTAAAGTAGGGATCACGGCCCTCTCATACTTTAACGCGTTGAGAACATATATCAGGTGACAAAACCGATAGATGACTGCCGTTGCGGAGATCAGAGCGGCATATCCAAACAGAAGGATATAGTCATCCAGAAACAATCTCCGGCGGATGATCAGACGGACACCTATACGACCGAGCAATGCGATTGTTGCAAGAGCGAAGAAAAATCCAATAATTGTCTGTCATTGATGCATCAGCTGGAAGTAGCACGTATCCTGGATTTGGCACATACTTGGAAGATCTCACGACTCACTCGCCCAGCGTGGTCGATTTTGTATATCGTAGCATCATCATAAGAAGTAGGGAGTAAATTTTCCATTCTGCATGAGATGACTACCTAGGTGGAGAGGACGAGATTACAGTTACTGGCAATGCATGGGTCACTTAGCTGGATTATGTTTCTATCACGCTTGAGCCCCAAGGGTCTTTACTCGACGCAAAGTGTTGAAGACACATGCAGCACTGCCCCCCTTTGGCAGGGTTATGCTGTGGTACACGTTGCGGCCCCCAAATACTTCGGGGTGTTTGTTGTGAGATTAGCGGGCCGTCGCGAGCTGACAGGAAGACTTGCCTACCAGGACACCCAGGCAGCCATCGACGGCTCTGGCCAATAGCGCTATATATGGCAACGAATCAAATTTCGGGTTCGCTATCTCTGCACAACTTCTCCCAAAGTTCCTGGGATCGAATGATGGTGGACTTGCTCCAGCACTCGCCTTCTTCGCCTTCTCAGCTGCCTTCATATCTAAGCAAGTACCGAGAGCGTTCCGACTCACACACATAACCGAGATGCGCTGATGTAACATTTCTTGCACCAAGCTTGGATGTTTTCCTAGAAATCGAGGTGTTGTGTGTACACTTTACGCTTTACTTTCACGCCCATGATTTTCGACCTAGACTGGTACCATATGTATATTGCTGTGAAACCGCCATATTTAAATAAGCCACACTGGAAATCCTCGAGGAATAGAGCAACTACACGCGCCGTCTGACACTGAAAGGAACCTTGCCAACAGGTAGTAACGTACCCAATCCATGATTTGCATGACTGGCACGCAAGGGACGGTCGCCTGCGGCAATCTCCATGTCGAAAAGCATGACCATGGCCGCCACGATGACTAGCATATGATGTTTGGCTAGATGACGACCGGGGCACGCTCTTGGCCCCCCACCAAATGGAATCCAAACGCCCTCAAGCCCACGGAGAGAAAATTTCCAGGGGTCCTCGGGGCATGACTTACTCGTGGCTGGTGGGGCCAATTTGGTATCCGTGTCTGTTTTCAGTACCAAGAATCGATTGGCCCAAAATCGGTTCAACGGTTCTTTGCCGCCGTCCGTGTTCCATTCGTCCCCGTGCATATGCGCGATATGGGTCGATACGAGGCAGATCTGATCTCGCGGCACTCTCCACCCATGCAGATCTACAGAGTCATGAGGAAATCGTCTGACCACGAACGCACAGACCCGAAGTCTCAATATTTCGGTGTATATCGACTGCATGAGTGGGTCTGCGCATATCTCCTCCCGTATCTGCGCCTGGCTGAGGAGTGAGGTCACATTGGCTACAGATCGAGCGCGTGGTAATCTACTCCGAACCCGTTCAAGTAGGATTGGGTCATGGAAGATTTCTTGGACAGCCCAGAATGCTGCAGGACCAAGGCTGACGTTGACGCTATGATTGTGTCAGTGAAACGACCAGTATTGTGCCCTCACTTGGTAACAGTGCCACTTACGCCCACGCAAACGTTAGATGAACCGAAGCCAATCCCGTGGCGTCAGCATCATCCATCCCCAGGAAATCAGCCTGCCACTTTCTCAGCCGCTTCGAGCCCCATTTTCCATCATTGTACTCGTTGTCCTCCCAGGGTGCAATATGGCCATCAACCCCAGTGGCAAACGATTGCCATCGATGCAAGTCAGACAGTAAGCGCTCTCTTCGAGCAAACGCCTTTGGGATTAGCCATCGGGGAAGCCGATAGGTAAATATTTGTGTATCTTTGAAGAATTTGATCAAATCGTCACAAAAGTTCGACGTTTCGGTAAGGTGTGTTCCCCATAATGCTTCGGTATTGGCCAGCGTCAAAGCGCCCCCTACAAAGTTCACAAGATCTGGCTGGGACGTCCAGCTCTCGGTGATATCAGATTGATCCAATGCGTTGCACAAGCGCAGAACATAGCGCTGGCAGAGAGACGCAGTGTCTGAGCCACTGAGAACATCCTTGAACACGGAGTGGCTGAGCCTATCGGTACGGTTCTGTGTCTCCACAGAGCTTAGATGATGTGATTTAGGGCCACTCCCGGAGTCGTCGGCCAGATACTTGTCGATGATCTTTTGTGGCATTGCAAACCAGTGCTTGAACAGGTAAACGTGCAACGACAATGCTCGAGAACCGAAAGAGTGCCTCCACAGGCGTTGTATGTTTTCTTTGCGTTGAACAAGATGAATTGTTTCGTTAACCAGGTGCATTCTTGAAGGGGCTGGTTTGCCATGTGCAGTTCTATATTGATCAGAAATAGTCCACAGATGAAGTAGTCAAGGCCTACTGACGTGAAAGAAAGCAGTATAGTCTTTGGACTCAAGATGAAGTAGATCGTGTTGAAAAGCGATACTATAGGCCGGAAAAAACCAGAGACATTTGTGGACGAAATAAGTGGTGGACGGTCATAAGGAGCATGTCGGCGTGTAACCGTGACTTTACGAGCCATGCGAAACGCTAGAATACAGAAGACTAGGAAAGAAAGAGCTCGATGGTCCATATGCTCATTTGGTAGATTTTGAGGTTTAGATAGCGTACGGACGATGTGCCTGTCGAAGTCCAAGTCAAGCGGAAAGGTTGCGAAAGTAGAATTGGAGAACAACATATCGAAGTGCCTGTAAAGTCGATATACAGATTGGATGAACAACATAGAAAATTTCCGTACACTACTAGAATTTTATAGCAATGTGCATGTGTCAAACGCCTCTCTGTTTCTGAGGACCCTCCTGTCAGATCTGGGTTATCGCAAAACCCTGGGCAAACGGACCCACAAAATCGCGAGGGTTGCCGCAGACGGGCAGATTTCTGCCTTCGCCTTGTTACAGCTGAGATGGTATGACAGGCTGGATGTGCGCTAGTATCGATTGCCACTGGAGGTGGCACCCGGACAGAATGGGGCCAGAAGCTGCGCCAGCGTTGTATCAAACACAGACTAGATTCGGCGCTTACCCTTGATCCAGCTGGAAAGGATATCCCAATATGCTGGTGTATTTAGTTCTACCGCTATTGCGGGTACATTGATTGAGGCGCAGCGAGGCCCAAGTACCTTCTTCAGATCAACCTTGGTAGTTTGCAGAAATTGGGTTCCAAGTGGAGTTCCACGCAATTGCTCCTGGAGTTTCGTTTCTGCTCTGAATTGCAATAGCCATGGCTGAGAACTCCTCCCTTTGCCTGACAGGAGCAGCACCGATATATCTGGCGAATACTTTCGTCTGTAACGCTGGGTTCTATTGTACGTCAAACTCAAGTCGAATATCTAGGATGATAGCTAAAAACTCTCTACCAGGCCCAGAAAGTAAGAGAACAGAGCCTCCACAGTATTGCCCTCCAACG
Source organism: Paraphaeosphaeria minitans (assembly GCA_015832175.1). NCBI lineage: Eukaryota > Fungi > Ascomycota > Dothideomycetes > Pleosporales > Didymosphaeriaceae > Paraphaeosphaeria > Paraphaeosphaeria minitans. The sequence goes on from WJXW01000007.1 coordinate 2,168,321, forward strand.
AAAGAATGTCAAGCTGTTCGGCTTCAAATGGCAGAGAATACATGCGATCAGCCGCAGGGGCTCTATGAGCCAATCGTCTGCACCAAGGGATACTATTGTCCACGACCAGGAGACCAGAGGTACTTATGTCCAGACAAGCACTATTGTCCCTTGGGAACAGAATCGCCTGTCAAATGTGGTCCGCTGTCAGTGTGCCCATCGGGATCCTCCCGTGAATTCCATCTGGACGGATTTGTTGTTGCTATGATTCTAGACATTGTCTTGTTGATCATCGTATTCGTGCCTCTACGTCTAGGGGTGAGCAACCTTGACTTCAAAAAGTATCGCAAAGATAGTCAATCCAGCAGTGAAGAGGTCTTAGAGGTGGCTGAGAGACCCACACTCCTCTCGATCCCTGGCGAACATGAGACCAATTATCCAAGCATCTCTATCACATATGAAGAAATTACTTTTGAACTCAGCGAATTGAATCGGCCCGTGGTATCTTCTGTATCTGGAAGCATCCAAAGAGGAATGCTATGTGGGATTCTCGGGCCCTCTGGCGCTGGAAAAAGTATAAGACCTGCTCTCTATAGAGATGTTGCTAACAGAAAACAGCAACGCTGATGAGACTGTTGATGGGAAAGATTGAGCCGACTAAAGGGATCGTGAAAGTCAACGGCTCGCAAACGACAATCTCTCGGTTGGTAAAGCTTGTTATTGCAGTAAAGGCCGAAGCTGACATGGCCAAAGGTTGAAGAAGCTCACCGGCTACGTGCCTTCTGACGATATTCTCCCGTCTCATCTAACGGTTTATGAGACTATACTGCATGCATGTCGACTGAGAGGACCACGCAACTGGTCTGAAAAGCAACGCTCTGTTGCGACACAGAGTATAATGCAAAGTCTTGGTATACTTCACATCCAACATCAGCTGGTTGGCGATCAACTCATGTCATTAATTTCTTCGGGTCAACGAAAACGTGTGAGTATAGCTACGGAACTAATTGCTGCTCCCATGATGCTGTTTTTGGACGAGCCTACCTCCGGGCTTGACTCAACAACAGCCATGGTGCTCATAGATCTGCTCAAGAAGATCTCAGGAACGGGTGTTATTGTCGTTTGCATTCTTCACCAACCACGGCAGGAGATTTTTGTTGCTCTGGACCACGTTATGCTCATGGCAGAAGGAATGCAGCTATACGAGGGCTCACCGGGAGAAGCTGCAAGTTACTTTAGTAGCCACGGCTTCGAGATATCCAAGGATGCTAATCCAGCAGACTATCTTCTAGACATAGCGGCTTCGAAAGCAAGAAGTGCATCGCCGCATATAGGGACTGTCAACATGGCGCAACAGCTTGCACGGATGTGGGAACAACAACAATGCATTCAGAACGAAGCCATACAGCACACCGAAGATGAAATCGAAACCAGCGAACTGGCTCCAGACGCAGTAGTCGATCTGGAACGTACCGCTGCCCTACGGGGTGCATCTTGGCTGCGACAAGTCCAGTACTGTCATTTGAGGGCGATGAAGCAACAGTTGCGGCAACCCTTCAGTCTACTCTTAGAAATAGCCGTTGGAGGTGTCGCAGGACTACTCATTGGTTTAGGTCTCTATTCGAATAAAGGCATGCACTTTGAAGGAGTGTACCTCACACCGTTTGAAATGCTGTCAAGTGCTGTAGATTATTCAACAGTACCAAAGATTGGAAATATGATCACGCTTGCGATAGGTACGTTGTGCAGGTATAGAAAGAGTTCAGAGAGATGTACTGACTCTAATGCTTCACATAGCTCTTGCAGCGTCAGCGCCTGGCGTAAGCACCTTCGGCGACGAAAGTACGTATGGCATGTGCACTCGTGCATGTAACAACTATAGCAATATCACTAACACAATAGTGAAGAGCCATTGTATTGGAGAGAAGCTGCCGCTGGTCATCGTCGGTCGGCTTACTTCACTGGCAAAGTCCTGGCAACCATACCTCGAATGACGCTGTCATCCTTGCACTTTGCAAGCTTTTATGCGATACTTGCGACTCCTTCGATAAACTTTTGGTTGCTTTACGTATTAGTTCTGTTGTACTTCTATTGTTAGTAATCCCGTTCAGTGGCGCATGTATGCTATAACTATTACTCACGCGTAAAAACATAGGTGTGTACGGGCTAGCTTCAGCGGTATCGGTCGCAGTAAAGCGCGAGAACGGTGCTCTTCTTGCCATGATTCTGTGTCTCATCATTGGAGCTTTCGGTGGTTATGCACCGATGCTGTCGAACGTGCAATCCTGGCATCTGGAGTGGCTATGGAGACTGTGTCCAGGAGTAAGTTGACCACCCGTAAAAGGCTATGACTGACCTGTTATTTACACAATGCAGACATGGCTTACTGAGGCCTACTTCGACCTCGTACTAAAGAGAGTGGAATATCTTTACGATGTCCATGCAGCAGCGGCCTGGACCGGGTTCTCACTGAGAAGAACTTCACTCGATGTGGTGTATGTTGCAAGAAACTACTCAAATAAAGTTATGATACTAACCTATGTGCAGAATGATCTTAATTATAGGGACCTTCTATAGGGCTGTGACGTTTGCTGGTCTAGTCTTTTTCGATCGTGACAAGCAACGGTAGGCAACTTTACAGTGGTGGAATGATTGACAGTGATTGCATTTCGGCGCCTTCGCAACCTCCATACTTCGTACTATGATTAAAATGGATTCTGTGTTCAAGGTGCTACATAGTTTTCATCTATCTCAATTGTGACATCTCGCATGTGTTTGTAGACAGTGGACGGATACGGAGGATACGGTCGTATGAAGATAACGACGTGCAGCGAGATTTTAATCTGGTAAATTTCCGTGGCCCCTTCAGTACCCCCTAAACATTCGTACGAAGCATGATGAGACAATGGCCCCCAGACAAATGCTACGCGGCATTGCATAGACCCTCGTGTATGTCCTCGCGTGGCGGCACGGCCGCAGACTGCGTCTACCTGCATCGGCTACTGCATGTAAGCTGACGACCAGCCTTGTGTGGCTTGCATACTCGTCAAGAGTTGGAATTTCATCACCTTTAGAACGGCGCGTATCACCTTTCACCCCTGTCCGGTAGGGTCGCGTATGCTATCGATATTTTACCCGAGATTTTCGGTACCCGAAGAGTAGTTGCGCAAGGTATGATGCGAGATGAGACTATTTGCCCCCAAAACCTTGAGACTTGGGGCACACGATGTGCAGAAACGCCTCAGTATCGTCACACTCTTCACAACACAATCGAGGAAGCAATGTCTCCTTGGAAGGGTGTCCGGCTATCCGAATGAGGCACATGATCTTTGATTAGATATTGTCACTGATTAGAAGGTACCTACCCTCTGTCGTTGGCTTAACGAGTATTCTTCGGATTTCGTTATCTTTCGCTATTGATTCACTGCACCATATTGTTAAAAACCTGTCCCCGAGATTCGCAAGCTTGCAACTCATTCCATCGATGTCACGCACCTCGGGAGCCCAATTTCGCCTTCCTACTCACTTGACGAATTCAGATACGCCTACTTCAGCTAGATTCGACAACCAACTTTGTCATGGACAATGGTATCTCCTCCGTACGTCCAACCAATATTGGAAAGACAAACTCAACATCCGCACCGAATGCCTTCCAACCGGATCAGACTGCTTCTTTTACCAATTTAAGCCAGGCGGGACAGTCAAAACCATGAAGTGGAACACAAAAGCGGTCGAGGGAGAAACGGCAACATTTGCTTCGCAGGGGACAGGCCTGTTAAGATTGATCGGAGCTAAGTGGGAGGTGATCGGGTGGTCTAACCCAGCTGGGCTCGACAGCGAGCGCACACCGGGGGGGCCAGCATGGCAAGTTGGGTATCAGCACGGTACGCTCCTCACATCAGCTGCAATCAATGTGTCGTGCAGAGAACCTGGTGGGATATCGGAGGAGGACTGGACGGCGATTGGGAATTGGCTGGCTGGAATAGAGGACGCGGGGTTCAGGAAGGCGGTGGAGGAGATATTCACTGTCACCCATGAGTGAAATTCGATACAATTGTATGTATTCCACATCATGCAACTAGCATCTCGTCATCGCAAGCAGGTTGTCGGAGAAAATTTTGGTGTCTAGCAACATACTTTCAGTGTAAAGTGATTAACGAAAAACTTTGTCCAAAGCAAAGATGCACGATATCTTCATAACATACTGTGCCCTAGCCTTGGTGTGGGTACGCTAAGCAGAAGTATATAAGGAGAGCTGAGCTACGTGACTAAGTAAGACCCACACAATAGCAAAAAGATTGCAACACCCAAAAAGGTCGAAAAACATACAACAGCGGGGATTCGCTGCTGGTCACCCACGCAACTACTGATCCGCCGGTACACTGCTTATATATGGCTGAGCGGACGGGAAGCCTAGTTTTCAGTGTCCTATGGTCGTATGTGATAGATCTTGCAAATTGATTAGTATATACACCCAGAATGAAGCAATGCCCTCCAGTAATTGGGCAATCGATTCCATGCCCTGGCTAAGTAAGGTCTTATTGCTTACTTCACATCTTACAATCGAAGCGGACAGGCATTATCGTAGCCGATGTGTGCAAGTTACACCAAGCCTGCACCAAGTTTGCAAGTGAGGTTTCTAGGAAACTGGAAGGGGACCTCGAGAAGCGCAGGATCAAGAAATTTGCCCAGCTCGTGGAAAATTCGTACCATCAATACATGTCATCTCACTGCTCAAAGACTTTTTGATGACACCAGGAACAAAAGCGACGAAGATTACAGGCCAGGAAAGCAACGCAAAACAGGGTCAATACAGATACCTACCAACCGTCCAGCCAAGACTAGATCGCACCTAACCCCAAAAGCCATGGATCCGCCTCGTCCTGTAGACATTAATTAGTCACCCTCATGTGCCCCTCAAATAAAGCCAAAACGCCACGATGCATCATTCTCTTCCACCTTCGGTAGTAGGTTCTGGGTTTCACTGACCCGTGGACCAGAAGAACCCGCTGAGATGGCTTTCGTGATTCTTGTCAAGATGGCTAAGCTTCTCCATAATTCAAACGGTGCAGAAATTCTGTCTATCTAGGTACATGCTCGCGTACTGCTTGCACCTTCTGATCTGCCGATATCTGCAACGTCTGTTTCTCTCTGCGCGACTTAGTCTACAGGCGCGGACTCGAATCCAATATATATAAGGCGAAAGCATCCTTGCGATCCCGCTTCTTTACCAGACGACAGAGTTTCATAAATAGTGCACCACTTATACCATTAGGACGAAAGTTCATGTCTCTGATCGTTTCGAGGGCCAGACAATTCTGCGCATGACGAGTCTGCAACTTCGTACATCGCCCTCGTGTCCGAAAGCTCATTTGCTGAAATCTCAGATTGTGTATCGCGCGGCTCATGCCTAGTCGATGTCTGTTTCTTGTGCCGCAAGATAAAGATGGCACCAAATATAATCAGGCCAAGTACAAGCAAGGCTCCAACCGCCACTCCGGCGACCGCACCAGTAGGAAGGGTTGGATCGTTGTTCTGAGGTGCCGCAAGTGTCGTGCTAGTATCGCTGGAATATGCTGTGGTTGCCGTATCTGTATTGTTGGCGGATAATGTGAGAAATGCCGTCGTGATGATTGGCAGAGCGGTCGGACTCGAGATGGTCAAGCTCATAGAGCTCAAGATGCTTCTCACGCTTTCGGGGTTCCTCGCAACATCAAGCTCAATTGGACGCATAGGGTTATCATCGTCTAGATCGTTTGCCCAGCAGATGAACGACTCCGAGGGAGTGACGCCGCACCTCTCTACCGGTTCATCGCGACAACACCATTTGCTGCCTGATGGCCGTGTACAAGACTGGAGCCCATCTCCTAAGGATGAGTTACCTATGCTGGGAAGAAGAACGCAAACTTGAGGACTGGTCCAGCAGACTCCATTTTTGGCGTCGCAGCCATAAACGACGTTCGGAAGGGACGGTTTCCAGGCGCAGATGTTGGCGTAATTAGCTTTTCCTATTGTATTGAGCTGGAAATCCCCATTCGAGCAGTATTCTGTCGTGTCAATATAATAGAAGTAGTCTTTCGCGGGCATTTTCGCAGTGCTTTCGTGTTCGGGGAAAGGGGGAAGTACCCAAGTCGCGAGTACAGAAGAGCTCCGTTAAGCACATGAGGGGCTCAGTCAGCCAAACCACAATGTTGGGTCGGGTGGCACAATTTGTGCCACGAAGGGAGCCATTGTTCTCGTCTGGCCAAGCCTGCGCTTGGTCTTCTTCGTCTAGATTAGGTCTTTTGGGGGGTAGGGTTCTTGAGATCGTAGCTTGAAAAAAGCCTTAACCTGCGGCCTCATCCCGCGTTGCCAAATAGCACGAAGAGTGACCACACTTAGCCGGGCAGATTTTAGAAGCGTAGTACGAGCGCTGGCTGTCTTGCGTAATTACTAAGCAACGCTTTACATTCCGTACGAAACAGCCTTCTAGCGCTTATGACGAAAAGTAACTTTCTATGAAGCTGTTGTAAAAGCCCTCAAGTTTCTAGGTTGTTTCGATTCATCTTCAAGGAGAGTCGCAATGCTGATTGAGGTTTCTGCACAGCGGAATGTAGAGAAAAGTCTACGACTATCTGAGCCAGGCCTTGAGCGAGAAGAGTGCGAATATCACCAATATGGGTCAGCCTGGCTGGTTATGCGTATTCCATCTGGAATGCCTCGTTAGCCGGGGAATGTGGGTGTCTTTATAATGAACTGGATGAGGAATCAGGTAGACATCAAACAACCCTCTTAGCCTATTCTCGAGGATATACACTCCAAAAGCACCAGCGAAGTTCCACCAAGGCATATTCTTGATCGTGGGATACAATTTAGTCTCTTTCATAAATAGGTTGTCAAATATATCTTTGCTCGGATCGAAATCCAGAGCTTCCAGGGAGGATCCGAACTTGTTAAGACTATTGGCGTCTTGCTATCGAAAGCTGTAGATTGGTACCAGCTTGCGTTCACTCACTGTATTGGTCAGTTGAGGTCGTATGGCATTTTTTTAACAAGTTTTGGAAGTCGCTTTGTGCATTTATTCCAGCCTGTACGTTGCCCTGAAACCCATTTCTATTCATTCTAGAAGGTATGATAGATGTAAAGATGAAAGACCTTGATAATCACTGAAAAATCTCCGGGATCCTACTTGTTCGTGCCGCGTTTCTTCCAATGCTCTGATCAAGCTAAGAGCGAGCGTTGTCTTCATCCTGGGCGCAAAATTCCTGTCAAACTGATCGGTAGTATATGGGCACATTCTGCCATGCCTCTTGCTGAAATAATTGGCCTGTGTTGAACGCAGCTTTTGCAGGAAGACTGGCAGAAGACTCCTTTTTGACCACATTATCAAGGGAGTACGGGGCAAACTTAAACTAGCAAATTGTGCCAACGAAACACAGCCTCCTCTCAGGTTAAGAGGCAAAGGGTGAGGGTGATCGGTGAGAGTCGTCGGCAGGGAAGGATGGTTCCTCACGGCATACACGAGCAGAAGTGATAAGAATTTGGGGAATACGACTTATTGAGCCATAAAAAAAGGAGGTTGGCGTCTTTAATTCCCAGTGATTTCCTCTGAGCTGCACCAGGAAACCGATCGACATCTTGACGGCTTTGCCCAGAGCTGGATGGCCTAAGAGGGTAAAAACCTAATTCAATCAATTCTACCTGGGGCCAATGATGTCTGTTGTATCAGTTTTAAGCAATTCTTTCACTGCATGTTAACATCTGGCCGCAAACTTTGGTGTTATTCGGATGTATAATCCACTCATCGACCTTGCCTCTTTAGATGGACCGTCGAGAAAGCTAATACCGTACTTACACCATCGTTAGGGAAGTCCAGTACCTTCTCCATGTGGTTTATTATGAGTTATTTAGTGCTTAATAAAGCAGAATCGCATTTCTTACTTACTCGCATGCAAGTTGGATTCAAGCGGGCGAATACTAAAAGGCCTAATCGTTAGGGCGCTGATAAGCCAGCTTTCACATACATTAAAGCGTCAAAAATCCTCAACAGACTAATAAAAAATCAAGGTTCAGTTCTCTGAGTACTCCGGGCCTGGTAGATCTTCAATTGAGGCAAATGAACGAGTGGACGAGATTGTGACTCGAGCCAGGCAATCTACGGAGTGGATTGTGGACCTGGAAGTACCAGGCCGTTTCATCAAAGACGTTACTCGCACTTCGAGCTAATATGGATGACGAGGCATATCGAAGAAGAGGTAACGAATCCAGTGGCGGCAGAAATGAGAACTGGAAGACCTAGGGTGGAGGACGGAGGACAGAAGGTGGAAGATGGAAGGCAGACGATGGGAGACAGGAAATGGTGAACAGAAGAAAAAGGATCGAGAGCGGAAGGCGGTATATAAACAAGTTGAGGACCGAAGATGGAAGTTGCCCTTGTTTATCTCATCGCAGAGTCAAAAACATAGTCGCGACGTCATGGATCCCCATCGCAAGTGCAATTTCCATCACAAGCAGGCACAACGCCCACCCAGGCAAGTACTGTCGATCATTAGGGACTGGAGGCATGAGCATCAAAACGATCGTGTTACGGGATTCAAATTATTTTCAGAAGTCCTACACTGTCACTGTTCAGCATTTTACCCCTATGCTGCTCGGCGTCGAAGCCGTTGTTCCTTTCTAGACAAGTAAAGTATTAATCGGTGTAGCATGTAAAGTTAGAAGTGCAACATGCACATTTGGCAACGCCTGGAAAGCGTGACAAGGTCATCATGGTGAGCGGGAGGCTGCGTCTTGGCGAAGAATAAAAAAAGCACAAGATACCAAGCGTAACCCAAATTAACACCACTTTTGATAACTTTGCATACCCAAGATTCTCACACCATACACAAGCACACTTGACCAACTAATGCACATCTACGCCCCCACCCTCCCTATTCTCGCTCCTCCCCGCACTCGGCGTATTCGGCCTACTCTTCTCAATTCCAAAGAATGCAATATTCTCCCGCAGTGCCACATACTCGCTGTCCGCATACCCCAGCGCATCGTGGATCTGCGTGCTGTGCAGCCCTTTTATCCGCCTGATCTCACTTGCGGAGTAGTTCACCACCGCGCGGCCAATCTCGAATGGCGCGGGGTCGTGCAGCTCGTACAGCGGCGGTGTGATGATTGCCGAGGAAGACATTGAGTGCGTGATCGCAGGCTGCGTGTACGGCGCGTGGCCGGAGTTGAGGACGGGGTGGGCGGCTGTACGGGAGGGGACGGGGGCGATGGGGGTTGTGGCTTTCGGGGTGACCTTTGGGCTGGCCGCTGGGAGGCGCTTCACGACGACGATGCGGACGGCTTCTTGCTGAGCGAAGTGACCATCTACGTCGACGATGCCGACGGGGAGGAGTCCAGCTTTGTCGGAGAGCGCTTTGCGCGCGCCGGCGTCGATGTAGATCGTACCGTGGGGCGCGAGGCCGTGCAGGATCCAGAAGTAGCGGTCGCGGATGGGATGTGCAATGGGGAGGAAGCGGGTGTGTAGAGGGACCTGTTCGGCATCGAGCTGGGGAGACTGTGACCGCGTGTGTGTAGGTTCGGTAGGAAAAGAAACATCGTGTGTGGAGTTGTGCAGGTTGAGGCTGGCGGTTTGCGCGAGCGGGACGCCTTCGTCTTGGAAGTTCGTTACGCTGGTGCGGCTCGATGTGCGTGTGAGTCTCGATGCTTCGGCGTGTCTGATTATGGCGGCAATGTTTCCGGGCTTGCTTGACTTCGTGATGATGGTCGTCACGCCCGCGCTTGTTGCTAACCGTGCTGCTACAATCTTTGTGCTCATGCCTCCAGTCCCTAATGCCGACCCAGCACTGCTAACATCGGCCTCCAGGTCTGCAATGTCCTCGACCACTTCTATGGGCTTTGCATCTAAATCCCTGCGCGGGTTGGAAGTGTACAGACAGTCAACATCTGTCATCAGGAACAGGTAGTCGGCCTGTACCATGCCAGCGGTGATGGCGCTCAACGTGTCGTTGTCACCAAACTTGATTTCCGTCACCGCCAAAGTGTCGTTCTCGTTCACAATTGGGATGACCCCCATGTGTAGTAGTTCGAAGAAGGTGTTTTGGGCGTTCTGATATTGCGTGCGATCCGCGATGTCGTTCCGCGTGAGCAGTATCTGAGCAATGGGTTGCCGCATATGCCCAAACAGCTGGTCCCACAGGCTCATGAGCCTACACTGCCCGATAGCAGCGAGGGCCTGCACTTGCGGGAGGTGTTTTGGCCGCCTGTCGAGGTCCATTCTGCGGAGGCCCACGCCAATGGCGCCGGAGGAGACGAGGACCACGCGGTGGCCATCTTTGTGTAATTTGACAGCGGTCTCAACAATCACACTGAGGATTGAGAGTATCGGCTCATGCGTCTTCTCGTCGACAATGGACGAGGTACCTGCACCGCATTGGTAAGTTATTCTAAGCTCTGCGAATGTGGGGTAGGTGTACAGGAAGTTTACCGAGTTTGATGACGACGGTGAGCTGTCCGGGGTGCTTCTTCAAGTGGGCTGCCATGCTGTGCTGACCTGCTGCCTGCGGGCGCCCAATTGCTATAAGTATGTCGAGTATGCGCGGTTTATGGCGTGTTCACCGCACTGCATTGTTTGCGGGCTGCTATGACTGCATGAGGACAATGAATGGCTTCCCCACCGCCCTTTGTGCGCGCCCAATCACGGCCCCGATCGCCTCCGCAGCCCATCTTTTTGCGGCAAAGAACCGCGAACCGCAACATCCACGCCCTACGCTTTCCGTCACGCATCGCTCTCTCCGTCGGCAGACCGGCTTCACATCCTAGACGACATGGCGAAACAGGAAGACGTGCCCGATGGCGTGCCCAATTCCGCGAGCGCGAAACCTCCCCCGAGGCCAGAGGCGCCCAAACTCGATCCCGTATACTACACATGGAGCAGCACTTTCTCCATCCTCATGGGCCGCTATGTAACCGGCAACCGCGACGTACCCCTGGAGCGCAAGTACTTCGAAGAGATGGACGCCACAAAAGCAGAATCCTACTGCAAGCGCTGCGAGACGAACCGCGACTACCTCCTTCAATACTCGCCCATCGTCAAATTCATGAAGGACGAAGTGGGCAAGCTGGGCGGCGACCTGAACGGGAAAAATATCCACTGCAGGATGTGTACGGCAGAGCAGAGCGGAGGATTCCATGTCGACCATGGCATCATGCTGTGTGCGAACAAGTTCCGTAATCGGGGACACCAGGAGGATACCATGGCGCATGAGATGGTACACGCGTGGGACCATTTGAAGTATAAGGTCGAGGACAACAACCTGCGGCATCAGGCCTGCTTGGAGGTGCGTACCGCAAAGTCTGGATCCAGTGTCTTCTTCTCTCCAGCTGGCTATCTAATACCTCTTTTCTCCTGCCCATGAGACTAGAGATACAAAGCCGGCGGATAGCAACGCATTGGTCTCTCATCCGCGCAGTCTGCGTTCCAGACTTCGCACGGGATCCTTCTGCTACACACATACCATTGCCTAATTGCGCTCGCATCGGCAATAGTACAAACACTGACTCCCCACGCAGATCCGCGCCTCCACCCTCTCCGGTGAATGCCGCTTCGCTCGCGAATTCTTCACCAAAAACCAATGGCGCATAACCGAGCAACTCCAAAATTGCGTGCGGCGCCGCGCCACACTCTCCATGCTGGCGCGGCCCGGCATCAAAGACGACGTGCACGCCGCCAAAGTCGTCAACGAGGTGTGGGACAGCTGCTTCCATGATACGAGACCCTTCGACGAGATATATCGGTGATTGGACTGGACTGGACTGGACTGGGGGTAGCAGAGGTGTGGATGCGAAGATGTAAGATTTGTAATATAGTAGCGAAGGTAGAGGCTTTGATTACGTGCATAGCGAGGGCGTTGATATACCATAGGGCTTTTATCCTCACTCTGGGTTCTTGGGGGCTTTGTAGCTACTGTACGATGGTGGAAGCGTACCAAATGCCAGGCAGGAGGCAAGTGTCTCGATCGGACTCAGTTGCCCGAGCCTTAGATGCGTATTGGTAATCGGTGTTCGAGAACAACGTGCTTGATCAATTAGCTATGCATCATCACATCACACAATCCCACATCTCAGCGCACAAGTGCATGCCCGAGGTCATGTCATTGCCGGTCCTAAGGTATGTATCCTCCCGCAGCAGCTGCCGAATCCACCACTAGGTATCCAGTACGTCTCCGCAGAGGTTTACTTCAAGTGCGTCTTGATGAGCGACTCGCCGAGCTCAATGTACTTCTTCTCCGCGTCGGCCTGCGAGGTCTGCGCGTCAACGACCTCCTGCCACCTCTTGCGCTTGGCCTTGCCCTGGTACTTGTCAGCTTTGCTACCCTCTCTTCTTCTTCACACCGCCCGTTTGTTTCCCTACTACTGCGCGAGTTGCCTCGGAGCAGGCAGTGGAGATTAGGTGACAGGCAAGGGGTCCCATAACGCGTAGGAGGAAGACGTACAGTGAAGTCCATCATGCCGGGCTTCGACGCCTTCTCGATATCCTCGCCCTGCGCAACCTTCGCGTAGGCGTACAGCTGTCCAACCATCGTTAGCGTCAATTTCCTCGAGAAGCAGGTAGCCCACGTACGTTCAGCAGGTCATCGTTGCTGGGCCCGGTCTTGATCTCGCGGGTCTTCTTGTAGACCTCTTCGAATTTTGCGGACGGCATTTTGGAGTGTATAGAGTGAGTTTGTGGGAGTGAGGAGGTCTATAGGTTGTGTGTTGGGGATGTTGTTGATGGGAGGGGCATACGTTGGATTGACTAGCGGGGTATTTGCTTAGGTGGGGCTGCCTTAGGAGGAGTTACGTATGACGCATGGCGGAGTGTCATGTGCAACGTTGATTGAAATGCAGGCTCACATGCATCTCGTGGAGAGTTAGATATGTAGATGCCTAGGTACATGTGCAAACTGCGTATACAGGGCTTGCGGTGTTGGTGGGCAAAGAAAGGTTTAATCGAAGTAGCGGCACAAGGGAAAACATTGTTTGTTGCTCCCTCTCAAACGTTTGTATCTGAACGAGGCTATACATGAGTAGCACATGAAGAAACTAGAGCCACCCTTCCATGTTTACAAGTTATCTCCGAAAGCGGCTTGCGAGGGTACCACCAGAACCCCAAGACTATTCCTGATATTATGTCTACGATAACTCCATCTCCACAAGATGCCCTGCAATGCTCCCCGACAAGTCTCGCGACCTGCTTTCACCAAGGGCTTGCTGCACGCAGTTCTCTCAGCATTGTGCTTGTCGAGTCCATGGACTATCAATACTGAACACTATGCCGTGCGAAGCGTCGCTACGTAGTTATCTTCCACGTTGAAGGATTCTGAGTTGCCCTGCTGTATCCAACGGGCTGCCAGGATCCTCTTATGCCTCACGAAGGTTGTTTGGTTTCCTACGCACCGACATGTCTCCAGGCTGCTCTAATATCCGGGAGAAACACTCATTCCAGCCATACCATCCCCGTTGTCTTTCATGGGCATGTACCGACGTTATTCGTGGTTAGATCCAGCATCCTCTCACTTCAAGACCACCCTGTCCGAGGACTTCTCGACCACGGGTATGAATTCGGCCAAGCGATTCGGGTCTCTCATGGTGGCGAGCACATCTTCCCTGGTACCTGCAAGCGTCTTGCGCACCGTCTCATACTCCTCTTCTCGTGCGGTGTATTCTCTGATTATCTCGCCGGTCGCGAATTCGACGAACACCCTGGTGTCTCGTATCCGGAACAGCACATGGTCCAACCTCATGAAGAAGCGACCCAGGAGCAGAAGTCTCGCAGGCATAACGCGGATCTTGCATGAGTACATGGCGATGCCGTTGTCGGCGAGCTCGTCCTCGTAGAGCATGACGTCCTCGAAAAAGTGGATCGGGTCGGGGCGCTTGAGCAGCGCGAGCGGTATCGGATTGTCGGTGGGCTGGAGCGCGGGAGTATCTGGGGTTGAGCCCTTGTAGTCGGTGCTGTAGGACCAATCGAACGGCTTGACAACTTCTTTGATGTCTTCGAACTGCTTTTGTCTGGCAGGGTCAGAACGGCGCTGCAGGTATTTGCGCATAAATCAGAAGACTCGCCTGTTCTGCTGCCACTCCTTGGAGTAGGACACCTTCAACATGGAGTCTCCTGTCTTGTCTACGCGGTCGAGGGCGTCGAAGGCGTTGAACTCTATGTGCCAGCCGCTGGGCTTATGCTCAATGCGCATGAAGTTGTCGCCGAATATCATCTCCGGCGGCGCGATCCCCAGCTTTATGGTCATGTCGTCGATGGGGCCAGCCTTGAGGATCGGGAGCTTCCGCGTGGTGATCTTGAAGCCATCCTTGGTGATGGACGTGTCTGCATGTCCGGGGGCCGTCGTGTCGACCGGCGCGCCGTTGAGCGTCGACATGATTCAAACGTATTAGGCCGAGAAGAAGTGAGGCGTGAACCAGTGGAACTTGCAACCACGAGTTGCGCACGAAAAAGTGTCTCAGCGTAAGCCGCGGGGAGGTGGGGGATCGGAGAGCTCAGAGCTCCGGGCCTCGCTTGTGTCGTCGCCTGAGCAACGCCGCTTGTGTACTGGCTCTAACACAACCATCCCAGACCGCCCACTTTCCTCTCAAGCCCACTTGAACAATCGCTCGGCCGACGCAGTCTCATTGACTGCTTTCAATCGCAGCTTCAATCTGCGCTTTCGTTCTGTTCGACTCTCCGCCTTACCTGCCAGCGCCTTTAATCCTTTCGTATCTCACCAGCCACCATGGACGTTACCAATCTCGAGACCGCTTTCGAGCGCATCACCGTTAACGACGAGAATGACGACCATGCATCTTACCACAAAGCAAAGGTACCATACGCCTCCCATCTTGTACAGCGGTGGAGTTGCTAACACTGTCAAAGTCTTCAGTCGCCACCGTAACAGTAACCGGCCTCTCCGCCTCACAATCTGCCGCGAACCGCATGAAGATGCCCCTGCAGAAGCTCGCTGCTTCAAACTCAATAAAGAATGCCAATGCAAGCCTCGCAAAAGTCACGATGGCATCGTCATCCACACAACCACAAAACCCAGGCCACCGCCGCACCCTCACCGATTCCGCACTCTACTCACAGCCCTCAACACCTAAGCAGTGGCACCTGGGCATGTTTGAGATCGGCAAACCCCTCGGAAAGGGCAAATTCGGCCGCGTCTACCTCGCAAAGGAGAGATCCTCCGGCTTCGTCTGCGCACTGAAAGTCCTGCACAAGAACGAGATCCAGCAGGGCAAAGTCGAGAAGCAAGTCCGACGAGAGATCGAAATCCAGTCGCACCTCGCGCACCCCAACATCCTGCGGCTGTTTGGCCACTTCAACGACGCCAAGCGCATCTTCCTCATCCTCGAGTTCGCCGGCAAGGGCGAGCTGTACAAGCACCTGCGCCGCGAGCAGCGCTTCCCCGAGCCCAAGGCCGCCCAGTACATTGCACAGATGGCCGCAGCCCTCAAGTACCTCCACAAGAAGCACGTCATGCACCGCGACATCAAGCCCGAGAACATCCTCGTCGGGATCCACGGCGAGATCAAGATCTCCGACTTTGGCTGGAGCGTCCACGCGCCGAATAACAGGCGCAACACCATGTGCGGCACGCTCGACTACCTCCCGCCAGAGATGCTGCTGGGCCGCGGCAAGGACAACTTCTACTCCGAGAAGGTCGACCTGTGGAGTCTGGGCGTGCTGACGTATGAGTTCTTGGTCGGGGAGGCGCCGTTCGAGGACACGCAGGTTATGACGCAGCGGAAGATTGTCAGGGGCGAGTACACGGTGCCCAACTTTGTCAGTTCAGAGGCAAAAGATTTGATTAAGAAGGTGAGCACTCTCCTCTCCGTATCGTTTGTGAACTCCTGCTGACTGCTGCGACTAGCTCCTCGTCCTCGACCCAGAGAAGAGAATCGCGCTTGAAGACGTCGAGAGACACCCCTGGATCGTCAAGCACTGCAAGGGCAGCGAGCGCGCGTACGACCGCGCGTCAGGCGGCAAGTTCCGCAGCAGCTCGGAGCGGGAGAGCTGAAAGTTTCGCCGTGGCTAAGACCATGCGAGCATCTTCTGTTTATGGCGTTAAAGTGTGCGATGTACGGCGTAATCTATGGCGGCGAGGCGTTGAGGACTGAGTCCTTTCGAGAAGCATTATCGGCGTTTTTTGGGAACGGGCTCAGGCATGCCAGGCCTGGCTGACACGTAGCATTGCGTAGCATAGCGATGTTTTGATGATAATGCAAGTGCACATTATTCGACATCTTCTCGCGGTCCTGCATTCCAGCGTGATAGCTGTCGGCCCAGACGTGAAAGCCCTCTAAACTACTACCCATTCCAAACCCTACCCATCCAGTCCTCTTCGCTATCCGGCAGCGTCGCACACCAAGGCACCTCGTCCTCTCCGTACGGACTCAGCGGCAAGTCATATGGCATGCGAAACCCAACCACCATCTTGCGCCCCCCTTCACGCTTCTCTTCGTCCTCGCCGCCTCCTCCAAGCACACCATCCACATCTCCAGCTACCGGCCGATCCCGCCCAAACACCGGCACCATAACCGCATCCCCACCATCACCCTCACCACCGAACAGACCAGGCCACACCACGACCCCCGCCTCGTAACTCTGCACCCACACCTCCCCTTTCTTACTCTCCACCTCGCCCCACGCCTGCTTACTCAAATTCGCACTCGTCACCATCGCCCAGTCGATCTTCGTCCGCCGCTTGTCCGCAAATCGGACATACGTCTTGATATGCGGGGCCGCCGGGCCGCGGTGGGCTCTGCGCCTCTGCTGCCGTGGAGAAGAAGAGTGCAGAGGACGCTCTTCGTATTTCCAGTGGCAGAGGAGAGGGCGCAGGTACTCGAGCTGTTTCTGCTGCGCTGGGGACTGTATCTTTGTATGGATGGAAGCACCGGAGGCGTAGCCATCGAGGGAGGTGCGTATCTCAGGGGCGGTGGGGAAGATGATGTTTAGGGTAGGGGGAGGGTTGTTAAAAGCGGGTGAGAAGATGGTTGAGGCTGGGGATGCGGAGCGGTTGAGTACAGAGCGAAAGTGGTTGAGCCAGGCGGGAGTGGCGCCGAGAGTGGCGATGGATGATATTTGAGCTACGATGTTGGGGTTGCATGATGTCGGTCGGGCTGGCATAACTGAGAGGATTTCTTTCAGGCCGAGCCAGCCGAATGAGGTTTGTGAGGAAGGTCTTGCGGCGGCAGGTTTTTGGCGTGAGGGTGCGCTTCCGAGGAAGGCTGCTCGGATGGCAGATGGATCGTAATTGATCAGTTGCTCTGTCAGGGCGCGGAGTCGCTTGCCATATGCATTGCAGTAACAGATGAGATCCTTCATGAACCGCCCGCCAGTGCCAATCGGGAGCCCGGAATTGGTTGGAGATGGCGTAGGTGACGTCTGAAAAGGCAACAAAGGTGACCTCCATACCGCTTGCGTCATGTTGGTCCAGTCCTATGGTGGGATATGGATTAGCATGGGTAAAATTGGTAAAGACGGCGCCCATTTTCTGACTCAGGCTCCAGCCAGAGAGACGCATTAATCTGTCATCAGGGTCTTTACTCACTCGTTCGAGCATATTCGCAGTATGGATGACCACCTGGGCGAAGTTATCGTGTCGGAGTAGAATCAGCATCTTGGTATGATGGGTTCCAAATGGGTCCGGCATATATGCTGGTATGAGTTGGATATTCGCGTAGCGCTCAGCTGATTCCTTCTCAAAGTTAGTCGATAGAAGACAAGGCGTATTTGTGAGCCATAGTGAGTACCAGCAGTGCAATCCTTCTCTGGTCTTCGTTCTTCCAAAATCCATGTATAATCTTGACCTTGACGATGTCTCTTACATCCGCATCGAAGTGGCTCCTATTTTCTTTAGTTTCAATTCAAAGGCATAGTACCGACTTTTTCCACATTTCCGTACGCAACGCTATATGGTGAGTTGGCAGAACAAACATTGAGTCGACCCAATATCCACGCACAGAAACAACAGATCAGGAGATTCGGTAGGACCACTCACATCACAAAGCCAACATCGAACAGATAGTTGAAATTCCAGCACTCCATGATCATAGGATCTCCCAGAATGTCCCTCAGCCCCACCGCATCTTCATTCTGGTGCGGTGCCAGATCTCTAATCCTTGTAAGCTGGAAAGGCGAGCTGGCAAATTTGAGCTCTCTGCGATGTTGGTATCCCCCAGCTGTAGCGCTGCAAACCGCCTCGGCCGTTTCATCTGAGGGTGCCCGTGGCGATTCGGTAACGTGTTCATCAATTTGCAGATGCAGTTGCGATGCAGGCGGCGTCGGCGAGCACGGCGTACGCTGTCTGCTGCACAAGGGTGGCGGACTAATAGGTCGCTGCAGGCTCGTTTCGGTCGTCTCGCCTGCAATAGCTTCTTCTGGTATTGATGGCGGCGTGCATGCTGTATCGGTGACGTTTGACTTTAGCTTCCGCCGCTTGTTTGGGGGACCTTCGTGGTCACTCTCCGCACTCGTCATGATAAGGTGTGTAGCTGGACGGCCTTGGGTAAAGTCGAGAGTTGATGCGGGAGACGTAAGACTGCCCGTCAAGGTAGGTGGTGAGTGTCAAGGTGAAGCTTGCGGGTTAGCGAGCGTAATCAAGGCAACCACGACTTTCGAGCACGTTGGAAGGCGCAGCCAACCCCAAGGCTAAAACTTTCAGTGCGAGAATAATTCCTCGAAAATAAAATGACGTCGATCCATTAAGCGTTGGCTTCATTTGCTCACATAGATCTATTCATTCTTGGTAAGTTGTTCAGGTAATCCCCATCCATTGGAGCCCAACACGAACAAGTGCACCTGGGGATGGAATGGTTCACGCTTAAGCATCATAATCACTTGGGATAGAAAATCTTTATTCGTGTCATGAATGGTAGTCGACTTCGATCTATACTAGAACTAGAGCTGGTCCATCATAGCCAGGCTTTTTTTAAGCATTGAAGCAAACGGGTGCCGTCTAATCGTGGTGGGGTTTTGAATGCCCCAGCGAACGCTTGAAAGGAAGATATTACCTGCCAAAACAAAAGCAGATATCCTAACGCCGGGTCGCTTATGGTGAGAAGTTGAAATGACTGAAAACACGCTCATGCCGCGCTGGCGCTGACGATGGGCTGGTGGACCTTGGTGGCCTGGTTGCCCGCCCGGATGATTGGGTTGCCCATCTCATCCTTTGCAATCTGGACATCCTTGTTCTCCTTCTGAGCGCGCTTCCAGATCTCAACCTCACATCCGCCGCGAATGACGCCAACTCTCATGGTAGAGAGCAGGTTGTGCGCTCCATTGGAGTGGAGGTAGACACCACCGTTGAACATGGCGGTGGCGTCCTTGCCAACACCACTACCAATCAGCGCCTTGCCACCGGGGTGCTCGGCGATGAAGTCGGTAACGTCGTGAACGATACCAGCGACAGCAATGAGACCACGGCCGTTCTTGGCCTGCTCGACATAGTCGTCCCACTCGATAACAGGGAGCTGCTCGAGAGGAACACCCCAGTCAAGCTTGGCGCGCTTCTGATCGAGCTTCTTCTGGAGCTGCTGAACACGGCCCTTCTCGATCTCGTTGGAGCGGAACTGCTTGAGGTCGGAGGCAAGGCCGAGCTTGCTCCAAAGCCAGATGCTCCACTTGGTGGGGTCGTACTGGTGCCACTCGATGGCGTTGCGGTAGTCCGAGGGGAACTCGTGGTGGAAGTTGTGGTAACCTTCGCCGAGGGTGACGATGGCGGTGATGACGTGGTCCCTGGGGCTGTTGCGGTCGTCGAAGGGCTGGTCACCGAGCCAATGAGCGAGCGAGTTGACGCAGAAGGTAGCCTGCTGGACGAAGAAGATGCGGAGGATACCAGCGTAGATAAAGCCACCGACCCAGTCACCCCAGCCGAATCCAGCGACGATGGTCGGGAAGATCAGGCCCATGAAGGTGACGACCTTGAGATAGTTCTTGTGCTGCCAGACAACGACCGGGTCCTCGTTCAAATCGGTGATGTCAGTGCGGCCGATGCGCTTCGGGTTCTGCTTCATGAGCATCCATCCGAAATGGCTGTACAGAAGACCCTTACGGACGCTGTAGGGATCCTTGGTGGTGTCGGTGTAACGGTGGTGGGCGCGATGGTCACGGCTCCACCAGCGGATGGAGCCTTCGACGGCACCACCACCAACGGCAGCGAGGAAGATCTTCAGCGGTAGAGAAGCGTTGTAGGACTTGTGGGCCCAGAGACGATGGTAGCCGGCTGTGATGCCGAGACCGGTCCAGAAGTAGTAGACGACAGCCCAGATGGCCGTTTGCCAGCGGAGCGGGGTCCAGAAGGCGTAGACGCAGCCCATCAAAGGAATGCCGACGATGAAGAAGACCTGATTGCCCCGTTAGCGATGATCAACCGCGCGGGGTGTGAGATTTGAGCTTACATTGAGCCAATTGACGTGCTTGTACCAGTTCGACTTGGTGATGGGGAGGTCTGTGATGTGCGGCTTCTTCGGGTCGTACTTCGGGTTCCGGTTCGGCTCAGACGTGCTCGCCATGGAAGATGGCTGCGAGACGTACTGAGGATCGATGGCCATCATACCGGCAACAGGCTGGTGCGAAGGCATGATTGCCGTGTGCAGGCGAGGAGGAGCGAGGGTTGTTGTAGGTTGAAATTCTCGCTACACGAAGACGCGCCTGTCGCCTGTCGATGTGTCAAGTCCACACGGGACAGGTAAACCACGCACGAGGCAGTAGTGGGAGAGAAGTGAGTGAGGGAGAGAGGGAAAGCGGGATGAGGAGGGAGGGAGGAAGGAGGGCAAGCGAGGCCGATAATAAAAGGCGGTGGAATGGAGACGCTTGGTCGTTGAAATGTTGAACCCGCGAGGCGGCGAGGCGGCGAGCCCCAAGCGAATGGACGGGGACCTTGCATCCAGCACTTTCGAGACGCCAAACGCTCATCACCTTGTCCCGTCCAGATCTAGCGCGGTGTGCCATTCGCTCGCCCAGGATCTCGCGCGCCTGCAGTCGTGGCTTGGGCGAGTTACGGTGTGCAGAGAATTCTGGAGCGGCTGCTTTCGCCGTAAACACCCCGCCGATCGCAGCATCGAGAAGCGTCCATGGGTGGCAAAACGCAAAACGCAAAACACAAACCATGGGCCATGACCCGAGTTTGTAGCAGCCTGCAGCCCCGAAGAAGCGCAGTCTCCAGCGCTGCTTCGACCTGCATCACCAAACCACCAGCGGCCAGCCTCAGTTCCGGGGTGCCGCGCTACCGTGTACAGTATCTACTACCTACCGTGTAATCATGCCGGGACACATTGTTCTTCCGGGCTTCGGCGACATCCTCGGCAACTGCTCCTCCTGCCAGCCGTCCTCCTCAGGCCACGCTGGACTTCCAAGTAGACTACAGACGTCGTGATGCAATCGAACGTCTTGAGTGCATCGCGTGAAGAAGATGGGAAGGCTGCGGTCCCATGACGATGCAACCAGCAGAAGCGGCTATCGTTATCAAGCGTCGCTGTTCCAACCAGACGACGCTCACCCATGGCCATCCGGTCCAAGTTTGACGCACACTGTCGCAGATGCAAACGTGGACGCTTGCGCGCTGATGCATTGGGTTTCCCACGGCGCATGCAAACTAGGTATCCTGTCTTTCCCCATGGTGTTCGTACCTTCCTGAAACTAGAAGTGGCTGTGGCAAGGGCCTTCGCAACCGTCACTCGTTTGGGTTTAGTCTACAATCCAATGTAACCGAACCTCCCCAACATCAGCCTTATCGCGTAGCTTGCAGTTGAGCCCGAGTCGACCCCAGGAATGCCATCATGCCAGACATCAACTCAACATTCTGCAGCGTGTCGCCTGAAAGGCAACCATATGCTTGAAACCTACCCCCGAAAAACTTTCCACGAAGGCGCCGTTGTGAACTGACGCGCGTTGAGACACGCATCTTGGCCGGAGTGCTGTGGGCAGCTTCCTTCCAGATAGCCGTGTGCTGCTGTATGTTCGTTACCACACAAGGCTGCTTGGATGTCGTCAGTAATCCTGAAAATTGTTCCGTCAGTTCCAGCCAGAGGTAATTCGCAATGTACGTTGCCGAGCCTGGTACCGGAAGACACCAATATGAAGTCTGGGGTCGGTCATGCCAATGGGCGTTCGAACACCTCAACGACTCATTATACTCTACAGAGTCTCCATACACCCTGCCAGATATCAACTCAGCAGCGGCAAGTCTTCGGAATAAACATCAGCCCTGGTGCAACGAGCCATGCACAGTGTGCAACGAGCCATGTTCAGTACGATGACTGCATCAGACAGATCGATGGCATACCTAGGTCGTCTGCGCGCGCCGCACCCCGCAACGAGTCGTCGGAACTCAGCGATGCTGATATCGGGATCGTCCAGTACTGTGTCTGGACGACGTCTCCGGCTCTTGTGTGTGGGATGTCTGTCGCGCAAGGCCTTCCTCCACATCGGAGGCACCCGGATCACGTGCTCCACGTCGCCCGGCGTTTAGCGACGTGGAATGTGGTGCTTATCAGCGACGTTTGTTAAGCTTTTAGCAACATCATATTGCCCGCATCCAAAACCGGCCCTAGCTCCAAGTATATACAGAACTCTCACAGAGAACTCGACGATGCTGGCGGAGGGTAGCGATGCTGTCGGCGACCTCCAGAAGCCTCGTCGCATCCAGCGCAGTGGTCACAGCATTTTGCAATTTTTCATGCGATAGCAGACTGCGTCTGGATCCCTTTGCATGTTGCTTTTCTTCGTCTTGGTATATTCCTGGATAGCTAACCTGCGCGGAGAAGCTAACCCCCAGATGAGTCTCCGGAATCGCCAATCGTTCACGATAAAGCCCTGTCGAGCATGAGTCTTTAAAAGAGCATCATCCATTGTCGTGAAATCATCCTCAATCCGCATCAGCTCTCCAGCTACCAGCTACCATCTACCATCTATCACCTACTACTCGACGCGCGCACCTCGTTCCCCGCACCTATCGTTTCCGACTGCGAAGGCGATCCCAACCCCAAGCTCCACGCGACCTTTGCGGTACCTAGGTTCTACTAGCGCACACCCCGTATCGATTTACGACCTGGTCCGCCTACCCTATATCTGCCATTGCTCAGCCATCAGCACAGCCTTTCCCACACTTTTACCAGGCCTTTGGACTTCGATCAGAAATTGTTGTCCCTGTCGTGCCGTAACATCAGCCGCATGAAAGTCTGAGAGATTCGAAAGGTTCCACCAAACCCTGCTCAAAAGTGACTGCCGATACAATGGCTATTTCAGACCGCATTGGACCAGATCATGGCCCGAAACGAACCTTTGGAGAGAAAGTTCGCCGCGTGGTCAAGGCATTCACGACAAAGTATGCTCAAACAACCGTAGGCAGGATCTTGATGCTAACATCTTCACAGGGATGGACTTGTCGGGAACTACGACTATGCATTCTTATTCAAGCCGAATCTCCCTTTCATGAAGAGGGAACGTAGAGCAGCGCCCTTCTTCGGCCTCCACGATCGCATGCCAGTTTTCCTCGCGCTCCTACTTGGCTTTCAACATTCCCTAGCCATGTTGGCTGGCATCATTACGCCGCCAATCATCCTTTCCGGCGCAGCAAACCTCACATTGGAGATGCAACAATATCTCGTTTCGACTTCACTGATCGTCTCGGGCCTTCTCTCTGCTATCCAGATGTCTCGCTTCCACTTTTATAAGACCAACTATTACCTGGGCACTGGTTTGATCTCGGTCGTCGGAACCTCCTTTGCAACGATCCCCATCGCCACCGGAGCCCTCGCTCAGATGTACCAGACCGGCTACTGTCCTGTGGATGCAGATGGTAACAAGTTGCCTTGCCCGGATGGTTATGGGGCTATCCTGGGAACGCAGTGTGTCTGCGCTCTGCTCGAAATCCTCATGTCCTTCACTCCTCCCAGAATCCTCAAGCGCATCTTCCCTCCGCTGGTCACTGGCCCTACTGTCATGCTCATCGGTGTTCATCTCATCGAGACCGGCTTCAAGAACTGGGCAGGCGGCTCAAACGACTGCGCCGGCAGGCCCGAAACTGGTCTTTTTCAACTGTGTCCCACCATCAACGCACCTCGCCCGCTACCCTGGGGGAGCGCAGAATTTATAGGTCTCGGATTCAGTGTCTTCATCAGCATCATCATCTGCGAACGTTTCGGCGCACCGATCATGAAGTCCTGTGCCGTTGTCATCGGCCTGCTCGTCGGCTGCATCATCGCCGGCGCCTGCGGCTACTTCGACCGGAGCTCCATCGATTCCTCCCCCGCTGTGTCCTTCATCTGGGTGCACACCTTCAAGCTCTCTGTCTACGGGCCGATCGTTTTACCCCTGTTGGCCGTCTACATGGTGCTGGCCATGGAAGCCATGGGCGACATCACCGCCACCTGCGACGTCTCGCGCCTCGATGTCGACGGCGAGCTCTTCGACTCCCGCATCCAGGGCGGCATTCTCGCCGACGGCCTCAACGGCGTGCTCTCCGGCCTCTGCACCATCACGCCCATGTCCGTCTTCGCGCAGAACAACGGCGTCATCGCCCTGACCCGCTGCGCGAACCGCAAAGCCGGCTTCGCAGCATGCTTCTGGCTCATTGTCATGGGCGTCTTCGCCAAGTTCGCGGCTGCGCTCGTCGCCATCCCGTCGGCCGTCCTGGGTGGCATGACATCTTTCCTGTTCTCCGCCGTGGCCGTCTCCGGCATCCGAATCATCAGCACGATCGACTTCACCCGGCGAAACAGATTCATCCTGACCGCAGGCCTGACGGTCGGGCTGGGCGCAACGCTAGTGCCTGAGTAAGTCCCCTCCCCTCCCCTCTCCCTACCAACCCTCATCTCCAACCATGCTAACGCATCCCAGCTGGTTTTCCTACGTCTTCACGTACTCGGGTCCCAACCACGCGCTTCTGGGCTTCTACAACGCCATCGTGCTCGTGCTGGAGACGGGCTTCGCCGTTGTGGCGTTCATCAACCTCGTGCTCAACTTGGTGCTGCCGGAGGAAATTGAGGACGAGGAGACGCCCGAGTTGGCGGCTGACGAGATGGATGGGCCGGTGGAGGGTGTGGAGTGGCGGGGGAAGCAGAAGGGACAGTCGACTGATGGGGATGGGGAGGGGGATATCGAGGCTGTGAAAGCGTAGGTGGAGTCGATGGGGATGGCGGTGGAAGAAAAATGTTGAGACGGTGGGGGATTTGAATAGCATGGAGGGCGGAGTATATCATGACTTATGAAGTCCTTTTTCGCCGTGGAACGGAATTCACTAGTTTCCATGGATGACTTGATGTCAGTGTCCGGTACGATAACACGCACAGTCCGTGCATTGGGAACATGGCTCTGCGATGGCACTACAAGTCTGAAACACCAGCGCACGTTCAGTAGATGTGTCGACGGAAGCGGGTTAATGAGCATGTAAACATATCAAGAGATGTGGGATGTTACCTCTATCCGCTGCTCGTGCGGTAACTTCGGTCTCGGGAAAGTCCACAGCCCGTCCGCTCAATTCCCGCTGTCACGGGTGCTTGGGTAGGGAAGAAATTGGCGTGGCGAGTTCATTCTAGAAAGCGTCTGCACAGCTACAACACCCACGCCCCACGTCACACGTCCCACGTCTACCATTCCATCCCTCATCCCTCATCCCCTCGTAACCACGCCCTCACAAGCACGCCCTCCACCCCATCTCAGAAGTCGCTCGACCACGCCTTATCCAGCTCCGACTTAAACCTGCAGTCAATAAACGGCGCATTCGCCCGACCAAAGTCGGCCTTCTCCAACGCCCCCCTCGCCTTCCCACTCAACTGCCCCCGATCCACAAGCGGCTGCCTCCCCCCCTTCCGATCCGTCTTCCACAAACTATGCGTGCTCCCATCCCCAATGTTGCTGTACCGCACCTTGGGCGTCGACCCGCCCTTGTACCTGCGATACTTGCCGTGCGCCGAGTACGAGACGCCCGTGACCCTCGCGCCGGACGTCTTGCCCGAGAGCCAGACGACGACGTTCTCCCAGTCGTGCCGGTGGCCCAGGTTGGCGGGGCCGTCGACGTTTTGGTCTTTGGGGAAGTACCAGGCGTACATGATGGCGTAGCGGTTCTTGTGCGTGGTTGCGCGGGCGTAGACTTGGCCGGGGGATTTGCTGCATTTGCCGTTCATGGCGCCGGAGGCTTCGAGGCCGCTGCTGTTGCGGGGGTCAGAGGGCGTGGGATCGGGGAGGGGTAGTGGACGCTGTTTGGAGCATCGCGGTGAGAAGAGACGACGTGGATACGTACTTGAGCTCGCCGTTGGAGTTGACCGCGGGGAAAGGGACGCAGCCTGTCTCCACGAAGAGGTATGGCTGGTACTTTTTGATCAGCTGTCCGGCCACGCCGCCAGGCACTTTGGGTGAGCCTTGATGGCCCTTGACCTTGTCGTGCGCGATCCATTTCTGGGGCGACGTGTTGCATGCGGCGAGAGCAGTGCCGAGATGCAATGCGGCGATCAAGAGGAGGCTAAGACGAGCCATTGTCGCGTTGCTGTAGAAGATGTCTAGCGACTTGTGCAAAGTTCCTTGGGAGGTGATTGTAGAAAAAGGTAGTGTCCTCGATGAACCCTTATATACCCAACTGATCCGCAGCCCAGACTCCGTCCAAGACTCCGTTGTCGTGAGACTAGCTATTCATGGCCTCGATGGATTGCTTCAATTGTTCAGTTTTCTCCTCTTCTGGTATGTCTCTTGCTCAAAGGTTTGGCAGAGTACCGTTTATATGCCTCTCGCTTAACCCGAACCTATCAACAGACCTGCCAATCACTGGCAGTGCACCAACACGATTCATGGGGCGGAATCCGAGTCGCGTTGGGGCGAAATTCGAGACAACGTGCGCTGCCAACCCCGACCTGCCAATCGCCCGAGACGCAACACGAGGCAACGCATCCGGCCTTACGGGCTGTGTAGTTACTTGAGAGTGATAGTAAAGTATCACGCTGCCGTCATAACCGCATGCATGGCTGGGCACTTTGGCGTTTGTTTTGTCGATGAGGGATGCCGAGAGGGAGAGAAAGCGAGGGCGGATGCTCGAACAATTTGCCTGGCCTAATTACGTGCAGCATGGCACGAGGGACGAAGTGATGTTGCTCGAGATGGCAGCGCTGCCAATCTTGATACCACAGTCAACTCCACCTGCATTGAGACTCAGGAGAGTACATCCAACCGAGGACAACGCAAGACTCTTCAGTCCGAGAAGCCGGGTCCTGGAATCCGGAAGCTTATAGACGATCATCATTGGCCGAGTTGAACTCATATAGGGTACCTACCTAACTTGGTGATGAAATGGTGATTGTAGCTGTTACCGTTACCTACATAGGGACCCGCTGCCCGCACATGTTTAGTAATTAAAACGTCCGAAATCGGCGGCTTGGAACTTGAAGCACTGGCATTAGAAGATGAGCAGTTCCGCACAAATGCATTAGAGTAGGTCGTGGGGTACTGTTACATCTCAGGCGATGAGGCGGAGTTGGGTGAGGAGGGTGGGGTAGATAAGCTTAGGTACTCGCTAACGGGATAGCCCGCCAGCGATCCGTCTGTCTACAATCACACCCAGTACAAACCATTCTCAAGTGTAGCTACATTGCAAAACCTGACAGGTACTGAGCTGGTATGGGAAGCGAGCGTTCCTTACTATAAAAATGTTTATCTTTGCCTAGTAAAGACTACAGCTGCTTTGGTTAATCTCATCGCCTTAGAAAAAGAAAAACATCAAAGTTGTAAAGTTTGGTCTAGCCTGCCTCTCTATTTCTCATTTGTAAACATTCCAAAGGATAACGAAGCTGGTGATAATAGAATTGTGTAAGCAATGGCCAGTTCCGGTGGGCGCTTGCTTCCTGAATCCTATGGCCGCTCGGTAGGTAGGTACCCCGGCACGGACTCTAGAGCTGACGAGGATTCCGGAGCCGAATTTGCTGTGTATTAGACACGGAAAAGGAGATGTAGACCCCTGGCAATTCACATCACCCAACTGGCCATAATCACGGCTTGCACCATCCTTTTAGCGACACCAAGAAATTCAATATATTGGGGAAGTAAGTGAGGTGCTGGGTATAGGTGAGTTGAAGAGTTGATGTGGCTGGCAGGGCGTAGACTGTGCCCCAAGCGAGGAAAATTCGACTGCTCAGGTGAGTCGGTCGATCAACAGAAGGTGCTGCTTTGAAACAGTTCCCCTCCCCTACTGTGACGATGCATTTGGCAATTTGACCGACTGGCGTACCTGTTCATCCCAACTGTTGGTCAAAGTGGAATGATGCTTGGCGATAAATTGAGAAGTACCCAGTTTTCCGGTACTCGTGGTTGCGTCGTGCATGTAAGCCGACTAATGCAGGGTGCGGATCCGGAAGTTGTGAACCAGTTCCCCGTCTCATGGGTGCGGAGTTTGCCAATGGGGGTTGTAGAGGGCGTAGAATGAGTGGTGGTTAAGTGGGGCATGGTCGGGTTTATGCGTAGGAATCAAGTTGTTGTCCACCACCTCGTGACCGTGAAGCCCAAAGTGTTTTTAGAAACAGGCTCTACCTTGCCGGGATGCACGCACAGCTTCGTGAAATATGCTGTGTTCGTTTGCTGCGGAGAGTTGTTGCCGAGAAATTGGGCCGAGGGGGGTCTACAGTGCCGCTAGGTTGTGAAGATCGGTCGATGGGAAGAGGCCGTCAGCGACAAGTGAAACTGTGAGACGCGAGAACCAACACTGGACAGGTGCAGAGGGGTCGTGACTTGGCCGGGCAAGCGATGGTGAAGGTACGGCTCCTACCCGAGTGGACGCTGGTAACAGTGACGAGGGCGTTTTCCCGGAACTGACTTGGCTGGGAGCGGACGGCGGGTGCCGTGCAGAGAAGCCCCTGCGGCTGTCAGTGTGTTGGAAGGGTGCGGCACCGGGGGGCACTGGGGGCATTGCAGCACTGCAGCAGGCTGAGTCGCGCCAACGGTTGCGTGCTGGCAGCGCGCGGAGGATGGTGGATCTCCCGCCAAGGCGCGGTAAGAGGCGAAAGCGGGTAGTGGTTAACGGGCAGGTCTCTAAGTAATCGCGGGCAGGCCTGCAACCGGATCCGGTCAAGTGCGCGCAGGGATTTCTGCAGGCTAAGACGCCACTTGCTCTACTTTAATTAGTACTATATTTGTATAGTAAACAGAGATTAAGTTATAGCTTACGTGCGGTAACGTTACAAGAGGCATATCGCCTAGATCCTTAGTGTTTCTATTGCTAGCATAGAGCATTCACCCTCTAGCAACTAGCGTCAAATTAATCAGATTAGATACTAAGAATTCGGCCTCTAGTAGCGCTATGGCAAGTCACAAAGAATACCCTTTTGCCACGTTATATACTCTGAAAAAAGGGTAAAACGAGTAGCGTCTTGGCCTGCAGGAACCCTGCGCGCACTTGACCGGATCCGGTTGCAGGCCTGCCCGCGATTACTCAAGCGCATGAGGGAGTATCTGTGTAGGCAGGCAGGCACTGGCTGGGAGGTGGTGAACATGCAGCCACAATTCCTCTTACGCCGTCCTGTCTTCAGTCTTCTGTGTTATGTCTACCGTCTGCTGTCCAATGTCTGATGTCGGATGTCTGCCCTCTGCCCTCTGCCCTCTGCCGTGCTTCCGGCACACGCTGTTGGAGGCTGCGTCCACCATGTCTTGTGCGTGGCACTAGCAGCCGGTGGCGCCTTCCTTCAGTGCCCGTCGACTAGCGGCAACGTGCCCGCCTCGGAGCGCGCATCCTCGGTGCCAATTGCGTCGATCCTCACTGCCCACTGCTCGCTGCTCGCTGCTCACTGCTCACTGCTCACTGCTCACCCACTCCACAACTCCACAACGGCCACCGGGCCAAGCTCTACCCGCAGCACCCCATGAGTCGCTCGCGAGTCTGAGCCAGCCCGAGCCAGCCCGTTGGCCGTCTGTTCTCCACCGAAGCCGTTGTCACTTATTACTCGCCGCCATTTTCGCCCTACCCTGGCACTTCCCACCTGCGCAGGGTCGGAACCTGTTCACTGACGCCGTGGCGCTTTTTCGTCCCAGGACGCCTTCTGCACCTCTTCACGCCCCTCGCACACAGCCCCAGCCCACCCTCTCCCGTGCCTTGATCCTCCTCATCCCGGTCGCTCCGAACATTCTGCCCTCGCCTCTGCCCCGTCGTCTGTGAGCCGACCTGCCCACTAACCCCACTGGGAACCTCCACCCTTGTACGCTACCTATCTTCTTTGCACCCGCATCCTCC
Organism: Paraphaeosphaeria minitans; assembly: GCA_015832175.1. Classification (NCBI taxonomy): domain Eukaryota; kingdom Fungi; phylum Ascomycota; class Dothideomycetes; order Pleosporales; family Didymosphaeriaceae; genus Paraphaeosphaeria; species Paraphaeosphaeria minitans. The sequence continues at coordinate 2,198,515 of WJXW01000007.1, forward strand.
AGCCTCGCTTCGTTGCAGCTGCTCTGCTAATCTGGGCACTCTGCATTGCGCTTACGACCACTTGCCTCGTGTCTCCGTGGTGTCCACATTATTCGAGCACTGCAGCACCTCTAGGCTCCTTCGGGACCTGACAACAGCCCGCCCAGCGTTCACAGTTCTTACTTGGACTGCAAAAAGGACGTCTCGAGGCACCTCTCTTCACATTTCACTTCTCCGCCGGTCCCAGCGAATTATTAGATTCGACCTAACCGGACCACGGCGGGCGAAGTAAACTAGGTACCTACGCCCACTGCCCTTTGCCGCCATGGACACCACCTTCATCACCATTCATGGTATGTTGTCTGCCAATCACCATCCAGCTTTTGGCTTACACCAATAGACCTTTCCGAGGAAGCCCGCATCCTCTACTCTTCCGACTCCATTGTCGACATTCTCGGCCACACGCCTGACGAGGTCGTTAACAAATCGGTATGGTACTTCTTCCACCCGGACGAGGTTCCCGTGGCGAAGCAGCTACATGACCGAAGCGTGAGGCTTGACAAGGCCTCCGTTCTGTCCTACTGCCGCATCAAAAACCGCCAGGGCGAATGGGTTGGCTGTGAGTGCTGTTTCTCCATTGTTTACAATGTGATGGTCTGCTGCACCTCCATCTATCGCCAGGGAATGAACAGCCAGAGTAAGCAAACCTAGCTACGCACGTCCTGCCAATGCTGAATTGACATTGCAGAACGTGCGGTGGAAGCGCCCGTAGTGCGGAAGCTTTTTTCCTCATCCCCCGAGGATCCTCGCTACCACATGCTGTCGCACTTGTCCAGCAAGTTTACGCTTGGCCCAGAGAGTCAGACGCACGAGCCGCGCGCCGCTCTTTTCCTCAACCGCTTCACGCGAACCTTGACGGTCATGTATGCCACCAGTGGTATCGAGGAGATCCTGGGTATACCCAGCGATGAGATGATAGGACGCAGCTTCTACTTTTGCATCGCTCAGAACTGTCTGAATGACGCAGTCAAGTGCTTGGAGTCGGCTAAAGGCAACGACTCCATCGCTTATCTGCGCTTCTTCTTCCGCGACCCTCGTCAAGACGATCCTCCGGATCCCTTGACTTCAGAGAGCGAGGACGACATGATGACAGACATTACGTCGTCTGACGACGACTCCGAGGCTTCGATAACTAATGGAGAAACCCATTTATCGCGGGGCGAGTCTTTGAACAGCCGTTCGCACCCATCCAACAGCATGGACACCAACGGCGGCTCTAATTCGCGAGAACCCTCGGGAAATATTGCCGATCGCTCTGATGGCCACTCCGAGGCTCGTTCGGATAGCTCTTCTCTAGCGGCTGGCTCGCCTTACTCGGATCTCCGCCAGGAAGCCATCGAGCTCGAAGCTGTTGTTTCTTGCACATCCGATGGGCTTGTTGTATGCCTTCGCCGTGCCCGACCTGCCCAACCCACCCCTACTGCGCAACCCGCAGTCAACAACGGAGTCTTCGCTGCTCCGTGGGCACATCAACCCATGTTTGCGCCAGCTTTGCCCCGTCTACCACCCTACCCTCTTGGTGCAGTGCACCCTGATATGGCCCAGGCAGGCCCTCCGCCGGCAGTACAGAGCACCTTCATGCAAGCCATTCGCGACGTTGCGGTCTTTGCATGGGCTCTGGTCGGAATCAATGGGAGTCTTGCGGAATACGCAGACTCCCGGAGCAAACCTGTCGGTGACGCTCAGCCCCCGGACGGCTTTCCCATCTGGGACCCAAGCCCTAGACTTGATAACAGGGACAAGCTTTCCGTGGCACCATCGGGCTATGCTTCGGGTTCTGGGAGCTCTTCGGGCAACGATCCCTACGGGTTTGGCGATCCAGGTCTCAATTGAGATGGATAGTGGTACCGTCCGCTTGTATGGCGGCTTGCTTGGGACAGCTGATCAGGCGGTATGCTGTCTGCATTGACCACTCTGATGTTCATGATCTTCTGGGCGAAATAAACAGATGTCCCACCGTCTGAAGCAAAATGGGCGTGAAGCGTAAAAAGTATGTCTATGATTGATGATCCATTTACAAGAGATGACTGTTATGAATCTGGGGGGTTCTACGCTTTACGAAGCACGCTAGAATAGGCGATGTTCTCCTCTGAATGCGTTTTAAAGCAAAATTCAAAACAAAGCATGAAGATACTCCTGACCACACAATTCAACAAGATGTTTGTGTTGTTTGGAACTCAAACGCTCGCCCGCAGGAGCTTGAATTTGGAGTTGTCCTTTCCTGAATACGCCGTCAATTCAAGAGAGCGCAATGCTGTGGTGATTCTCTTCTCCTGTTCTGTTTGATTCTGCGCCGTGGCTTTATCATGCAGATATGAGAAGCCTCGACCTTTGTCTCGACTGAGTACCCTTTGAACATGGCAATGCGAGGGGCAGAGAATATCGAATCACCGGCGTCGAACCTCGCCACAGCCTGGCTTGACCTTGATAAGCCTCCCAAATGCTTTGTTCTTTGCCCCTATAGGGAATTAGCAGCCTCTTTGGGACCAAGGCGAATGGGTTCTACACTCCACGCTTCGATACGCAGTCTGCAACATTACCGTAATAGGTTGACCGCTACAGCTTGACGCTCGACACTCTTTAGGCCGGAGTGACGGGCCCATGTTACAGTGACGAGTATGCCCTCCTTGCGATCTCTCCTATACGTGTGCATCGCCTCCATCACAGTCGCGTCCGCCGCTGGCACCTCAGCCAACTTGAACACTCCAAGTGCACGGACAACATCTACAACAACGCTGCCATCATTCGTAATGGCAGCTTCTCCAACGCCGCCAGATTTCGCGTTCACAATCCCTCTTACCTTGCTATCGCCCCCTTCAAGTACAGGCAGCTCGGCTCCTGCCCAAACGTTCCCTGTCCAGGTCGGCAACGGCGATCACAAATTCAAACCGGATGTCATACAAGCGGACGTTGGAGATGTACGTTTAGATGCTGAGGAGACACCTCGCTACCTGCAGAGAACCTCTCACGTTCCTCAGGCCGAGTCGGAAGGCATCATGCTGACGCACACCCAGATCATCGAGTTCGACTTCTACCCCGTAAACCACAGCGTCGTCCGCGCAGAATACGAACACCCATGCATACCCTACGAGATGACGGGCAGAGACAAAGTCGGCTTCTGGTCGGGATTTCTTGCCCCGGATGCCGTGCTCGACGACCCTCCCAAGTACAGCGTCCGCGTCAACGACACCGCCCCGATCTTCTTTTACTGCTCCACCCCCGCCTCGTGCACCAAGCAGAGCATGGTCGGCGTGATCAACCCCAACGCGTCAACCAGCCTCGCCCACCAGCGCGACCTCGCACTCCCAGCCTCCTACCAGCTCTCCCCCGGCGAGCCCTCCCCCTCGGAAGCAGAGATACCGTCCTTGTCCACGCTGCCCAACGGCACCGCTGTGCAAGCACCCGCGCCCGTGTACGCTGGCGGCGGCAAGCTCGGCGCGGGCGCGGTGGTGCTGGGCGTCCTGCTGGCGTTTTTCTGGGGCCGGCTGAAGAGCTTGAAGGACGAGGTCAAGCGCAAGGACAGCACGGTGGTGAGGTCGACGGAGCCGCGGAACACGTGGGTTCTGGCTGGCTCGCCTGCGTGGCTTGCTCCGTCTCCAACGCCTCAGACGCACGTGCCGAGTCCGCCGTACAGCGCGCCGCACGAGAGGGATCACGTGGGCCTGGATCTGGGTCTGAAAATCGGAATGGGCATGGGAATGGGCATGGACGCAGACAGCCCGATGACGAGCCACGCCGTGCCGCCCGCCTACTACGAGTCCCCTCGCCAGTGGACCACGAGTTCACCCGCCAGACCCAGCATCATGACGACGGCACCAGCACCGGCACCAGCACCAGCACCAGCACAGCACACATAGCCCGCGCCCCAAGCCACAGGAGCGTAGGCGGCACGTTCGACTGGTCCCCCACGACGAACAGCTACACGCGGACCTACGAACATGCCTCCTCTCGCGCCCGCTCCGACGCCTACAACCCGACGCTGACGAGCGACATGACGTCCCCGGTGGACCCGGCGCTGGTGCCGCCGAGCGAGCTGCTGCGGGCGGCGCGCAGCAGGAGGGGCTGCTTTTCTTGCATGTATGTATGTAGCTGCATGACGGATATACGTAATATTTGGAACAAATTTTCCAACGTTGTCGAAAACCAACAAAGGAAAACTGGAATTTCCTCGCAGCAAACAAACCTCCCGTGGACATCCACGCTGCCTTGCTACACAACAATGTTGCAAACGTAGTGTAGAGAGTGAGATAAGACAGGACGAGGTGTGCGCCTACTAAACTCCTAGTATCGGTGCCAGCCGCTGTGTTCTCAGACGTCGATATCAAAGTCTGGACTTCATGAATGGAATGATGGATGTGCGACCAAAGCGAAAGCGTCAAACCAGTAAAAAAGGAGTATCCATGAATACATAGCTACAATACATGTCGATGTGCAATGTTCAATGTGCAATTTCCACCGCAAGCACACGCTCATCACACGTGGAGAACATAAACACAACACAGCTTCGCACTGCCGCCCTCGTCAAGCACAAAAGATAACTCCGAACAACGCCAACAAGGACCGCGGCCTACCAGCTTTTGGGCTGGCAAGAGGGGGAGAGGGGGATATCGTATTTCTATTTGCCGTATGCGTTGTCGACCTCCTTCTGGTACGTCTGCAGGATGACCTTGCGGTTGATCTTCTGCGCTGCCGTAGTGAAGCCCTGTGGTTGTTAGCATCGTGATACCATGTGCTTCAAAGAGTAAGTTGTAACATACGTTCTGCGGAGTCCATTCCTCATCAGCCATGACGACACCAGTGATCGTTTCGAACCCGGCAAGCCCACCCTGTTGGCCCTTGGTCTGCAGCTGCTTCAGCACTAGACCATTCAGCTTCTTGTTGTGCACCAGCTCCTCCAAGCTGTCGCCCTTGATGCCGTTCTCGTGCGCCAGCTTCTTGAGCGCAGGCTCAGCCGGAACGATGATGGCGATAGGCTTCATCTGGTCGTCGGCCGCGTAGACGCAAATGTTCGCCACGACGGGTGCAGAGCGGTAGACGGACTCGAGCTTCTCGAGCGCAATATACTCACCCGCGAGCGTCTTGACGAGGTTCTTCTTGCGGTCGATGATGCGGAGCTGGCCCTTGGGGTCCCACTCGCCGATGTCGCCGGTCTTGAACCAGCCGTCGTCGGTGAAAGCCTCTTTGGTCTCCTGCTCAAGATCGAGGTAGCCGGCAACGATGCCTCCGCCGCGGATCCAGATCTCGCCCTGCGGCGGTTTGTTGGTAGAGTAGTATCCGGCATCGGCAAAGTCGACCAGTTTAACCTCGACGGACGCGGGGGTCTCGCCGAGCGCCTGGTCGGTCCACGCGAGCGGGTCCATCAGAGCACCCATTGCGGTGGTCTCGGTAAGACCATAACCACTGATCATGGGGGTGATGGCGTAGGAAATGAAGCGCTGCGTTTCCTTGGCGATGGGTCCGCCACCGTTCATGCATATGCGCAGACGTCCACCGGTGGCATCCTTGACCTTGTTGAACACGAGCGTGTCCAGGAAACCTGCTCCTGGCAATCCTGAACCTAGGAGGAACTGCTTGGCGGCCATAGCTCCCCAGAAAAGCTTGGAGGTCAGTGCTCCACCAGCTTCGACCTTGGAAACGATGCCCTTCTTAACAGTCTCCCACACTTGAGGCACACCGACCAAAATGGTAGGCTTGAGCTCGCGGATGTCACCCTTGCAGTTCCTCACAGAGGTATCCGAAAGTGTCCTAATGGTGCCGTAGCCCATATTTCCTCCCCAGTAGAGACAGGCGTTTTCGAAGACGAACTCGAGGATGTGGGCAGCGGGGAGGTAGGTGAGCAAAGAGTCGCCAGGACCAATGTACCGGCCTACAATGACATCGACGCCAGTGACTGCTTCGCGTTAGTATTAACCAACTAGATACGCACAATCTCAACTTACTGGCAGCGACAACGTTGCTGTGCTTGATCAACACACCCTTTGGCGTTCCTGTTGATCCAGACGTGTACATGATGCAGGCGAGGTCGTCCGACTTCGGTGGGATAGGATCGGCGGGGTGCTCCTTCCCAATCGTCACCAGGTCGTCGAAGCTGATGACCTTCAAGTGGGGATGCGCGCTGGTGAGGGCTTCAATGTGCTTCAGCTCAGCCTTGTCCTTGGTGCTGTAGACGACGACTCGGATGTCCTTGGCGTCGTTGAAGGGCTTCACGAGCTTGGGGAGCAGATGCGGGTCGGTGAACATGATCTTAGCCTTGGTCTGCAGCATCGAGTGCTTGAGGCCGTCTTCACCAAGCGTGTCATAGGCAGTGACGATGCTCATCGATTGCATGAAGGCACCTGTGCGTGTTAGCGCGCGTGCCAGATGCACCGTTTCAGACAATCACTCACCATGTGCGGAGCTGAGCCATTGCATGCTGGTCGCGCCGAACAAGTGGATGCGGTCATAGGGCACAAAGCCGAGCTGCTTCATGGCTGAGCCAACGTGGGTGCACAGCTGCTCGAGCTCAACAAAGCTCTTCCACTCGTACGGGCCGAGCTCGAAGTACTGCCACTTCTTGTCCACCTCCTGCTCCTTGCCGTCGATCATCTTCTTGACCTTCTTGGTCTCCTCGTGGACATTGACCATCTTGCGGGTGCCGACAGCCTTCGCGTTGCCGAACTTGGCAGACGAGTATTTCAGCACATCGTACAGCGTCTTGATGTCGTCGTTGGGCGTCAGGCGCAGCGCATTGACCGTCTTCGCGTTTCGGCGCGGGATCGTCTCGCCATCGATCTTCTGCAGGCCAGGCACCTCGGCCGTGAGGGGCTGGTTCGCCTCGGACCGCGCCTGCGGCATGAGCTTCTTGAGGTCGCGCGGCATGGTGGCGGGCGGTGTGCGTGAGGGGCCAGGGGGCGAGAGGGCGAGGTGAAGTGAAACCGGGACGGCGGTGAGCACGGCAATGAGCAGGAGAATGCGTGTCTGGAGTGCCGCCAGCGGAGCGTATGCAAAGGGGAGGAGGTTGGCGGTATAGCTCTGGTATATCTTGGACTCTGCGAACGGGCTGTGGACCCTCGTCGAAGCTAGTGCCAACGCAATGACGCAGCCTTCCGGCGTGGATCCGCAGCGATCCTCTGGAGTTTTAGCCCTAGGACGCTCGCAGCATAGATTTAGGATATCTACCTAACCAGACTATATCCTCTTCGACTTCATGCAACCGCTGCTGTGCACGCCAGCCTGACCCACGCACCTCGTAGCCAAGACTGCCCCAGCCCACCCCAGACTCTCCAAGACATACCTAGTTACCTACCCCACCCTCGGCTGGATTTGCTACGGACCACCCGATGAGCTCAGCACTCCACGCCATTGTTGCCATCATGGATGACCTGTCCACGCTTCTGGGAGACCCCGTGAACGACCCAGAGGAAGGTAAGCCAGCATCAGCCAATCCGCTCCCTCCATACCCCTCGGCACGACGCATCTCTCTACACACCCCATTCGTTTCTTCACAACATACTGACCACCGGTCCCAATTTCCAGACGCCTTTGTCGTATTCTCGCAAGAAGTCCCGTTTCAGTCAAACCTAGGCTTCGTCGATTCACAGGCAACCGAGCTCGAGGTCAGCATCGGCGGGAGAGACCTCACCATCCGGCAGTCGCATGGCCTCCTCAGGTCGGACCGCAAGAAGGGCACCACAGGCGCAGGTCTGAACAGTCTCGCCGTCATCGCCGTGACCCTCGTCGCTGACATGGCCCGCAGTCGTCTGGAAAGTAACGCCGCTGTTCGCTGCCTGGATCTCCTCGCCGAATTTTCTTTCCAAGAATGGCTTTCTGCGCCCTGAGAGCATAGCCATCGAGCTGGGCTCTGGCGTCGCCGGTGTCGTTGCTTTGACGCTCGCACCCCACATTAACAGGTATATCGCCACCGACCAGGACTACGTGCTCAGGCTTTTGAAGCAGAATATTACCGACAACCTGCCCGTCACTAGGACTAAAAAGCCAAAGACCAAGAAGAAAGCGTTTCCTTCGGTACCGGAAGGGAAAGGCAGCATTGAAACGCTCGAGCTCGACTGGGAACTGAACTCCGTTTCTTCGTTACCTGCTCAGCTTGGCCTGCACGAAAGCGCAGGTGTCGACCTTGTCATTGCCTGCGACTGTATCTACAACGAGAGTCTCATCGAGCCGCTCAACGACACGTGTGCTCAGATATGCAAGCTACGCTCCCATGTAGAGCAGCCTAAGCCAACAATCTGCCTTGTGGCACAACAGCTTCGTGCTCACCATATCTTTGAAGCTTGGTTAAAGAGTTTCCACAAAAACTTCCATGCGTGGCAGGTGCCGGATGCACTCCTGACCCCGCGTCTACGCGAGAAGTCCGGCTTCGTTGTTCACCTTGGCATAGTACGGTGAGATCAATATTGTTAACAGTTTTGCATTTTATAGCGACTTCCTAATATATTCGACGTCGACACTTCACGTACAACATCACGGTAGAGGATCTTCACCAGCTGGGTGATCCGAATCTAAATAGTAATCCGTCGGCAGCTTGAGCACCTCACACTGTTTGACCTCCCTGAAACTCTCATCTCTTGGCTGTACATCCAGCACCCTGAGCTTCAAATCCTTGGCACTTGTCGGCTTCCAAGGCGTGGACTTCTTCACAATAGCCGAGGTATTCGTAAATCCTCTCGCCTGCAGGAACTTCAGATCCGGATTCGGGTTCTTCGTCCTGCCAAATGCGGTCCACGTGTCCAACAGATACTGTGAAAACGGGACATCCTCCTGATCACGCGGCTGACGTCATGTATCGCCGTGCCGAACTCGTAATACAACTCTCCACTGTGGCACTTCCAGTACGGCAGATTAGGGTCGCCGAGCGTGTGCTCTGCCGTCTTGGGTGCTTCACATGTGGTTGGATTGGGACTCCACGTGGTGAGCTGAAGACCGCGATCGATTTCGTACGAGTATACCACTGGGAACACTTTGTTTTTAATTGCCGAAAAAATCGTGGATTGGGTCGGACAGCGGAACGAGACATCCGTTGCGACGCGAGCTGTAAGATTGAAGATATCCAGAGTGGTGTTTCCTGATTGCGGGACAGGGAAGAGACCGGAGCCAAGAATGTCATTGGCATCATAACCTTGGTCTGTGAGCGTTTGGGAGGCATTGAGGCTTTTGGAGAAGGAAGTGAAAGGGCCGCCGTCGTCGTGCATAACGCCAGTAATAAGTGCAACACCAGAAGACGGACCAGAGCCATCCAACAACAGCTCGGACGAGGAAAGGTATGTGCCGTCGACGACCGGGAAGTTCCAGACCGTTGCTCCCTTCACAAGCTTCGCAGGATCCGCCTTCTGTAGGCATGCAAGTCGACCTGCTTCATCCTGCTGCGTGCATCCATTTGCGGCATATATGGCGTTAGTCTTGTTTGCAGCTTCCGCTATGCTGGGATACAACGAGTACCCCATACCGCCTGGACAGGACTGCATGATAGCCCTGGAAAATTTGCCTTTGGCGCGGCGCGAGGCAAGCAGTGCCCTGACCGAAGCGCCGCCAGCGCTCTGCCCAAACACGGTGACCCTTTCCTTGTCGCCGCCGAAATCCTCAATGTGCTTCTGCACCCAGTCTAGCCCTGCCACCATGTCTGATAACCCGTAATTGCCGCGCGATCTGGATTGGCTTGTCGCGAGGAAGCCGAGGGTGGAAAGACGGTAATTGATGGTTACCACCACAACATCGCCTCTCGATGCCATGCTGCCGCCATCAAATGTTGTGTCTGAACCAAACCCACTGGTAAAAGCTTCCTCCATGTATCCAGAACATCACGGCTTTCTTGGACGATCTCGCATTGGAGGGAAGATGTGGGGTCCAGATGTTCAGGTAGAGACATTGTTCGCTGCAGGTTGCATCAGTGCAACTACTCTGGATGCAACCTGGGCCGTAAGCCAGTGCCGTGACTTGACCGCGGGGCGCCTGGTATGCGGAATAGGTGAATCGAGATGGATAAGATGCATACTTGAGGCCCAGGAAACGGAACGAAAGCTTATCGCGGTAGCCGACAACCGTCCCATCGCCGGTATGCACAGCTGTCTGCCATTCTGGGCCCGTATTGTTGCTCGATGTCGAACTCAACGGCGCCGAGTGGGAACACAAAGCCGGTAGCTCTATGTTACACGGCACAGTCTTGATCTTTCCGAGCGTTGTTATCGCCCTGCAGCCCGTGTCTCGAATCCAGTACTGCCCGATATCGTCGCTAGCTTTCTCGTACGCCAAATACCGCAAGAAGTCGACTTCTGTATGGTCTGCCGGGTCCCACAGCGTCTCTCGCAGTGCTTTACAGCCTGTCTCGGCGTTTGACTTGGAGCGGCGAGCGCTCAGGACGATTGTCGCCGCTTGTCTGGTACTCGAATTGCCTGGTCATCCACGTCAGTCACCAGAGGTTCAAGTTTAGTCCCGGTACTACGACCCCTGGACCAATGAAGAATTTACAAACCATACAAGTCGTTGTGCGTGAGAATGGTCAGATCACCGCGGACTGATTGCGGGCTAGGTACTGAAAGAACATGACTGGTTAGCGATAGGAAGACAAGCCAGCCGGTCAGGCCGACGAGAGGCGCCATGATGAACGCCGGGAGGGGCGTGTTCGAGCAAGATCTGGCAGCATCGCGTCTAATTGCAGCAGTACGGTCAATTTATCCCGACCGCTACGGCGGACAGATGCTTTTCCGTGTTATTCGTGGAACATATTGAGACTCTAGTGGATGCGGCAGTTGAATGGATGAGGGGTATAAGGGCTATCTATATTGTTGCGGAGTGGGCCCGAGGTCAAAGTCTGGAGGATCGACCAGGATGCGGTGGGCGTGGTGACTGGCTGCGCATACCCGCATGGCAACCTGTCTGTTTACAGTCGTGATGTTTGGTTACACCTGCCACTGAGTTTGGAGGAGCAGGTCGACGCGGAGGTGCGGGTCGCATGGCGGTCTTGTTCTGCACGGACGACAGGACTTCGGGGAGGGGGAAGGGGGAAGGGGGCCTAGATCTGCAAGTCGTAGCGTGGGCGAACTCGTGGGACAGCGGCGACAGCGCAGCTTTTAATAAGACATAATACATGGCGACCGTTGTTCGTCTCAGAAGCCGTGAAATGAGGGCAAACGGGCTCGGAGGGTGCAACAGTGGCCGTCGGGGGTTTCAGCGGGAGTGGAGGTAGTTGACTGCATGCTCCGCCCCGACTGCAGCTGCGAGGGGTACCTACTAGATAGACTACCGTAGACTAGACTACCGTGTTTAGAATACCAAGGCAAGGCAAGGCAGGCGCCAGCGGCCAGCCCAAGGTCCACGTCGTTCTTTCCGTTCCGGTTGTTACTGTGTAAGTATTTTGCTCGCCCTGCGCCCTGCGACTTCCCTCTTCAGTTCGCCTAGACACTGCCAGACACTGCCATGGTTTTCTGAAGGATGGCCGCGAACTTGATCTTCCCTCCTGAAACGCTGGAGCGCTGGAGCGCTGGAGCGCTGGAACGCTGAAACGCTGCAACGCTGGAACGCTGGATCCGCGCCGACAAATCTCATCTCACTACCGTAATCCTGTAAGCCGCTGTGGGCGGGTACTCTTTGGCGCCCATGTGCCGATTGGCTGCGGGCGGCAGGCAACGACGCTGTCGCCGTTGCCTCATCACGCATCTCAGCCCCGATCCGAGTCTTCTGCGTCTCGCAGTCTCCCCTCTCTCTCGCAACGCAACCCAACGCGACCCATCGCCCATGGGCCCTCGCCCACAGGAAAACACTCAGCCGCAGGGCGCCGTAGCAATGCGCTCTATTGGCCTGCGCAATCGCTTGACATGGCACCGCGCTGCCCTCCGTTACTATTCTCTCCGTTGCTTTCGAACAAGGCGCTAGCGCCCACCCTAAGTTCACTGCGGTCTAGCTCACTTTTGTGAATCCCTCACGAACCTGTGCAGTCTCTCTTCTGTGACTCTCTCAATACATTGACGCGACCTCCTTCTCTCCAGCTGCGGACACGAGCCCACGGTGCAGCGCCTCTTCGCCGTCGAAAGCCCTTCCCCTTCGTCGCGCGCGCGCGCCCTCTCCTTTATTGGCCTTGTCTCCAGCGCCCCTCAAGATCCGCCTCTCGTCCATTCCTCCCCTCTCACACCCTCGCAGTTCGCGCGTTGCACCCCACCCACGGCCTCTCCCAGCCTCAATAACACTCCTCCGTGCTCGCAGCTGGCTTCCGTGTGTCCTTTGACCTCCAGCTACCCTCGGCGACGCCTCTGAGCTCTACCCGTGCCGCGAGCAGCCACGAAAGCCTCTTCTCCTGGGCCGCCGGGCCCCGATAACGACCTCGTCCGTTGCCATCACTGCGCTGTTCGTCATTACCCGGCGTCGGACTCGTCTTGCGAAGCCGTCGTCCGCTCTGCTCTCGTCGTGCGCGCGTCGGGCGTCATGCGATCCAACGCACCCAGAGCCTGAGCCTACCACCATACGAACACCACCCCATCACTGTGCGACGGCCGGATTATGACAGACGTGTCATCGATAAAGGCGCACGCTGATCATCAGCCGGCTTCCGTCGCCCACTACGGTCCTCCACCGCCTGCTTTCACCAACGGCTCACCTGCGCTAGAGCGCCCCATCGTGGATGAGGAGTCGTCGACGATCAAGTGCATCTGCGGCTTTTCGGACGACGACGGAAACACTGTGCTGTGCGAGAAGTGCGATACGTGGCAGCACATCGTGTGTTACTACGAGAGCGCCAGCCATGTCCCGGACGTTCACGAGTGCGTAGACTGTCTCCCTAGACCCATCGATCGGAAGAGCGCTCTCGAGAAGCAACGGCAACGTCGCGAGCTGCACAACATCGGTGAGCGCAAGGGTCGACCGAGAACCACCACCAAAAGCCACAAAAAGCGACAAAAAGACCCTCTAGGCGCTGTGCAACCCAATGGCTGGGCCGTCCAGTCCAACGCCGATCTTCAATACAATCACGACCGGAAGAGCGGAAGCCCGCGCGATCTACCACCGCCTGCTAAACGCCCGAAGACGAACCATCGGCCGTCTACGAGCACAGTCAGTCAAGCGCCAGCGCTCGCACCAGCATCCCGTAAACGAGGCAGTTCCGTTATGTTGAACGGACACAGCCCCGTCAAGTCGCCTGTCAATCCCGAAGGTTCCATCGAAGAGTTCTCACTCGAATTCATGAACCTTTACCGACAGGCGGAGCCACCGTCAACGGATACAAACTCTTTCACTGATCTCAGAGTCACAAACGACATTGCATCGTGGCTGAACGATCGAGATGCACTGGCTGAGGCTACGGAGGGCAAGTCGCCGGCTGAAGTGTTCCAGCGTATCGATCAGTCGATCGAGGACATGGAGAAGTCTCTCGCGCCTGTCGTTATCAAGCAGACAGAAGAAGACCCTAACACAAAAGCTTACGGATTACACCCTCAATGGCACCTCATCACCGTGGAGACGCCTGTCGCTAAAGAAGGCTTCATCGGCGAACTAAAAGGCCGCATCGGAAGGAAAGAAGACTACTACAACGACCCGGCGAATCGCTGGCAGCTCCTACAACACCCCGAACCGTTCGTCTTCTTTCCTCCACAGCTACCGATCTACATCGACACACGGCATGAGGGTACGATACTTCGGTATGCTAGGAGGAGCTGTAATCCAAACATGGAAATGAAGATACTAACGCAAGGGCCCGAGGGCGGCGCTCACTTCTGCTTCCTCGCGACTCGAGATATTGAGCCGGGCGAAGAGCTCACGGTTGGGTGGAATATCAACAGCTCGATCATGCAGCAGCTTGTCAAAGTCGTCACCAATGGCGACGTAAAGAAAGAAGGGCTCAAGAAGATCCAACCCTGGATAGCATGCGTACTCGCCAACTTCGGTGGATGCGCTTGTGACAATACGACCGGCCACGAATGTCTGCTGCAGCTTGCTCGGCGCACGGCTACTACATTCGCAGAACCAGTGCAGTCCTCCAAGTCTGCCAAGGGCCGGAAGACGAAGAAGATTCAGGTCTCTCCTCTAAGCACTGGTCACGCAACAAACAGCCGTGCGGGAAGCGAAGCCATGCACCGCGATATCCACGACGACGAGAATGCCGACAGCCGCTCAACTTCTGGGTCGCACAAGTCCAGCAGCCGCGACATCACTCCTGCAACCCATTTTTCCTTGGATGACGGCAATGGGAAGATGTCTGAGCGTGACAGGCGGAAGCTGCAACAGCAGGAACGCCTTTTCGAGCAAATGGACTATGAAGAGCAGCACAAGGGGAAACGGGGGAAGAGACACAGCGCTGGGTCGACACTAAACACGCCCAATCTGTCGTCCTCTGTAAGGCGTCTCTCCCGTCCATCGCTTCTCGAAGCTGACGTACCTTCGCAGAAACCGCTCGGCCACAGTGAACCCTCCCCGTCCTTGCGACATCCTCGCGAACACAGCAACGGCGTCGCAAGGAAAGCCTCCGGTGGCTCATCGAGGACAAACGGACGTGCACCAGCGAAACTGAAACCAGTCTATGTTGACAGCTCTACACAGACTGATGGCAACGGGGTCACGGTGGATGCGCGCGCACCGACCGCAAGACCTATGAGGCCTCTAATGTCTTTTAAACGCAGACTGCTGCAGCAAGCTCAAGACGACAAGATACAAAGGGAACGCATACGCTCAGCATCTGTGAAGTTAGAGATGAAGTCTCCGGCATTGAAGGATGTCATGTCAAGCAAGCCTTCGCCAACCGCCCCTTCATTTCCACTCGAGGAGCCCGTGGCTATGAACATTTCTCTGGATACCGCACCTATAGAGAAGCCAAAAGACTCGACATTAGTCGAAGAATCCGCTCTAGCGATATCAAACGATGTCGAAATGAAGGATGCAGAAGTTATGGCGGCACCCAGGCCGTTCACACCAAAGACTGAAGAAATGCCAGATGCACCCGACACAGAGGTGTCTCCCGCAACTTCAAATTCCCACATACAACCACCTGCGCCGCCGTGGGCGCCCTCTGGTGCGCCTGCAGATGACGACACTGCACCTACGGCTTCTACGCCAGATAGGGGCGAGATGCAGGTCGAGATACCCGCGAATCCCACGCTTGTCATCCCTGCTTATAACACTGCCGTCACCCCCGGTGCGGCTCCCAATGCTCTCACTGCTGGTGCTCTTGCGCAGTCGCCCGGAGGTGTGGGAATAGCTTTGTCGCCTTTCTCACCCGCCGTGACCAACGCCATCACGCCTGGTCCTATGCGCAAGAAGCTTAGCCTCAGTGACTACACAAGCAGACGCGCGAAATTGGCTCAGCAGTCTTCAACCACATCAGGAACAACTCCGCCCAATCCTACGCAATCAACTAGCTCGCCTACCTTGTCGAACGCGAGCTTGCCAAACAACACATCTCCTCCAGCGAAGAATGTGGAGCCGGCATTACCCCCGCTCGCAGAAGAGACGAGGTCCACCACAACGGAGACAGCCACGGAAACAATCACGGAGACAGCCATGGAGACAGCCACAGAGACAGCAACGGAGGCAGCCACAGCGACAGAGACCGCTCCCACTACGGCAACGGCAACGGCAACCACAACCACAACCACTTCGACTAGTACTTGAACGCAGAGTTCTTCGCTTACCGATTCGCTTCTACCCGTGTTTTCTAAAAAGCAAGGCGCTCGGGTGGTGGGCGTTGAGCGCCTTTTCTTGTCTGCCCTTTCGATTGTACATGATATAATGCATTTACGGACCCTCCTTTCAGCTTTTCTTCTGTTTAGGTTTCTTCCCCAGCGTGTGGTCCGCGCTACGATGGTTTTCTGCAACCTCGACGAGCAGTGTTTTCGAGTCCTTGGTTTTGCGATGGCGGACTGGCGTTGCGGGCCGCTGGTACCCGGCGGCTGGCGTTGCAAAAAGGTGGATGGGAACGGCCTACCTTTTTCTTTTCTTTTTTCTATTTTGGATTTGTGTGCGCGCTCGCTACTGCGGCGCTGGTCTCTTGGGCTATGGTTTACGGATATTGATGAAAAAGCGACGGGTTGGGCGCAGAATCAAGCGGACGCTTCGGGTAGTCGAGTGTGGGGGTTGAACAATGGATACAAGAGATTACCCATCACCCGTGTGTCTTTTCGTGGGGTGTGCGGGTGGTGTTGTGGATCGACATGACACGGAGAGGTACTGTGCTCCTGCAGACACAAGTCAAGGGCTTGGGTTGACCGGCCGGTCTATTGCGTACCTTTGTGGCAAACCATGGCGCAGTACTCGGACTTTTGTCTCAGCGCTATACTTAGCGGGCCCTCTGCATCTCTCGTGTCTCCTTGGCTGTTTCGCTGTTTTCTTGCAGCACTACACCACTGGACGCAGACTGCACCATGACACGTCCTGCTCTGTATTCTATCCCTACCCGGCCCATGTCCCGGTCGTGTCCATTGTGCTTCTACCTACCTGCCTGTTCATTTCCCCCTCGTGGTGTCTACCACGCCATATTACGCGCTTCCTGGCTGATGATGGTGATGATGAGGGTGGAATGGGAACGTTGCTGTTGGGAGTAGAAGATGTACGGTAGCATCCCGGATCATCGGCCTCGCGACCCAAACCGTACGTCTTTGCAGCTCTCTGGATACAAGAACAACACCAACAGCAACAAATTCCCCCGAAAAGCTCGCCCTCTTCTAGCGCCGTATTCTCATCCTGCTTTCTCGCCATGCTCACCGCTGCGAGCTACACCGTCAGCGCCCTCCTCGTCCTGTACTCGGGCACCGTCGGCGTCTTCCAGCCACTGCATAGTGCGTTCCCTCGCCAGGCTTCCGGAGCAGGGCAGGGACGGAGCGGAGGGGTTAGGTGTGGTAGATACGGAGGGGGTGGCAATGTTGCTATGGGCGAGATGCTACAGAACTTGTTAGCGTTGGACTTGGGGTGCTGGAGCATGAGAGGCGGCGGTGGAGGTGGTGGCGGCGGCGGCGGGCACGCGTGACGAGGGGATTGTGTGTGGACGGGGAGTTTCGGTTTGGTAGTGTCGTAGAGCGCAAGACAGAGCACGGAGGGTGCGGATCCGGTGTCGGACATTGGGAAGGCTGACGCCATGGCCGGCGTGGAGAGGGTCCAGCCGGGGGAAGGTAGTTGTGTTCAACTAGATCATGAGCAGCAGTAGAACTGTTTGATCCACCAGTACGCACAACAAGAACCGTTGGCGCGGTGCTCTTCTAAAACCAAGGGCCGCTCTGTTAGCGTAAAGACGCAGAGGCCTTAGGTGCAGAGTAAGCCATGAGGTGGATGTGTTGACTTCACGGATGCAATGCTTGTATACCCGTCAAGCACGAGAACGACAAAATCCCGAGCATTGCAGTGTCGCTGAGAAAGGTAACGCGTAGACCTTTACCTGTGTCCTGCTACCTAGGCAAATTGAAGACATGTTTTTATCGACGGCGAATGGCACATTGGCTGGCTATGCTCTAGACCACTCCAATCAGAAAGCGTGCACCTGAAGGAGGTCCATGTGAGCTTTTTATTTGTATTAGTTGAACGCACGAAACTGGGATGTAATAGATGCAAACCAATGCATTGCTGCCTTTTGGCCGGACGAACGGTACGGAGCAGGAAGTCGTCGCGCAAACACAGTTTGTCCGAAGCAGCTTTTGTTCTAGTGGTGCTTTGGAGTATCCGAACGGATGTTCCTAGATGCATTGTAGTTGTATCGATGGTTGAGACTCCGTAGGGGATGGATTGGGCTACGTAGAAAGCTGGTCACGGAAGTTGACAGAGTGAAGACATACGACGCCCAACTAGCCATGGGAGACGTTACGTGTCTACCGTTGCTTACCACGAGCAGCTCTTGTACAGCATATACACCGTACAATCATGATGGGCGAGCATGCTCACCTCGTAAGTGATGTATCGGTCTTTCCATTTCAGCGATACACGCACTGTGACGCCACTTCAGATGGTGAAGTTCACGTTCTTACTGCCGACGGTTTCCATACCCGTATTGTTGTTTATAGTATCAACGCGACACGTTCCAAGCGAAGGAACAGATACATTTGGCCGAAAGTGATGCAGCTGAAAAATGCACAAGACATCCAAGGAGCACAATCTTTCTGTCGGTAAGTTGCGTGGCGTCTCACGATGAACGTTTGGTGGAATGGTTCCGTCGGTGTGTTTCGTGCGATGTTAATCTTGACTGCATGTTGCTGATGCAGCTTAGATGCTCGATCTTTGTATAAATGTTTCTTTCCCGATCGTACGTGTCCCGAATAACGCAAGGAGCTTCGTCATGTTTGCAGACGTAGAGTGTTGATCGTCTTTATACAGCGTAGGTGAAGTAAACACAAGTGTGCAGATCTCGGCAATACGGCAGGTATTCGCGTCGCCGATAGAGTAGCTCTTATTTATTCTCCTGTACTTGTGTATTACTTGGTATTCCCGCATTTGCTTCCGTTGCCGCTGGGGGACAGGAGTCCGGCTCCTATTAGATGGCCTATGAGGAGTTTCGAAGGACCCAACACGCAAGGGGCAGTGATGATGACTGCTCAGAAGAACATGACGACAGGAAGTACTAGCTGATGGCTTCGTTCATAATCACGCGTATGGAGAGAGGCGGTTGTGTCAAAAACCATGACTACTTTGGCGTTAGTACTTCCAATGTCGAACAAACTCACATGCACATATACTCAATTTGAAATGTCCTAGGGAACGTTTCAGCGATTTAAGGTCTGTTGTAGCACTGCATCCGGGAATTAGGAGGCCATGAAGTTGACGAACACAGCACTGCTGTACCCAGAAACGCTCTAGACGCAGGCCGAGAGAGCCCCTTTGATTTGTCTGGCCGTAGTGCAATGAGAGTCGACTGCATTGCTGTTTGGGGAGTTGGTGTTACTCCGGATTCCTCGAGTGCGTTTAGACGCTATAAACATGAGACTAGGAGCGCCATCCAGGGGGAAGATCAACGTGAATCGTCGATGGCCCGCGGACCAGCATGGTCTTCCCTTTCTCCAGATTGTGCAAACCAAGCGACGTCGATCTGCAGGTGGCTAGAGACAAAGAGCTTGAGTTTCTGCATACGGAAGGTAGCACGAGCTGTCCGGGGATTCTGCCCCCAAGGGTCGTCGCTTCAGAGAACTTGTATGCGTAGGCATTTGGTGACTGATCGGACCGAGACGAAAGGCACGCGCGTTCAGTCAAAGTTGGAGTAGCCACTCATGAAACCTCTGGTTTCTTGAGAGACGCAAGCAGTGGAACATGACCCGTTGCCATGTTACAAGGCACCGAACCAGGAGGCTTCGCTGGCTGAGCATGATGTTAGCCCCAGCTTCGGTGCCATTTTGTCCGGAATGTCGGCTGTTGATGATGTTAATCGACTAGACTAGGTACTGGGTAAGGGTCTGGGGAATATCAGAACGCGGGGTCGGGCATGAGTAGCGTCGTATAGCGGCGTAAAGTCTGATACGGAGGCAGCTCGAAGGGTGATGGTCGGGTACTAGAGCCACCGAAGGGATAACGATGGCTGCAGTCCGAGGGTGCTGCTGGGTGTGGGACACGCTGGCGTGCAATAGGGTCGTGACTGGCACACCCGAGGGAGTCACGACGCTTGAAACTTTGTCAGACGACCGGATCGGCAAAGGGAGCCCCAGGCGAGCGGACGTGGTTGCAGAGTCTTCGAAGCTCACCTGAGCCCGAGTGTGGAATTTGTGGAGTAGCCGCCTCATCAGCGCTGTGGGCCAATACTGAGGCTGATAGGGCGATAGGAGGTGTTTCAAGTCCGAGGTTGGTCAGCGGGACCTTGCAGAGGTCAGTCGAAACCCCAAAGGCTGCGGAGCAATCCCGGATTCTTCCGAAGCACGTGTCATCGGATGAGAACTGTTCTCTGGGAGCTAGGGCAAATCTTGGACGATAGCGCGCTGGGTAGTCTGGCAGCAGCAGCAGCAGCAGCGGCAGCGGCAGCAGATGAAATTTTCGCAGCGACTTGGCTCACCCTAGCAACCTAACAACCTGACAAGGAATTTGGGGAAGCGTGAGACTGAGGGGGATGATGACAAGCCTCGGAGCCAGTCGCTGCAGCAGCATACGCTCGCAGCATGCTTCGACATGGTAAATACAGAGGATTCAGCCTTCATAAGGCGCATCGGAGCATCGGAGCGTGATCCCGCAGTGTTCAGACCCACTGCTGGGAGATCTCTGCTCCAGGGGTCGTCAACGTCGCAGCGACTCGGACATGGGGGATTTGCATGAGGCTGCGGACTTCGCCTCATCTCACCTTTGGTGCTCGCTCCAGCTGCAGCGTAATCTGGCGGCCAGCAAGCAGCCGGTGTAAGGGGGGCATGTAGGTTTTAACACCTTTCTCACCGACTCATGTGCGGATTCCGGGTCGGGATGGCGCATCCCTGAAGCTGAAGTGCGGGCCGAGACGGCAGCCGCAGCGTGGAGGGGGCTCGAGACGCTCGACGCCATGATGCGTGCACACGGCGATGCAGTTGCTGTCTTCACCCGGTGCCTCACAGCGCTGGCTGTGGCTGGACTGCGCGCACTATGGACGCTGAAGCAGCACAGAGGCGTCGCTGTCCGAAGGTTGCTTTTGCCGCCTCCCGGACCCCCACATTCCCCAGGCCCAGACAGTGCTGGGAGGGGTGGTGGGCGAGTGATTGGCTTGGAGGTGTGCTGCTGGTTATCAGGGAGGATCCGGGGAGGGGGGGGTGGAGGGGAGGCAGCACGAGCGCCTTCTTGTTGCTGAGCGGGAGCCACCGCGCCTCGCAGCATGCCAGCATATCAGCATAGCAGCATGCCAGCATAGCAGCATAGCAGCACAGCAGCATAGCAGCACAGCAGCATAGCAGCACAGCAGCATAGCAGCACAGCAGCATAGCAGCATAGCAGCGTAGATAGCAGCATAGCAGCACGTGAGGGCCGAGTAGCATGTGTGGAGCAGGCTGTGGCATCTAATAAGGTGGTTGCGGGCTCGACGAGCAGGCACGCCGAACGGTACTGGAAGGAGTGCGCCGAATGATGGAGGAAGGAGCGCCCCCGTGCCAGCCAGCAGCTCAAGTTAGCTGGGAGCATCTTATCTGGCAAGTCGTGCCTCGCCGATTCTTCACCGTCCGTACACCGCTGCTCTCCAGACAAGAATTAGACAGACTTTGCTGGTCCCACCTCAAAGGAAATTTCTTCAACAAGTCGCCAGCGCAACGCACCACCCTACACCCTAGCAGCGCCGCACTCAGCGCAGCAGACGAGCGCCGGACGAGCCCACCAGCAGCCTCCATCTCCAATCTCCAGTCTCCAGTCTCCAGACGCACCCTCGCACCTGGCAAGCCCACCGACACCGACGCCGACACCGACATCGACATCGACATCGGCACCGACCCGTGGCTTCGACTTCCCTCTCCCGCGCCCTGCTGTGCGTCGCCTGCAATCCACGACCCCGACGCACGCCATCTGCCCGCCTGCAGCAGACATCATTGCCCGACCGGGGTCCCGCTCGCTAGGCCGAATTCTCTTCATCCGCACCACACCCTAGCAGCACCTCCCCTAGCGTTTGAAAAGCCACAGACAGGCCCTCCGAAAGAGACCGAACTGTGGAGAGTGCCAAGACCCCACGTATCTCCCACGCGCGCCTGCTGCCTCCAAAGTTACTTAAGTTTCCTTCTACCCCAACTTCCGCACCTACGTGCCTCCGCCGATCACATGCAACCCTCCACCCAGCAGATAGGTTCCTCCAACCTATCCAGTGTCCTCAACCACGAACCGACACAGCAACAAAACACTTCCCCCCAGACCACTCCCCAGCCGACCACTGCCGACGATCCCATGGCGACGGCTACCGTGAGCCTGATGGCCCCTCTCCTACAGAACGCCCAGCAGGACGAGCAGCGAACCTCTGGCGACCTCCCGCGTCCCTACAAGTGCCCTCTCTGCGACAAGGCCTTCCACCGCCTGGAGCACCAGACTCGCCACATTCGCACCCACACCGGAGAGAAACCCCACGCCTGTACTTTTCCTGGATGCTCAAAGCGCTTCAGCCGCTCCGACGAACTCACCAGGCACTCGCGCATTCACAACAACCCAAACTCCCGCCGAGGCAACAAGCAGCATGCTGCCGCCGCCGCTGCTGTCGCCGCCGGCATCATCGAGCCCAACACCATGGCTCACATGATGCCGCCGCCGTCGAACAAGATCATGTCGCGCTCCGCACCCAGTTCCAACAGTGGATCTCCCAACGTCTCTCCTCCGCACTCCTTCTCCAACTACTCGCCAAATGTGTCTTCGGACCTTGCCTCGTACCGGAATGGCGGCAACGGCAGCAGTCCCAACGGACTGGCACGCAACATCGACCTTCTAGCTGATGCTGCCTCGAGATTAGAGCAAAGGCACGGGCACCATTACTCCTACGCCAGTCGCCATGTCACCAGTCACGGCTATCATCCCTACCAGAACAACCACCGGCTCCCGGGACTTGCGCAGTATGCCTACTCGAGCCAGCCCATGTCGAGATCGCATTCACATGAAGATGACGACCCTTATGCGCACCGAATGACAAAGAAATCGCGGCCCGGATCTCCCCTCTCCACGGCACCTCCCTCACCCACATTCTCGCATGATTCATGCTCACCAACACCGGATCATACCCCGCTTGCAACGCCCGCCCATTCTCCGCGGTTACGACCGCACGGTTTCAACGACGTGCAGCTCCCGCATCTCCGCCACCTGAGCCTCCACCACGTGCCAGCACTCGCGCCGATGGAGCCTTCGACCAACACTGAGGCACCCTACGTTCCTGCTCAGAACTCGGGTGGCCTTCGCATAGGCGACATCATCTCAAAAGCGGAAGGTGCCCAGCGAAAATTACCTATACCGCAAATTCCGAAAGTAGCCGTGCAGGATCTTCTGAACGCGCCAAGCGGACTTTCCTCGGGCAACTCGTCTACGACTGCGTCGGTAGCCGGCAACGACCTCTCGGACCGCTTCTAGTATGCCTCGCGGCACTGCACTGCACTGCACGGAGTTTTGGCGGCATTGTTTGGGTTTCCTTGTTGAGCCTGCGAGCGTTTGAAATTATGTTGGGGATAGAAAGGTGTCGGATTAGGGTGCCGTGAAGCGCACTGGCTACGAGCTCATGATTTCTGGTCGCAAATTCTCCCATAGACTTTCTTATCGTTGGACCGATCATACCCGCGGATGTATCTACCGCCGTTCTGTATCACCACTTCTTGCGATGCTATTTTTCCTTTGTTGAACCACCTGGGCAGCTGCTTATTGGCAGCGCACATACATAGTCTACTAGCTCAGCGCGTAATCAAGCGTCTTCGGCCTACTAAGTCTTCACCCCTTGTTAGTTTGGCATTACGAAATGGAAAGGCAGTGACGTGCTTTGGATGCCAAGTGAGGCAACAGCAGGGTGGCACGCAAGGAATACCGACGCAGCGGGTGAAATGCGGGACTCGCAGCGAATCTTGTTCGGCTTCTAGCTCGCGGATTCTCCCGTCGGTCGAGGAGCAGCACAAAGTCATCCGAGCACGAAACACGACTCGGCACTGTTTACTTACACAGTAGGTGTCGTCCGCCAACCCGAGAGGCAGCAAGGGGTGGGCGGTGAAGGCGACGGGGGGCGCTACACAGCATTCCAGCCCTCTGCGCAACCACACTTGCCCCTCAGCCGGTCAGGCGACGATCACCCCAGCTGCTCTCTCCGCAATCGCACGCCCCGATGTTTCTCACGGCACTGGTGCAGGTACAAGTGTCATCGCAGCCAGGCCCGAGGCAGACCAGTAGGTATCGCGGTGGGCGTGGGTGCCCTCAAATCACCTGCCGAGTTCGGCGCAGCCCACCCCTGGCTGATTGAGCACCAAGTCGGCCTGCCAGCCTGCCAGGTGCCTCACTTCGCCAGACGCTCGGCACTGGTCGGGAGTTGGTGGAGGGTGCGGGTCCTTTTCTGGTGCGGCGCAGGCCCAAACGCGACGCCGCATCCTCAAAAGGGGGCGATGGGATTATTGCGTGGTACGCCGTCTGGGAAAAGTGAATGCACCCCAGACCCGGCGCTCCGCATCCATGCGTGGTCATGATGGCCCCTGCGGCTCTGTCTGTTTCGCAGCCCTTTGCACCTCGTGCACAACATTCCGCCACCCGAGATAAGAGGCGGGAAGATTTCCGTAGCCACACACGCTATCGCAGCCAGCGCAAGCTAGACAGATGGCGCTATGGATGGGCGGAAAAACCAAGATACGGAAACCTTCCCCACGAAAGAAGAAAAAAAAATTAAAAAATCCAGGTTTGTCCGAATCCCGCATGCTACTATAGTATTCTTATCAAGGGGTTACGTTGCTGCGCTGACGTCGGCAGCCAATGTCAGCACGCAACGCGCATGCAACATGTCATATCTCATCCCATCTCATCTCATCTCATCTCATGTCATGTCATCTCATTCCATCGCAGCACGCAACCACCGACGTCTTGTGCGTTTGGGGGTCCTCCAGCACGCAACCATCCAGCTCGATTCACGATACCTAGTGTAAGCGCGCAAAAAAGCTCTGGACGCTAGCAGAAGACTAGCAGAGGACGAGCGCCTATCGATGGCGACATGCCTCATTTCCCGCTCGCAACCTCGAGGCGATGCGATGGCAAAGGATAGGTAGGTAGGTAGTCTATCTCTGCGGCCACCTACCTTTGCCAGCCTTATCGCAAGCGCAACGATGCCCCCCCGCCCCCCTGTAGGCAATCGTATCTAGCGGGCGTGATATGCTTCTAGCCTGGCTCAGCCAGCTCTGGCGGCTTGACGCGGTTCTAGCCTGACTGAACGAGGAATCTTAGCCCGCCCTGTGGCAAGTGTGGGGTCTCCACAGTGGCCAGATGGCGGACATGCAGCATACCCCACCGTCACCAGGCCGTTTCCCGATAGCCGCGTAGCATCTCTCATGCCGCCATCCGCTGGACTATCTATCTACCTATCTGATAGGAACTTGTCACTGCCGAGATGAAACCGGCGCTTGTCGTTGCCAGTTTCATCACCGTCACCAGGTAGATAGGTAGTCTAGTTTACTGACTGCAAATTGCTGCATGTAGCCGACTCGGTCGCCCACGGTCATGCCTCTCCAACCGCCGTCCGTCTCCGTCTCCGTCACATGCCGTCGACGCCAGCGCCAATAGGGCAACTCCAGCGGTGCGTACGGGTATTGCCCAACACGCCTCAAACAGCCCGTCGCCAGCGGTTTGGAAATCGAATGCGACTCTACATGTCGGATCATCGCGCGCGCCTTCGTCTAGCACCCTCACGCACGGCCAGGCGCGTCGTCACGTCTCTCATTCTTCCAAGGTTTCGAGCTTCATATACGTGCATATGCACGCAGCACCTACGCTTGATCGCCTCGCAGTGCAGCATCGTGTCCTACTGGCCGATAAATACCAAACGCAGACGGTGCTCTACCAGGTCTCTGGTACTCGCTTCGTTGCCCGCGTCCAGCTGTCGCTTGCGCAACGGTTACTGTCGAGCTCATCTCGAAGGTGCCTGTGCGTCTGAGAGATGCTGTGATTGCACCATCGATCCGATGCTGTCCCAAACCTCTGAACGTCATTGTCGACGATAGTGTCCCCTTTTCCCTGATTGACCACTTGTTCTCTTGCCAGTAGGTATCACGTCACTCTGGGGTCCCTAGTGTCCGTTTCCCCGTGGGAGTGCCGCACTGCCTCGGCCAACTACAACGTGCACGAACGTCTCCAGTCGGCTAGCCTCTAGGTATGCGATGTTTCCACCGGCGGGTGGATGTGGCTTGACGGGCGGGTGTGTTTCCTCTTCCATGTTGGTCACGAAACGGCTTAAACAACACCAACACTAAAAGACGACACGTCTCTCTGCTCAGACATGAAGAGCTCTGCGCGCAAGGGTGCAAAAAAAAAGAAAAAAAAAGTGGGAATATAGCCGCGGTTGTTCATGAGTAGGTAGTAGCAGCTGCCGTCTGCATTGAAAGCTTCATGAGTCACCCACCCGACTAGACCATGACCCACGGGGTCCGGATAAGCCAAGCCCACAAAAAGAAATTGACGGAAACATACAACAGCGGGGATTCTCGCGCCCTCACGGATCGCAATACTAATCCGCCGGTATCCTGCTTGAGTACCGCTGAGCGGACGGGAAGCGCTATGTTCAGGATCCAATGGTCGTATGTGGAAGAGGGTGTCAATTACAACGTACATGTCGCTTGTGAAACGTCTGCAAGTCAAACTAGCACATGCTTTGCGAAACGCCTGCAGGTCAAACTAGCACATGCTTTGCGAAACGCCTGCAAGTCAAACTAGCACATGCTTTGCGAAACGCCTGCAAGTCAAACTGTGCTAGCACATGCTTTGCGGAGTCCTCCGAAGCTGTGTCCTGCATGTGCATGTCTGCTGTTCGAATACCTGGTATTCCAATTTGCACGTGACCCTGCTGCCCAGCAAAGAGTACATGATCTCCACCCGCCAAACCACCTCACAGGCACGTTTTATAGTAGCCATCTTGCTCGAGGTCCAATCGACCATATCAAGCCATTCTCGGACCAGGATCCTACCGCTGCAACGTTCCAGAACATGCACGCAGTGTTCCATGGCTACGCTGCAAACCCCACTCCCCTCTAGCACATCACTTCCCTCGCCGTCCTTCTGCACAGTACATCCATCAACCGTACATGAACATCAGCGCCACCCCTCCCTCGCAGACGCACCTCAATCAAGCACGCCGATCCGTGCATCCTCCCATGCACGCCCTCCCCCAGCTCGTATATCCCACAGCACCCCGTTTAGCCTCAGTGGAAGCGCAGCGAGCAGAGTACCATCACGTACCTACCTCAATCTCCAGTGCGCATGCGTGCGCCAGCGACCTGACCCCGCGCCCACGTTGGATAGACGAGGCCACGGACGCACGTCAGACGGACGCACCGTTGCAGCATGCGTCGGCGTCGGTCCCTGAATCGAAACCTTTTTTTTTTTTCTTTCTTCTTCCCTTGTTGAGCTCCGTCCTGCGCGGGGCGAGATTGTCCGTGGCGTTACCGCGACGTGGGCCTGCGAGGTAGGTAGACTATCTAGTCTACTATTTTTTCTTTGTTCGACGAGTACCTAGATGCCTTACCTAGTACCTACCTGCCTACCTAGCCGCCTTCACATGCCAGCCCCGTCCGGTCCGTCGCCTGATAACCTATTCATGCTCCCTCCATCGTGTGCAACGTCGCGATAGGACGTCGCCGACGCCGCTGCCGCCGCCGCATGAATCGCTATCAAAGCCATGCTCGAGTTTCATATCCGTGAATCCTACCCCATTCTCAACGCAGCAATCGCACATCCCCGAAAGCGTAGTTCCTGCGTGCCGTCCTCAATCCCATCGATGGAGGGATGGAGGGATGGACTAGCGCACCTGCCATCGCATGCCGCGCCCAGGGCGGGCGCAGGAATGGGAATGCATCGGGCACTGCCATCCGCCTTCGCCCATCCCCTCGTCGCACTGACGTGATGGTGAAGCGACCCGACCCGAGCCGTGCTCCGTCGCTTTGCTGCTGCGAGACGGTCTAGAGCGTCAGGTTGCCGCGCACTCCGAGGGACGCGGGACGAGGGACGCGGTAGGTACCATTGCTGCGAAAAACTCGTGGGCGGACTATCGATGCTTCCGCCGAGGTCCCTCGCTGCCGTGCCTGCCTGTGGTCCCTGACGCGGTTCGGACGTTCCGATACCCCAGCGCCCCCGTTGACTTTCGCCCGCTCGCTGCTCGGTACGATGGGCGCGAAGCACAATCAGAATGGGAATGTGGAGCAGACGTAGGTAGTCGTACCGGTACGAGATTGGGAAATGCACCCGGGTGGGTACTGCGAGATGGGTGGGGGGGATTCTCCGAGACTTCTTGCCCTGAGGACGCGTCGATGGGTCGGACGGAAAAGCAGGTCCAATGCTCAAGCACGTGCGAAGGGGGGTCAATAGATGGAAAATCCATTGCCCCTGAGGATCGCGGAATAATGTGCCCCTCCACAGGTGCAGTTTGGTCCAAGTCCAGTGCGTCCGAAAACTGCCTTCCACTTCCCTTGCTTCTTCTTCGTATGCTCGGCTGACCCCCAGGCAAACGTCTATCCGGAAGTCACTCCACACGCACATACATGCATACATACGTATACACACACATACGTACATACGTACATACATGCATACGTACATACGTACATACATGCATACGTACATACGGCCCGAACGCACACCCTCCCCATCCCAAGCACCTCCACCTTCGCATCCCCCTCCCGCCATCCCGCACTTTCCAAACCTTCCTCGTCCCTCCCTCGTCCCTTGCCCTCCCCCTCCCTCCCTCCCTCCCTCGATCTCGCCCGCCTCGCTTCGACCCGCACCGATGACCATCCCATCCGTCCCTGCAACGCCGTCCCGACGCACCTGCACACCCGCACCTTCTCCTTCTCCTTCCTTCCTCCCCCTCCTCTCCAGCGCGACGAATCGCACACAAGAGCAGCACACCTCCCTCCCCGCGCTGTTCTGTTGAGCGCAGACCCAGGTTCGGAAGAGCGCGCAGGGCTCGTCTCGGGTGATGCGTCTTAATCTACTTGCTGTGGGTCCACGTGACTGCGTGCTTGGGGAGTTGTTTGGTGCTGGAGGGGAGACGACGAGCACGTTGAGAGGTAGGCGGGCGGGCGGGCGGGCAGTTGTCTGGCTGGATGAAATGAACGCAGGACGGGACGGCTGTATGTAGACACGGAGGGCCAGCGACGATCAGCGCAGCGTGTCTGCCTGCCTGCCTGCCTGCTCAACATGCGCGGGGCGCTTTGTCTGCTCGCGACTCCAAGACGTCGCATCTTAGCAGAGGACATGATGTGACCTCATCTCGTGTGACCCCGCCAGTCTAGAATAAACGCAGGGTCGTATGCCTACCTTACCTACCTCCTCCCCCACTGACACGAAAACGCCGCCGCGTTTTGTCACGTCCAGGAACAATGGACGCATGATACGGGTCCCCCCACGACGCAGCCACATCACATCGACCGCCAGGGCAAAGCGATGGCGAGCGCAAGAGTTAGGAAGCTGGGCAGGCATCAAATCTCGTGACTTTGGCCTCTCCTTGAAGGCACATGTTGCGAGGTCACCGCATACCGTCCGCTGACGATCGAACACCTCGTCTGCATCGCATCGCGATCACGCTTCAACTCCGCAATGGCATGCCATAGCGTCGTCCTTCGATCCCGATGCCTATTCGAGGGCGGTAAACCGACCTTGCACCGCTCTCGTAACCTTCCTCCCGTCCCCGAAGCCACTCAAGTCCCGCGTGGCCCGTCGAGCAACAAGCCTTGCCCTCCACACCGACTCCCTCGCCCTACCGTACCCCAAGGTCCGAGTCCTAGTTGACACAACGTGACAGCAAAGCATAGCGCGCGTCGCGAGGTGATCCAACACCATTCCTTTTCGCCCAGCCCTTGTCCAGTCCTCCGCAATGCCGCTCCCGGCCGACTCTAGACGCGCTTTTCAGCCATCGATAACCAGCACCCCACGCGCCTTGTCATACAATTTCGCATGCCCTCCTCGTCGCCTACCAGGTAAGAAATGGAAAATTTTGCGCAAGCGGGCGAGATCTGCGCAAGCGGTCCACGAGGCTTCTTCACACTACCGCCACTGCCGGCAGAAGCGGTCACCTGCTCCCGCTGTATTCACCCTATCTCTGCCAAGACCGGGGTCGGGATTCTCCAGCTTTCGTCGACGCGATAGGGCATACGAAAGCCAGATGTAAGCTTGGTCAAAGTGCCGACGTAGCAGCGTTGCGCGACCCCCGTCTTTCGTGTTCGGACATCGTGAGCATGATGCGTGGGGTATCTGCTTCTGTGCAACACGATACGTAAGGTGTCGTCAAGTCGCAACTCGCGTAGCCTTAGCTGCAGCGCCGATACACTGCGGTGTAGGAGTGCGGTGAAGAGATACGTTCACTCCGTTCCGTATACCCGCTGTATGCGCTGAGATACTGCGCTCCCTTCCTTCTTCGCTTTGTCCCCGCTTAACGACGGCACAAAAGGCAACTGCTCTTCTCGGACTCACAGCACTAACTTCCATTAGTGGTGCTACAGGATAAACATATGTCGGCCGGAGAGACCAAGTAAGTCGGACCCGATCTACCAACTTTCATGTTGTGTTCCATCTTTGTGGCTAGCCTTCGGACCATACGTTCCTTTCTGCTAAAAGTTTATTTTTTCAGTGCCGGAGGATCGCTGAGCAACCATTTTCCCGTCCAATAGGGATAGGTGTATCAGGCTTCCTATTTTGCCCAGACCGCCCCTGAAGCAAATTGTGTGGCCTTTTGCCAGCCCCCACGCGAGCTTGGATCCCAACTCGTCTCCGGACCCTCAGCCACAGATGCGGGGCACTCCAAGAACGGGTTCATTTCAGCCGTGTCCCGGCACGCTGGATCCCGGCGTCTTCCCCGAACCATGCGACAGCTGCCTGTGCTTACGATGCTTGTAGACGTGGGTTACAAGGTCGGGATGAGGACCGCCCCAGGCTTTCGGCCCCGTACTGCGCGCGCCGCGCTTTCTAGAATCGTGGAAATGCTGGGCATAGCATCTTTCTCACAATGCCGCAAAGCACTCGTCGTGCATTTGCCACCGGAAGAATGCCAATGTTGACTTCTCGTCCAATGCTAAAATATCGCTTCCACGCGAGGATCATTAGCAGGACGAGCTTGAACCGGTGGTTAAGCATCCGTGGCCTAAGTATTGTTCATTGGGATCATTGGGCTTGGTTGCGGACAAGAAACTGCATCTGCCGTGCTGCTGAGGTGAGTGAGACATGATTCGACGTTGTCAAGGTGTTGCGCTGGGATGCGAGATCTCCGCAGTTGGTGCCTGTCAACCCCACACGGCAGAATAGATGGAACCTTAGGAACGGGTCTTGGGGCGGTCCACCTTGATTCAACCCTCAGGGATGTTATATATCCATGCTCTTGGTCAGAAGAGATAACATCCCGGTGGTGTGAGAGCAGGTGAGCTCAGATATCTATTTTGAGGTGCTGATAAGCACCGTTGAGGCGTAGATTCTCGACCGCAAGGACGCTGACGCCGAGATTGAGTTAATCAATATCTACCAGGCGGCAGTGCGCATTCGGAGACCGTGTATGCGCCGAGTACCCAAGGCTAGTCAAGGTGTCGGCGGTCGTATCACCCTGTCGTGCTCCTCTGCAAGGCTTGCAATCGCAATCGTAGGTCCGTCATCTAGAGATGCTGCAAGAGCAGTTGCACCAGATATCGCAGGGTCGCCGTCCGCTACGGTGGGTTCTTCGCCTATCAAAAATCCTTCGGCAGCGACTTCGTCATCCTCCATCCAGTCGTAAAGTTCATCCGAGTCGGGTTCTTCCCCGCCTTCGTCTATCTCCGCAAAGCGTCGCTTGGGCGGTCTCGCTTCCGAAGAAAAGACGGGTGCAGCAATATCGACTGCAGCTATGTTGATGTTCCGAAGGCCTTTCTGTAACAGGTCAGCGGGTGATCGCCACACGAGAACTATATGCGTTGCTGATATTGTAGGCTCTGCGGGTACTAGATTAACTCACTTTCTCAACAGCAAACGGGACTACCGTGCCGACACCACCATCGTCGGCCAGACTCACGCCATTAGCTTTCAGGACACCTGCAAACCGGGTTTTCTGCATTCTCGCGGAATCTGCATTGGCCCACTTCCCTTGCCCCGGCACCCAATCCCTGAACAAAACCAAACGAGTGGATACGCCGTTCTCCCACTCTGCGCCTGATATTGCAGGAACCAAAAGAGCCCTAGAACCGGCACGTATGCGGGTGATGGTCTGAGACGTGAGGAGCAGCGCGATGTCGTGCATAGCAGCCAATTTAGTGAGCGTTGAGATCAGCTCGTTCATTACTGCAAATTTGCGGCCCGCAGCCCAGCGCGCCTGGTCACTTCGGTTCTTGACCGCGCGGTCATCAGCATTGCGGGGATATGCGTTGTCGAACAGGGTTGATATTGAGTCGATAACGATGAGACTTGTGTTTGGCGGCGGAAACGAAGTGGGCGGATGCATGACTAGAGCCAGCAAATGCGCGAGCGTTGGGACTGCGTAGTGATGGAAGTGGCTTCGCATCTCATCTGGAGAGATTCTGGGTGTGCCAGGTACCTTCGGCGGCGCTGTGGATGCCTGCAGTACCGGGTCGCCGTCTGCAAGCAGGACATTTGTGAAGCGCTGAGGCACCAAGGGAGCACAGGCTGCGTCTGCATGCAATTAGCCTCTGTCACTTCGCGCAGGTCGCGCCGTGCAACTCCGATGGCACTGGATACTGACCAAGCCAGACCACCTTCTGTCCTTCACGCAATGCGCTCACTGCTGCCTGAATGCTTCCGTCCATCAGTAGCTGCGACTCAATATAGGCAAAGTGCGAGGTCTGTAATTACCCAAAAGCCGTCTTGCCTACACCAGGCGGGCCGAAAATCTCGGTGACCTTCCCGCGCACGTATCCGCCTGCAATGGCTCGGCCTGGCAGTCCATGGGGAGCGAGGTGTTTGTCGAGCTGTGGAAGGCCGGTACAGACAGTGTGGGAGCCTCGGGCGTGCAGCGTCTCGAGGGCCTGGGAGGCTATTACGGTAGGTAGTCGATCTGAAGTAGCGTTAGATTAAGCACCCAATTGACTGATTCTCTTTTTCTACGTACGAGACGACTGCGGCGCCGAAGACGATAGCATGCCTACATCGCGGCTGGCCTTGATGTGGGTGGGCATCGCATGTGCGGGAGAACTCGAAGTGATTAGGCGGGTCTCGTGATTCTATACCGCGAGCGCGATGTGTCGCGCGACACGTGTTGTTCACTCATTGCAAGTGACTTGTAGTGTTGTTGAAACATCGTGAGGGTGAGCTCCGCGCCGCTAATTTCAACCCATGACGCTGCCCAGTAACACGGCGGCAGGCGCATGACTCGTGACACGACAAGCTTCTCCGCAACGGAGACACTTACGTGAAGTCATGCTCCGACCCAGGCTTCAACAACATCTTGCCCATTTCTGCCGTTTTTAGACACACGGAAAGAGCATTTGGAAGAGCTAGATCTGTCATCGACGCGGGTATAAACTTGGTTCGACTCCGCTTCCGCTCGAAGACCCTGAGTCACCGAGTGACCGTTACCTACCTACCGTACCGGCCGTAGGATTCCCATTCCGACATGCTGCGGTGATATCACGCACTACTACGTAAAACACAACTTAGTCTTGCGCGAAGACTTTTGTCCAGGCCTGCAGGCGAGCTCAGCAGCGCGCACAGCTCCGTCGTGTATCAAAGGTTCCCATTACCACGCGACAACTTCCACATCCGCACCAATGGCCAACTCTAACCCTCTCGATTTCATTCTTAGCTCGATAGAGAAGACATGGCACGATCTTGGCGTTCGAGCAACGCCTCTTGCTCTTTTGACCACTTCACTTGCCCTCCTCTTTCCTATCATATCGCTCTACGTCCTCGCTCTTTCCCAGCGCGAAAAGCCTATCCCTCCCCCCGCCGGCTGCAGTAAACTCAACAAAAGCGGTACCTCCAATTTAGCCGACCAATTTGCTAAGAATTACGACGATGGTGGCGAGCCATCCGTATCGAACACCTGGAAAGTGAAAGCGTTGATGGTTTACCCGCTGAAGAGTTGTGCAGGCGTGGAACTCGACAAAGCCGAAGTTGGCCACACGGGCTTGAAGTATGACCGACAGTTCACGTTCGCACAGCAGGTGACATCGTTGCCTACTCTGGAAGGCAAAGTCGAGAGCGAATGGACGTTCATCACCCTGAGACAGTTTCCTCGACTCGCAAAGGTAGAGGTCGAGATGTGGGTTCCAGATCCCGTAGCACCCGGATATGACAAGGATAGTGAATGGGTGAAGAGCGACGGCTGTATCGTAGCGCGCTTTCCATTCAGCCCTGATCTGGAGTTCAGCGTCGCTGGTATCAAGAACTACGGCAAGATCCTAGCTGCCAAGTTGGGAGGCAAGTCCGAGCCCATGGTAGAGATCCGGATACCTTTCAACCCGAAAAAGGACACGATCAAAGCCAGAGGATACCGGAAAGAGCCGGTGAAGATCTTCGGTGATGTACCTGTAGCGTTGAATGTGGGCTGCGACCTACCCGACGAGACGGTGGACCAATTGAAGTATATCCTCGGTGTGTCGAATCCATTGACTATCTTCCGAATCGATCCCGAAAGTCCCAGGCTAGTCTTGCAAAACGCCCCGAAGAAAGAAGATGTGGGTTTCCAGACCGCAATCGGGATGCAAGATGCTGTACGTAGATTCCCTTTCTTTCACAGCGCGCCAATGTTCCTTCAAATCTAACCCAAATCTTTGAACAGCATCCGGTCCAAATTCAAAACCTCGCTTCCATCCACGACGTCTCCTCCAGAGTGCCTTCCCACTTCCGGCCCCTCAACGCCCTACGCTATCGCCCTAACATCATCTTCACCGGTCCTCCCGCTTTCGAGGAAGACAGTTGGAAAAAGGTAGGAGCAATCACACGTGAGGTTATTTCAACGATTCCAACTGACCTGCTCTAGGCTCGCTTCGGCTCCCTTCTTCTAGATATCTCATGCCGCACCACTCGTTGCAAGCTTCCAAACGTCGACCCATTAACCGGGATAGCGGACCGCAACGAACCAGGTACTACAATGCGCAAGTACAGGGTCGTTGACGAGGGGAGCAAGGCTGCCTGCTTGGGCATGCAGGTCACACCGCTAGATGAAGGTATCCTTAGTGTGGGGGAGGAAATCGAAATTCTGGAAACGGGCGAGCATTACTTTATCGAGTAGTGTGTAAATATCTGGAGCTCAAATGCAGATCACGTACAAGAGTCGGCATCCCATTTTTCGAATCGGTATTATTTCCAGACTGTCCAGGTTTCTCCATAAATGCTCAGAATTGCCGAAGTTTCAGTTAAACATGTCTTTAAGAATGCAAGTTGACGGATTTTTTTTTAAAACATGGCTTATGTCTTGATATAATTGATTCGGCCAGGAATCAGGTTCCTTAAAGGAAATTCGCAGACACTGACAAAAATATCCCTAAATCGAAAACCAACCACAACTCGCCCATATGCCGTCTATCCCTGGGCAATATACAGCAATAGAGCTTCTACCAATTGTGACGGCCAACAAATGTTTAGGCGATGTTTCAATCAAATTGGGTGATAATCTTTTGCAAGACTTATGATTAGCCTCTACTTGCAATTGGTATAGCAGGAGAGTATACTTTCCCTAACAACGCTTAGACTTGACCCCTAGCAAGCGATCACACTAGAGGTTAACTATTTTTTCCTTGTCGTCTCTTTGAATGTGTATCCAGGCATATCTCAAAACAGGCAAGCGCGCTAGACGACTGCGTGCTTAAAGGCTGTTGCAAAGTGCTCGCCTTAATTTTGATCATCAACCTTGGAAGGATCTGGGAAAGCCCGGTTAAGGAGGCCTAGAATCAATCTGCAATTCTTAGCTAATTGTGAGGCGTTAACAGTTAGAATTTGGATGCTACAAGTATCTATTAAGAGCATTTGCAGAAGTAGGGACAGCCTGGGGGCTAGCCTTCTTGCTCCACCTGGTCCTTTGAAACTTGTACGATGGCTGTTAGCTTTTAGAACAAAGGGGCTACTACTGCGTAGCTGGCTGCCTAATGCCACTCCCTAGTGATAATGCATGTTGTGCTAGAGATCCGGGCAAGTACACACAGCAGATCTATGTATGCGCTGTGGAGTGAGGTAAAGAAAGCAAAGAGAGTTCTCCATTCAAAAAGTGCTAAATACAATCTCGCGAGCGATAGACTTGAGCGCGCAGACATTGTACCAGCGAGTCAGACGTTCCATTGAGGTGAATAGAGCCACTGCAGCGATTTCTAACGCAATTGGACTGCAATTTGCCTTCTAATCTTCTTCTCTTCCGAGAGTCATTCTTACATGGATTTGATATTGGGTCGTGAGAAGGTATTCATGGATCATGGTACTGATGATATACGACGCCTCCGAGCAGAAGAAATGCATACAAGCGGTTGGGAAATGTCCCCGAAGACTGCAGAATGTCTTGGAACCGGTTTGATCCTCCCTCCTGTTCAAGGTAGCTACCATCTGATTACAAGCAGAATCTCAGCAATCAAAAGGTGTTTCGGGCTTGGATGATCAGAAGTGTAAAACTATACCGCTTTTTTCCATGTGATTGTCAAGACTAAC
The DNA here is from genome assembly GCA_015832175.1 of Paraphaeosphaeria minitans. Lineage (NCBI taxonomy): Eukaryota > Fungi > Ascomycota > Dothideomycetes > Pleosporales > Didymosphaeriaceae > Paraphaeosphaeria > Paraphaeosphaeria minitans. The sequence goes on from WJXW01000007.1 coordinate 2,234,680, forward strand.
CTCATAAAACCATTGCACGGCAGCGCCTCTGGCCATCTTGGTATGGTTACATTTATCAAGGGTTTCAGATAAAACTGCACAAATCTGCATGTTTCTCGCTCCACGCAAAGTTTAAAGAGCTGAATGCAAAGAACTGCTGAGCCAGAAGCTAGCCCTCGTCAGAGCTTCGCATAGGTGAGTCGCCATCAGAGTCGATTGTGCTATGTACATTCGCACTGTCACGGAACAGTTCGGCCTCACCAACATCCACTATCAATCCAGGAGCTCGGCTTTCACTTCCAACGCTTTGGCCCTTTGATATTACCTACGGTTGCCAGGTGACCTGTCTTTCTTCAATCCAAGACATGATCAAATGTGTCTTACTGGCACAGGCAATCCGTGCGTACTGTTTCGACGGGGTCCTCAGGCAGGGGTGTGAGTGTACCAGGAAGACCACGCAGCGATCCGCTCAGAGACTTTCAGTGATGTGCCGTTTGTTAGATAGCATGACGATCCTGAGCGACTTCCATAGACCGAAGTTGACGAGATATCTCATTCAAGCCTGGAGCCGCCTGATACCGCATTGCTCATCCTAAGGTAACCCAGGGTTCCAAAACTTCTGACTGAGCAGGTCAACCCAGTCTAGCCAAGGTGTCCAGGAAGTGTTTCATGGTAAGTAGAGGACACTTCCCCCCCTCCTTTGGTGTATGCTCAAGAGATTTGTCGACCCGATACGAGGCGGCTCAGAAGAAGAGGTAACCCCATTTCGCGGCAAACGCTTTCTTGATCTTCCACGCTTTGGGATCCCAAGGAGCTCTGCCTTGAATGATCTCGAAACTCGGCATCAACGACAGATCCTTCATAAAGTCTTCGTCGTCAATCACACCACTGAGCGATATGAGGGAGTCTCGCATCTTTGGAAATGGAAAGCGATCTATCCAGCGCGGGTGTATCGTGATCAGCTGCAGCTCTGTTGGGTGTAGTGCCGCTGGAACTTCCGGACCGACCGGATCGGATTTCGCAGGCACCACCGCGGAACAGGGAATCCTCAAACATATGCCGTTGATGTACAGTGCGCCATGAAAAGTTAACGGATACTCGGGTGATATTGGTGAGGACATGGACGTCGGAAGGGGGTTGGTAAGGACGTCCGGGATGGGGAGTTTTGCAAGGTGATCCGGTATGAAATCCTCAAAACAAGACGATGGTGAAGCAGACGAAGAGTACATGCTTGTGTCCACATCCGGCATCAAAGGCACCATATCGAGAGCACCGGCAGCAGTAACCAGCCAGCAGTCGGCTTCTGGTTGTAGGAGAGCGCTGGGATCATTCGGTTGGTGCTGTGTGACGACCCCTCTCCGCGTTTCATCTTCCACGCTCTTCCGTTTCGCATGAATCTTTGCTTCGCGAAGCCGTTGACCTATGCCCCTGCCAATTAGCTTTCTGTGCCAATCCAATTTGGGTTCCCGAGATCCGATGGTGCTGGCAGCAGATAACAATCCCTTCCCTGAAGCGATCAGGTTCTGTTAAGATTGAGGGCTGCATATCATGCCCTGAACAGAATATGGAAGAAATCATCTTCTAGATCACATCCAACCACCACTGGGCTCCTCGGCCAACATTAGGGTGACTTACGCCGTGCTCTTTGCGCTAATCTGTCTTGAATCTTCTTTCTTTCCTTTGCGTCTTGGACGTTTCGCCAATCATCTTCGCTGGGATTTGTTCTGCGTGTCATAATCTTCGAATACTGCCTTGCTTCAATTATGGGTTCTAACATCTCAGGGCGGAATTGAAGCAAGAGGTCAGAAAGTGAAATGCAAAAATTGCTTACCAATATCATTCCCAAAAAGAAGTAGCGCGTGCGTTAGTGCATGTTAGGTTAGCTCTAGGTGCTGACATCCACCTAGTTACAGACTACATCGATATACATGCCTATTTGGTAGTATCGTGAGATCTCTTCTTCCAATCCCCTCGAAACAGTATTCGCTCAGACTTAGCCTACTCTGGGCTTACTCTGCTTTATTGGACCCACCCAGGCGTTGAAAAGGACAGTCAGTTTCTGAAACTCTTCATAATCGGAGCACCAATGCGACGGAAAGTAGTTTGCAAGAGAATTCGCAGCCACGCGAGAGATTTCAAGTTCGAGGAACACACCCACTTTTTAAGGTTGTCCAGCCACCTACCCGTTCCCGGCATTGAACGACACTGTTGTCATCGTATCGCGAAGTCCTCATCGCCTCATCCAAACTGGGACATCCTTTCTGGGGCAGCGGACAACCCCAAGGATGAGACTGGGGATCATACGCCGCTAGGCCTCAAGCACACCTGAAACAGAGCGCTATCATCACGTGACCGCAAATGTTGCACATCTCGAACCTTCCGCAGCCCCGAAAGAGAAGTCAAACGCCCAGACGGTGGAAATCTCGCAGGGATCATGCCAACACTTGGCGTGGCGTCACCACAGAACATGTAACCGTCGGGGCGCAACTTTCGAAACCCTCAACGCATAAGGTGCCTGTGGCGAGACCGTGTGATCTGACGGGAACGCGCGAATGGCTATATAGGTAGAAGCAGGTTGCTGGAGATCATGCGTTTGGTGCTCTGTCGACAAGAACATTGCCTCCTGAAGACCTACGCACCCTGACGCCGCTTACACATTCGTTGCCCTGGGACGATATCTGACAATAGCAATGTGGTCCCTCTTCGTCGCCGTCTTTGCCGTTGCAGCCGCGTGCGCTTCATGTTCGCCAGCAGCACCGATGTCGGGTGCAATGACAAAGTCAATGGCGACTCCTGCACCTCCCGCCGGGCCTACCGGTCCTACCGTTGGCCAGGAAGCAGCAGTCAATGTGTTGAGCGTAGGATCGTGTCCGGTACGTCTCCCAGTGTACTTTGCGCATGGTTGGGAACAAGCATGCTGATGCGTGTGCAGCAAGAGTGCTGGAACGAAAGCGCAGCACAAGTCGGTTGCGACCCGAACGCAGATGACAGCTGCTTGTGTGACCCCTTCTTCGACGCCGTCACGACATGCGTGTCGCAAACATGCAGCACGGGCGATAGTCTACGTGAGTACTTGGCTACACCCACTGAGAGGCGTACTGACATTCTTCTCAGAGGTTCTCAACACCCTGGAACCGCTGTGCTAGTAGCGCCTTGTAAATTGGAATAAGCGACGAACGAAAGTACGAACGATGACCAGAGAGGCTAAGAGAGGCGGCTTTGCGATTAGATACCCTAGATGGCCGAATGGAATGAATTTCTCCCTCGTTGGCCAAGTCAGCGAACCTTTCGTTCCTGAGTGATCTGGGATCGCGAATGTCAAACATACTCTTCCCTGGCGGCGAGTGATAACCCCAAAGGCTTTAGGAAGGCACCGCATTGTAGAAGGCTTGTTCAGGATTAATAAGAGACAACGCCGCTTACAAGTGCCAAATACTCTTGAGTACATGGGGACACCCGGAGTACGCTGTTACGCTACCGTTCTGAACACTCGCAGCAGTGCAAGTCACCCCAGGACACGTTGACCGTCAACCAACCCAATGAGGTTTCGATGCTGACGAAGAACTAGGTGAATGGAAATATCGACACAGGCGAGAACACGAAGCGTGAACTGTAGGTCGTTTTGTTCAACACGGGACAATAGAAGAACCATACTTTTCTACCAACCTAGCCCCCATTCTACATCCTTCACCCCCCCCCCCCTAACAACTCGGCCCATCCTTCGCCTCCGCGCTCAACTTCTCATAATTCTTCCTCTCGTGCTCCATGATCGCCTGCACCTTCTTCGCACTCGCACTGCTCGCATCAAACCTGTACCCAACCCACTCCTTGACCAGCCGCCGCGCAAGCTCGATCCCAATCACGCGCTCCCCCATGCACAGCACCTGCGCGTCGTTTGACAGAACCGCGCGCTCGACGCTGAAGCCATCGTGCGCGGTGACGGCGCGGATCCCGGGGACTTTGTTCGCGGAGATGGCGACGCCGAGGCCGGTACCGCAGATGAGGACGGCGCGGTCGGCTTTGCCTTGGGCGACGAGCTGGGCCGCGTCGACGGCGATGTGCGGGTACGCCGTCTTGTCCGTGTTCTCGGGGACGCCAACGTCGGTGACGGAGGCTACGCGGGGGTCGGCTTCGAGGTCTTTGATGATGGCTTTTTTGTACGAGACGCCCGCGTCGTCGCAGCCGATGGCGATGCGGAGGGGTTGTTGGTCTGCCATTTCGCGCACGTGCAAGGGGTATGCGTAGGAGGTGTAGGTCGGAGAGACGAGGGAAATCACAGCTCGCTCGTGTCGTACGTGTCTTCTATGTTGCCGGTGGTCCTCTTGACTTTAACCGTCCTTGCACCGGTGCCCTTCTCCGATTTATGGATCTCGGTATGCACTTCGCCTTCCACGCTGTGCACTTTCTTCCCGGTGCCGTCGACGACACCTTCGACCGTGCGATTGACCGCCTGTTCGAACGGCTTCGTGATAATAGACAGATCTGTGTGTCCTACGGTAGGTCCGGAGCTCTCGAAGACCTTGACCTTGTCCTTGCCTTCCTTGCTGTGGTCTTCGACACGTTGGTAGATGTGATCTGCGTTGGAGTCGAGGTTGAGTGAGAAGAGGGCGCGTTTGGGAGCCATTGTTGGGGGGTCTTTGTGTATTATACGATGTCAGGATGAATGTCAAGCAGTGGTGGGGCAGGCGTCGGCGCGAGCACTTCGGGAGTGTGGAGGGATGGCTCAATCAGGGAAGCCGGCCCACACCCCGCATTCCTCTGCCTCGTCACGTGGAGTATCGACTGGTCCTCGACGCGAAGCACCTCGCCTCGAGGTCTGTGAATTTTGGTGTACGCTAGTACAACGCTTGACGACTGATGATGCATAATAATTATAAAGTACATAGAACCTTGTCCCAGACCGACCTCCATGGGTACAGCCATTTTCGTAGTACCTGACCAGGTGTAACTGCACAAACACCCCCTATGTTGCATCGAAAAACGCCCTGCTAATAGCTAACCGCATAATTGCACCTAGATCATATGCTCGAGACAAATCAGATAGCTGCCAAAGCGAAAAAATTACCTGGTATATCACTGCAAGCCTGCGTGGTACAGTGCGTTCTGGAACGTCTCTGCGCCGTCGCCATTGCCGTTGAAGCCAAAGAAGTTGAACCTTTAATGCACGAAAGTCAGTATCGCATCAATGTAACTGTACAAGGAAGGTGGGTCGTTTATAGCTGTGGAAATCGGAAAAGGCGTTGATGCCGAAAGATTTGATTAACATACCAGTCTTCTACGTTCAACGTCGTGGGCACCATGGGATTCTGTCGTCCATTGCTGCTATTGCTCCAGTTGTCGTCGGCTGAAGCATTTTGCTGATTCTGCTGCATCGTATCCACCTGTTGGTGCCATGCTTGGGGATTGTTGTGATCGAAGCCTGGCATCGACGTGCCACCTTGCATTTGCTGCTGGGACGGCATGGGTTGTTGGTTCGGGTCGTTGCTCGCCGGATGCATTGCCATCGTTTGTGGTCGCGACAACGCAGGGTCGACAAGACTATGATTCTGCGATGGCGACTGCTGTTGGATGCTGAGATTCGACTCTGCAGGGAAGAGCTGATCAGGTTGGAAGTTCTGCCACAACTCCTGGGAAATATTAGGCGATTGGCGTGTAACCAAGAACAAATCCGGAGGCGTGCCAGGATATGAATACGACGGATTGAATGGCGTCGTAGGCCGTGTTCCAGATCGCGATGGTCCCATGAAAGCATCGTTGTTCTGGCGTAACATATGTGGTGACCCGTGTGTGATCTGTGGCATTTGTGGCACTTGCGGCAAGTCTCGAGAAGGGGTTACAGCAGGCGTCTGTGGCCTCGAACGCTCATAGGACACTTGCGGGGCTGGAGGACCGTTGACTTGGGGGAAGCCTCCAAAGTCCATATCGTCGAATTTCCGCTTCTGCGCGGCTTCTTGTGCGGGTTTGGGGGGCGGTTGAGGCATCGAGTGTTTGTTCTTCTGATGTCGCTTACCGGCGGCTTTCTGTAAGCGCTCCTCCAGATGTTTGTTGCCCAGTATAGATTCAAACAAAGTGTGCACCATCTTAGCCACAAGCCACACCTTCGAGACCTCCTTGAGCGCGTCCATGCATATTTGCAGCCGTTGTTCCGTAGCTGACACGATCGACTTGTTCGAGGAGCGCATTTGATAGACGTGCATGATCAAGGCGGAGAACAAGCTATATACTATGAATGCGGGTGTGTACCGGATTTCGTTGTGCGCGCGAAGATTCTCAACGATGGAGGTGATCATGGCAGCTGCTTGGTAAGCAATCGTCCGAGAAGGATAGGCGTGTTCGTCGAATCCATTGGTGTTGTTCGCTTTCGGGGAGCCTGCCGGCGGCATGTGAGCTCGATGTAACAGACAGAGCGTGGTGCTATAATATGTTAGTCAGGGGTTGTGAGTAAGATTGATTCGACATACTAGTAGTTCGAGTGCAGCAAGGCCGCCCAGAAATGATGCCGCGACTTGTCCCATTGCACATCAGGGGGACAATTCTGCAGCCAGTCCGCAAGAGCCATGTCACTGTGGGTCAGGTCAAGGGCGTTTCGTCTGAACTTGGAAGCGACGGAGTATTGTTGCGAGAGGACCAGGCCCATGATCTCGCAGAGCTTGACGTAATTGATGAAGAAGTGGACATGTACAGGATCGGGCGGATACTCCGCAGGTCGGTCTGGTTCGTCCTCAATGAAGTCTTCCTCCGTAATCATCTCAACGTCCGAGTCTTCGGGATTAATGGCGACGGGTCGTCCAAGAGCAACGGCTACCGAGCGGTCTCGCGAGAAGAGCGACCACCATATGCGTTTCCAGAGACGCTTGTCGGATTTGCTGAGCTGTGAACCCTCCACGCTCCGATGCATACCCGAGCCGTGAGCTACGACTATGCCAACTCTGCTCCAGTAGAATACATTCTTGGTGACGTCCTCGGGCCCTTCCCAATACCAGCCCATCAAAATGGTAGACTGCACGATGGTGACTCTATCATCTTCGTAGTTGGCATCGAACAGGGCCTTTGCGCGCTTGTAGAAGGTCATGGCTGCCGGCGTGGTCGAGCCATTCGCGTCCATGAGCTGAGGGTTCGTGCAGACACGCGACCCCGCCAGCAGGATGGCTTGCAGCAGCAGCAAAGAGGGCGGGTTCTTCGGGTCCTTGTATTGTCGCATGAAGCGGCTCCGGTTTATGACGGGCACCACAGGCGCTACCCATTTGAAGAAGGCGTCGACCAGTTCGTCGCACAGCGCTCGCGGGGGGAGCAGAAAAGCACCGCGCTGGTGAAGTATCTCGATTTCCATGTTGTCCAGCTCGTTCACGCGGGCCTTTGCTCCGCGCACATTCTCAGGCAGCGGGTAGTGCACCGTGTCGGTAGTCCCATAGCGGTCGTGGACCAGCAGGGAGAGGTTCGAGGACTCGCCCAAGTATGCGACACGGCCGGCGTCTTTGATGGGGGCGCGCGCGAACTTGGGCTTCATGAACTGCACGTAGGTGCCATTGTGGGTGGCCTGCTGGGCAGCATAGGCGGGCGAGATGGTGGTGGAGGGGGTGCCGTCGGGCGAGTTGTACACGGTGGTCTTGTCGCGCGTCTGCTCGCCAGGCGTGGCGCTGCTCGGTGCGGGGGAGCGGTCGTCCTCGCCGAATTCACTGCGCGGGAGTGTTAGGTGAGTGCTTCTTTGTTGCACTGGGCCATACCTCTGCGAGTCCTGCGTCTTCACCGTGGCCGTCTTCTTGCGCTTGGGCGCGGGGATGCGGCACTCGATGGAAAAGGCGGTGCAGTTGGTGCAGGGCACCCCGAGACTGGCGGCGTCGCAGCGCACCTGCAGACATCAGCTCACATTGCGACAGGCGGGCGTGCTCGTCGGCGGTTGTTGCGATTACTCACCTTCCGGGCATGGCAGGCTGCGTGTTGTTAGCACTCTTGACTATGGCGATATGGCGATGCTGCTCGGTGCCTCGGCACCTCAATCGCCTCGGCTCGTCTGCTCGCTCGCTCGCTCGTTCGCGCAGGAACGGCGACGCGCTTGAAGCAGCCGTGGCCCAGAGAAGCGGATGGCGGACGGCGGATGGCGGATGCGGCAAGAGGAATGGGACTTACTCTCGCAGGCCCTGCTTGCGCGCTGTCGCCGGAAGGACGGGTGGCCCGGCGTCTGCGAGTGCGGTTGCGCGTTTGTGTTCCTGCTGCTGGTCAGCGCCGCCCCGTCGCCCGTGGATGCGCCCGCACTGGCGGTGACGTACGGAGGGAGGCCTGGCTGCGCGGCCAGCGCTGCGGGCTGCGATGCGGGCGCCGACGTCGCCATGAAGCTGTGCTCCGACGACATGCTTCCTGGAGTCTCTGGCGAGTTCGTGGTGGGTTCGGCGGTGCGCTGGCTGTGCCTGTCTGCACCTGGCCCACTGCGAGAATGAACGCCAAGGCAGCGGCCGCTAGCTGCTCCCCAGAACTCAGAGCTCGTCTGACCAGGCACTGTGAAGCCGGCATCCGTTGCCTCTTCTTTGTCCAGACGGTAGTAGTCTGCAAACATGCCAGCGACCGCGCTCGTCACTGTCATCGTGGAGATGCTTATTGTCCTCAACCTTCCCTTCCTCGGAGGCCCTCACCCATACCACGTTGGTGCTGTGCTCGACTGCTTCTCTTCGACACTCTTCCGTTGTGACTACCTACCTACCGTACGGTACCTAGCAGATACCTACCTACGAGGTCGATCTCATTCAGGAAAGACGACCATGCGCATAGCCCAATCTGGCGCTTTCTTTATGCTCCTAGTTCTGGTGCGGAAAGTTCCAAAGGTCTCATGTAGGGCTAAGGGGTGGCTTCGACGTCGATGATAAGTTGCAGTTCATTTTTAGATGTTTCACCGACACCCAAACGGATTTCTTGCGCCTTTTCGAGACGCTGGTGTCTCCGATCGCTAGCACGTCGCTGCCAGTCCTGGTCCTCCGTATCCCTGATCAGGACGACTAGTCTACATACCCGAGTTCTGTCAGCGCGGGCCGTGTCCTACTGGAGGCAAGCACGGGCTCCCATCGCTTACCACTGCGTCATTGCTTGTTACCTTGAGAGTCGATACGAGGCCGGCGCAACTTTTCTTCCTTCATCTGCCTCACGATGGACCAAGGTTGGTGCCTAGAGCGAGGCCCCCTCTCGTCGGCGCTTGAAAGCTTCGAGCTTGACCCACTTGTTGTCGGGGCTAATATACTTGAGGTGGACATCTCCAATAGATTCGTCCTCGATCTGTTGCTCTGTTGCGAAGAGGTAGTCATCGTGCTCCTTGGGGTCCAAAACGATGTCCAGTTGCTTGACCTGACAGCAGTGAGTACACCAATCGATGCTCCACACACACCCAGCTAACATACCTTCACCTCAAAGATGAGCTTCATCCATCTCTCAATCCTGCCTTGGGTTCTGGGAATTTCGAACGTCATGTGAGTCGTTTGACGAACGATTCGTACAGCTTCGAGTCCCGTCTCCTCCTTCAGCTCGCGTACTGCTGCATGCAAAAGTGATTCATCAGGTTCATCGACTTTTCCACCAGGGATCTCCTACAAATCGTCAATGGATGTTCAGGTAAATGTGTTTCGCAAACATGCGTATACCCCAGGGATGTCTCTCAGCATCTGTGGTACCTTGGTGGATGGAGAAGAACGTACCCAGAAATCCGGAAACGCTGTTTCCGACGAGGCTCGCTTGACGAGTAGCAATTCCCCTTTCTCGTTGAACACTACGATTCCAGTGCACACCGCGTTGACGTCGGGATTTTGCTCAAGGTACTCTTTCTCGGTGACTTTGTATTTCTGCAGCGATGGGTCGTAATCGAAAGACGCAACAGCAGCGGGGGCGGCCATGGTGCTCTCATTGGAAGGAGCTAGGGCTAGAGCACTTGTCTCCATGTTGGACGCAGGTCGAACGCTACCTACTTCTAGTCGGCTGGTGCCTGTTGCTGAGTGGTCAACAATCACACGGGTGCGGCGGCCTTGTAAGTAGATACTAGATACGGATGTCGCAAGGCGGAATTCTTTTTTCTGCGCACGGCTGCCAAGAGTCAATGATTCTGCCACCCGCGGGCAAAATAATCTTGTATTCATGCGTACTTGCCATCCGCTAGACTAACCGGTCAACTGTTGCCTAAGCGGATGTCACCATGCGACAACGTCAACTTTATTCGAGCACTGGAGTGACTATTCGTTTGAAGAATGACTTCTGCAGACTGGCAGTATTTTTTTTGGCTGCTCGGTTGGATTGGGCAATGTGGTTCAGACTAAGACCTGACTAAGTGGAGGTGGTTGCGAAATGATTGTGGTATGACAGGCAAAGATATTTCTCCGCAAGATACTTACCTACTACTTTGGTAGTGTGGACGTGGTCCGTGAGTCCACGTTCCAGCCCTTTTTCTGCGGACGCCGTGGCCTCTACGAGAGTACAGGTATCTTGCTTCCATCAACCGGTCAAACGCTGGAGAGCCTGTCGAGGAACCCTCTTTCACGCTCACTTGAGAATCAGCGGCACATGCATCGCACGACACCCGCTTCACGATCATCTCCTCGAAACGTATTGAACTTGAGATCGGAAGTGCTCGGAGATTCTCTGAAGCAGATGGGTTCTGGTTTGCAGCGATTACGTTCCAGCCTTTTGAAAAGAAGAGACGGACGATGTCGAGCCCAATTCCAGCTTTGGCGGACGCGTCGGTGGTAGAGGGAGGTGAGGGGGGGAGGGGGGTAGGGTGGTGGTTATGTGGCAGTTATTGGAGACTTGGAAAAAATGCGTTGGGCGGGATGGCATGCTTGGGCTATATAGTAGAAATAGGCTGTACTTTTTCATCTCAAGCTTTCCGCCTACCCCTTCCTCTGCCGCGGCCCCTTGTCGCCGCCCTCTTCGGGCTCCTATCTGCCGTCGCATCCGTCTCCTCATCACTCCCCGCAAAGAAGTGACTCTTGACTTGCGCAGTACTCTTCCTCGCCGCCTTGCGTTTGGGCACCGATCTGCCCTCTGCGGGCGAAGGGGCAGAGGCCTTGCGCTTTCCACGTGTGCTCTTTGGAGCTGGGGTGAAAGGTTCGGACTCGTCGTCTGAGGGTTCGGGGTCTGAAGGCTCAGCATTCGGAGAATGGTCTGCACCAGATGCAGAGTCGCCTAGTGGAGGCTCGGATAGGCTAGAGTTATCTTCCGACTCGACAATGGGGTTGCGGACGGTCGACTTGCGAGTGGAGGTGGAAGCGCGTTTCGCACCTCGGCCACGACCACGACCACGACCACGACCACGGCCCCGAATTGAGGTTGTATCGCGCGTGCGATTGCTTTGGGCTGGTATTAGGGGCTCATCATCCGAATTTGAAACTTCGCTGTCAACATCTCCGTTCCGCTGCGCATGTTCTGGTTCGACGACGGGTTTTTGGTGCAATGATTGCATAGAAACGGGTGTCTGATACGCAGTATCTGCCGCGGACGGCTTCGCCTCTTCAAGTTCCCGCTCGATATCTTCGCCGTCGACGTGGAACGAAGATATCGGTGGTTGCGCAACGTCTTCATCGGAAACCATGAAGCCGCCCGCCGTATTCTCATCTCGCTCAGGCACACCATTGTTCGCCGGTATGAATCCACCGGCAGCATTTGGCTCCTCATGCAAAAATCCGCCTTCGAGGTCGCCCTCATAATTGTGAAAGGCGTCCCATTCGGACTGCTCCTTCGGCTGCGCCGGTTTCTTGGCCTCTTTATTCTTTTTTTGCTGCCAAACCTCCACGGCGTCTTGACCATGATGCCGATTCACACGCTCCACAATCCTCAAACCGATCACGAATTTCTTCCACAGACCAAGGACATGCTTTTCCCTCTTGGCTTCTTCTTTCTCTGCCTTGTCCGCCTCCGCAGCTTCCCACGCGTCGATGACCAGATCCTCGTTCTCAATAGCGACGACCACACCCGTAATGACAGGCACAGCTCGCTGCTTTCCAAATTCGAATCCAGTGCACGCTTCCGCGTAGTCGATCTTCAGTTTCTTGCAAACGCGTACGGTGCCCTTGAGAGGAATATGTATTGCGCCCCTCGGAACCATCGTAGGGACATATACATCCATGTTCCCGAAAGCATTGCGCGGAATCTTACCGTCCACGATGGGGTCAGGGATTATCCAGTCAGTCTGAGCCTCAGAGTACAGACCCTGCTCTACCTTCTGGCCCTCGGTACGCTCGCGCTCTTCAATCTCGCGTTTGCGCTGCACTGTGACGGCGCGCATAGGAACGAACTTCAGCGGCTGCTCGCCCTCTTTGACTTGGCGCCCCTCCTTATGCCACGACTCAACGGACTTGCAGGTCACCACATCATCACGACGATACACCGGCTCTTGCTTCTCATTGTCGCCCTTGCCGGTGGTGAAGTAGCGGAGTATAGGAGCATCGGGCTTGAGTGCTTCTTCGCGGCGCAAGTGTCGTTCCAGCACATACTGTGCAGAGTTCTTGTAGCCCTGGAGTGTCTCCTTTGCACCCTCGTCCATTGTCTTGGGCTTAACCGGTTTTGGGGGTACGAGGTCGCCTTCGTCTTCTACCTCGTCCCAGGGTTGGCGCTTCGAGTGTGGGCGGGCGTACGGGCGCAAGACAGATTTGAACCAGTTCCACTCCTCCCATCTATTGACCTTCCCTTTCTTGTTGTGAATAGCGATCTTCTCTACAGGCATCCGGAAGCCTTTGGTTACGCCTGGCCAACGGCGATTCCGTAAGTATCGAGTCGTGACGTCCTTTGCGGAGCCGTCAGACGAGAAGGCGATCAAATATGCGAAGACTTGGTGGCCTCGTTCTGCGTTGGCAGGGGTCGATTCGAAGAGGTAGTACTTTCCATCGGCCGGTGTGGCTACGGTTATTTTGGGAAGAACCGAGATAGCGACTGGTGTGTGGGTGAGGTGGGAGATGGCTTCGGTCCAGTAGGTTGGGTATGGAATGACTCGGCCGTAGAAGCGATCCTGCCATGCAGGTGCATTCTCGGGATCTTTACTCCCAGGTTCCTCCTCGTCATCGGACGCTATAGATATTGCACTGCTGAGTTCCGAGTCCGACAGGTCGATCGGATTGTCCTTGGCGCCGTTCGCTCGCAAAGAGCCTGCTTTCTTTGGCGTAGATCTTGAGCCATTCAACTTCGCAGAGCTCATGTCTCTGCCGAGATTGCTGAGATCTTTGGGCTTACCTTCCTCAGCTTTGTTGAATCTAAATCCTACGGGCTGCAGGCTCGCTACCATTCGAGCTTCTACCCCAAGAGCGCGAATCAACGATGTAAATAGTTGTTGCCCGACATCCCTGCTACCCTCACAGCCTCGTGCCAGTTCTCTGTATGCGTCTAGATTTTCCACATGCTCCCCAAAGGTATTGGCGTCGCCTTTGTGGTCACTCCAAGCCTCTGTCTCACCCCTTAGGTCGACGAGAGAAAGATAGCCACGCTTCCGTAAAGATGGTGCCGTAATCTTGTATTTAGCCTTCCAGTACATGGCCAGATAGTTCAACAATCGCGGCAATGGATCGCCAGCGGAGAGGTTGGGCGTGTTGGGTTCCAGGCGCTCTGAGGTCGCACCCCAATCTCGCGCATTTCGATCACCGCCTGCCGTCTTATCCTTTTCCTTCGACGAACCAGCTTTGGCTGCAGGCTTCGCCTTCCCACCCTTGCCCTTGTGGCCTTTCTGCGGGCTCTCGTACACCTGCACGCCCTTGGTGCCGCTCGGTATCCAGGCTCCCGTCTTCCCGATGTCTTCGGCGATCTTGCGTGTCCAGCCGCCCTTGACAACGCGCTCCGGACCGTCTGAAATGGCGGCATCTTTCCAGTAGCGATTCACCGCCTTCCAACACCCCGCATTCATATGTCCCAGCATGATCCTCTGCACCTCTTGGTCGCATACCCAGGCATTCCGTATCAGATTGTGGAACATGAGGAACTGCACATGCATGCAGTGCGTGGCAGTCCGGACCTGCCTGTCCCGCTTGCTTGGGCCCTTTTTGCTGCTGTGCATGGGGTCCTCCATGGGCCCACGCGCATCAATCGTCATACTCAAGTCGCCCGAGATGACAGGGTCGCGCTCGGAGTCCGCATCATGTTTGGTATGGTGTTTTACGCCGAGGGCATCCTCCCACTCTTCGTCCTCGCTCTCGTCTCCATCGCTGTTCTCGCTTCGGGCCGTGGTGCTGGCGAGCGGCACATCTTCGAACTCGTCTTCGCTGCTTTCGGCCGAGGAAAGCTCGCTATCGTCGCCGCCCCCAATGAACTGCTCCAGCTGCTTCTTCTTCTGCGAAAGGGTGCGCGGCACCTTGGGAGGCGTGTCGGAGCTGGGTGCTGTGCGACGAGGATGTGCGGCGGTGCGCTTCGGTGGCGGTTCTGGCTTCGGCGAGTCTGAACGCAGGCGCTTTCGTGGGATGGCGGGAGGCATGGTGCCGGTTGGATTTTCAGGAACGCAGGAAGACTGCGAAGCTGCAAATGCTACATGAGCGTGCTGCGTACTGACGTAGTCGTTGCGATGGCGCCAAACTTTAGTGACTTCGTCTATCGCGCAGGGACCAGCCGACCTCTCCTCTACTCTTCTGCTCTCAACTACTCGCTTTAGGGCTCCTTTGTGTAGTACTCTTGTTGCCTCTGGTTTGCTATGCAGATGTCCCTGCAAACTCTTCTTGGCCGTCCCGCGCTGTCTAGGCCTGGGGGAATCTAGGCAAACCCCGCCGACGCGTCGCATCGCGCAATCACATGACTCGCATCTCCGATCTGAGATATGCAGGGCATGGACTATGTACCTAGTCTAGCGTTTTGGATTCCGCCTTCGACCCACTTTCCCTCTGAGGACTGTCGCGATGCCCATTCTCCGTCAAAAGTCTCGCCTCATGATGGTTTTCCCGTCCCCTCTGCACATCGTTGCTCCTTCAGCGCAGCCATCTTTACGACCGTGGTGGAGTCAGACCTCACCCCGCACACCCCATCTCTCAGATTCACAGCGCGTAACTTCGATATCCCCTCTGTTGGTATAAATCCACATCACCTCAAGATGCATATTCATCACACAGTCTATACCAATAATAGTCAAATTCGCCACAATGAAATCCTCCTTGTACACTCTCCACTCCCATCCACCGAATCAATTCCATGTTTTTCTCTCACCTTTTCCCGGGAAGCTTGCGGGTACAATCACTTCGAGGCCCCTTTGGCAAAACTACTCTTTCAACTTCCGCGGCCTTTGAACTAGGGACACTATCCTGCTCTTGCCTCGTATCACCGAACCATCCGCCATCGCATCAAGCTCTCACCCAGTGACCCATCACAGCCCAAGTATTCCGAGACCGCCACCATGGCTCGACGCGTCGAACACTCCATCGCACAGCAAGACAGCATGAGAGTACACTACACGGTATGAAATTGAACACGCCCGATCGTCGAGTTGACAGCACGCTTGTGACATTCAACCTAACACTGAGCACACAGGTGCACCTCGCAACATCGGACGCAATGTGCTGCGCCTAGGTACGCAATACCCATTCCAGTTATATCCTAAAATCCTTGTTGTGTTGCCGTGTGGGAAAAAAGGTGCAAGCAAAGACCAAGCCCCGAAGAAGCACAAACACAGATAGACAGACAGACGGATAGCCTCGAGAGCTCGCCAGAAACCTCAAGTTGCCCCTTCAAGAAAGACATACACCGATCGCAAGGACAATGTGTTCCGACCAAAGAAGACTGCACCTAGAGATGCGAAAAGAATCCAGTGCCTCGTGGGCATGTACATCGAACAAGATCACAAGGCCCAGGCACTCGCTCCTTCAACATGACATCTCATCTCGAACATATCCAGAAGCCAGGTGTGATGAGACACGAAAGATGATGTGCGGATGCAGCCAGTTTGTTTGATATCCCCGAGAGAACCAGAGCCCACCACATTCGAAAGTAAAAATTGCAACCTAGCCAGGAGATTCCCGACCTCAAAGAATCCCAAAGACTCCAACACGTAGTGATTGGGTGTCGCGAGACCGAAACGCCCCAGAGTCCCAGCACGTGTCTTCACCGATAATCGACCGCGAAGTCGATGTGCCAGCCGACAACCTTGTTGAGGCCAATGGTAGCCAGAAAGTTGCCAAAAGCATCCTCGTCGCGATCTGCCCCAGAAGGTGCGCCGAACACGGTTTTCATCCAAGGGGTGGCGTGCTTTTCCTTGACAACGAGGATGATGCGATGCTGGTGCCAATGTGGGGGCGAGTTTCTGGGTGCCAGTCGGACCTGACTGAGGACATTGCCTCGTATCCAAGAAATCCACGTCGGATTCTTGTTGCCAAGCAATTGGTTCAATCCGTTGAACAGTGGGTCGGAAAGATGTGTGGTCTGATCGACTTGTATCGTGCGCTGAGGGAATCGATGCATATGCTTGATCGCAGGCAGCAAGTCCCGATGCGGCATCTCGCAGCGGCGAAGATATATCCTCACGTTACCCTTGGAGGCATAGTAGGCCGTGTCGCTCTTCGGACGCGGCGGGAAGAATGTTCGCAGATATTTGTTCATATTGCAAAGTGGGATGCGGTGAGCATTCATCCACCAAGAATGGAATTCCTTCCGGACCAGGCGACACGATTGTACCAGGCCAAGGTACGGTATACATGGTGGTGTCTTGGTGCTGACATGAACTTCACCGGAGAGCCGCAGCTGGTGTTCCTTGCGAAAAGAACTTGTTGGGAAAGCCCGATACGTGGTGTCGAACGCTAGCTCGTACACTCGGTTGCGCAGTTCTTTCAATGTCAGCAGCCGCAAGGAGAACCAAGAAAACGTAACTCACCGGGAGGCAGTTTCAAGAAGGGGAAAGGTGGCGGCGGCAGGTCTCTTTTAGGACGCAGTCGGCTTACGTGCGGCCGCTTTGAAGGTTGGCCTGCGTCTGGCTCCGAGTCTGGCTCTGAATCGTCGCGGCGTCGCTTGCGACTCCCTGGCGCGGCGGCTTCCAGCGCCTTTGCTGACGGACGAGGGGACCTGCAGCAGCACTATCAGTGCCATCCAACGATACGAGGAAACGTTGGAGCAACTTACATATCCTGGATTGATAGAGAAGCCGTTAAAATTGAGACTGTCTCGAGATCTGTTTCGGAATGCATGGTGGAGAAGAGTTGGGAAGAGCGGCGTAAAAACCAAAAAGAAGGCGGCGGGCCCGCCTTGGGTGAGAGGTGGAGTGTCGAGTGCGCCTGCGCGTGGCCGGCTTCACACTAACCGTTTCCAGGACCAGTGCAAACGCATTCCCTTCAGACAGATGGCACGCGCCACGTATTGTGCAGCTTCAGTCCATTGACAAAAGATTAAAAATATTGTGTTAGGTCTACAAAAGCGACACAATTCTATCAACGACAGGTTACATGGCCAAATGGCCTTCCATGCTGCTAGTGTTCACCGCTGGTCCGTGCCCTTAGCATTTCAACAACTTTGGTAGGATGTCGTCCCGGTTGACATTGCAACCGCACGATTTCATCAGTAATTTAACGATTCAGCACGAGGACACTTGCTACATAGTGTGTCAGCGACAGCAGTACATTATGGCGAGCGGCCTGACATATCCAATCCCATCGACAATTGCTCACTGCGTCGCTTTTAAAAGTTCAACACGAGTTGCGGGAGTAACACGCAGCTGTGTAGATTAGACATCCTTCGGAACTGATCACGCACCAATCCGACTCAACGAAGCATATACCGTGAAGTGCAATTGAAGTTTTAGAACCAGTATATTTTGTTCTTTGTCGAGCATATTTCAGCAGCTCGCTTGGATGTTTCCGCCCACTACCACCTCGTAGTGCCTTTCCATAAAACATATGCGCTTTGACTTTTGTTGCCCTCGAATAGGCCGAAGCCCTTGCGCGTACCGATGACGATCGCCCTTAAATCATACCTTCCAGTGATTGCGTGACGACACTGTGCAATCTATCTAGAGATGCTATGCGCCCCAGCGATATGCGGAACAGTTAGATCAGGCCGCTGGCGCATCGGCGGCGTCCCTCTCAGCGCGAGGAAAGACCTGTTTGAGCGCTGCCTGGAACACACCAACGTTGTAGTCAATAACAGCCTTCTTCTCTGCTGGGCTGTCATCGCCCATGAGGCAAATCAGGGCGAGATATCTATTGGGTCGTTGGCACCAAGTGCAGTCGGGGGGACAGTCTTTCGGCTTTACGTACTTGTTTATTTCCCTTAGATAGAGATAGTTGTTGCCCTTTCGCTCCATTGTGATGAGACTCTCGGCGTCGTTGTTGCCCGTCTCTGTGAGGTTCTCGTCATCGCCGTTTTGCTCACTGCGTGGCCAGCCATAGATCTCACTAACATCTATGACGACGTCGATGTAGTCGGAGCATATTTCGTAGCTTCCAATGTCCGTGGGACTTGTGTCGGTGGCGATGTAGATCTTGCTCATGATGTCGAACAAGTATGCCTTCTCGATGTGGCATGTACTACACAGGCTATTGAGCAGCGCCTCGAGTGTAGGGAGCTGTGGGATCAGCTTTTGAATCACTTTAGAGAAAGCTTCGAAGATAGAATGGTCGTAGATGCTGGTCTGGTAGAAGGAAACTGGCGCGTTCTCGTAGCCGTTATCTGAGAGTTCGTCTTGAACGCGCTGGATAATGTCGCGGAACGTATCACCTTTGTAATCTTCCGAAAGACCATCGACCTTGTGCACAAATACTTCCACGTTGATATTGGGATAGGAGTGCTGCAGGTTGAGTATGGTAGTGTTGAGACGCATGATGGCTTCTAGGTACTCGTCTTGGGCATCAATAACCCAGATGAGCGCTCCGATCTCTTCAAAAATGTTGTCCACATCGAAAGCCGGGTCAAAGTAGTCGAGATGGCCGGGAAAATCCCACACTTGGAAGTCCATAAACGAGCTGACTGCATTAGTATCATGTAAACAAACGCGCACGGACGTGACTCACTGCATGGATTCCTTCTTGATTCGGGTGGTAGTCTCGAGATACAGCGTCTCGCTAGGCGGCAGCTTGTGGAAGACTACGCTGGATATCGACGATTTGCCGCTTCTGTAGTGGGATCAGCGACGCCGAACGAGACGTACAGCAAACCTGACGCACCTTCGCTGGCCCATGAGCAACAACCGCGGCTTTCCGTCGCCAGCCTTGCTGTTGGGCAGCCGGCCGGTGTGGAAACGGGGTGGCACAGGTTCTGTGTGCGGGACTTCGGCATCTGGAAGGTCCTGCAGATATCGCATCATGGTCAACTGGGCTCCGGGCTTCAAGCGCGAGGGATTGGCCTGCGAAGGCTCTCCCGGGACGAGCTGCGACTCTGGAACAAGGGAATGCTGAGAAGCTGACAAAGGCGGGTGGGTTGACTTCATGATGATGTGAGGTAGCACAGGGTATCTTCGCTGGAACGAGCAGGAAATGGAGAAGTGAGAGAAAAGAGAAAAGGCAGAGGACGAGTCGGCCGGTGAAACGCCTTCACGGCCGGCGAAATGAAGTGCAACAGAGAGATACCGCGACGTCCCGTTCACCTGGCGGGCATGGCGGTGGTGAAGCGTGGTACTCGTGTCAAACGTGGCAGCGGCGCTGGATTGACAGGTCTGGCAAAGCCCACGGATGGCAGCAGCAAGACAGGGTGGCGACAGCAGCGGCGTGGCAGGTAATGATGGGGAGGCCTCGCAGCTTCGAGGTTCTACAAGCGTGGTGGGCGCAGGCCTTTCGCGCCAGGTGCCCGGCTCTCGCGACGAGAGGTCAAGCCATAGCGTAGTTCGCCACGGGCCCGTGGGCGGCAGAGAGTTGCGAAAGGAGCGGAGGGGTGGGAGGAGCAGCGGCAGCGGGCAAAGAAGAAAAAGAGAGAGCGTTTGGGCGACGTGAAGCTGGGGAAAGAAAAGGAAGGCATGCTCACCTCCATGGTATGTAATCGTCTTCTAACGTGTGCACGGCCTGCGATAGTGATGCCCTGGAATGCAGCCCAAGCCAGCAGCACAGCACGCCGCCCCCAGCCCAAGGTGCAACCAACAACCGGCGACGCGCAGACTCCAGAGTGCGGTTCTTGGTCGGCGCGCGGTCTGACAGAGACGAAGACTTCCCAGGATGAGCGCAGATGCACAGCGGAGCGATGCGGCGTTGTCTGGGCGCGCGGCGACAAGGCTGGCAGGGCGGCCAATGAGTGCGACCGACGATGGCTGTTCCTGGTTGGTGGTCGCTTCAGCAAACACGCAGGTGTAGAAGAAGAAAACCGGCGCCACGCGGGTCGAGTCGAGGCGAGCTGGGTTGCAGATGAGGCTTGGGGCTCGCAGCGAAACCGAGTCGAGGCGAGCTGGGTTGCAGATGAGGCTTGGGGCTTGCAGCGAAACCGAGTCCTATCCAGCCTGCCGGAAGCGCAGTGCCTTCATCACGCCGCGCTTGGACGTTTAGCACTGCATCCGTCCCCAGCACCCCAACACCACCGGACGCCTGCGAAAACGCCTGCTGCCCACCGGGAGGATGACTCGAGGACCGCCCGGCTCCCTGGGAATCGCAGTGCGTACAAGTCAGCTTGATCTGAACCCTCGGGATCGCCGTGCGTACAAGCCAGGTCGGGTTGATCTGAACCCTCGGGATCGCAGCGCATACAAGTCAATTTGAATCCTCGGGATCGCACAGGCTCCGTGCAGCACATTGCACATCGCACCGCATGCTTCGCTTTCCGCTGAAGCGGTGCAACCCGGACGATGCTCGCGGAGCAGTACCGTACCACCCAGAGATAAGCGGCACACCGCTTCTTCGCCCGACGACAGTGTGGTTGCGAGGCCGAGTGGTTGCGTATGAGGCCGGGACCTGCAACCGGGATGAGGCTGGCCGGAGCATACCTATCACTTGTAGGTTGTCCAGTCCTGTTTGTACCGTGTGCATGGAAGCGGTCGAAGGTATTCTAGATGCGGACCGGTCCATGAACTATCAAGTAATATGCATCTGACTGGGACAGGGGATGCACATTCGTTTCCCAGTGGTTAAAGAGCCACGAATAGGTGGGTATACACGTGAGCGTTGCGAGTAACATGCCTATGCAACAGATGAGGAGAGACAGGTGAGCCACGCTTTGTGGCCGCCTATGGCTTACCACGCTAGATCCTTCAAGATCTATTACTCTTCTCCCTTGTACTTTCTGGAGGCATCCCGTCCAGTGCCCATAGTCAAGTCATGGCAGAAAGCAGAGTGTTTGAGTGACTGCACTATGGTCGCGTCTATCGTCCAATGAGAGAGCCTTTAAACCGCGGAGCCCACGTAATCTCGCCAAAGAGTGACCCGCAGCTTTCATCCTGGCGCCGCGGTCCGCATGAACCCAAAGGCCACCTTGTTCAATGAGGTGACTCCAGCGTTGACGCTCCCGTAAGAACGTCCGCTCCCCACCACGACCGAAATCGCTTCCCTCCACCATGGAAGCACGCAACCGGCGTCCCGCGCTCGCCAAAGACGAACCCGCCGAGCCCATCAAGAAAGTCGCAACCGAAACATCGTCCTCGGGGTTCTCTGTGCTGGACATCCTGCGCGTAGCAGGCGGTATCTTGCTCTTCAGCAGCGCGCTCTCGCACCTGACCACCAGCGGCACAAGCCTGACATGGGGCTACAACCCCTGGTGGACCCGCGCGCGGGAATGGAAGAACATTCTCGTACGCAAAGCCCCCTCCACAGCTTTTCCCCTGCAACTCCGGGGACTCACACGTGCAGAACGGCCCCACGTTCCTCACCGACGAACAACTCCAAGCCTACGACGGCACCGACCCCTCCAAGCCCATCTACCTCGCCATCAACGGCACAATCTACGACGTCAGCATCAGCCCCGCGACCTACGGCCCCGGCGGCTCCTACCACTTCTTCGCGGGCCGCGACGCCGCGCGCGCCTTCCTCACCGGCTGCTTCGACACGGACAGCGTGCCCGACCTGCGCGGCGTGGAGCTCATGTACATGCCGCTGGAGCCGTGGGAGAAGCCGCCCCCGGCGGACGCCTCGGACGACGAGAAGCAGAAGCATGCGGCGCTGGAGCGGCGCGCGCGCGAGAGGCGCAAGGCGATGAGCAAGGGCGATTTGAAGAACAGGAGCGCGCGGGAGTTGAAGAAGGCGAGGCAGAGCGTGCGGGATGGCCTGGAGCACTGGCACATGCTGTTTCGGGGAGACAAGGGGAAGGCGTATAGGAAGGTTGGGGAGGTGAGGAGGGAGGAGGGCTGGTTGGCGAAGTTGCCGAGGCGGACGCTGTGTGACAATGCGGAGAAGGGGAGGCCGGTCAGGAAGTATGAGGATTAGCGTCTGAGGGATGAGCAATCTTATGGTAGCGTTACAAGCGTAGGAGGGTATCATCTGAACCAAGTAGGGACAATACGTCATATCGTGTGCTGATCTTGACAGAAAGACAAGCAGAAGCCAGTGAAGCAAGGGCAGCCATCGGAGCCTCGTCAGCGAGATCATCATATAGATAATGCATTGCGAAATACCGTGACCCGTCCTTCATACGAGGTGTGGCCAATAGATAACACTAATCGAAACCCAGCCAGTCAGATCCTATGGTTGGAACATCACACCGAGCAAGACAAAGTGGTTTCAGATCTTTTTTCATTCAATGCATGATCGACTCCGTACCTCAGCGGACACTCAGATCTACGCCGAGCCTGCCGCGTCCTCTCATTTCATATCCCACGTGAGCATGCCCAAAGTAAGACCTTCCCTTACGAAAAGACGCCGACCGAAAGTGGGTAAGAGGAATGTCGTTGAAAAGTCGAAATTGAAGACCCGAGTCGCTTATCTAGCCACCGTTGTTCGTACGAGCTACTTATGCCTCGCCGGCAACGTCACGGGCTGGATTTTGTTAGTTGTCGGTCCGGTGATGCCTATGCGGCCCTGTCGAGAATGGAACGTACTGTAGATGCTCAACTTGGAGTGACCAACAACCTTCCTGATGGTGCCCTTCTCCTCGAGATCGTTGAGGGCCTGTCGGGCGAGCGAGCCGTTGATCTTGAGACGGTCGACGAGGGTGGCAACAGTGATGAGGCGGTAGGACTGGACGTCCTTGTTGAGCTTGTCAGAGGTCTGCTTGTCGAGAACGACGGCGTGCTGGGCCTTGTCCTTGACTGTGGCACTCGTTAGCGGCGATTCTCAATATGCAACCTATCGTGTGCGAGCGGGTTCGCGAAGCGCTGCGGGGTCGGGGCGAACGATTGCGATAGTCGTCTTGAAAGCGAATGTATCGCCGGAGCCTTGAGCGGTGCGCGAGATGCCGTAGGTGTGTGTGCGATTTGAGGGGACGGTGTTCACGTACCCTTGCCCTTTGACCACTTCTTCTTCTGCTTCTTGCCTCCGGTCGGTGCGGGTGCCTGAGAGTGTTAGATTTGCTGTTCTGTGGTTCCTCTATTAAGGCGCTGTCGTAACATACCATATTGACTGATGTGGTGGATGTGCTGAGACAGTGTCCTGCGGTCAGTCTAGAAAGTCAAAATGGTGTGCGGGTGGAGCAGGCTCGCTTACAGTGCTGCGCCAAGATAGCCGACCATTGGCCACCGAAAATCACCTGACCGTTTTCGAAACTCGAGAATATGGCATCAATATAACTCTCCGATTATCGCCCGGATCGGGACAGAACAAATGGGCAATGCCTTTTGTCATTCTTCGCGTATTGCTCATGCTGGCTGCTTTGTTATTTCACGTGATCTCGCGCATCAACGCTACCGGACCTTATTGCTCAGACATCGTCACGTCAAACAGACGCGTGGAAAGCTAAATCAATTAAATGAGAACAGACATCGCGCCATCATAGTCCCTATTGACTTGCAGGAGCACTGGCCGGCGATGGTGAAGCCACACGACATCATCCTCGGCGGAAATATTCCATTTCTGGATACCATCTCAGTCCAAGCCTCTTTCATACTCGCTCACGGTTGTCTTCAATAATTCTTAGTCGACGCCTAGCGCCCCGCTTGATCGATACCAGGACGTTCGCAGACCAAACGGGCAGGCGAAAGGCCCGTCCACGATGTTTCGATGTGGGACAACCTACATCCCAATGATATTCAGCATTTTATTGTCATGCATTAGCGGGGATCCTTCCAAGGCCGCAACTGCGGCTGCAGAGACGGCAGTACTCTCCCGCTCTTGGAAGATTCCAGCATGAGTCGAGATGTCCGATGGAGACTGCACGCTGTGAAGAGCGGATGGCGACGGTGGAGTATTGGCTGTGGGAGGGGTGGTATGGTTCTCGCGCTGTGGTTGGCCAGCCGCAGCACGTTTTCCTCGATGGCAAGCGCGAGGTAAGGCTAGGGTAACACTCGCGGTATGCTGACCTGAATTTTGAGGCAATGGTCGGCAACCTGCATCTCACCGCAAATACAATGTGCTGCGCGTCACATGCGCACATCGAGTATTTGCAGAATGGGGCGGAGGAGGGCAAGCAGGGGCATTAGCCTCGAAACGGTTCACGGAAGGGTGCATGCAAGAGCGAGGAGACAGCCGGTCAACCATCGTTTTTTCAATTACACTCAACTAAGTAGTGCCCGTATCAAAACAAGACTGCTCCAGGTACGCGCCTGCGCCCTGCGGTCCATCCAGATTTCAGTTACGCTTTCTCTCTCGGCTAGAAATAAGTAATGGTAAAGGAGACACAGAAGGGAAGGAAGCACGCCACGCCACGCCAAAAGAGGAAAGACAGATGATGGAAGAGACAGGAGGGATCCTCGACAGAGTTGCTAAAGGAACAGCAAAGACAAAAGAAAAGGTGATGACAGCTCCACGGCAAAGAAAAGTAAAGTGCGTTCGCTCAGCTAGAGGAAATTAAGAAATCTTCCTCCTTTGCTTGATACTTTTGGTTTCCATGCCGTGCATCTTCCTACGCGTGCAGCGACCATCTGCTAAACACCGCGCAGCCTTCTCTATCTGGGTGCATATGCTCGCTAAGACAGAAGAAGAGACAAGGTCCTCGTTAACCAGAAAACGGACTGGGCTAACAAAACGGTCGACTCGTAAATGCTGTTTTGCTCCAATTCCTAAGTGCTAAGTTGGAAACGTTTCGCCAAGACGCCAGGTCCAAATGGATGCATAATCATTAGAAGAAATGGGTGTGGGGTTTTGAGAGCTCGTGGACTTCCATCTCCTATTACAGTATTAGCAGATGGTCGGAACATGGTCAAGCGAGGTGCATACCATCTTGAAGGAATTCAGCTCCTCTTTGATCTGCTGAGCAAGCATAGGTGTGAGCCTGTTGCAGGTGGCGATGTCTCCACGGCGGTCGTAGTCAGAAGCAGACCAAGCGTCGTAGAACTGGAGACGGGGGCTGAACGAGATGTTACCGCGCGAGCCGTTGGGCGTGCTGGGCAGGCTCCTTGTGCTGGGGTTGGCCAGACGCGGTGGGCGAGTGAAGTAGTCGGTTCGCTCATTTACAGGGGTGCTGGGAGCGCTCGATTTGGGGGACTCGTTGCGAGCGTCTACGGGTCGAACGACTAGTGATGAAGTTTCGGAATTGGTGTCCGTTCCTAGAGGGTATCAGTACGGGTTGGAGACAACTTGAAACACATGATACTCACGCTTCAAAATTCCCTTCTTCATCGAGGAGAGCACCTCAGCACGCTCGCGATCTCCACCAACAATGCTCTTACGAGACAGAGAATCACTCGACGGAGCAACCAAGCTGCTGATATCGGTACTGCGACCGGCATCGATAGAGTTGCGCTCCAGGCGAGGGTACCCTGTCCCGCCACCAATCTCGTGTGGGTTCGCATTTACATTAACCTTCTGGCGCTCGGCTTCAACAGTGACACGTGAAACCTGTGGCTGCATTATGGGGCCGTCGGCTGCGGGAACTCCAATGACGGATTTGGGTCTGAAGAGGCCCTTGATCGATCGAGTGCCCTTCTTCATGCCGTGACCCATCTTCCTCAGCATCATGGAAGCGGACGAAGCTGTGGAGGATATCGAGATGTTATCGGTCGAACTTGTGAATCCACCCTGTCCGTTGTAGATGCCTGCGCCAATTCCGGCTGCCTCTTGCTTTGCCACAATGGCTGCTTGCTCTGCGTCCTCTTCACTTTGATACCGATCCTTGTGCAACTTGGCCCGTCCAGCATTCAGATTGTTCTCGGCGGAGGCCCGACGCAGCTCAGCGGCGCTGCCAAACGAAAAGGCTCGGCGCAAGCGAGACTTCATTCCCTTGGTTCCGTCCTTATCATTCAAAGCTGTGAGTTGCTTGACTGCTGGGCTTGCAGGCGACATAAGTGGGGTGGGATTCGTGGGCTCGGAAGGAGAAATGGGCTGGGACAGCGGCGAGGGCGCAATGCGTCGATTTGGCTCGGGTGCTTTGGCAGCAGGCGCGGAAGCTGTGGTTGGAAGGGGGCGTGCCGAGGTGGACTCGGGGCGTGACTGCTATAGGTTAGAAGGGCGCAGACCATGGAGGAATATACGTACGGGTGGCCTGTTGGACGCATGGGAAGACGACGTGCTACCCGAGCTGCCCTGTCTCTCGTGGCTCTGACTTGAGCCCGGTCGACGATTTGAGCTAGATGCAGGTCGTGCGTCCAAGGTCGGCCGCGCGACGGTTGTGGCAGCCGTGGCAGCAGAAAGCGGCGGCGCAGTGGATGCCATGGCCTCGATGCTGCTCAGGCTGCGTCTCCTATAACGCTTCGCCTGCTCGCTGGTGGCTCCTCTTTGCATCTGCATATCGTCTACGCTGCTGGCGCGATTGTGGCCCGGTCTTGCCGGTGGAAGGAGGTCGGGTGTGTTCAATTGCACACCATGGTTGGGTCTCGTGTTTGATGGCGGAACAGTCGCAGTGGCGTTGGGCGACTGTTGGGTTGGTGTGGTTACCGTGGCGCTGGCAGAAGAGTCGGTTCTGCTCGCAGTCCGTCGATAACGACCGGGTGATGGTTTAACGGAAGCATCTGGCATGGACAAGGAAAGATCCGGCACAGACGTGAAAAGATTTGTGGTGGCGGGGAGGTGATCAGCGACTGGTTTTCGGAAATCGCCATCCTCTCGGGTAGTAAAGGACGGAGCGGCAGAGCGGCTCGAAGAGCCCGATGTGGATACAGTCGAGTCCGAAGATGAGGATGCGTGGGTGGGGTGACCCAGACGAGCAGAATTCGCAGCGGGCGGTTGCTGCGGCAGAGCCTGCTGTTGCTGCACCGATGTCGATCGTGTGTCCTGTCGTAGCTGGGGCGTGCTCGAGAAGGCATATGGTGCTATCGGGGCAGAGGTGCCCCGGTATCCAGCCTCCGCCGCCTGGGCGTACGATTGGTTTCGTGGCATCTGTGACGATCGTTGTTGTGTGTGGTGGGGCTGTGCCGACGGTGTCTGGAAGGCATCGGAGGACGAGTGCAGCATCGTAATCGGAGTGGAGGTCTGAAGGATAGGAGCGAGTACCGTAGCCATCGGGTGGTCTCGCAGGACGACTCTGGGCAGCTCGGTGGTGGGCGACAGGCTGGTCGAGGGGTTAAGCGACGACCGTGCAACAAGGCTGTCTGGGCGGCAGGGTGTTAGCAAAGAACCACGGGTGGGAGAAGGTGGCGGCGTAATGAGCAGAAGCTCAGAAGATTGCGGTTGAAGCAATTGTGGGCCGGGTTCAGGAGCAGAGGCCGCAAGGGCACGGCGGACGACGTACCCCTTTCGCTGGACGGAAATGAGAGCGCCGAGGCTATTGCAGGACGAAGTGAAGGAAATGCGGGAGGGTATTAAAACAGTGTAGAATGTAACAAGTCGGCGGAAGCGCGGGAGAGGCTATCGTGGATGGACGAAGCTGGCAGCGTGTACCAAGCCTCCCGAGCAGGACAATTTAAGCCTGCATTGGAGGAAGAACCGGGGGGGGGAGGTGTCGGGGTCACCTGGAGCGCTGGGTGGGTGGACGAAGGCTCGCAGTGGCACACAACACACACAAGGGGAAGAATAGAGAAGGGAGGGTTCGGCGGCGTTCGCTGGAGGCAGAAGGGTGGGTTTCGTTTGAGGGCGCGAACCACAAGAAGGGGGTGAAGACTGAAGAGGTTCCCAAGGGGGATTAGGGGAACGCTTAGGCCAGGAGCAGGCTCGAGGGCGGCGGGCACAGATGAAGCAGGACGACGCACGCGCTGTGGGCTAGCTACTGGAGGGCAATAGTAATCTATCACGGGCGGCTGTCGAGTGCGGCGTGCCACAGCAACTGCGGGAGGCTTGCTCACCCTCGAGCCGCGCGCAGTCTGCCAGTGGCCCCGATGATGGCGCTATCTATTGCCGGGGCGTGGTGCGTGGTGCGTGGTGCGTGGTGCGCCATCCACGACGCGCTGTGCAGCAACCTCTGTGACGGCAGGTCCATGGCGAGTGGTGTAGACGGTGTAGCTGTCTGTCGCTGGAGAAATCTGCCGCAATCTGGCGGGTTGTGAACGACGCTGGACGACGCTGGGCGAAGCTGGACGGCACACGGCAGGCTGTTCGCCTGCGCCTGCGCCTGCGTCTGCACGTCGGCAACAGGTGGTCTAGCAGGCAACGGACAGACAACAGACAACAAGGCAACAGACAACAGACAGCAGGCAACGGGACCCATTCCGACGTAGGTGAGGTCCCAGCGCTGCGTCGGAGCAACGAGCTGCTGCATGCATCCCGCCCGCATTCCAGCGTCGCAAGCAAACCAAACGCCTCCCCGAAAGGCCACACATGAAACTTGGGCCAGGGCTGCGGGTACGCGAGCGGCCGCTCAGCATTTCTTCACGCTGGGCCATGACGCACGTGCAATCTAGCGTCGAGGCCAAATACGCAGCCATACGGACGTCGATTGGGAGCTCCGCGCGGCTGGCGACTGGACGCTGAGGTGGGTAGACTAGACCAGGTAGTAGATGCGGTGTTGCGGCTGAGCGGTTTGCCGTAGAGGGCGAGGAGGAGAGCAGCGTGTGGCGGTCTGCTGAGGATGCAGATGCGGATGCAGAGGTAGAGGTAGATGCGGATGCGGATGCAGAGGTAAAGGTAGATGCAGATGCAGACGCAGACGCAGACGCGGAAGCTCCTAGCAAGCACCTACAAGCAGCGAGCAGACGCAGACGAAATACTCGTGACAAACACCTACTACCAGCGAGCAGACGCAGACGAAATACTCGTGACAAACACCTACTACCAGCGAGCAGACGCAGACGAAATACTCGTGACAAACACCTACTACCAGCGAGCAGACGCAGACGAAATACTCGTGACAAACACCTACTACCAGCGAGCAGACGCAGACGCAGACCAAATACTCGTGACAAACACCTACTACCAGCGAGCAGACGCAGACCAAATACTCGTGACAAACACCTACTAGACGCAATTGCTCCTGGCAAGCACTCCTGACAAGCACCGGCCTGCTCTACGTACCTAGACTATCTACCTATCGATACCCCGCCACGGTCCGTCCGAGAGCGGCACAGAAGTTAGAACCACCAGAGCACTTGGCGTCTCCATGTTCGCCCCTTCGGCTGCGCTAGACCAGCTGAAAAAAGCGAGGCTGCCAAGGCGTGGGGAAATGAAGTGCGAGCGAGAGGCGAGGTGAGATGACATGAGATGAGATGCGACACTTCTACTGTGTAATAAATAAAGTAGATAGATATCTAGCTAGTCTATTGTCATCGCTTGAGGCCAGCCAACACGACCCGGCCAGCCACCGCGATCCGGCCAACACGCGCTAGCCATCTACGAGGTGGGCCCGCTTGCGACAGCTCCAGTCGTAATAATAGCAGGGGCGGACTGGCCAGGCGATAGATGATAGCCTATCTGGAGAGCAGACGTCGGCGTCGCACCACAAACCTCCAAGCGTGCTCCGTTGCTCCGCTCCTCTGCAGCGGGTCCTACTCGTAGCTGGATGCATGTGCTTGGACAGCCCTGAGGAGCCCGCCCTGCTATTCCCACACCGCCCGTCCAATGGAAAGATAGTCCAACCCCGTGGAGCGAGGGACGGACAGCGAGAACATCAGCGCTGCCGCGGGGCAAGACCATCCGACCTCGCCTTCCCAGAACGACCACGACCACGACCACCCGGCCTCGCCTTCCCAGAACGACCACCCGGCCTCGCCTTCCCAGAACGACCACCCGGCCTCGCCTTCCCATTCCGAGGGTACAACCAAAACAACCACCTGACCTCGCCTTCCCAGGACGACCACCATCATGATTCCCCACCACCAAGCTCAACTGCGGCCCCGCCGACTTCCAACTTTCAAGCACCAAGGTCGTGGAACAAAGCCCGCCGATCCATCACGCTGGTTCCCATCCGCATGCCTCGATGCACGCGGGATAGCAAACGCTACGGTACTGCACGCTGCGCTTGCGCTCGCCGCCAGCTTATTGACATTGCGAGGGAGGGGGAAGACGGTAATCCACTGCGAATGGGAACAGCGCATTCATCTCGAGTTTTTGCATGTCACCTTCATTCATTGCAACCATCCCTAGCCTACAAAGGTCGCTAGGATGCCCCCGTGCCATAAAGTGCGCCATCGCGGACAGATCCCGCCATCTAGCATCCAGGGTCGCTCTCTCTGCAGTCTGCACACGGCCCTCGGCACTACAAAATTTTACCTAACTGCCGGAGAGGGCTTTGACCTACGCGCTTCTCTCGTAACGGTTCGATTTCTCCGCAACCCCCCTTCATCTAACGCGTCCACCATCGGACCTGCACATCATCCGAGGGCCATGCATGGACGACGTACTCGTCGTTCTGGCAGCTCTGAGACTACCTCGCGAGTTCTCATGCCAATTGGTGTTTTGTCACGGCGCGAGAGTTCTGTTCTCAATGCTGTCAGCAGATTTGCTTCTACATCCGAAAAAACACCCTGTAACTGCATCTTCTAGCTTGGTCACCGACTCTCAACAAGACAGTACCACCCCTCAAGACCGAGAAGCTCCGCGTCACCAAAAGACTGGTTCAGAAGTCTGGGCACTTTCCAACACCAAGTCGGCCCCGTGACGAAAAGGACGAGGGCTGAGCTTATGTTTCAGATCTCTCACCGCGCCACGTAACACAGATCTTGCAGCCGCACCCCTTCGTTGTTGGAACGAACCGCTGTTCGCCTTGGCATGTCAGCGAATCCAATTGGTGACAAGGTCGTGGTCCTTGTCTCATAGCTGGCTCTCCGAGATGCACCATAATGCAGTAGCTCACAGCACCGCGTGATTGCAAACCTGCTTCACCTCGAGCAGCCGGACTCAGACCTCCGAAGCTTATTAGCACACCTCGGAAGTTCAGTTTCTCAACAGTAGAGCTACTGCACGGAAATCCGGGACGCTTGGTCAAGTTGCCGCAGACTACCCCAATAGCAACGGGAACCCCCGGAAGACCATCCATGATTGGCCGATGCGAGGAAATGCGTACGTTTCATTCTTGTCTAGTCTTCGGTACTAAGCTCTTGGACAGATTCATCGGACTCTCTGGCTGGACTAGACTATATGTTCTCGGCCATCGAGCCACTTCTCAAAAAGCAAAGATGCTAAAATTTTCCCCATGTTCGACGCATGGCGGCGATCTTGGAGAACCAATCAATGTTACCTGAGTTTTTCTCAACAGAGCACTAACTGAACGCTACAACATCAATCAAGCCAGTTCTTCGTTCTTGTCTGATCTGAGCACATGGCCAGAACAACGGCTCCAGACAGGAATCTCACGCCTCTACCATTCAAGCACTCTTTAGGTGAATTTGTAGACATTATCCTTTGGGCGCGACGGGTGGAAAACCATTTAAGCACACTCGCGTTGGAGTTCATCATTGGTTCCACACCAGCTGAAACATCCACAAGGCTCCACATAGCAGATCGCAACGACCGAGGAACGATAGCCTTTCTCCACATGACGCTGCCATTTCCCTTGATCGTCGATCTTGAAGATCCGACGTCATCTGCTCGCATGCGTTTCATCATGCTCGTTCCTTAAATAAGCGTGCGATGCTGTTTCGTGGATCTTCTTGTGGGGTTGTACCGCGGTGCTGATCGTAATAAGGATTGCGCGTCAGCAGCGCCTCGAACTGCAAAGCAACCGCATACACGCCATGCACCTGATCACACTGTCAAACGGTGCTTTGAAGTAGCCTTGGGCGATAAGGCAACGTTCCCGGGCCCTCATTTCTGATTGCACTTGGCCTTAGTCAGCCGCCCTTGGACGACATGCGTTTGATCTGGCAGTTGCGTTGAGAGCTGGATAATACTATAGACTAGCTGATACCCCACAGGCTGATTCAAATACGATTTCTTACGGTTCCTTACGGTTTCGAGTAACTGTATTTTGATCTCATCATGTCTGGCGCTTACGGTATTCTCATTTGTGCAACAGGATCACGATTACCTTACTTCTCAACAATTCAAATTGCCATCTGATTCACGTCATAACATTAAGATGCCACTAATAATATTCGCTACCTTCGGTGATTCGTACAACGCACTCCACGGAGGAACCGGCCTCGAGTGCGTCATCGGCGCCCCAAGAGAGACCCCTCAAACTCGTCAAACTCCGGTGTCGAAGGTGGACTCACATCATAATGGCCTTGGACACGTCCATCAGACTTTGGAGTACTAGGCGGACTAACATCTGCATACCGCCCAGCAGCCACCGTGGTAGACCCATGAGCTGTCCCGTAAATTGACAGAGGGTGCGGACGCGGCACCCTGTCAGGACCACGCTCCGCAATTGGGGGTAGACGCCTACTCGAAATGCGCAGCGGGCTGGGGACCAGAGATGGATCCACGGAAGGCGCCCGAAGATCGCTCAGAGACACGTTGCTCGCAAAGGACGAGGCGATCGAGGGATAGTGCTCACAGGACGTGGACCTTGCGAACACCATCCCAGATCGCCTTGACATAATGCGAACCGGGGTCTCTACAGGTGAGGTCGTCCTTGGTTGCATCGAAGCTAAGATGGCAGGCTCATCAGCGTCCGGCTCACAGTGTTGCCTGTAAATCGATGGTAGCCGAGGAGCTGGGATGAAAGGCTCTGAGATATCGACGCCTACAGATACTGTCCCGGTGCTCTGCCGGTCAGTGCCTCGAGCGTCTTCTCCCGAAACGACATTTTCCTTGCTACAAGGGATGTTGTTTCGGAGACGCCAGCATCCTGGGCGGAAAGCGTCGACGCCGATCGCTGTGGTTTGGTCAGTGGGAGGGTTGACGTTGTGTATAGAACATCTACTTGCCTGCTGGTACTGCGGGGCATATGACTCGGAGATGTCGATGTCAATGACACTTCCCCTGCGGCCGACCGCGCCCGCAGCAGTATACGACACCGGACGCTCAGGCCCATATGACCCGCGATGACTATGTTGCGGCGCATAGGGCTCAGAGATGTCGATATCAATAACTCTCTCCCTAAAACCAGTCGCATCGGCAGCATCATGGGACACTGCGCGGTCTGATCTATTCATCGAGCGACGACCAGAGGTCCCGACGCGAAAATCATACGCCTCACGAGCCTGCATTCCCCGGGGTCGCTCCTCATAGGCTGGCCTCCTTTGGTTCCGCTTGATATCGCGCATTCTATCACCAAGATCAAACGCATAGTCGACGAGCCTCTGACCGTCCTCGTGCGCCTCAAGCCACTCCTTCTGAAAGCGAACGCGCCTGGACTTCAAATTCTTCCCGCGTCCCCTCGTCCGTTTACCCAACCGCGCCACCGTCCCAGCCAGCAGCGCAAACAGAACCTTGCTATCGGCACCAATCCGGGACAGCATGCACGCCGGACATTGACTCGCCTCGTAGCCCCACAAGGCCACAAAGATGCCCTTCCGGTCCACGACCCCGGGAACAATGGGCTCACGCCCCACGGGCGCACCCTCGTGCGGCTCGAAGCCCGGGACGTACATGTGTGGGACCGGCTCGAGCCAACGCACCCGCATCTCCTCCGAGGCCTCCAACTCCCCGCCCACGATGACGGAGTAGGTGAAGCTGCCGATGCGAGAGATCTCGTGCTCCACCATGGACATGACCTCGTAGCACAGACCCTTCTTGAGCTTCCTGTGCACGTCGCAGAGGTAGCCTGGCTGCACTCTGCCGGTGGACGGGGAGGGCGAGCTGTGGAAGCCGCTGGCGCGGAGGTGGCGGGGCAGTGTTTTTATACGCTCCTGGATCTCGGGCGCTTGGGTCCCGTGGAAGATGCGTGCGAGGAGGGGCATGTCTTGGTTTGATAGCATGTAGAAGTGGGAACTTCGACGGCCGCGAGAGTTGCGGTGGGAGTGGAAGTATAGCCCGGCGAGGGCAGCTGAGCGTGGTGCCATTTCGTTGGTTTGATATGCGTTTAGATGGTTGTAGTTGTAGTAGTGGTAGTAGTAGTTGTAGTTGTAATAATAGTAGTAGTTGTAGTAGTTGTGTCTAATCGAATCAAGGTCACGAGCGAACACTGCATCAATATACCGATGCGGAAAACACACAACCACACCATCACATTCTACACATTGTATCGCCACGTCGAATATAAGAACAACCATTGTGTAAGACTGTGCCAGCCAAAAGAGTGCTTTGTTCCACATCGTTTCGGGACTGTGGGGCTGAGCTGGGGAACGGGGCTGGCCAATGGAGCGGGAGCCTTGGAGACATTGTGCAGGTAGTTCTTCAAGACATAGGTGTCACACATTGTGGGGTCGGATGGGGATTGTTCTAGGTCATGAGATGCATCGCGCTGGTATGCATTCGCAGTCTGTTTTTTCTCTCTTTCTTTTCAAACATGGGTAGCTTGGCTGGCGGAAGTTGCAAACAGGAAATATCATGGGGGCTACTCGTTCGCGGAAAGATATCTGGGCGTGGGGGATGGTGGGTTGGGCGTGCATGTAGGTTTGGTTTGGACATGGGGGGAACGTGTGAGACGCTGTTTGAATGGAGTGACATGGAGGTGTCCAGGTGAGCTCAATACACGCTATTTTTTTTCTTTGCCCAGCGATGACATGGAAAGCGTAGGTAACGTCCAGTCCTGGGTACTGCAGACGAAGAAGAGCCCACGGGATGTGCGGAATGCAGTCGACTCGAACAAAAGTAAACTATCAACTCCAACCATGCTGACGCTAAGTAGGTAAGGTAGGTAAGGTGGGTAGGTAAGCGCTTACCTACCTACTCTCCACCAACGATTTGTCCGCACCATTTCTCACACTCGCGTCCCGCTCGTCGCCCGGCCCTTGCCGCGGGACCAACCCTCTAAGCGATTTTCAGCAGACCCCACGCGAGTTGCCCATGGATGTACGTAGGCGTGAAGACAAGGACGGAGCGCTAGGCAGTTTCCAGCACCCCGCTTACCGCAGCTAGAGAACTTGACCAGAAAGTTTTCACGATGGATAGTTAAATCTACAGCCGGCCGCGCGCCACGTCGATTCTTCGTTTCCAGAATAAATAATAAGAAGAAGGAAAAGAAAGAAGGCAATACATCTTCCTTTGGTGAAGTGGAAACATGGCTGGAGTCATGGCCTCGCCCGCTCAGGAGAAGAGAACGCTTGCGATGTCGGATTCGCCACCGGACCCGGAATCAGGCGCGAGCTCGATCTCGCTGAACAAGGATGTCGCGACGAAGCTCGTGGGCGAGCATGCGCAGGCGATGGATCCAGAGACGGAGAGGAGGGTGCTCCGCAAGATCGATCTGTTCCTCATTCCCGCCATGACAGTCGGTAGGTCTGGGACCCTTCTCCGCAGGCTTCGAGAAAACTAATGGCCATCCCCTAGGCTACGGTCTCGTGTACTACGACAAGGCCATACTAGGTTCCGCGGTGCTGTTCGGCATGACCAAAGATCTGTCGTTGAGCGTAGTCCACACCACGACGACGACGCCGCCGACAACTGACACGACGCGTCTGAGCTGGGCCACGTCCCTCTTCTACTTCGGGATGCTCGTGGGCCTCTATCCCATGACGTTTGCGCTGCAGCGCTTCAATCTGGGCCGCATCCTCGGCGGCGTCGTTGTCGTGTGGGCTCTCATTTGCATGCTGACTGCCGCGGTAACCACCTGGAGAGGCCTCTACGCGCAGCGCTTCTTCCTGGGTTTCGTCGAGAGCGTCATCCCGACGGGCTTCATGTGCATCGTCAGTGGGTACTACACGCAAGAGGAGCAGGCCCTGAGGCAGAGCTGGTGGTTCTCGTCGACGGGGTTGTTTACGATTGTCGGCGGCGCGCTGAACTATGGGTTTGCGCAGATCACGGGGGGTGCGCTGAAGAGGTGGCAGTACATATACCTCCTTGCCGGGTGCTTGACGTTCCTCTTTGGGATTTTTTGCTTCTTCATACCGAACTCGCCGGTCGAGGCGTGGTTTCTAACGACGGAAGAGAAGGTGGTCGCTGTGGAGAGGCTAAGGAAGGGGCAGACTGGGGTGCGATGTCAGAAGATCAAGATGGCGCAGGTCAAGGAAGCTCTTCTCGATGTCAAGCTGTGGCTCGTCTTCATCATGATGGGGTCGGCGTACACTGTTAATGGGGCTGTATCTGGCTTCGGTCCGTTGATTGTGTCGACGTTTGGGTGGTCCACACTGGAGTCGATTCTGTGGCAGTTCCCTCTCGGTGGTCTCTGCTTTATTGCAATCCTGGCATGTGGATGGGCTTCCGCTCGATTCCAGAACATACGGATCATCTTGCTGATCGCCAATTGCTTGCCGGTTATCGCAGGCTGTGCGATGATCTGGAAAGGCAGCTGGACATATCATGCTGGCACGCCTGTTGCAGGCTATAGCATCATCGGGACTTTCGGTGCGGTAGTGAGCTTGACGATTGTCATCGGAATGAGGTATGCGATAAGCGGCCCCTGGAATTATCATTGCGATACTGACGAATTCGCAGCAACGTGGCAGGGGCTACCAAGAAGAGCGTCATGGCCGGTTCCATCTTTGTCGCCTACTGCGTGGGCAACATTGTTGGTCCCCAGCTCATCAAGAGCGAGACAAAGAAGGACCATTACCCGGAGCTTTGGACGGGTTTGATCATCAGGTGAGTCTTGTATGATCCTGAGCACAGCTCTACGAAAGACGCTGAGTTTTCTAGTTACTGCATCACCATTGTGGCTTCGGTCGCTCTTTACGTGGTCTTGTGGAGGGAGAACAAGAAGAGGGCAGGGCCCTCTGACTACGAAGAGGAACGAGACCGGCTGGCGTTTCTGGACCTGACCGATGGAGAGAACCGCTACTTTCGATACGTCCTTTGATAGACCGAAGGGGTTTCCGTCTCTCCACATGAACTAGCTAGTCGTTACCATCACATGCAAGGATCTCATCTTGACAGCTCGGAACAGCGCTAGGTACCGGAAAGCAGTGCCAACTTCAGTTCGGGCTACAACGACGAGGGGACACGGATTTCGCTGTGGAACGCATTGAAGGTTGTTTCATGGTAGCTAGGGATGTTGGACGTGCATGCAATTGCGCAGGGTTCGTTGTGACACAGATTCGAACATGAGGCGGGGCCGGAACGTTTGCGGCGAGCGGACCGGAGGGAGGAGACGATGGATGAACCATGAGGCTGACATGGAACATGGAGGGAGGTGATTCGGGGGCCGGTCAGCCAAGGCGGCCCCGTTCCGAACGTCTGGTTGACGGCTCACCGCAAAGGCCATTCACGGCCGTTGGTAGACTGATGCGCCCCTCGGGCGTTCCCCCTCTGCCCCCCTCCTCCTGCTCTTTGTAGCACCTCCGCTGTGTTTACCTTCCTTTTGCGTGTGTCGTGCGTCCGTTACCTACCTACTATCCGCCCAAGCAGCAGCGCGCTTTCGCCTGCCTTCTCTCACTCCGCCCGCCCGCCCGCCCGCGGGGCGCTCTACCATAAGCACTCAACAGCCCCTCCAGGTAGACATACCTGCCAGGACTGCCCCCGACCATCGCCATGACCTCCCCGTCCTCGACCTCGCGCTCGCCTTCACGCTCCTCCACGTCCAGCGACTCCTCGGACACCACCATGCTCGACGCCCCGCCTGTCCGACCTGTGCGCGCCCGCCCCGCCTCCCACTCGAGCATCCCACCCATCGTCGCGAACAAACTGCCCAACCCGACCTTCTCGCTCCTTCTCTCGCTGCCTCGCGAGCTCCGGGACAAAGTCTACACGTTTGCCCTTGTCTCGCAGTTTCCCTTCTGGTGGCCGTCGCCCACGACGCCAAAGCACAATGTCGCCTTGGGCTTACTCTCCGTGTCGCGCCAGGTGCACGAGGAAGCGGCGCCCGTCTTCTACGCGCAGAACAAGTTCCTCTTCACCAACCCTAGCGATTGCACCATGTTCCGCATCATCGCCTCGCCCTACGCTGAGAACACGACCTCGGTGTACTTTCGGATACGGGAGAAGGATGTGAAGCTCTGGGCAACCTATCTTGGGAGCAAGGACCCGTCGCGGAGCATGAAGCACGATCTGCCGAAGCTGAAGAGCTTGTGCATCTTTCTGCGCTGTGGCATCATGGGCACACCGGGTGTGATCAACGGCCTGGTGGGCAATGGAGGGCTGCCCGCGCTGTTGGCCGCGCAAACCCAGGCGATACACCAGGCCCTGGGAACGCATTTGCCGCAGCAGGTCCACATCAACATGCAGATCTTGCACCAAGCCATGCATCAAGCCCACGCAGGTGCGCAAGCTCAACTGAATGCGAACATCCCGGCCAACGGACAGGCGCCGATGCCATTTGTGCAGTTTGCGCACAATGCCCTCCAGAATCAGCAGCAGAACCAGAACACGGCAGCACCGCATCCCCACGGCCTGCAGAACAATCCGCCAGCAAACCCGTCGCCTCTGGCTGCCCCTGCTGCTCAGCAGCAGTCGCAATCTACGCAGAACCCGCCGCCGCCGCCGCCGCCGCCACCGCAGCAGCAGCAGCACGCCCATGCACATGGTCACACCCACGGCCACCACCAGCACGGCTTCTTCACGACCTTTATGCGTTGGGAGCGCGAGATGGGTCTCGAGAATCTGTGTCTGTCGCTCCAGGAGACTCGCCCTGCGGAAGCTGACGTCAAGGTTGTGTGCATTGTGAAGCTGCCGAGACCCGAGCTCCAGAGGCTGGTGCGAGTGTATCCTGATGAGCTAAGTTTGGACAAGAACGGCGACGCCCGCACCAAGTTCCGCCGGGTGCATGGCGTGGACGTGAGCTTGGAGGTCAATGGATATGACATTGGCGTCTGATGATGATTTTGGGTTGCGGAGTTCTATGGTTTCTGGCGGCGGAGTAAAGGGTGCGGACGGCCAGCAAATATACAAGGCACGTTACCGGCGCATATAGTGTACATCGGAGTCACGTTCAAATGCATGATACCCTTTTTTGAGACGCTACGATCTGGGAATGCGCAGAGAGATGATTAGTGACGGATTGTGGTGTAGGAAAGATTCATTGACAACTAATAACAGACATGGCTTGGTGTAACGATGTGCGGACTGTGCAATTACTCAGACACGAAACACGGTGGGTGCAGTGTAAAGTCGGACCACCTCACGACAGTATGTCAAAAACGTCCGATTTTCCTACACGACTGCATGAACACAATTCTGGGGCTTTTATCAGTGCGACATGGGCGCCACCCCAGACCGCTCCTTCATGGCGTACCTGCCAGTGAAAGCACGGATCTTCTTCCCATGTAAGAATACGCGGATGCCTAGCAACCCAAACAACGCAGCTAGTCCAGTATATGTGCCAAACGACCTGTCATATCCAGCATCGTTGATGAACTTTGCAACACCATAGCTGACGCCAAAGCCCACGGTGATGACGACGAGTATAGGACCGGCGCGAGCAGGATATGAATCCAACA
The DNA here is from genome assembly GCA_015832175.1 of Paraphaeosphaeria minitans. Classification (NCBI taxonomy): domain Eukaryota; kingdom Fungi; phylum Ascomycota; class Dothideomycetes; order Pleosporales; family Didymosphaeriaceae; genus Paraphaeosphaeria; species Paraphaeosphaeria minitans. The sequence continues at coordinate 2,274,296 of WJXW01000007.1, forward strand.
GGTAACGTGGTGGCCGCAATGTTGGCCCCCACGAAGGCGAAATAGTATCCCGCGTTGGCGAAGACGATAGGTAGCGAACCAATGGTACTTTTCAGGACGTGCGCTGGCCTGTCTGTAGATGACGGCTGCGATGACGCCCACCGATGTGGGTATCCCGAGAAGCAAAAGTCTGTTCTTGGGCTCAGGCACACCACCGTTCCGTCGAGCCCGCCACTTGATGATCAAGTCGGAGCCGTTGTCGAGGAGTGGAAGAGCCACGAACGCGACGATGATCTGGCCGGCGTTTACGTAGGATGCAGCGCTGTCGGGCCAGTTGTAGGGTGCCTTTGTGACGATATTGCCATACGTCGTGCCAATCGCAATGTTTACCCCTATCGTGAGTCCATTCAAACAGAAAGCCCAAAGGACGTTGGGAAAGAGCAGGATCTGGAAAGTGTTGATGAAGCCGTACTAGCCTTCCAGCCAGTCTGGCTTGCCCACGAAGACGCGCAGGTCTGACCAGACCGTCCGTGGGGGATATCGCTCGTAGTCTAGTGCAGGCCTGTCTGCGATCTTGACTGGCGCCGGGTCAGAAACCCGGGAGCCGTTGCCTTCGCCGCCTTCGTCGGTCGAGAACTGGCCGTAGGATTCTAGCGAGCGAGTGTATCGGGTCTCGGGTACCCATGGGATGGAGAGCACGAGAACTGTAGCACAAATACCAGCGCCCACGTTGTACCAATTCGCGGGACCGATGGCACCTGCAATGGGCGAGGCACAGATCACGTACACCGCGGCAACCGTGGTCTGGATCGCTGATTGCCATATCAGGGAAGTGGAACGTTCGTGCATGAAGTGTATTTTCCAATGAATTGTAAGCTGAGGAATCCAAGATGTCATGCAAAGTACTGATCTGGATCATCATTGGAGATAGAGCCTCGCTCTGACCAGCGGCGAGCCCGAGAATCATTCTGGCCCCAAAATGCCAATTGTAGTCCTCTGAGTACGCCGCCAGGACGGCACCTCCAATCAATACGAGCATAGATCTGAGGTAGACCGGGCGGCGACCGATTGCTAGTGCTAGTGGCATGCAGATGAGATTGCCGATACCCATGAACACCGTAGGATATGTCATCAGTGCCGCGATATCAGCGTAGTCGGCACCCTTCGCAGCTCATCCAGGGATGTAGAATGTCAAGAGTCCGCCAAAGCCAGACACGAGACCGAGACTGATACTGGAGACTGCAGGAGGTCAGTAGAGTAGACTGCTTCTTTGAGGCGTTCAGAGCTCACAGATGGAGACGAGCACGATGAACACGATCTTCCTCCATTTCGTCATGTTCAGGGGATCTTTCCACACAAGTTAGCATTGCGGCTGCATCTCTTGCTGCAGCGAGAGCAATCACCTCAGGGTTCCGCGCTCGCGCTGGAATTAGAAAGATACCCTCTATATCTGTGATAGTTACTGTGCCTATGGCTGCGGCCTGCGGGACAGCCTTTGTCGACATCTCTTCGTCGGAGACATTTTCGAACCTTTAGACCGCCGTCTCCATTAGCTTAAACTATTTGTTATCACTCAGTCCCTAACCTAGTGGCTTTAGGGTTAAGGATGTATCAGGGACAACAAAATAATCCGCTCGTCAACCACTCGAAGAGCAATACACCGATTGTGAAGGCTGGTAACCACAACTTCGGGACTGATATATGAAAATTTGGACACGTTCATCTGAGACCATGCGACGATGCCGCTGTGGCTTGCCTTTCTTCCCACGTATTCCGACAGTGCTTGGGTCAAGTCAATACACGCACGCCATCTCCACATTCCGCCCTGGCTGAGAAATTCACGGACGTCTTCCCGTACTTTGGCGTATGATGGCGTGTGGCGTAGACAGTGCTATTAGATGGGACATCTAGGGAGTGAGGGTGCCGGTCAACGCTATTACGGAGTGTGGGTTAGCGCACGGAAAGTGGACGAGACGGACGGATGAAACCCTGAAAGATGCTGTTTACGCCGTCTCTGCAGTTGATGGATGGCACGTCTATGCATGGTATTCGTTCGGATAGAGCGTTCCTTCCCCAGATATCAAACTTGCCCGCATTTTAGGTGGTTCCTGCATGATAGGGTTTGTCTCCACTCCACTCCACTTTCCGAGAAACCCCCAATAAGTTTGGTGCACGTCCACCTCTTTCGTGCTTCCGTGCTTTCGTGCTCCAGCCTCACTCCTCCGAAATGTCACCGGTATCGACAACGCAACGCAGGCGTCGCCGCACGGTTGATTTGCACGTCCCGGGTTAGACTTCATGCGATTGCCAGGTTTTTAATCGACAGTATTACCGTGCAGATCACTTAGAACGGCACTTGGACTTACGTGAGATCACACTGGGGCGAGCCGACGTCAAAATCCTGAGTCTTGACAGATCGTAATGTGCGACCATTTCGATGCGAAAATTGCCCAGCGGCCTTCAATCCAGGGATCTGCCCCCACGACATCAGACGAACCACGAAAAGAATGTCACCAAAGGCCAGATTGGTTACTATATCTCGGACAGAGCAGTCAAAGCTTGCGATGCGTGTGTGATGTCCAAAGTCAAATGCGAGAACTCAAGGCCTTGCCAAAGATGTACAAAGAAGGTAAGCCGGATACGACTTGCAACAGGAAACACTTCTCGCTTGCCGGATTTATATACTATGCTGTCTTAACTCAAGCTGATCCGATACCCACATCGTACTTAGATTTTTGGTTCTATTTCAGGGGTAGTGTTGACAATTTTACAGGCTATAGATACCGACTCGCAACCAGCACGCGTTAATTAAACACGACGGCGTTACTATTAATAAACAACACATTAACGTTCTCTACATCGCCGCATAAGCCATGTTCATCAAACGTCGTTATTCCAGACAGCCTGTTTTAAGGTGCTTGAGATTGTATCTTTCAGCTGGTCTCAAAAACATCAGCAAGTCGCATTATAATACCATCCTTTCTGTCCACAGATGATCTTGACAAGCTGATCAAGTAAATCGAAACATACTCCACCCTGTCTCAACTCACACTGACTCGTACCCCCACCTTAGAGTTAGTATCGCCAAAAGAATAGAGACGGACGCTTTCATACATCCCTATACGTTTAAATTTAAAAGCCATAGTCTAGAATTACTTGTTGCCCTGATAGCTGCGGGTTGGATTTGCTTTAGCCTTCCCTCAGTCAACCGCACAGGTCTTGTGCTCTAGGAGATTGTGAAGGTTGCCCTACAAAACTTTACAGAACTAGACAACAGCGCCTTCCGCGATCTGCAATACCTCCAGGTTTCTTTGATTTGGCTAGATATTGTGTGCCTGCGGATACCTGCGAAAGATGGAGATCGCCGAGAGCAACTTGCTTCAGCTAGTGACGGCAATGCGACGCGCCGGGAGATACGACAAAGTCGCATAGTCACCCACCTTTTCCAGCCTTGATGATAGTGCAGATGAGAACGAGCATAAGTGGCGCGAGTGGCTTCAGTTCGAGTCCTACAAGCGGCTTGCCTGCCATCTATTTGAGCATGACATGAACATGGCCATGGTAAGCAAATGCCGGTTAGAAAGTGGATGTGCCTGAGATAGACACCACCCTATTGTAGCTCACGCTGATATCGTATCTGGAATAAACGTAAACACATTAAGTCATACCGGGTTCTTTTGCCTTGAACACATGCAAATCACGCTCAAGCACATGACTATAAGGCACACGCGGAAGAGGTTCATCAAAGCGGAATGGGAACAGCAGCGGAGACCCTACTACGGTTACGGTACGGTTGGTAGCCACTACGGTACGGATGGTACGGTAGAGAGACCAGTACGGTACGGGTAGTGAACCTTAGTGATAAAATAAGTCGTATACAACGTAGTTATTGTTAAAATAGTAGACAAACCTCCTAAATAAGAAAATGGCGTAAGTTTAGCTTTTAGTATGCTAGGTATTATTTATAGTCTAAATTGCTGCATTTAACGCTTAAACGCCTTTATAAGCTTAACTCACGCCTCCTTCCTGATTAGGAAACCACAGAGCCGTATTACGGTTCAAAAAGCTACTACTGATGGTTATTATTACGGTGGAAGGTCTCCTACTGTACTGATTGCTCGAAAAGGTCTTTATACCGTACCGTAGCAACCGTGTTACCGACTGTTGGACGCGCTGGGGAACAGTAAATCTTTTTGCACTTCGATATCTACAACGGTACGAATGGCAAAATGATCTTGCTAGGAGTACTAGGGCCAATGTGGATGCGATGCTCGCCTTTATTCTTCTCCTCCTCGGGCAGCGTTTTCGAGAAAGCAGAGTATTCTGCAATACCAGGGAACGACCCACCGACTTGCATGCTAATGGTTTCTCCCTCGTCAAAGTCCACACCCATGGACCATATTACAATCTCCAGCTTGACCACCTCTCCCGGCTCGATCTTCTCCTCAATTTCGTGAGGGTGGAAGGGGAATTGTGGATGGATCGACTTTTCCGGGATGAATCGGCGGTGGCTTGCTCGTAATACGCCGAAACTTCCGGGATGCAGGTTCAGGCTCTGTCGGTCCTTCTCTGGGATCTTGTCGATGGACTTGATCCCAGTTGGCACGGCGGCGAATGGGAAGCATAGGTGAAACAGGAGCTTGCTGTTCTTGTCTCGCTTGCGGAGGATGATGTAGGTGTTCATATCGTTTTGGTCCTTGCAGGACATATAGAGGACAGCTTTCGGAAGGCCACTGAGGCGCGAGCGCTGTGGAAAGGTATATGAGAACTCGGCGATCGAGGTCGTGGACGTGGAGTCGTAAGAGACGACTGCGTCCGCTGTTGCTGCCTGTTCTTTCAAGCCGTCCTGCGAGAGGAAGAAGTCGCGATAGTCGGTTCCCGGGATAGGAAAGTCCGCGAACGCATTGTCATTGATGGCTTCCCGATCGCCGAATTGCAGCGCCAACCACCTCACCTTTGGCGTCTAGTTCCAATCGTTGTTCTCGCCGCGCAGGAACTTGTTAAAGTGCTTGTGCAATTCTTTGTCGGAAGACGGCTCGCAGTACAACTCGTACCACTCCTGGTTGGAGCTCCACCGTATCCACTTGTTGTCGTGCGGCAATTCCAACCATTGCGAACCGAACCCATTGTGTGGATGCTGCTGAAATCACTTCCGCTAATGAAGACTGGGACTTGGATCTTTGAGATGTTGGCTCGTTTGTCCTCCCAATACGCGTTGAAGACTGGCGACCTTCGATACATTTCGGCAAAGTCTTCGATACCGCCGCCAGGGTTGTTCGTCTTGATGATGTAATGTGTGATCAGATCGAAATTGGACATATTGAACACACCACCGCGGACGAATTGCTCCCGGTAGATATCAGCCAATCTTTCCCAGGGAGCGATGGCTGCGAGATGGGGAGGCCGGAGACTCGCGACGTGCCACTGAATAATAGCCAACGCCGAGTGGATGCAAGTTGGAAAAGATCAACCTCGAGCCTGGCGATCTGGCAAGCCGCCTGCACTTTGTTTTTCAAGTTTAAAGACTGACCATGTGCTTAGGTACTGTGGGACACTCGTACCATGTACTACGCATGTTTCCCGCAGGGCGAGCGCATCCGCCACGTTCAATACGTGTGCATGACTCCTCGCAAGTTCGCCAAGCAGGAGGATCTGGATCTGAAGGCGGGACTGCTCAACGCATGGTAAGGAACGACGCACTGGCCGCATTGCAACATTCGCACGCAGGGTCCGCCGCTGAGAGATGGGAAGGTGGATCCGGTGGACAGGTCTGAGCCGCTCGAGAAGCCGGAGATTACGGATCGGTTGCTGCAGTTGGGGCGGTAGGTAAAGGCGTATTGCGGCTGGCACTTTTGCTTCGGATTTGCATACGCATGCGTGGTAGAGCTTTTTATATTCTTTCCCTCCTGCGCAGTTTGATTTTTGCTGGCTGGCTTTGTGGTGATGGGTTGAAGGGTTGGCAATGAGGATCCTTGCGCGACATCTTTGGCCATGTGAGCCGCGTGTTGTCAAACAAGTTTTACGAGCCTGTACCTACACGAATGCCGTGCATTGCCAAGTACCCACTTGGCGAGAGTTGGTCACGGGTGGTAAGATGGATGAGGTTGGCAGGTAGAGAGGTCGGACCCAAGATTTTCAAGCATGCAGTTACTACCTAATGTCTGCACACCCATTCGTTCGTAGTGACTCCTTGTATCATCGTAAATGAATAAACATGAAAAGTAAAAGCATCTCCGCTCTCCACCAATCAGATACCCTATCTGGGGCCAATTTTGCTCTGCAAAAACTTGGGAGCCTCGTCTGCAGCCTCGTCCTGGTAGGTGGAGTGCGCAGGCAACACAATCAAGGTGCCGTCGCACACCAGGTCTCCGTCCGCGCAGTAGACCGCCAAGTTGGACTGGGGGTAGCTCGGGATGCCGCCGTTGTTCTGCTTGTTGCGGGTGTACCCGAAGAGCACGATGCCCTTGACCTGGCTGATCACCGTGGCCGAGAGAGCGGGGATCGCGCCCGCGATGAGGGCTGCACCTTGGCTGGCTGGACGTTGGCAGAGGTCGGTACACGGACGGAAGTAGACTCACCTGTAACCTCCGGCAACGACGGGAGTGTTCGGGCACTTGGTGTTGGCAAGCTTGAACAGACGCGCGCCCTCGTTGATTGCGGCCGTGGACGTGCCCTTGGACGCGAGGTTGTCGAGCAGACCGGCGGTGTATGCACCACCTACACCCTGGACCCATACATTCGCGGCACCGTAGTAGGCCTCGAGCGCATCGGCGAGGATCGGCCCGGGTTGTTCGCCCTGCGGATGTTAGCATCCTAGATATATCAAAACGTAGTTTCTCGGTATAGGTATTTGCGGCGAACAATGACTCGCCCGACCCGTCCCGAGGGTGGGGAATTACTCACCATGTTTCCTGCCTGCGATGTGCCCCTCGCATAGATCAGGATGGCCTTGGGACAGGCAGAGGAGCTTCCAGCCTCGAGTTCTGTCCGGGTGGTGGTCGAGTCGCGAGTGAAGAGCGGAAATGCGCTCGTCACGGCGACGAGCGATGCGAGAGAGACGGCAAGCTTCATCTTGAATTTCTTCGAAAAAAGAAGTTTCCTGTCTTGCAATCAAGTTAATGGGAGACAACGAGAGACTGCAGACCCAAGGGCGACTTTGGAGAGAGCCGTATCGCTTTTCCGTCGAGATATCCATCGTTTAAATATCCACAGCTCAAAGTGCCCCCATTCTCAAAATGTGATGTCCTCCGCTCCGCCAGGCTCCTAGTCTCTAGGAAAAAGCTTGGGATTTGTTTGTATGCATCTTCTTCGCCGACATTCGTCTCCTTGCAAGTCTCCTAGACGCGCAGCCAGTTAGGTAAAGAAGAAAACTTGGCGAGTTCCGTACGGCCTCCACCACTCACGGCATAGTTCCACCACACCAGAGTCCTGTGAGCATGCACGCCGTTGTGAGCAGTACATGTGGACCGGGTAGTCGCAGCGGAGGCTGCCAGGAACCGGGTGTAGCTCCGCTGTCCGTTCATGCCACGAGTAGGCGCCGAGCGCGGGGTAAGAAGTACGAGGTCACGATGTCAATGCCGCTTGGGGCAGGTACACCTAGCGTACCGGTGTACTGTGATGACTTCTTCCTTGTGAGCCGTTAGAGCGGTGTGGCTGGACGTCAGAAGTTGGACCAACACCAACAAAGTCCATCAGCACCTAGTCTACCGCCAGAATCGAGCTCGGACAACAAAATACCTAGTCTAGCGACCTTGGACACCGGACGGTTGCGGCCTCAGCGGTACTCGAGCCGTATGGGTGACCAATCAAATTGAGACAGGACAGCCCCCGTGAAAATCGAAGCGATGTCGATCAATCGTTCGATTACTGTGATTCATCAGTTCCCCCAAGGCCGCTAGACTAGAGGTAGGTAGGTGGATATCTAGTTGTCTGACCCCAACCCCCGCATTATTGTGATCCCAGTCCCTATCCCATTCCAAGACCAAGTGACCGAGGGACATGTAGCACTACGCTGTCAGTTATTGGTAGCCACAGCGAACGCATGAAAAAGGCACACAGCGCGAATAACATTTTTATAGTTCCTGCATTAGCATAATGTATACAAATCATGTGTATTCACCCTCCGTCGTGTTTCAGTTACGTGAATCTCTTCACCCAATGCGCATCTCTGGTGTCGAGGTGTACGGCGCTTCTCTTGCGCTTGGTCGAGATATCAGCCGCAGTGATGTTGCCACAGTCTGGCGTTTGCAAGTGCTGTCCAAACCTGTCAACTGCCCAGATCAAGACACCGTTGGACCATCCAAAGCCCTCGACGACCGTGTACTCTCCTCCACCACCTGCTGCATTGATGCTCTTGTCGGAGTACTTCTCAAACATGGTTCCATTGCCTTTTGAATTGGCGAGCTGGGCAATTTCTGGTGTACTGCCGCCAGTGACACGCCACGTGCAGAAGGTCGAATCCACGTATCGCTGTGCAAGACGAAGCGCCAGATCTTGCGTCCAGATGTAGTCTTCGGAGGTCTGATTGCTCTCGGATGCGGATTCAAGCGGCGTGTTGAGCAATCCCTCCATCAGCATGTGCATCAAGGGTGGCCATACATTAGGCTCGTCCCATTGCTGACCAGTTTGGATATTCGTGGCAGCGATTGCGCCTGCGCGGTCGTCGAGCAGCTCTTCGATGCGAGCATAGACACGGCGCAGAGCTGATGGGTTGTTCTTGATTTCCTCGGGTGCAGCTCCTAGCCAGAAGGGGTAGAATTGAGCTAGATGGAAGAATACCTGCTGACCAGCTGGTGCACCAGGAATATCATCATGGACAGTTGTGTTGTCTGCGATGGCATAGACATTCTTCGCACCAGAAGTCAAATTATAGTCGAAGTAGCTGTAGTGCTCAGCGTCCCACATCAGCGCAGTCATCGCGGCGCTTCGGTCAGCAGCCCGACTCGCCCATGCAGCAGCGGCAGTATAGTTGCCTTGGAAGCGATGGAAGTCCGCAATTGCGACTTCATTCGCATACAGTATCGAGTTTAGGTCGACCGGGAGGATGTTGACGGTGTTCAAGGACCGCAGAGGAGAGGATGTCTGCGTGACGCTGTCGGCCGGGTTCGCAATCCAGCGCGATGAGTAGTCCCAACCGCTCTCAGCACCAGAAGCCAGGTTGGCATACAGCTGGGCTTTTTGTTCTTCAGTGAGTGCCTTCGAAGCATTGAATATTTGCCCTTCCTCGTTGTAGTACGACGCATTGTTAGCAGTCACGTAGTCTTCATAGAAGGACTCGGGCCGCGGCTGGGTGTTCAACACGGCATAGTGGTTCTACGAATGTCAGAAAAGATTGCCTAAGTTGAGATACCCACTCACCAGACTGTAGTTCCTCCCCGCCCGCTCAAGGGTTACGGTTCGGTTGTTCACCCAAAATTCATACTCCTTCTCCAGCAACGGAAGAGCGCGCTCAAGGAGAGTGTAGTTCTGGGTGTATGCAACATATATGCGCACCATCTGCGTGAGGAGAGGCGGCTGCGACCGATTGAGATAATAGCGACGGGCGCCATTCGGGACAAAGCCGATCGTCTCCACCAGATCCAAGAAATTCTCGATGATGTTCTCCGCAATCTGTGTGAACGAGCCTTTGGTTCGCAGCAGACCTTCGATGATCCAGAAGCTGTCCCAGTAATACGGCTCTCGAAAACGACCGCCAGCAACAACAAAGGTCCGATTTACGGGAATGAACGAGTTCACGCATTCCGTGCAATTGCTTGGCCCTGCATAGCGCCGTGTCAAATCAGGCCAAATGTCAATCACTTGAGATGTGAAGTTGGCGATTGCTGAGCTGTTGACGTTGTCCAAAAAGTCCGGTTGCGTCTCCAGCTGATCCGTGGGAACCGCCTCAAGTTCGCTGCCCGCCTCGCCGAAATACGTCGTCAGAAAATCATTTAGAGCAGTATTATTCTGAATGGGTTTCTCGAGCTGATTGAAGGCATCAATGACTTCGCTGAGGGGTCTAATTGTAGGTCTGCAGATGTGTGAGTCGTTGTTCCATGTCTCCTCACTGATGACCTACAGATCCACAAACGTCTTGGAATCGGAAAACGGGCGAGCGAGCTCGATTTCTCGCAGAATGTCCCCGTAGCAGTAAATTGGCGAGTCACAGGGTGCGATCACAGAACCATTCTCATACAAGCCGGATGTAAATGGCACAATTGCAAGGATAATTGCGGCAGAAGCGCGTGAGGCTCTCATGACGGGGCTGGAAGAGGACAGGAGCAATTGAGCGCACTGCGTAACAGACAATGCGTTGCGGCTCCATGGCGCCTTTAAACGTTCTCGTCGATCGGTCAGCAAAGTGCACCAGCAGCGCACAAAGAACCTGATCGTGCAGCAGGAAAAGGTGGGCCACTGCTGAGCCAACGTAGGTGGCTGGAGGACGAGGAATCGGCGAATACGGAACGGGAACCGCTTCCTTGGCACATGCTGGAGGAGCCCTCGTTAGGGTACTCGAACACGAGGCCGGCGATCCGACGCCTGTTGTCCGACGCGAAGCAGTGGCGTCACTGGTCTGTTTGTGGGGAGGATGGTGTTGGAGACGATGCCTGCAGGATGCGAGCTTTCCCCGCAACGTTCGTAGACTTAAATGTGGAGTTTCCTGTCACAGCTAGCGTCATGTAGAGCTTTAGGTCGTGCAGCGTCATCGCTCGGGCTATACAGCGTGAAAACCAGCAACCACCACCGCGGCGGACACAAAGAAGTGGATATTCATAGGGTAGGCACTGTTATTGCAATCCAGGTTGACTCGCTATACCATCAGTTTATATGTGTATGAAAGAATACCGTAGAGTGTTTCAAGTTCCGGATGAGCTACTCACAAGCGATCTAATCAAGAAAAGGGATGGGTTGTAACAGTGGAGAACAGAGAGGTTACGCTCGAGGGTAATGGTAAACTCTCCTAGCTAGCTCATGCCGTGATTGAGAAACTCTACGGTAAGTTTACACAGGATAAGGTGCGCGTTTACTGTAAGCACTTTCCCATTCTTTGCGTAGGCCATCGTGGACCATGCATTCCTCGTATGATGTCGAATTGATCGCTGTTCAGGAAGGACCATGAAAATTCCACCCACAAGACCATAATCCCTTTGCAACGCTAATAAAGCCAAGAACCCTGCAACCCCGAGCCCGATCCCGCCATTTGAACGCCATGGTCCATGCACTTCTTCCAATTATCAACATCCTGCCGTGTGATCTCATATCCACCATGCAGATTAGCGGTGTGCCGAGAAGACGCAGGTCCAGTATTCCCTTGTACAGCATAAACCAATCAGCAGTTGCGCGGAAAGAGCCAGCAAGCAGACCGCACAGTATATGTGGCCGCGGCTGTTTGTATCCGGTTTAGGACTGTGGTTCTTGGTGTCATTGGCCGTGGACCTTTTCTGGTCCAGTGACTTTCCCTTTCACTGCGCTAAGCCCAACACGTTTTGCTGAGTCAACACACACACAGCAACAACTTTTGCAAGTTTGTTCGCAGTTTCTTCCTGCTACAAAATATCAAAACATCACGTAAGTCGACAACCCGCAGCCTCGTGCTCAGCTAACGCTCGCAAGCATGGCTTCCTATCGAGAACTAGACCCCGGTGATTGGGGGTTGTGCAGTCTCTCCTTGACGATATCGAGGGCCATGCCTGCACCAACGACGTCACGTGAGCGCTGCCGCACATCTTCCAGGCAACCGAGGGTTGCGACCTCTGTGGTAAAGTATCAGGCGACGATCGATCGCTGGCATCAGCTTCAGGAGCGCTTTGACTCGCTGGTCGTGAAGCACGCGGCAGCATCGCGGCCGCCACCGCCGATCCCAAAGTCTTCGCGCCCTCGAGTCATCCCCTCAGCGGAGCCGACGTCCACTCCAAAAGGAAGCTCGTCCCAAGTGTTCTATTCGAGCCCTTCGCACGCAGCTCAGGCCAACGTTGCCTCAGCAAAGCCAACGTTCGCCCCCCTCCGCAATACCGCCTATCTAGAGCTTGCACGATGGCACCCTTCACCGAGCACCTGGCCTCGAATGAAGTCTGGGCTCAGCTTTACGGTGGTTCAGCTGGGATTATGTTCGCCACCCATATTACGGTCGCCCCCACGGTAAGACCGATCCAATCCATCGCGAGGTGATACTGGTCGCTCATCTGGTAATGCCAATGACCGTGGTGTGTCACGTTCTCGTGGCCGCCACCTTGACGACCGATCTAGGTCACTGCGAGATGATACTGAACGAATCGGCGAAAAACACACGAGCACCTCTCGCCTTCCGCCCTTCCCAGATAGATGAGGAGCGGCAAGAAGATGACATGGGGATTGGGCGGCTGTTCAGCGGCTAATAACCTGCTCATAGCCTCTCCTTCTTCTTCTTCTTCTTCTTTTTACTCCTCTTTTTTCTTCTTTTTTCTTCTCCTCTCTCCTCTTTTTTCTTCTCCCTTCCCTTCCCTTCCCTTCTTCTCTCTCTTCTGCCCATCGAGTGGATCTGTTTCTCTGATTTTTGAACTGATCTGATGGCTATAAAAAGAGGGGTGCCACTTTACTTAGCAGTGATTATAGGTAGTGGCGACGGCGGGGCCACTATCCAGACAACTTTTTTCTATCGACGTACTGGCGCTTCTCGCTCTTCGAGGAAGAATTGCGGATGATTAAACTGTGAAGCCTATTGTTGACGTGCACGCGCCTTCCTCACTCGGCTTTCTCTCGCGTGGATATACTGCGATCGACGAGAGGCGTTGTTGACCTCTGTCCCATCTTCTCCCTCCTGGCCAGAAGAAAAATAAAGCATCCTGGGACACCTTGATACAGTCTAGCATCTGCTTGATAAGCTCCGCTGCTGGAATTGCTTTGGAAGACGATACTTAAGGTTCTTTCGGCGCTAGACGTCGGGGTTTGTGAACGCAGTTGGTCAGGCTAACCCTCCCAGGCACGACTCGATACGTGCATGGGAGGGCTATGAGTACCAGCGCGTGGTCCCATACACGGGTTCTCAGCCGTCCGCTAGCGCGAGCACGAATGTTGAGATGGATCTGGCGATAGTAGGTCGAGCAGCTGCTTCGTTCTCTTTACTTCATTTCAGCGAAGGGAAGGATGGTGTATTTTCCAGTAACTTGAATTGTAAGACACGGCTGATTCTGCAATGTAAGTTTAGCCAAAAACAAAACAAGGCCCGTGTTGTTGTCGGCCTCTGGAAGATTCACTTGCACGGATGACGTCCACTTCTAGTCACGCCATGGGAAGGATGATGTGTCCTGGAGTACCTTACGATATGATACAATCCAATCGTATACTGTGATAGGTAGGCCGGGTACATGACAAGGCCTGTAGAAGATACTGGAGGTGGCCATCTCGGATTGAGGTGAGGGCTCCAATTGTAGGTATGGTACCTAGGCAGGTAGCAGCGCACAGGCCGCACCTTAAATCCCTCCCGACAGCAATTCCGAAAACTCTCCTCCGCCGTTCCGATCACCACGAACAACTCCCAACCATGGCGCCCGTGCCCATGCCCATGCCCTCGGCGCTCAGCTTCGAGTTGCTGGGCAAGTGCTCCGTAGGCATCTCTCCCCCATCGCAAACTCGATTTCTAACAGTAAACCCCAGGTCACCAAAGCACGCGCCGCAACCCTCCACTTGCCCCACGGCCCCGTCCCGCTGCCCATCTTCATGCCGGTAGCCACGCAGGCGTCCCTTAAAGGCCTGACTCCCGAGCAGCTCGAAAAGCAAGGATGCAGGCTGTGTCTCAACAACACGTACCATCTGTAACTCCCACCCGCCGCACTCTTTTCGAATGGCCCCTTCTGACACGAGAGAGAGGTCTTAAGCCGGGCCAGGCCACGCTCGACGCGATCGGCGGCGCGCACAGATTCCAGTCGTGGCCACACAATCTCCTCACAGGTGCTTGAATTGCTATCCGCAGGACAGATGGCGGGGTTGCTGACGGGTGCAGATAGCGGCGGGTCGGTGACCCCCAGGTCGACGCTGCTGTGAACGACGGGCTGACGGCGACAGCTTCCAGATGGTCTCGCTGCTCAAGCTGGCGCAAGTCACCGAGGAGGGCGTGCGGTTTCTCAGCCCGCACGACGGATCGCCCATGCTGCTCACCCCCGAGCACTCGATATCTCTGCAGAACTCCATCGGCTCGGACATCATGATGCAGCTCGACGATGTGATCGTGACGACCTCGCCTGATCTGGCGCGCATGAAGGAGGCCATGGAGCGCTCGGTGCGCTGGCTGGATCGGTGCATCCAGGCGCACAAGTACCCGGAACGACAGAACCTGTTCTGCATCATACAAGGCGGATTAGACCTGGATCTACGGCGAGAATGCACGGCCGAGATGGTAGCGAGAGACACGCCTGGTATCGCCATAGGAGGGCTGTCCGGGGGCGAGGCAAAAGACGAGTACTGCAAGGTGGTAGACACATGTACGGGCTTGTTACCAGAGAAGAAACCGCGTTATGTCATGGGTGTGGTGAGTGCGTTCTCTCATTCTCCAGACTTGGCTAACTGGAGCAGGGCTACCCTGAAGACTTGGTGGTTTCGGTCGCTCTGGGCGCCGACATGTTCGACTGCGTATGGCCTACCCGAACGGCGGTATGTAGCTCTACCGGAACCTAAAAACCACTTCTAACTTTGCAGCGTTTCGGCAATGCCATCACTTCCCGCGGGGTGCTCAACCTCCGCAACGCAGTCTACTCAACCGATTTTGGCCCCATTGAAGAAGGCTGCCAATGTACGTGCTGCCGGCCTCCAGAAGACGGCGGCCTGGGCATTACGCGTGCCTATGTCTACCACACCACTGCAAAGGAGACTGCAGGTGCTCACTTGCTCACTATGCACAACGTCCACTACCAGCTCAATCTCATGCGACTGGTCCGCGAAGCTATTCTCGAGGATCGGTATCCGGCTTTCCTGCGGAGCTTCTTTGCCAAGCTGTACGATGACAAGAGCAAGTACCCAGAGTGGGCGGTCGGCGCTCTGAAGGGTGTCGGGGTAGACTTGCTGAGTGACTAGATGCGGTATGCGGTGGTAGTCGAAGAAGGGCGTCTGTGAAAGTAAACAAGACAAAGTTCGGGCCTGTCATCGCTTCAACCTAGCGAACTATGAAGCGATAAATATAGAGGGCCCATGTATGCTGTCAATACCCAACATGGACCCTTCAGTTCTGACATTGTGATGGTCTGCAGACGAATGGTGTCCTTCGTGTAGGCCTACCCCGTATTGCGTCCACCTATCGGCTGGTGGACATCGAACACTAAGCTCGTTGCTCCTATCCTGCTGTCAATAATACCGCTGGCTCGACCCATTATATCCGGCATCAGCTCTGCCATTTCCAATAGAACCAATTTGACGCTGTATCAGTCTCAACCCGAAGAAGGGGCTGACAAGCAAACGGCATCCCGTTTCACTACTGACGGCTGGGATTGTGGAAACGAAGAAGAAGCCCTGGGAAACTCTGTGGCCACGGAGGGTTTGAGTTTCGGCGATCCCTAAGGTGGCTGCCTGAGGTGGCTGAAGATCATCCCGAACTCCAAGCCAACGGAGCCTCACAATACAGTAAGGGGCTTGTCGAAGCACTGTGCACGCCGGGATAACTCAATTGTCGATGCTCGGATCCCGCTTCAGTGTCGTAGCTCGCAGCGTTGGTCCTACGTGCAAGTTGGAAACTCGGTTACTTGCGGAGGCTGCATCGCTGCGAGCGACTTTCAACATGTTGCCATCGTGTTATCACATCCCACTCGTATAGAGTACCATGTGGAGCACGTATCTTACTCGTACTGCCTCGCTGACCGTTGCCAGAGGATCCGCATATCTTCTCCGCAACCTGGGTTAGAGCAACGGATGTCGAATGAAAAAACCTCGGAGCGAAGATGACGTGCCGTTGGTACCGCTTTCGGTCCTGCTATCCATCCGGCGGTGTTCATGGACTTGCATGCTGTGATTGCTGCTGTAAAGCTGAGGTGCCCTGCCTTCCTAATCAGATTGACCGGATAGCAGTCGACTCGTGTCCTGGCGTAGACTTTGGAATACGAGCCATGTCTTGGGCAGCATGCGCGTAGATGCAGGCTACGCGGGCGAGGACAGGTGTCGAATCACTTGCCGGGGTAGAGAACACACGGGTTACATGCGCAAGGTGATCGTTGGCCATTCAGTAAGCGACGATGATTGCAATCGTTTGCATCAAACTGCGATTCGCGTACGCTTTTGCTTGCTGAAGTGCTCTGCTGGCTTAGGATTGACAGCTCGGCCCCACTCAGCTTAACTCGTGCTGTGGATGGTAAAGGGTGGTCCTGATTGTAGACGTCGATCCTGCTTTAGTGGTGACTCACTTGCATCCTTGTCTGTTACGTACAGGGCGAAGCCGTATCCAGTGGTTGCAGCGATGTTAAAATAGACATGGCCATGGAAACACGACAGCGATGTAGACCGACGGACCCAGTCTCAAACTCAAGAGCAGGTCATTCTTCCCAATTGGCCGGCGCTGGTTAGTAATCCTGCAGCATCTGATATCGAAACGGCAGCCGGCGGGAATGCAGGGCTTCTGTTGTTGACCGGGGAGTTCCCCCAATGAGTGCGCAACTACGGACTGTCGGCATTAGTGGACGAGCTGGTCTCATTTCCTGCGGACTCGGGCAGAGTGTCGTCCAGTCCGGGAAAGGTTCGAGTAAGCGAGCTTGCTGTGTAAATCTGACGTTCTGCTTTTATGGTCCCAACTGGAGAAGGCAATGTCTTCAACTCATGCATACGAGTTATTGAACGCATCTGCACAACAACTACAAGATTGCGGGCTCACGTGGTTCGTCGCAATAGTTTCCGGCCAAGCTTAATTTGAGCGGCGCAGACAATTGCAGATCGACCTGAAATGGCTAGTAGGTGAATGAATGGCGGACCCAGCCATCTTCTATTGGACCCGATGCGTATTTAGTCCATTAATTTTCCCAATAGAGGTGCCAAGAGCTGGCGCCTCCACCTGTAGTCGCCGTTCAAGCAAACTCTGAGGTGTTGACTAGTACGCCTCCTGCTCGTGGGCGCCACCTTGCGCTGTAATCGGGCCTTTGCTTTATTCCTTGGAAGCCAACATATCAAGCTCTGACGCAATTTCTTGCGCGGAAGTCACCTCGGATTTGCTTTTGCGGATCACACTGTCAATGGTGGGCGAGTGCGAGACGTCTACAGTGCAGTAAGTGAAGACGTACAAGATGGATCGGCAACGGCTAATGGCAGACGAGGGTCGTGTTCTGCTCGAATGAACCGAGGTGCGAAATGACGGCAGGGCCCAATGTCGAAAGAGTCGCAGCGCCGCCCGAGATTCGGCGTGGTAAAGGCGTCTTCGATGGCTCAGTCACTACAATGTACTCGACGTCGGACAAATCCCTGAAAACACCCAGAACCGTTATTATGCAAACCTTGCGCCTCAGCTGCCATGGACACGAGCGATGGCGTGGGCGTGGGGTAGGCTGCCGTCATGTGTCCACACGCTGCGGGGCGTCTACTCCGTCGGTCGCCAGATTCAGCGGCATGTAATTAAGTTGGCAGCGGGCGACTAGCAATTGCGGACTGGGGCACAGCTGGCGAGGACGGATAGGGAAAACCCAGCCCAGAAGGAGTTGGTGTGCATGGCACCTCGTGGCCAGGCGATGGATCGTGGGTGAGGCTGCGGGTGGTTTGGTGGCGCCCGTAAAAAGCTAGAGCACGGAGCACTTTGGGGTCCAAAACCAGGGGTCGGGGTGGCGGAATCGTGGTGGATGGTGAAAGGGCCCATGATTTCCGGGCGATCTACGTCGCTTCCAGGACAATGCATGTTGGCAGTCGCCCTGGCTGCAGCTGGTTGCGAAAATAGAGCTGGAGCTCGTAATTGCGGCACTTGGGACAAGGCCGTACATGGTGGGCTGCAGGTCCGCCCAAGATATGCAGCGGGCAGAGGCCGTCGGCGCTCGGGTTATGGTTTTCAGACTGTCATAGGTGGTTATCGGGGAGGAGGCTGAGGGCTCCGAGGACCCGGTCGCACGCGGGCCAGGGCGCAAATCATAGCGCGGCGTGTTAAGACGTCGCGCAGTGAGTTAGGATGGCGTGTCGTGCTGTGTGTTGGCATGTCGCGCTGTGTGGGCGGCTTGCAGCTCTCGCGTGCGCGCGTCCAGCTTGCTCGGGGATGGCGACGGCCACGGCTACGGCGACGGCGACGGCGACGGCGGCAGGCTGGGCCTCGATGCACAGCAGAGCAGCGTTGATGTTGATTGAGCGCTCGCGGTGCGCCGATTCGCGTGTGCTGTGGCGAGCAGTACCGGGGCGGTGGAAAGGCATGGGGGTCGACGGGAGGGTTTGAGCTTGTTAGCCAGAGAGCATCAGCCGCCCGCTCAGCCGATCCGACCCATGCTCGTTGCGTGCATGTCTTGTTGGAACGCGCGAGCCACTGGGATGGGTGCATCTCCTGAGAGGATGCGCGAGCCAGCGGGATGGTGCATGAGGACGACTCTCCTGAGAGAAATGCGCGAGCCAGCTGGATGGGTGGGCTGCTGGAGGGCGCTGGACCAGTTCCTTTCTCAGCTGCAAAGGGAACACGCTTCGCAAGCGACCCTCGCTGGGCGTGCACGTGCGGGCGGCGGCGACGCGTTGAGCTGGAGTCTGAGTCGGGAGTCTGAGTCTGGAGTCTGGACGAGAGAAGCTAGGAAGCAGTAGGTAGTAGATGACTAGGTAGTAGATGAGCTGCGACCTGGTCTGGACGAGAGGAGCTAGAAAGCAGTACCTAGGTATGAGATGAGCTGCGACCAGGTCTGGACGAGACGAGCTAGAAAGCAGTGGGTAGTAGATGACTAGGTAGTAGATGACTAGGTAGTAGATGAGCTGTGACCTGGTCTGGACGAGACGAGAGCGTCGTGGGCGCCGAAGGAAGCAGACGGCCATGAGGAAAAGTGAGGAAATGGGACGTGTGCAGGGTTCGCTGCCGGCGCAAACCTCAGCGTCGGCGCGGCTACCTACTGCTCATGCCCCTACGAGCCGCGTCGACACGGCAACCGGAGAGGCGGAACCTCTCATTCAACTGACAATAACGACAGCGTAGATACCGCAGGTACCTGGTCTCGGTAGGTAGTCTATCTAGAAGAGGGCCGGCTGTCACTGAATCAAGCTGTGGACGTGTGCACTGCGATGCGCCAGTGGTGACCTCACCTCCCCTCCTCGGCGTCGGGTAGCGCCGGTAGGTAGGTAGACTGCCTAGGTGGTCGGTTGGTAGGTACGGCAGGTACGGCAGGTACGGCAGGTACAGTAGACTACCGGTCGCTCCTGCCCTCGCTGGACATCACAATATCTGCTCTCGCTGCCTCCCACGTCCGCATCCCAGCTCCACAACACCATCCTCGCAGTCGTGATGCTATTCTGGGCAGATTGCCACATCCTGGTCTCCTTACCTACCGAAATCCAGCACGTCCCCCGCCCATCACCGTAGCCCGCTCGCGCGTCGCCCAGCCATCACCCAGGGGTCTATTCACTGACCCCACCTCACCTCCCGTCGTGCGTCTGGTGCTCAGTCCTCCACCCAGCCCAAGCGTTGCACGCCTCCCTCCCTAACCCAATAGTGGCATGCAGCCTGCCCGCACTCCGCATCATGTCTGCCCTATAGCAACATGACTTCCGCATGGTCTGTAGCTCACTTCCCTCCCCCGTCCGTCTGCCTGCCATTCTTGCTGCTTATCGTGATTCACATAGCTCGACAGGGCCCCTTCACGCCGTGGTCGTCCCAATCTGTCCAGACCGCCTCTTCATCCTCAGCCGCCTGCTTGCCGCTTCGGGCTTCCAGTCACTGCGTGCAGTCATTCCACGGCGTCCGTCCGCCTGGTAGTGAGTTGGCGTCTGTTGTGGCCACCTTCACACGTGGTGTGTGCTCCCCGTTCCCTATATCTGACATCCTCCTCCGGCTCCACTTAGTACCTGAGCCAGACGACACCTGAGCATACTCGCCTCGCTGCCTCGCCTGCCGCTGTACCCAAAGCCTCGCTGGATCCACTCACACGTAGCGCTGCACTTCGACAGCTTCTCTTCGGGTCCGCCGCAAAATCTGACAGCTGGGCCGTTGACGCCCCACCAAACCACAGCCAGCCGATCGACACTTGCTGGCGGGCGCTTCCCCCTCCTGGCAACGTAGCGCCCCCGCTGCTTGCGGACCAGTAACCTGTCCGCCGATCTAGTGCCCTCTCCTTAAACACGGCCTTGCCCAGGTACGCCTCTTTCGCTATCGTCCGGAGCGGCCTAGGGACCTGGGCGACCTTCAAACCACACGGGAATACCTCTTTACTGACCATCGGCCAGTCTCGACAAAGACACGGGCAACACCCAAGTCCTTCCTTCACCATGGATGTAGCAGATCCCAACCCGGGTGCGGGGAGTGGCGCTGGCGATGTGTCACCAACCGCCTCGGGCAACGCAAAGGCGCGGAAAAGGACGAAGACCGGATGCCTTACCTGCCGCAAGAGGAGGATCAAGTGCGGCGAAGAGAGACCTACCTGTGCCAACTGCATCAAGTCAAAACGCCAGTGCGAAGGCTACAACCAGCGCGTCGTCTTCAAGCCTCCCATCGGGGACTGGCCAAACCATCCAGGAGTGGTGACCAACCTGCAGTATCACAACTCGATGCTTCCCGGCAGCCGTACACAAACCTACCGTCCCAGCGCCTCATCGGCGCAGGCCTCGGAAAGCACTGTCTCATCAATCCAACCCCGACCGCTCAACCACTTCGACTACCGATCGGAAACCCCACCTGCTCTTGACCACCTCAATACCCAACATGCCTACACAGGAACTGCGCCATCCTTTGGACAGGACAGCAGCTACAGTCAGCCATTCGGCTCCCCTCAACACCAATCACTACATTCTCCTCACCATCAACTGTCAACGCCCACTAGCGCAACGTCTTACTTTCCCCAAGCGTCACCGGTGCAGGCAAGCTTCCAAGCACAGTATGCCCAGAATGCTGCACGATATTCGCCGACGCAATACCAAACTCAACCTTCCCACGACCAGAATTATACGTACAGGAGCCACTCGCAGGCTCCCCCTCCACCGTCACAAGTTAGTTCCGCGAGCTACAACCGGTCCTACTCACTGGCAGCCTCACACGGAGATGATTCGCATTCTATTTACCAACCTGTTCAGATACCCCAGTATGACGTGTCTTCATCTGTAGCGTATATGTCCCAGCATGCTGTTTACGGTATGTCTCGTGTTTAGTTCCGGCTTCCGTCCCTTAGCGGCCACCATCGTCATCTCTTTCTCTGTCCATCTGTATAAGCACACTCTGGCCTGTCAAGACGGCCATCAAATATTACTACATTCGTTTCTTGCTGGCACTCTCCATATGCTATACTCTTCCCCCATGCCTCGTCTGTGAGCTTCAAGACCTAGTCTGCTCTCTTGCATATGGAAAAAGAGGCGGCTAACGATGGCTTACGATAGAATTCACTGCCGCACCTACGGCGAAGGGCCTGTTCGTGAAAGGTCTCAGCGACAGCGACCACGTCAGCCTCACACAAGCTCTTGACGAGGCTGCTGTTGAAGAAGTCGACGACGACTACTGGGACGTTGACTCGGATGCGGAGATGACGGATATGCCTGGAGCGCCTGACGAAGAAGCGATGATTTTGAGTCGAGACTTCAGTCTCATGCGGAAGATACAGTATCAGCATACGAACGAATTGTCTGTGCGACGATATGATGCCTTCATCTACGAAGGTGTCTTAGCATCCTACAAGGCGGAGCAAGTTGCGAATCCGCTGAAGAATCCCAAAACCGCAAGAGTGTTTGCGCACTTCATCCACGTCACGGCACCGGCAAGTTGACGCGAATCCATCACAGTCCGTGGCTTCAGCTTACCCATACCAGTCACTCTCAATCTACGAGCGAAACCCGCGAAACCCCGCGTCCTTGTTCGAAGGACTGACCCCGCCGTCACAACAGAACCTGTGGACATACATTCTGCCATTGAAAGCTTTGAACCACCAGGGGCTGCTCCACGCTATGTTGGCGTTAGCGAGCTTACACATTGCAATACTACAGCGTGCTTCGGTAACTCCTTCATACAAACATTACGGTCTGAGCAGACTCACACCCATACAATTTGGCTGAGCTGACCAGACGGTGCAGCGTACGCCTTGAAGCGGCTTGGAAGATCGCTTGCCAACCCCAAACGACGACACACCATTGCCACCGTTGCAACAAGTCTACTTTTGGCCTTTTACGAAGGCAAGATATCCTCTCTCCCTTATTGAGCGTTGCTGAGAAGATAGTGATGACTGCCGAGCACGTCAAGTGGTCAACCCACTTAGTTGGAGCTGCACAGCTGCTTTCCGAACTCGACTTTCCTTCACTTACCCGAGAAGCCCGTCGTTTGAGAGCCGCCCAGGAAGCTCAAGAGTTGAGATTCCTTGCCGACCTTGGCAGCGCAGGATCGTTGCCGACTATGGATACAATGATGCCCGATGAGGGCATGGTCAGTGCGATAATAGGGAAGAAAGTTAGCTATCAAGACTTTGGGAGGGTGCTTGAACCAGGCGAAGACGGCCAGGAGAAAAGGTCCCCTTTGCCAGGAAAACTGGACCTCAAAACTTTCGAAACGTTGCAAGATCTGCAATGGTTCTACATGCGACACGATGCCTTCCAGAGCATGGTGAGTGGCAATCCTCTAATGTAGGTGAGCCTTCCCCTCTTGCCGGTGACATCACTAACAAAGTAGAACGCCTTTTCGAAAGTGGTCCAACTGTCCCCCTCGTGCACCGCTCGGCCGCCCAGACGCCGTCTTTGGTACTCATGACCATGTTGTTCTTCTCATCGCTCGCATATCCGACTTTGCCGTACGAGATCGCCCGAGGAAGCTCAAACAAGTGGAAGCAAATGGGGGACAGTGGAGGCCGAGCCCCAATATTCCTGGAGGTGTACCTATGGGTGCACCATCTGCTGTAGCGGGACATTCGGGGTCTTCAAACACTCCCATCACGCCCATGGGACCCCCAAGACATGTACAAGGAACCCCCGGCTCCATGTCTACACCGGGCGCGGGCCAAAATTCAGGACCAGGACCACAGCAAGCACATAGACCACACGCAACACCTTCTATGCCTATGCCGATGTTCTACGGTATGGCACCAACCCAAGGTCCGTCCGCACTCCCCAGAAGCTACGCGACACCCGAAGGCTGTACCTATGAGCAATCTCCTAGAATTTCCAACACTCCCCACCCCAGATTTGCAGATCTTCCCGCTGCCCTTTCAGTAGCAGAAGAAGAGTGGCAAGAGATGTCTCGAGCCCATGCCATCATCGCAAGTACTCTCACCAAAAATGAGGCTTTCTCGCCCCTGAGCGATGACCTTTATCCTGTCGCTCCTGGTGGAAACATGACACCGTTTGGGCCGGCCCTCGTGCACCGCAGCTACGACATAAGCACGATCTGGACCATGCTCCATCTCTCTAAGATCTTACTCATACGTTCGCATCCGGCAATGCCCCCTGCTGCAATAATAGCAGCTGGCGTCGCTGCAGCGACCACAAAACCATACGCCATCCTTATCGGGCGCATCTCTGCAGGTATGCAAGTGCCGGCTAGCGACGACATACCGCTCAGTCCCTTCCTCGGTGCGGCCCTCATTGAGACCACAATGGCACTTTTCTTCGCAGGCGTGCAGTATCAAGAACCCCTACAGCGCTCTTGGCTCATCAAGCGCCTTCTCAGTATCGACCGTCGGACCGGATGGGCATCCGCAGCAGTCATCGCGCGTGCATGCGAGACATCCTGGGAAAGAGCTGCAGAAGCAGGAAGAGGGCCGCCATATCGGGTTAGGAAGACTCGACCACACGGCGAAGACGGACCGATAGTACTCGACCGCGAAGAAGATGAAGGAGGATGGGGTGGCGGTGGTGCGGTGATGGGAAGTGACGAAGCGACGTACACTGCTATGGGGAATGTGAGGGTGCCATGGGCGAAGAATGTGTTGGCCAGTGAGGAGGAATTGCGGGCAGATATGGAGAGGGTAGAGTCGAGAGGTGGCTGAGTACGTAACCCACTGGGCACAAAGCGGATGTGTCCTTAGAGAGGAAATGATTTTTTGCTCGGCTGAGACATATAGGTACCATTATATCTCGACTTAGGACGACATGACAACGATGACTCGATCACAGCCACCATCACAGGATTTATGATATAAACGTCACGCTAGATCACGTATCAAAACGATTTCATATGACACTTTTATTGATACCTAGACGCCATATCCCGCCGCATATGGAAGGTTATCCGAATAGTATATGAAGATAGGAGACAGCGGCACAGTGCATCCAGCTTTTTGCTAAGTCGAGTACTACCTGGACACTCCACATAGAAACATGATCGTGGCGCTGCCCACTTGAAGAGGCTAGATCACGGTGAGAAGCCCAGGCAAAGAAAAGGGTATCCGAGTCAACCAATGTCAACGCCAACCCCCCACATGTCCGCTGGGCGTGGTTCGATCAAGTCGACGTGTCCAAGACTTTTCGCTTCGAACGGTAGCCCGCGCCTGCTCAGAAGCCAACGCATCCACCTCAAGCGTACTGTGGGTCGCGACTCTGCAGCGTGACGAGCGTGTCGTAGAAATCGGCGCGCCAGTCGACGCACTCGAGGTACTCCCACCAGAGGCGCAGCGCCTTGGGCTCGTCGGCATCAGCCTGCATCACGTCAGTCCCGTCCAGTGCAGCCCACAATTCACAACCCACCTGATCAAACGCCTCCAGAACGAAGTCCGCCTTGATGAGGTTCGTCTTCATGTCGGCATCCTTCTTCCACACTCTCAGCGCCTCCACATACCGCTTCACATCCCTCGCCACCTTCGCCTCGCGCACCGCCATCTCGTCCTCGGCCACGCTCCCGCCCTCGTCCTCGGCAACCGCCGGCAGCGCCCCGCCGTACGCCGGCTCGGGGAAGAAGTGCTTCCGCAGCGCCTCGGTCACCCAGGCGGGCCGCGTCGCGCTCGCCAGCCACCCAGCCCAGTGCTCGCGCACCGCGGGCGACACGCACTGCGCCATGCGGTCGTGGTCGAGCCGGTCGCTCCAGCGGCACTGCGTGTAGTGTCCGAAGTAGACGTAGCGCGCGCTGCGCAGCACGAACAGCGGGACGTTGGACGTGCTGTTGAAGGCGTCGGGGAGGTCGAAGTCCGGGCTGTCCTCTGGGTTGGCGCGGAAGAAGGGGACGAGCTTGGCGCCGTGCTGGCCGGGCGCAGGCGGGAGGTGCGGGTCGCTGGCCGGGTCGCAGGTGTAGTAGACGCGGTCGGGGAGGATCGAGGGCTGCGGGGGTGGCACGAAGACGAGGCCGGGGCCCCAGAGGTTGCCGCCGAGGTGGGTGCGGAGGAAGTGGCTGGAGAAGCTGGTGGTGTTTTCGGAGGACGGGGTCTTGGATGTGAGGGAGGGGGGCGGCGGGGGGAGATCGGCGATGGGCTGCGGCTTCCATGGGCCGTCTGGGATGGAAAGTCGCTGGACTGCGGAGGTGACCTGGGCTTCGGTGGCCTTGGGGGAGAGCGGAGGGGTCAGCTGGCGCGCGAGGGCAGCCTTCTGGCGGATGAGGGCGGTCTCGGGGGTGTCGATGTTGCCGTCGGTCACCAGAGGGTTGTTGGTAGGGGATGCACTTGCTTTGCTGTTGGGGCTCTTACCGGAGACGCTGTTCTTGTCAGTGCCTGGCAATCCACCCACCGGGGAGATACTGACCCATTGGCGTCTCCCTGGCGTTGGTGAGGGGCGTTGGTGACGAAGCCAGAGCTGGTCTTCATGCGAAGGTGCGGAGGGGCCCAAATTGTGTTGGACGAACCGTTCTGGGAGCGCACATGAGGAGGTACGGTCGCACCGTTGGACTTCTTTACACTCACATTAGCATTGGTACAACAATCGGACAGCGCCTCTCGTGGCAGCACAGCGCCACCGCTGGTTCTCCTCTTTGACAACGTGCAGCGCTTTCGCAAACCGCGAATCGGACTGGTCCCGGAAGGGACCCAAGGTGATGTTCCAGCCACCCTTCTTGAGGGTCTCGATCTCGGTGCGGAGAGTGAGACAGAGAGTGTTGAGATCGGAGACAGCGCGTGCGCAGGCTTGCTCGCGTTCGAGATCCTCCACCTTGAGTTGGACATCAAAGAAAGAGAGGGAGCTCACCTGAGTGCCATTGGCGGGCGTGCCCGCAGCGGGGTTAAAGTGAGCGTTGTCAGCCATGGTGCTTGCAGATGATGGTTGCAAGCGGGGGCAGAAGTCGGGCTCGTGTCAGGATAGAGAAGAGCTGAAGTGGCTAAGAGAGAGGTAGTGGATCGAAGGTGTTCAAGAAAGGTATGTGATGGAAGGATGTGGGTGTGGTAGAGATGAGAGGAAAGGAGGTCTCGAGGGCGCTAGTGAGTTTATACATACGGCAAGGCGAGGTAAAGGAGCTTCAACGCTGCATAGGGTGAGAGACCACAGCTTCAGTAAATGAAAGAGTGGCAAGCGCTTCTGATACCTAGTGACAAGTAAGAGAGGGCTGATCCTTGATACAGTGTGAGAAACGCATGGCTTGAGCTCCTGAACAAGAGAGATGGTCTATCACTATGATTGACTCACGATCATAACTTGGGATAGCCTCGTGATAGTAGTACGGTACCAGTTGGGCTGGGGATAGTAACGGTTGTAGACGAACTCGAGCTGCTGCCTACTTTAAGCAGAATACCCTACGCCCTCCCCCGTACCTGTGTTTCGTGAATGCTGCGATTGAGGCACACACAATCATCCAATGCGTAGTGGCTTCGAAACGGTTCAGCATGCTTGTACTGTTGCTAGACCTCGCAATGGCTTCAGACAGATGGGGTAGACACATCGATCGAGCGACTCCAACTTCCGGCAACGATACAGCGGGCATGAGGGCTCCTCATCGTAGCAACGCAACCAGCTTCATAAACATGTACGTGCAGCGTCCTTCTAGGGCTCTGCGAGCGAGCCTGAAGGGTTTAGCTCAGCGCAAGTCGTGCCGAGCTCGGCCCCGGATGAAGCCCGCACATTACCATCGCTAGACGGTTCCATCCCACTTGCTGAACTATCTCTTTGAATTCTATCCAATTTGACTGCACGCCGCTCCTTTTTCTCTCTCTCTCATTTTCGCGTTAGTCACGTGGCACGGCTTGACCTTCTCTCTGCAGATGGCTGCGTTGACGATCCTTTCGGCATCTCACCACGTTCGAGGAATGGGCGCCTGTCCGCTCGGATGTCTGAATCCTCATGGCTTCATAGTTGAGTGGGTGGGGAGTGCACTGTGAGACGCGTCGCGTTCGCGGAAAGAAAGAGCGGTGGGCATTTGGCTTGGGCTAGCGCGGACCCTGGAAAGGCAGGAACGCTTAGGCAATTTCGTCATGGGGGACCATGGGGGCCGGTCGCGCAAAAGATCGACCGGTGGGCGGGAGTGAGTGAACACCAGCCCGAGCACAGCAGACGACCCGACCCGACCCTCCACGGATGTAGCTCTTTTCCTTCCCGTTTGCGACCCCGGATACACACTGTACCAGGCCCAGCAACACCTGTCCCTCGACCTTTTGTCTGTTTTCTACTGCGCACACCATGCCACCCAAGCGTACGCACGAGGACCCTCAGTCGCTCAAGGACAAGCTGCACTCGCTGCAGGGCACCTCCAATGCCCGCGGCCGCCGCAATAACAACGCGAGTCTCGCAAACGGCAGCAGCCTCAAAGAGGTCATGTCCTCGAACGGCGACAACGCCTCGACCCACAGCGGGCAGAACGAGCACACGTCAGGAGTGGGTGGTCTTCATTGTCTTCCGGGACTCCACAACCATACAACATCATGCTGACCCTGTGGTTTCTCATAGATGAGCTGGAACACGCAGGACCACGCCGTGCTCCAGGGCTACCGACGAGCCTACCGCCTCGACACGCCGTCTTCGTTCAAAAACCCCGGCAGCCACATTGTCCTCAGCCAGGGCATCGGCAAGTTTTCGCCTACAATGGCGCGCCCGAAATCGAAGAGGAGAGTGGAAAAGAGCCAGCTGTCGCTCGCGGTTCGTAAGAACTTCAACGCGCAGGCGGTTTCCGAGACCAATTGCATCATCGATTGGATGTACACAGTGAAGAACCAGGGCAAGTCCACACTCGTACCATCGGCGACAAGATCGGATACTGACTGCCATCAGACAAGGAGTTCCGCGTGCGCTTCGCTCCTACACGTAAATAGACGACGTTATAGCTCCTTCTTCGCACCTCCTCGCAGCACTTTCGGAGTTCTGATACCCCGGCCTCGGATAGGCATTACACCGCCACTCTACACATAACGAGTACTGACATTGGAAAGGCGTTTGGCTATATTTTTTTATATTGGGAAATGGATATTCGGAATGGCAATGCATGCTGCCGCAAACGCAGCGTATGGCTCATGGCAGTCCTTCACGGTGGGCTTTGGGAAGCCCTATTTGAGTCGATGCAACGACTGGACACAATACTCTCGACAAACGCGTCATGAATAAAACAAAAATTTTGTCATTAATGTAACAAAACATTGGTATCGGGTGCTCTCCTAATGCGCGGCTGGAGACGGCGAGCCTCGGAAGCTGGGGACTCGAGTCTCGGAACAGCCTCACTGCGTTGCAACGGCTTCGAAAGCCTTCGAATCTACTCAAAACAATCGAGCATACCACAAAATAGTAATGGACTAAGTTTAATAGAGTCCAGTACGTTGGCATCCTCGTAAATGTGCATCTAGAAAATACTAGAAGGAACGCGTGCCGAGGCGATACGCCAATGACATCGCCTGCGTGTCCGTCCGTGCGCCAAAACTTTTGACGATTCCGTGCATCGGTCCCAATCCCTAAAGCTTCAGTTCATTCCCTCCATCGCGAAGGCCTTTATACGTTCATTGTAATTCTGTTTGTACCATAACCAACATGAGCTTGATCACTCCCACACTGCCGTTCAAGGCAGTCGCTCCCGCGCGCATCATCTCCGGGTCTTTCCAATGCCAGCGACGGAACATGTCGCAATCATCGAGACCGAATCGAAACAGACCTTCGATCAAGCCACAAACACAACAGCAGCATGCGCCACGGATACGGGTACGTACAAGGACCTTTCTCCCCTACATCCAACATGCTAACTATATCTCCAGCTCTTCCACGCGACCTCCCCCTCTCAAGCCGTTGCCAACCCTTATACTACCTTGGGCGTGAACAAAAACGCGTCCGCTGCTGAGATTAAGAAGGCGTACTACGGTCTCGCAAAGAAGTACCACCCGGATACGAACAAGGACGCCGGCGCAAAAGACAAGTTCGCAGCCGCGCAGTCTGCTTACGAAATCCTATCCGATGAGTCCAAGAAGAAGGCCTACGACTCATACGGCTCAGCTGCATTCGATGCGAATGGAGGGTTCAGCCCAGGAGCCGGCGCCGGAGCCGGCGGGGCAGGCGGTAACCCGTTCGGCGGCGGGTTTGGAGGTTTTGGGGGGTTTGGTGGAGGGGGTTTCCAGGGTGGCTTTGCACAAGACATCAACATGGAGGACTTGTTCAGTCATTTTGGAGGTGGCGGCAGAAGAGGCAGAGGGAGGAGCCCGTTTGAAGAAGAGATCGTGGTCGGAGACAACATCGAAGTGCAGACGAGCATTTCTTTCATGGACGCGGCAAAAGGTGTTACCAAAGAGATTTACATCACACCAATGACGGAGTGCAAGACTTGCACGGGCAGCGGACTGAAGAAGGGTGCCAAGAAAGCGGAGTGCAAGAGCTGCGGCGGCTCAGGGCAGAGGGTAACGAGTATGGGAGGCTTCCACATGAGCATGACGTGCTCAAGCTGCGGTGGCTCCGGTGCGGCAGTTCCCCGCGGCTCGTCGTGCGGCACTTGTGGTGGAGACGGTGCAGTCAAGGAGCGCAAGATAGTCACAGTGGACATCCCTGGAGGTGTGGAGGACGGAATGCGGTTGCGAGTAATCAACGAAGGAGATGCACCGCTCACCGGCCAAGCGACTGGCTCAAATGTGAGGGGGACGAAGGGCGACCTCTACGTCCTCATCCGCGTAGCATCCGATCCGAAGTTCAAACGCGCAGGCTCCGACATTCTTCACACGGCAACCATACCTCTGACAACCGCCGTATTGGGCGGAGAGATCAAGGTACCAACGCTCGACGGCGAGGTCATTGTCAAGGTACCTACAGGGTCGGGGACGGGCGACAAGGTCACGCTATCGGGGATGGGCATGAAAGTTCTCTCCGGCCGACGAAACGCAAAAGGCGACCTACAGGTTGAGTTCAAGGTCAACATGCCCAAGTACCTGAGCCAGAACCAGCGGACGATTCTCGAGATGCTAGCGGACGAGATGGGCGACAAGACGGCGAAGAGGATGATCGTGAACAGGATGCGGGACGATGGAGACAAGTCCTCCGCTACCTCCGCCGACGACCACAGGAACGAAGGCTTCCTCAAGAGCGCATGGCACAACCTCACTGGGCAACACAACGACATGCCGACGAAGGAGGAACCCAAGAAGGACAACGAAGAGAAGAAGAAAGCATCAGGGTCTGGCTGAGCGCCTGCGAACATGGACGATTTCATTCCTTGTATTGGTAGTGCAACTCCATGCCCAAGTGTATAGTATGTTGAAGCGGCGCAACGGAAGAGCGGTGGTGCTGGGCTTGGTTTTTTGGCGTTCACATGTACCTGCTGTTTGCACAAAGTCTCCAGATAGTCGCGCCTCCGTTCAGGCTTGTACATTAGCTACACGATAGCAATCGTCCACGGAAGATCATTGTACGTGTAGGTCCTCAAGAAGATGCAGACCAGTCGACGGAGAGCTAGAGCAAAGCCTTGACCGTTCGAATGACGCAGCCCTCCAAGGTTTGTGCCGTCGAGCGCTTACACAAACCGCTCACGATGGTGTCTCGCGATGTGAATGGCCAAAACACTAGGGCAAAGGGCCAGGATGACCCCTCACGGTGGCTCGTAGAGCTAACGAATGTGTGACTGGGACGGTGGAGGTGCAGGGAAAAGGTGAAGAGCGCGGCTGCAGGAGGACTGTTATATAGACAGCAGTGTGTCGGCGTAGGCGTCGAGGTGCGATGCATAGGTAGATATCTACGGTAGGTATCTAGGTGTGTCTATCTAGTGCCTGGGAGGACGCCGACTGCCCGCGATTGCCCCACGCTCACGCTTCGCATCGGACATCCGCGCTGGCCTCGACATCGACATCGACATCGACATCGACGGGATTGATTGACGAGACACGTCGAAGACGCTTGGAAGAGGATCCATACCGGCATCTATATATTGAATAGGAACAGCGCAGTCCTCCCGCAGCCCACCTGTCGACGGCCACATCGACTGGACAACCCAACCCTGCAACACGTCACATCCCGGGGTCTGCATAGCCGTGCATCCACGCGACTGACCGCATCAGAATCAGAGCAGGAGAGCGACTTTTCAACCTGGGCCCGTCTTTCGCGCTCCGCACCACTGCGCACCTCTGCATCTGCTTCGCCTGCCTGCCGCCCCTCTCGAGCTCCACAGTAGTCTACCAAAACAACGCGAGCGACCCGTCACGGCAACCCGTAGCAATTGCTGACCGCATCCTTGGTTGACCCACCACGACTTCTTTCTTTATATTGCGCGCCCGACTCTCGCTCGCGCGCCGCCTCTCTGTGCTGGGCTGGCAGGCGGAAGCTTGGCCTGGAGACCAGCACCATGGCGACCCTCATACCCATGATCTCCGTCCCGTTGAAGCAGACAAACGAGATCGACTGGATACAGCCGCTCAAGGGCTACATACGCGCCACGTACGGCGACGACCCGGAGCGCTATGCGGAGGAGTGCGCGACGTTGAACCGCCTGCGCCAGGACATGCGAGGCGCGGGGAAGGATAGTGCTGCGGGGAGGGACCTGCTGTACAGATACTACGGCCAGCTCGAGCTGCTGGACCTGAGGTTTCCCGTTGACGAGAACCACATCAAGATCCAGTTCACCTGGTAGGCTGCTTGAGCGTGCGTAGTAGGATTGCGGAGCGGCTAACTGGCACCAGGTTCGACGCATTCACCCACAAGCCCACCTCGCAGTACTCGCTCGCCTTTGAAAAGGCCTCGATAATCTTCAACATCTCCGCCGTACTCTCCTGCCACGCAGCGCTCCAGAACCGTCACGAGGATGTCGGGCTCAAGACGGCCTATCACTCGTTCCAGGCCTCGGCCGGCATGTTCACCTACATCAACGAGAACTTCCTGCATGCACCGTCTACAGATCTGAGCCGCGAGACGGTGAAGACGCTGATATCTGTCATGCTGGCCCAGGCGCAGGAGGTGTTCCTGGAAAAGCAGATAGCCGACGGCAAGAAGGTGGGACTGTGCGCGAAGCTGGCGAGCCAGGCTGCCTTCCTGTATGCACAAGCTGTCGAGGGTGCCCAGGAAAACGTCAACAAGGCCGTGTTCGAGAAGGTGTGGCTGTTGGTCTGCCAGGTAAGGCTGTTCATCGTCGTTGGTTGAGAAGCGTGCTGACGATTGGACAGACTAAAGCGAGCCATATGGCCTCAGTTGCACAATACTACCAAGCTCTAGCCGATGACGACGCAAACTCTCACGGTGTAGCCATCTGCCGCCTACAAGTCGCTGACACGAACGCCAGGGATGCGAACAGAGCAGCGAACGCTTTCCCGTCCTCTTGCCCCGCGAACTCAAACCTGCCTGCGGAGACTGGCGCTGTGTTGTCTGAACTGACGAAGAAGCATCTTGCAAATGTACAGGAGAAGTTGGCCGAGTTCATGAAGGACAATGACTTCATCTATCACCAAGGCATTCCAAACGAGGCAGCTCTTACGCAGGTTCCAAAGCTTCCAGCCGCGAAGGCGATCCCTGTGAGCGAGCTGTACCAAGGGCAGGACATACAGAGAATCATTGGACCCGACATTTTCCAAAAGATCGTACCAATGGCCGTAACCGAGTCTGCTAGCTTGTACGACGAAGAGAAGGCGAAGCTGATACGGGCGGAGAGCGAAAGGGTCGAGGTTGCGAACGATGAGATGGCAGCGAGCTTGGACTACCTGAAGCTACCGGACAGTCTGAACGTGCTAAGAGGAGGCATGGACAACCAGGATATGATGGTCGATGAGGACTTTCGGAGGTGGTGCGAAGAGCTGGCGGGCCATGCGCCATTCACGACTGCATTCGAGCAGTCCAACACAGATAAGTCTGAGATCACGACCATGCTGGACGCGAGTATGAAACAATTGGATATGGAAGAGAGCGTTTGCGAGAAGATGAGGTCAAAGTACGGCGTAGACTGGACGCAGCAGCCTAGTTCACGATTGACCGCGACCCTGCGGAGCGACATCCGGAATTACCGAGGGGCTATCGAAGAGGCGAGCACCAGTGATTCTCAACTGTACAGCACCTTCCGCCAATACGAGGCAGACTTTGACGAGATGCGATCTGCTGGGGAAACCGACGAAGCAGATGTGCTATACTCGCGAGCCATGGTCAAAGCAGGCGCGGCGAAAGGAAAGAGCCCTGGTCCCACTCAAGGCAATTTGTTGGATGACGACTTCCATGACGGACCAAGTGTTGCAGACCAGATTGCCAGCGTCGAGGAACTTCTGCGGCGACTGAACTTGATCAAGAAGGAGAGGTTGCAGGTGCTGAAAGACCTCAAGGAGAAGGTGATTCACCCTAAAGATGTCCCAGTTCAACTCAGTGACAAATTTAGGTTCATTCTGACGACATTTCCAACGTCTTGATCTTGAACAAGAAAGCCATCGCAAACCAAGAGTCGCAGCTCTTCAAGGCTGAACTTGAAAAGTTTCGACCCCATCAAAATCGCATCCTCCAAGCCAACCACAAACAAGGCTCTCTTCTAAAGGAGCTCACACGCACTTACTCCGATCTTCTCAAAGACCCGCGCGTCCGCTCTGAGCAAAGCAAGTATGACATGTTCTCTCGCCAACGCAGTTCCGTCATGAAAAAGTACGAGCGAGTCTACCAGTCCTTCAGAGACCTCCAAGCCGGGCTCTCCCGTGCCCAGGGTTTCTATTCCGAGATGAAAGACACGGTCTCAAGTCTGCAAAAGAATGTAGAGACCTTCGTCAATAACAGGCGATCCGAAGGTGGCCAGCTGCTCCAAAACATCGAACAGAAGAAAACCCAAGGTGCAGACCAAGAGCAGCAGCGCTTGAAGGACCTGATGGAACGCATGTCCATGGAACCCTCCGGCTCGCCTGTCTCCCTTGGGAGAGAACGCAAAAAGAGCATACCCGCCCCGCTAAATCAGGGCGGGTACCCAGCATCATCCTCCGCGCACCCGTCCTACAACCCAGCCGCATCGCCGCCCGTCACGCCCCGCTACCCCTTGACCACGCAAGCTCAACAGCCCTACCAACAACCCGCCCAATCGCAGAACCCCTACCCCTCGAATGGCTTCCAGCAGTACCCCTCGCACTCGCATTCGCACTCCCAAACGCAAACAAGCTACAACCCCACCAACTACGGCCCCGTTTCGCCCCCAGCGCACCAGCAGTACTTCTCCCCACCGCCCAACCAGCACCCGCAGCAGCCGTGGGGCCAGCCCCCGCAACAGCAGCCCCAGTACGGGTACCAGAGCGGGACGCCGCAGCCTGGCGCGGGCTTGCCGCAGGGCTACGTGCCGCCTCCGCCTCCGCCGGGACCGCCGCCCAGCCAGTACGAGCAGTACGGGGCGCCGCAGCATCAGGGTGGGTATGGGCAGAGGCAGGGTGGACAAGGACAGGGACAGGGACAGCAGCAGGGCGGGGCTGCGGATCCGTGGGCGGGTTTGAGTGGGTGGAAATGAGGTCGTCGAAGTGAGTTGAGAAGAGGATGGGCAGGTGGAGTTGCGCGGGAGTGTGTTTTGCATCTTTCTTAGTGTAGGGCATTGCATGTAGAACTTGGGAGGATGGAGATACTTGGACGTGCCATGCATACCAATGAACCTTTTTTTTTTTTTGGGAAACGTTGCAGATTATGAGGTTGCTCTCGTTACGGCTACGAACTGATCGCAGGGAGGTGAAGAAACAGCATTGAGGGAAAAGAAGAGGATCAAGGAAAGAATGGAAGAGGAATCCCGTGGAGGCATACGGTACCGTACCGTACCTGCATCCATGACCTACGGGGCGAGACGGCGGACATGGGCGGCAGACTACCTACCTACCTACCTACCGGACGAAGCTCACAAACTACGTCCATCCACCTCCCGCCGCTGCAACGTCCTCACATCGACACCCTGGAACATCCTCACATTGAGCGCCTTGACGCCATCATAGAAGCCCGGCTCAACGCTCTCCGCCATCAGACTGCTCCCGCAGCGGCTACAAAAGTAGTGCTGCACGCGCCCCTTTCCGAACCGGTATTTCTATCCTCAGATCAGTCCCACATTGCCAATCAATCGCCTCCATGACGATGCTTTCCCCCGTCGCAGCGCCAGCATGACGCAAAACGTCGGGCTGTCGACAACGCAGAGGGAGTCCACCAGCTCGTGCATGTGGTGCGTACCTCGACGAGACTGCTGCTTAGATCAGCGCCGTCGAACTGGATGCAGGCGCTCTGCACGTAGACGTTGAGGTGTCCGTTGCGTGCGCAGATGGAGCAGTTGCATTCGACGACCCAGCTGTCTGGGTCGTGCAGTGGCGGGGCGAGCGTCACTGTGTACCGGATCGATTGGCAGTGGCACGATGCTTGGTACTGTGGTGCTGTGATTAGCTTGGCCTTGCGAGGAGTGCTTCGGGGTCTCTATGGGGCAGGATCGTGTTGGTCTACCTAGGGGCAGTCGGAGGTGGTGTCTGGCCATAGAGAGGTGCGGGACTGGGTAGACGCGAAGGCTGAAGCCCGAGGGAGGGGAGTCGAACACTCAGGGCCCAGCGTCAGGCGGAGCACTAGGCGATAGGTAGGTAGATATCTACCTAGTCTACCTGGGTATGCGGAGACGACTGCGACTGGGCGGGGTTCACGCAGATCGCTAGCCGGTTGTCGAGCAAGGAGCAACTCTGATAGGACTTCATCGCGACGCGGATCCGGGACCGAGAAGGATCATGCTGCGAGGGTGACGGCACTAGATTGCAGCACCGTCTGGACGCAAAGAATAACGTGCTCACCGCGAGTCACCCGTCTTTGTCTCCTGCTCTTTCTTGACGCTCTCAACCCAAGCATGAAAATCGGGGCTGCCCAAACGAGACTTGAGATGGGGAAGTGGAGAAATGGAACGGCGACGTACTCTTTGACTTTTCTTGTCGGTGGACATGGCGTGTACCATAGGATATTGCACGTCTTGCTTTCGTCGAGAATCGAGATTGATGGCGATGGAGAAGGGGTGGAGCGGGAGGAAGTAGATGGGGTACATGTTCCGGCGGAGATGGAGTGTCTTGTAAACACGCTGGCCTCTTTCACCATGTCTTATGTGCTGAACTGCAAGGACTCTCACAAGCTCAGCTCAACCGAGAATGGTTTACGAGCGAGCGAGGATTTCCGATGAATAGAAGGCTTCGGGAGTCAAAGATATGAAACCTAGCATTTGAATTTTTTTGGCGCCTCTTAACAGTCCGAATGCTGTTTGATTCGAGCGTGTCAGAGGACTTCAGAGCTCTACTTATAGAGCTAGCGACTACCACTATGATATCGAACGTGCCTGGCTAGGGATCGTCGCGGTCCTTGATCAGTCGGTGGTCGGCCCGTTCCACTTTCCCTGTTGGCTTCTCCTGCTTCTTGCTATTTCGATCCTGAATTCACCGCTGCACCACCCCGCAGAGCTCAAAACGGCTCCATTTAGAGTGCTCGTCGTGATCAGGATGGACGTCCAGCTCCTGGGCGAATCGGCATTTCCGCGGACAGGGGCTGCGCTCAGCTCACCAGTGTCCAGATTGGGGTTCAAAGAACATCGCGCTTCGTAAAGATGATGGTCGACAACAGAGAATGCCTTTGCCTGAGAGTGTGTGTGGTCTAGAGGCGTGTTTGAGGATGAGCATGCTCGTATTGCGAATGTCGAATCATTTCTCGTGGCGTAGGTATATCTCGATAGGAAAGGTTAGCAACTTCAACAAGTGAGGCCTGTGTCGATGTGCGACTAAGCAGATTCAAGGTACGGGGTGATGGTTGTCGCTCTACGACTTTGGTCCCGCGGTCCTACACACGAGGATCCGGATCCGGCTACAGGCACCAACATCGGTCAGTTGCCGTTTGTCGAAGGACAGGGGTATCTGGTTCGTGTCTTCAGGTTTTGTTGTTTTTTGAGGTGTCACGATGGGGGCCAAAACAGGCTATATCTGGACCGGCTGGCTGGAACGATTGCAGGTCTGCGGGAAGTTGCATCCTGGATCTTCTGTCAGAGACCAGACAGCGGAGAATTTTAACAAATTGAAGAAACTCTGACGTAGGGTTGTTCCACCGCTGTCGGACTGCACTTTATTTAGAGATGGGTACTGCAGCCGGATCGCCCGCATCTGATGGTGATCCTCGTATTTGCAACGCCTCTCTTTCGCTGCAATGCTACAGAATGGAGCTACCCCGAATCGGTGGCCCACGGTCTTGAGCATTCGCACCAGTTCCAGTGACAGAACGTATCAAGCTTTCCATAACTGGGAGATACATCCAGAGATTTGCAATCCCGTTATGCTGTGTGTTAGATCGACCAAGCGGCAAAATGCTACCGTAGGTACTGCGTTCAATCCAGAACAGTGTGGCTGTCGCCGACTCCGAGCCTGCATCGAATAGACGGTGCCGAGGGAATCTCACATGCATCGAATGCACGCTTACTAGGTAGAGCATAGCATCCCTGGGCTGAAAGATGCTCGTATCGTCTTCGTTTGTCGTGTTAGCCAGAGCGCCAATTGCTGGTGTTGCGACTCTTGTTCATGAGCCGAGGACGATCGTACCATTCCCATCGGCCGTCCTTGTTCGTTCGTGGCCATTTTCATGTTAGCAATAAACGAGCTTCGGGTTCAGATGATTGTCTCCACCTTTGAGCGGCCCCATCGTCGGCTTCACTGTGCAATGCGAGGTGTACGTTGCTCCGACTGGAATTGGGGACCGAGTCATTATCATCTCGCCGTCGTGTGAGAAGGTGATGGAATATCCAGGGGAGTGCGACGTCACGATCATGAAGTGGGAAGGAACGAACTGGAAAGGGAAGTGGCTGTCTATAAGCTACCCAATGACTTTAGGGTCCATCCAGCAAAAATAACAGTGCGGGTATCGCAGAACGAGCTTCATTTACTTCAAATCTTGACACCATATATATCACGGAATTCGCTTCCATTGTTTCTCGATAGGCAGAAGACCTCGAGCAAAGGTGTACTTCAGCCACGCTACTGACTATCCTCACATTCGGATGTCACCGAGACATTTTCCAAATTGAATTAACTTCTCTAAATCTTCGACACGCGCTGAAGCATATCATCAACTTCGCCGTCTGCAAGCAGACCAATCCTAGCGTCACCCAAGCGCTCAGCCAGATCATCCAGGTCGGGCCTCGTCATCGTACGCAGCGGTGAACGGTCTCGATAGTGCCTCGACGACGTCCTCTGCTCGTTCCTAGTTCGGCCCCTCTCCAGCATTCTCCCTCTAGTGATTGCCCGGTCTTCGTGGGCCATGGTACTTGATCGATCCGTCCTGCTAGCACGCTGAGGCGACCGACTCCGACTTCGCTGGCGCTGTCGAAGTTGGAAACTCCACCGACCATACGTCGCACTCACAACAGAGGGCAGGAATTTGATATGCAAGAACTTCTCTTCGTCGCCAAGAAGGAAGAGCCCCGACGTTCCCTGCGTAATCCTCAATCCGAACCGTGACACCACTCGAACACTGCAGCACAGCCACGTCTTCACATTATTAGCTGGGTCAGGGTCCGGATAACGGCCAGCAGCAATGAATTCCTTGTACGTCTTGACATAGTTCCGTCGGATCAGCGTTTCGAGACACACAGGACACAGGAATGGGGTCAAAGTGCTGTGCGTGGTGGGTTGAGTGCGGCAGCAGTTCGATGCGCAAGGTGCTTTCGGGGCGAGGGGAGTTACAAAGCTGGTAGATGTAGTGACTAGATGCCCACAGCTAAGGTCGTGGTAGTTGGTGATCTGATTTTCGCACGCGCGGCCGCGCTGTGACTGCAGAATGTTGGCTTTATCGACCGAAATCGTGGTCGAACCCATGATAATCTTCGATGGGTCAATTCGATTGGAGACCGGCTCTAGACTACGCGATTCTTCCAAAAATCGCAGTAAAATCGGTCGAGGTGGGAATAGCGGTGCCTGCTCGGGCGAGTCGAGATGGGTGACCTCTGGATCTGTAGTCAGCGTAGGTGGCACAGCCATATTTTCGGTGTTTACAGTTGAAGTCGGGTGTGTCGAAGGGGGTGAGCAGTTGCTCAGGTCATATGGTCTGGTATCGTGACTGAACAATGCGGATCGTGGTGAGATGAAGGGTCATGAAAGACATCTACGATAGGACACAATGGCCCAATGACCGCTAAGTCATATGGGAAGACCTTCACTTCTGCGCACACCCTATGCTGTCATAGATGATTGCTCCTGGGCAGCTTTTGTGCCACCACTTTCGCCAGGCACATCTTGAGGACTCCTCAACTTTGCAGTACGACCCGGAGCACCCGTCAGGCATAGTGGCCCCGCACACCCAGCTCGAAATTGCCCTTCAATCTCGAAAAGTCGTCGTGGGCTCACCGGAGCTCACTCCAACACCTCGTCTCAATCCTGGGCCGATCCATCAGATCATCTCCAAGATGCATGTGAAGGAGACGGTTACGTACTCCAAGGTGAAGCCTCTCCCTTGCTCCAACCCATGTGCAGGAGGGTGTAGCTCATTCGAGCATGTACTCGCCTGTGGTTATGCCGTCATTACCTCGGAACAGGATCAGGTCTGTGGCTCCAATTGTTGGGCCATGGTCCACTGCCCGGCCAATTTGACGGTGAATCGGATGGCTGGAGCCCCTTTCTGGTGTGATGCGTGCATCGAAGAGAATATCGAGGCGGACGTCGAGGGTCGGAACATCATCGCCTATCAAGCTGGTAAGTTGTCACTCCTATTTTTGTATAGTACATGTTAACGTTGTCACAGAACTTCGTGGTATTCAGCTTCGAACGAAGTTTCAAATAGAGAACCGCGAGGCGCAGAGCCAGGCTGGGAAGACCTACATCGACGAGAAGCGCGTTACCTTGCCTATTGATCGGGACAATAAGCCTCTCCGTGGATACGAGGCTCCGAAAGCCAAACATCCGTATGAAGTCGGCACGCTCCATGCAGGTAGGAGCTTCTTCGAGGACATCGATCCCAAACCAGCCGCTTCCGTCCGAGGCGCACCGTTGGCCACAACCCTATACACCATTCCGCAGCGAGACGGACGTCCCGTTTCCTGGGCACACGGCTTCATTGATCGTCTCTGGAGACCATCATCCACTGCCAGGAACTCGGTCGTTCTGGGCCACTGAGTATCGCTATCGGCGACGTCCCGTGCTCAACGCCGCTGCTGCTCCTGGTGCAGTTGACCGACAAGAGGCTATGCCGCAGATTGAATTCCGTGCTCACCCTGGCGCTGACAGTTCATCATTTCGCAACAACACGTTGGTTGTCGATCTTAGTGACGACGATGCAACCACAGAAGCGGAATCTCATCCAACACAAGCTCGTTCAAGCAAGAAGCAGCAAGACGCCGTTAAGTCTCGGGAAACTCCACTTCGACGCACAAAGGTGAATGGGCAAGCTGTGCAGGAGAAGGATACTGAAGACGATGCTGGAGACGAAGTTGAGGAGACAACTGAAGACGAAGACGATTCAGCACCAACAGAGCCACTCCAGCCTCCACGTGCACGCCGCATTATCAATGCAGCTGCAGCTCCAGAATCGTCTGATATTGCCCCGTCTTTAATCGCTCGTCCGACATGGGACATGACACCGCGCCGTGGGACTAGGCGCATTATCAATGCGGCTTCATCGTTATCCCGTGAGTCATCTCCAGATGGTCCAGCGCCTGCGGTACGAAAGTCGTTGCGTCGGTGAGCGGTGAGTAGCGTGCGACGTGCATGTGCAATATAGAACAGGTGGTTCTGTGTCAGCAGGGGTGGGATGAAGCTACAGTGGTCAAGGTTGCGACGCATAGGCACCCTAGGTAGCGAGCAAGGGGTATCATTGGAATTTCGCAACTTGTCTCCGGTAAGAGTGCGCATGCCCGGTCTGGAGTTTTCAAGAAGCACGCGCTGTGGCTGCAGATTGTTTGATCTAGGAAAGTTGACAGCAAGATTGTTTTTCAGATTCGCTAGTAAATGGTCTAAGTTGATTGGAGGGGGAAGCCCTGGTAGAAATTGTTGGAATGATAGGGAGCAGGTGCTTAGTCACCGCGCACTTAAACTGATTGATAAGGATACCCTGAGATTCTTGAACGTTGTGCTCGTCGGCAACCAATATTTCTGCTTTCGAGTCAATCTTGACATGATGTGTTTCTGCCCCCTATACAGCTATGACGCCTAAACCTCAGCAATGTCAGATTTCTCGTGCGAAGAGTGCCTGGGCGACTTGTCTGGCGCCTCGCGGTATGCCTATACCTAAACTTCCGCCTAGAACCGCCCATACCCCATCCCATATGTGTGACTTCCTAGTCTTTCGACTTGGGATGCTAAGAATTTGGGGCCCGTTGACAATCCGCGCCAGGTAGGCGTTTTGTACGGCGAATTGTTACCTACAAGACACTAGGACAAAAAAAATGTTGAACATTAACCTTTGATGTTTTATCCTTTAAAACAGTGATATATTCACCACCACCTACTAGAAACTCACGGTAGGTAGCCTATTCTAAAGAGAAAACGAAACTCCTTGAATTGGCTTTTTTACTCTTACTACGATAATTCTAGATCTAGGATTACGTAAGGTAGAGTGTGGAGGGTGAATAGAAAGCCATACTGTAAGCTCTCTCGAATATCGCATGAGTTATTACGGCTTATGTATCGTAGTGTCAATCGGATTACACGTTGCACAACGAGTATTTACAGGCTAGCCAAGCGTCAGAGTGAATGACCTAAAAGCACAGGCTAGTCACTACGACATACCGCCATAGCCGGAGATATCTGTATAGCACACGCCGGTAGCTATGAGCCGAACAAGGAACTCGCTTCATACGGTTCGCGCGTCAGCATGTCTTCCCACTTCCATTCGTGACGTACGTACGCGACGATGCCTCCGCACAGTACTGTTTATTTAACCATGGTCAAGAAAGCGGCTCGATTGCCACAATGAATGGAATTAGGCAAAAGAGGCTGCGGAAATGTATCATTGGGCGGGCAGAAATCGTTATCGGTACGGTACATATATCGCGGCTACTAAATTTTAAGTTTACAGCCTGATGCTTTCATCATCGAGTGCGGGGTTGACTATTTCATGGTTGAGGTCTAGCACGTTTCAACACCATGGAGAGGTCCGAAGACGGACTCTAGCTCTCATAAAGAATTCTAGATGCACTGACGGATACATTAGGTTATTTATTTGTGCCACAAAATTCTCCCCTTTTTAGTCTCTAAATATTTTACACCTATTATCGCCGTGCCGTGCATTCTTTAGTGTCGCTCCTCTGGTCTTAAATTGCACAGGCATACTTCGAAATGATGAAGAAATTTCTCAACCACAAATATTCGTTAGATAAAATCTAAGGATGAGCTACGAATAGACGTCACTAATATATACCCAACAACCTGGAACCCCTCACCCCACAAACAATCACGGAAGCAGCAAGCTAGCCTCTTACTCCCATGTTTTCAAGTATTCCTCAACATCTTGAAAGTCTGTCTTGATGACTTCAACGTGTTTTTCGCTCCTGGGCACGAACCTGACTTTAAAAGGCATAGGGGAGCACAGCAGACCAACCTCATACGCATCCGTGTTCACCTCAATTTCATTACCCTTCGCATCAATTTCAGGCTTGATCGAATAGGCCCACAGCAGACGCGCGGTGAGGCGCCACTGCGTACGTTCGGCAAGGTGTATACCTACGCAGATCCGACGGCCAGCACCGTACGAATAGTGGTCGCGATTATTGTAGTCTGGAGACCCGGCATAGGACATTGCCAAAAGTGGGCGATCAAGATAGCGGTCAGGATTGTAGGTTTCGGGGTCGGGGTAGAGGTCCGCGTTCATGTGGATATTGTAAGCTGGGCAAAACACCGTCGAGTCCTTAGGAATGAGGTAGCCATCGAACCAGTCATCACGATTCACGCGGACAGGTACCCCTGTAGGGAGACTGACAGGTTATTAGTCCAAGGTGTAGTAGTAGCTTAAGAGGAAGGACGTACACGGGACGCATCCTCATACTTTCCTTCACGATGCAGTTGATATAAGGCAAATCTCCGAAGTCGTCCCAGGTTGGCATTCTACGATCGCCACAGACGCGATCGAGCTCCTCTTGTGCTTTCTTCTGTATCCAGGGGTGTTTTGCTAGGTATAGAATATTTGTCAATATCACTATCGCGGAGTAGCACAGTCAGCTAAGTGTCTCATATTATCCTGGGCGATACGTACTAGTTGACGTGGTGTCAGCTGCTCCTTGATGTAGCGTGCCAATAAAGTTTGCCTCCTGTCTTGGGGTCATCTTAACGTCGCTCTTCATCTCGCCACTGACCAGCCTGTCCCCGAGGGACATGCGGTGGTCACCCTTTTGACGGCGTGCCACGACTCGCGAATGTGCCTCGATCCAAATTGAGCTTACAGTGTTAAAGCATGTCTTCGCGCGTTGCTTAGAGGGCACAAGAAAGGAAGGGACATAGTTGAGGACCGGAAATTGATCAATGGGAAGATAGGATCCAGGTGTAGCTGTAAAAGTGGCAAGTTTAGTGTTATCGTTTCATTAGTGTGAAATTGAGGCATATGGGGTGGTGTTCTTACTGGCAAGATTGATTTGGTCGATAGCATCGTAAACGCACTGAGTCTCGTCAATTAATCTTTAACATTCTTTGGTGGATCGGGACAGCTCACAGTGGCCCAGAAACTGTCCGGTGTCGGAGCGCGGAACCCGAAAATGACGATACTGGCTACAGAAGCGGTGACTCTCTTGACGTGATTGAAGAAATCCTCTGGGGCGTTCAGCAGGTCGTGCATCAATTGACTTGCTCTGTGTGGATTAGCTTTCCGAAGACTTCGCTGGATTAGAGGTGTCCCACTCAGCTTCTTGGATCGCCATAATCGTCTCGTCGAGATTCTTTGGTGACACGAAATGGGCGGCTATCTTTCTACTTGCCCTCCACGCCGGGTTCGCATCCCAGAAGGCAAAGTTCTCCGCCAGGGCTGTCATCAGCTGCTGGTCCTTCGGTCGCTCCGAGTATATCGCGCTTCTTTTTTCGAGCAGATCATGCACTGTGCGTTTGTCACTCAGCATAATGAGTGTGCCAGCACCAATCTTCAACGAGTAGATGGGTCCGTAGATGTCTGCCCATTCCTTGAACTTCTTCTCTACACTTTGGCTGGGGATCTGATGGGCATTCCCAAGGATTGGGATGGTGGGTGGCCCGGGAGGAAGGCTGGCGACGATGTCAGTGCTGGAATGATTTCCCACAAGGTAAGTAGGTACCGCTTGTCGCGACTGCCAAACCCGTAAAGAAATCGAATGCAGAACGCAACGATTACCAACGCAGCTATATCTAAAGCGTCGACAGGCCGGCCCATCTTGACTCGGTGAAACTGAGTTGAAGAAAAAGCAAAAGAAGAGTTTGCGAGGCTGTCTCTTGTAGACATTCTTTTACACCGATGACTCGCTGCAAATCAATACAAAAGCGGTAGGTACAGTTCCAGTACATTGTTACCCCTTGCCCTGTGCAAGCACTCTATGTGTCTCAGCATAAACAATTGGTTTACTAATG
The DNA here is from genome assembly GCA_015832175.1 of Paraphaeosphaeria minitans. Classification (NCBI taxonomy): domain Eukaryota; kingdom Fungi; phylum Ascomycota; class Dothideomycetes; order Pleosporales; family Didymosphaeriaceae; genus Paraphaeosphaeria; species Paraphaeosphaeria minitans. Next base: position 2,319,124 of record WJXW01000007.1, read on the forward strand.
CACGCAGATGACGCAGATCACGCAGCACTCATGCGTGTTCATTTTTCCTATTGGTCATACTTCAACCTTGGTGTGGACCTATAGTACGAGTTTGCTGACGCATGTTCTGAGTACGCCAGTCCCATAACTTTTTGAAGCATGAGCAAATCGTGATGATGCTGATCAATAATATTCTTTTATTTTTGTTGTGTGGTGCCACAAGTTCGGGAGCGGATTATTTCTCTTTCGTTACTAGGGCGCTCCTACGTACCTACGTACCTACCTACCTGCCTTGGGCGGTTAAGCGAACGGTTATATCGGGTGCAGGGCGAAGCCGTTTGATCGGAACCCTCTCGCCTACGTTTGCACTTAATCTCGCGAGTTTGAGCAATTGCGATACGGTACGTGTATCAATCCTTCGTTTCGGTAGGTTTGCATGTGTACTACTATCGCTCAAAGCCATGTGCGCCTATGCGTAAGGTGGAAGGAAGCATGGGCGGAGCATACAACCTAGAGCCTGCGAGGGTCGCTCGGCACAGGACGCCTGCGCTCGTGGTCGTGGAACGAATTAGTGTATAATCATCGATCCTGATATGAGATGCTGAATCTTCGCTTCAGAGGACCAGTCGAGTTCACATGCGGAATTGATGAAGATGTCGTATCAACGGATTGTAACAATAGGCAACCAGTTGGTGAAGGAGTGATGTTGCGGCAGGGTAGGCGTCAAGATGCATTGGACAACGGCGTAACGATACCTGCCAACATTCATGCGCACACAGGAGCTGGGGACCATGGATCGGCCAGACGTAAGGAAGCTGATCCAGCAGTCAACTAGGTAGCCGCCGCCGATGAGGATGATGGTATACTATTCAGCAACACTGCAAGCTGGATCACCATGAGCCTCGTGCTTCGGGACAAAAAGGATGCTCAAATTCGGCAGATACGTTGAGGACTTATTTTAGCTACCATGGTATTAGCCTCGCAAGCAGCCCTTGCCAGTTGTAGCGAATCAACACCCAATATTGCGTCCGCACATGCCCAGTCGCCGTCACCGCAACCTGTCGGTTCTCCACCTCACTCCTCCTCTCCACAGCCTCCACCCACGCAGCCCCGAAGTCTGCATAGTTCAGCCCATCAGACGTCACTTCTTGCTTCAAGACCAGTTGATGTCCTGTCCGCTCCATACTATCCGAATCGTGTAGACCCGGCGCGTCCATGTACACATATTTCAGGACCGGTCTTTCCGCCTCAGCAGCCTGTTTATACAGATCTGCGGCTTTCTCAACGTCCGCGTACAAGTGATAGAGAAAAAATTGCACAACCGCACGTACGAAAGGAGGCATCTGGTGGCTGACGTTGGTATTTAAGGACATCGTTCGGTTCATCAACAACAACGGCGGCGGTTGCTGGCCTTCGTTCTGCCGGTTCTGGAGCACGTTGATAATGCTTGCTGCCGCGGATTGAGCGATATCCATTCCTCGGGCTGGCGTGTTTGCTGCGATGCAGTTGTATATGACCTCTGCATTGCGGAGACAGTCGGTCAAGGTCTCGGCATCTGTGATTGGAGCAGTGTAGATGTGGATTTCAGGTCGGGATGCCTTGAGGAGTTGTGGGAATGCTGCAAGGAGCTTCTCTTTATTTCGCACAAAGATGTTCAGACAAAGATCTTGAGGTCGAGTCTCGAGGAGATAGTGCAGGACGGCAGACCCAGTGCTGCCCGTGGCGCCCAGGAGTACATGGGTTGGCATATTCTTCAAAACGTTGGCTGTCAAACCGTAAAAATTGATGTAACGACTGCGCCGTCGCTTTCCGCAGCCAATCAAAGATGATTGAAAGTTGGAGATGTCTCACAACTGATCGCACAGGAGTCCAACTAAGGACGGAATCCAATGCCGGCGTAGTTCTTATATGCCAATTTCTACGGTAGAGAGACAGATGCATCATGCACTAGAAACACGAAAAATTAGGATGCAAGACCCTGATCGAAATCCGGATTTTACGGCTTCTGCGGCTTTTGCATATATACCTACCCCCTGGCGGAGGGCATGTGTATCTTGAAACAACGAACAATCCCAGTCTCGTCCCAGTGGAAGCGATCATACAGTAAAACATAAATAACTACTATCATTGTATATGGCTCGAAAGAAACAAGTCACATCTTAAGCTCTACAACGCGGCTTCATCGTTCCTGTTTGCTGCATCATGTGATTACGCGTACTTGCGCGTCATAGTCGCGTTGCAGGGCGCGTTACAGTCCTATGATGTCACCAATGGACGCGAACCAAACACAGAGTCCCAACAGACTATGATCTCATATATTGTCGAGCAGTGCCGCTGTCAACTCAGCGTTCGTAGCACCTCTTCCTGTTTCTGTATCCGACACCATGCCACCAAAAAAGAAGCAGAAGACTGGAGCCAGTTCCAGCGCGCCTGTGCGTAATGAAGAATTAGAGACCCCCAACTTACCTAGTGCGGAGCCTGAGACTCAGGAGCACGATAAGGAGGGGGACGCGGTCAACGCCGACAGCGAGGTAGGACTCGGGACCTCAGGTAGCAGAGTTATTTTGACTCATGAAGATCGACGATGTACCGGATCACGAATATGTTCGTGTCTTCCGCCCAATGTTCGATTGCAGACTAGCGGTGGGCACCGAAGAACTCGGCGAAGAGGACGAAGAAAACGAGGGCGAGAAAGAGGATGAATACGAACACGAAAATCAAGTATATGCTGCAAAGATATATAAGAAGGCGAACATTCACCATTGCGCAGAGAAGAAGATGCTCCAGCCTGCACGCAACTTCCCTGGGTGGAAGTGGGTGATGCTTATGGAATCTTGGAAGATCTACTGCGAGTGGGAAAGGCGATCGGGCTATTGCCAACCTGATTTTCTGGGTATGTACATCTACAATGACTGGTACGGCTACGGTATCCAAGAACTGCTCGAAAATCTTGCAAGTCGGCACTTCTCTTCCTTGATGCATTTGATTGACTTTTCCTAGCTTGTCAAATTTGATGCTGGGCTCAAGAAGAAAACCGATGAGGGCAGGGTGAGCATGTGGGCTGCTCTTAGCTCCATGGTGCTCTGGCTTACGGAGGGCCCGGGGACTGACTACATCAGTAAGAAATCATGTTTTACGTCAAACTTAGCTGATAATCCTAGTGAATGATGATGGTGAGCGCACCGAAGAAATTTCTGCCTTGACGGGAACAGCGTTGCTGAGTGGACTCGCCTCCATCGAGGAGGCCGGCGAGTTGAAGGCTGATTCTAAGTTTCTCGATCTTGGTATCGTCATCACTTCGTTTCTTTTTTGGGCCAAGGACCATGAAAGATACGGAATCGAAGACGAATCCGTCGCTTGGCGTGCGCCCGCCGTGGCTTACTTCGACAGGAGCGGCTTTGGTTTCGACAAAGGTATATCAGGCACCGAGGACCTGCTGAAGAAATTCAGAGGCAAGTTCGCCGCCAAGCCCGCCAAAAAATAGACCAATGGGGATGGAAGCGAAAGTTCACTCAATATAGCAGACGGTATTCGACTAGCGGGAAAATTGGTGGCACGAAGCACGACATTACGAAGATGTCGAGGACGGAGCGAGCAGGCTACGCTTTCGACAAGAAGGACCCGTTGAGGGACGTCTCCGCCAAGGACCTACGGGAGGGGTTGATTGAAATTGGATGATCGAGTCGATCTGACAGGCGTTGAATTTAGTGTGATTTTTCTCGTTTTGTTAACCATATATGAAAAAAAAAGATTCGCAGTTTTATGGTATAATTGCTTATACTTGGACGTACATGGCTTAATGTTTAATACAAGCATATAACTACTGGCATAATCAACCAGATAACTATCCTGAACCGACCCAGGAGCGAACACCTTCCCCGGAGGGAGGCGCATGTGAGGGTTAGCGTGTAGGTAGGGCCGACTACGGATCATGCCCAGCCGTAGGTGTCAACCATTGCAGATGACAGCCTGCTCTCCAGACCCAAGGGTAGGAATTTCGTATATTATTGAATGTTTTTGAACTGCGGTTGCAAGATCATGCATCACAGTCTTGGAATGGTCACTTCACGGACCAAAGATTGCTTGAGTTTCAATGCAACTCTATGTCTCCTTCTATAAATTATCGCGAGTGCTTATGGGACAGGCCAGATCTGCGTTTGACATTGAAGTGCAGGCAGACATACTACTGGAGCTGCCCGTCGGCCTTGGGCTTCGCTAGTTTCTCAGTCTCGGGGTCCTTGATGATATCGTTGTACTGTGGCCGCGGTAGCTCGAACAGATCTGTCACACGTCCATACGTGATTCCACCTAGACGGCAGATGGGCCTCAGAACCTATTGAAAATCAGCATGTCTCCTTTTCACATGGTCTCGAATGATGCGACTCACCGCAGGATCGATTAGCACACCCGCCTCGTCCACGGCATCCTCTCTAACCCAGAAGTTCACACCCTCAACGATAACCGTAACGCCCGTCTTCTTCCCAGGCGTAGCCTTGCTCTCCCACTCCATCGACTTGACCAGTTTCGCCTCAATGTTGAAAACCGCCTCTTGCACGCGGTCTGGCTTAACAATCGAGCTCTTCGCGGGATGCAGTCCGCTGAACGTCCACTCGGACACGTCTTCCGGTGCGTTCAGGCTCGTGTAGTTCGCCGCCTCGATGAAGTCCTGCGAGATGATGTTCAAAGTGCACTCTTCGGTCTTCAGCAAATTCGCTAGCGTGTCCTTCGCATTGAGAACCCCGCCGGCAAAGCCGAGCACGAACAGCGGCGGGTCGTGACTGATCATGTTGAAGTAGCTGAACGGTGCAAGGTTCGTCGACTTGCCATCCTCGGAAACCGTGGAGACGAAGCCTACGGGGCGGGGTACGACGCCGGAAATTAGAAGCTTGTAGTTGTGAATCGCGGGGCGGCCATCAGCGTAGGGATCGATTTCTCGGTGTTTCTTTGAGAGTCCTGCAGCGTTGTTCGCGCCTTGTCCGGGCTTCCAGTCGGGCTTCGGCGTCTTGACAAAATGCACTGCTCTGTCTGCCTCGAAATTTGGGCGCGAGGCTTCCACGACCTTGAAGTCGGGGTGTGGGTTGCGCTGTATCGCGGCCTCGGCGTCTGCTTTACCTTCTGCCATATTGTCTGATGCTGTCCTACTTTGCAATCGTCACAGAGAGAGAGGGAGGGAGAGAGAGAGAGCAGGCGGCGTGGGTTGTGGTTGCGGATGAATATGTTGACGGTAATAGAATATGTTTGATATGGCGCAATTTGTGTAGACACCACGGAATGATCCCGAGACACGGAACGGCCCCGAGCTTTCCTACAATTTCCTCTGCCGGCCGGCCGCGCGATGAACGGTCGACACTAGCCTCTACCCCACCATAGGTAGCAACCTACCCCGCTGTCCAAAGCCCTTGAGAAGATAAGAAACGCTGGACAAAGGCAACACTCTGAAGCTTCAACAGCGTGTACTGCATAAAATCAATTACAAATGCTTGTTTGGTTGTGTTGACAAACGTGACGATCGCTTAAGTCGTTGAGCAGCGCAACACCATCACAAATTGCTCGGGTATCGCTCGGGTAAGAAGCAGAGCTCCCCGTGGGTTCAAAACAACGCCACAATCGAACCTAAAAGTGAAAGATAGTATCGAAAAGGATATCCTTGGGTCAGTAAACCGACAGTATAGCATTTGAACAAGAGAAGTGACTGGCAGGAACAAGTAGACACTGTTCGCATAGGAAAATGGCATCACAACTTCCAACCATTGACAAATTCAGTATGTCCGACGCCTACCAGACCTACAAGCTTGGCGATTTCAAGCTGCAGCATGGCGGGGAGCTTCCGGATGCCTTTATCGCCTACAAGACACTGGGAGATCCTTCTCTTCCAGGGGTCATCTACCCGACATGGTACTCAGGACGTGAGTCAATCATTTGTGTATGAGTTCTTGCGCTGACGAAGTAACATCCAGTCATATCCGACAATATATGGCTCACGGGATCTGACAAGACGCTTGATCCTTCCAAGTACTACATCATCATCCCAGCTCTCTTCGGGAACGGGCAATCAGCTTCACCATCCAATAAGCCAGATCTACGGCCATTCCCCGAGGTCACGTTCTACGACAATGTGCGAGCACAGCACGAGCTTGTCACGAAACACCTAGGCGTGAAGCATGCAAGAGCTGTACTGGGGTGGAGTATGGGTGCCGGTCAGACTTTTCAGTGGGCGACGCAATATCCGGACTTTATGGACTTGGTTGCTCCATTTTGCGGTGCCGCGAAGACCAGCTTGCACAACCAGTCGATGCTCGAAGGCGTCAAGTCTGCTTTGTACGCGGCAAAGGGGATCAGCAGCGAGGGCGTCGGCAAGCAGCACTTGAGCTCTGACAAGGCCCAGTACGTAAGCTTCACCGAAGAGTCCAAGCGGGTTGGACTCAAGGCGCTCGGTCGAGTATACTCCGGCTGGGGTTTCAGTCAAGCCTTCTACCGCCAGAAGCTTTATGAGAGTGTGTTGGGGTTCAAGGACATTGACGACTTTATGGTGAACTTCTGGGAGGCCTGGGCGTGTTCTAAAGACCCGGAAAACATGTTGGTGATGGCCAACACCTGGCAGCTCGGCGACTGTTCGAATCAAGAGCCATACAATGGCGACTTTCAAAAGGCGATGGAAGGGATCAAGGCTAAGGCGCTGATTCTTCCAGCTCAAACTGATCTTTACTTCCCGCCAGAAGACTCGGAGATCGAAGTAGAGAATATGAAACCAGGTGTCGGAACGCTCAAGGTCTTCCCGAGCATTTGGGGTCATTGGGCTGGCGGACCCGGAGACAGTAAGGACGATGTGAAATGGCTGGACGAGCAGCTGAGGGAGCTCTTCGCGAGTAATTGAGGTCTCAATCCAGGGGTAGTCCTGTCTGATCGAATGGTAGCTCAGTCTTCTCCCAGCTTAATGCTACCAACGATATTGAATCGACCTTTGAAGCCTTTACGTTCGATGACGTAGGCGGTATCAACGCGCCAGCGTAGTTCTTTCGTCTCGCTATCAGGGGAATGCTTCGCGACCCTAGCGCGAAGCCCCCTATGAATTCGCGTCTGCTGAGCATCCGTTTTGGCCTGGCCCAGCGTGATGTGGCACAAAGGGCCGTTGTCCATGTTTGCATTCGGCGGATTCTGTGTGAAGGGCTGTGTGAAGACTGCTGATCAAGCCGGAAGAAGGCTGTAGCCATACCGTACTGTTCGAGGTATCTAGCGCAAGGAATGAATAGATGAGGTTTATGTGCGGAGGCCAACGCTCGAAACCTTTGTCGTGAAAGACGCCCCACAGCCTCTATCGGCGCCTAGATAGCGGACGGCGACAGCAACAGTAGAGCGCTCTTGTGAGACAGATGGCTGGGACGAATATTTTGCGAGGCGGCATGGCGAGTGCAAGGCGCGCCGTTGCAGCTGCTGTGGCTGGTGCGCGGGTGCGCGGGTGGCGCCTGCGCCTTGGCGCTTGCGCCGTGAAGGACAACGGCAGCGACGTGCAACAAAGTTCCTATTCCTAACATCCACCTTTCAGTGCCGCCACTGATCGCGTCGCCATGTGGGAGCCCTCGAAATAGCCCGCCAGGCTCAGCAACCGTCCCACGACAACCCGCCCGTCACGCGCTCAGCCCGACTGCTGCGATCCAGCCGCCAGCGCTCCGCAGCACCTCCGAGCTCTTGCCCGCCTGCGCGCCTGCGCTCGATTGCCCCCAATGGCCGATTCGAAGCCGAAATGGGGCGTGACACGATCCTTGTCCGACGACCCACCAAGTGCATTCGACCTCAAGGCCAATGACCAGCTTATTGAGTACCTGAAGAGCATCAACAACTTCGAGTCCCCCGAGGGCAATGATCGACGGTATGTTCGATGCACTGCCTGCGGCGGCGCTGCTAAACTGCTCTAGGGACCGTGTGCTCAGGCACCTCCAGAAGGTTACCGAGGAATTCGTAAAGCGCGTTGGTCGTAGAAAGAACCTGCCCAAGTCGACCATTGATACCTTGGGCGGGAAGGTCTTCACGTACGGCAGCTACACCATAGGAGTCCACGGCCCCGACTCAGATATCGACAGCCTCGTTGTCGCACCCAAGAGTGTCGATGTGGTGGACTACTTCGAGACCTTCCCGCCGACGTTCAAAGAAATGTCTGATCCAAAGCTGATCGAGAGCTTTGTCGAAGTGCCGGATGCCTTTGTACCCATCATCAAGCTGGAGTACGATGGCGTAGACATCGATCTGATCTTTGCATCACTGCCTTCGCAATCGTCGATACCTAGGGACTTCATGCTGCATGACCAGAGCGTTTTGCGCGGCCTGGACGAGCAGACTATACGAAGTGTGAATGGTGTTCGCACGGCCAAGGAGCTACTCGAGCTTGTGCCTCAGCCACAATCTTTCAGACACGCTCTTCGTGCGATCAAATTATGGGCAAACAGACGTGCCGTCTACGGGTTCGTGTTCGGCTTCCCCGGAGGCATAGCCTGGGCTCTGATGGTCGCTCGCGTCTGTCAGCTGTATCCCCTTGCCTGCGGCTCCACAATCGTCGCCAAGACCTTCTATCTCATGGGGCAATGGACCTGGCCGCGCCCTATTTTCCTGAAGGAATTGGAAACGTCAAACATGCTGAATCTCGCAATTTGGAACCCTACGAACAACAGCGGAGACAGGAAGCATATAATGCCTGTCATCACTCCCGCTTATCCTTCCATGTGCGCCACGCACTCTGTAACACCCTCCACTCTTGCAATCATGAAGAAAGAGTTCGAACGCGGAGACTCCATTTGCCACCAGATTATAGGCGGAAAAAAGTCTTGGGCAGATTTGTTTTTACGGCATACCTTCTTCACCCAGGATCACAAGTATTATCTCAGCGTCATCGTCTCTTCCAACGGTGACAAAGACAATTTCGATGCATTTTCTGGAAAAGCACAGTCCAAGGTCCGCTTGCTGGCCATAAACATCGAGAACAACGTCGCTGGTATCGCTCAGCTGCGCGTCTACATGAAGGGATTCGATCGAGTGCATCGTTGTGCTAACGACGCGGAGGTAGATGAAGTCAGGAAAGGCAGCTCAAAGTACCAAGTCACCCCGGCTGAAGCATTGCAAAGTGCCGACCAAAAGACGACCGTGTACACCTCCACGTGGTATATTGGCCTGACAATGAAAGAAGGCGAGACTAAGCTGAAGCTTGACATCTCGTACCCTGTCGATGACTACAAGCGCCTTGTCGAGATCGACACCGATGTGTATGACAGTAATACCATGGCAACGAAGATTGTGCACACGCGCTGGTGAGTGGTGGGCAAGTCAAATTATTACTGACGCTGACAAACGTAGCTACGACTTGCCTAACGATGTGTTCGAAAAGGGCGAGACCAAGCCCACGAAACCAGTCAAGAACAAGAAAGACGACAAGAAGAAAAAGACCAACGGCACTAAGAGCGCGAAGCGTCAATTCGCCGAAACTGGTATCGAAGTGCGTAACATGCGAGCTGCCAAGAACCCCCGTTCGACTAATACGCCGTGAGAGGCGACTCTGAAAACATTTACTGACTTTGCGCTAATCTAGGACAGCGAGAAATCCAACAAGAAGCGAGCCTCGGACGTCAACGGTATCCCCATGTCGACCCCTGCATGACCATGTTCGCAGCAGCCAGATGGACATGTCTCCGGCGCGGTCTTCTGCAGAGGCCAGAAAACCATGATCTTCTGACAGAATCTTTCTCAAAGCTGCGGTTTCGCACTCCCAGCTCCATATCAAGGCTATCACTGCCAAGGCCCCCGTGAAGCGCTCAAGGGCGAGCCAGCTTCTCGAATGACGATCCCGCCACTGGTCTGCGATCCGCTGTCGCGTCCATACGCCGCGTCGCCGCGGCTACTTCAACAACAAAAGCAGAAAGAAAAAAAAAAGTGGAAAAAAGGCTGCTTCACCGCGCCACAAAACCAACTTTAACGGCGACGGGCAGCTCGAAACAGTTCGAAAAGGTCCTTGCCTGCTCCCGTCCGACTGCGGGCCATTTCCTAGTGTCAAACGGTATCATGCTTGGTCAGAGCCGGCGTTTTTTTTTCTCTCTTCTTCTTGTTTGGTTCTCATGCATTGGGTGTGGCGAACTGGGAAAAGGGTGATCATCATGGGCGACCAAATCAATATTTCGAGCGATTGGGGGGTGGAGGGGGGAGGGGCTTCGCTTTTGCGGTCTTTTACTTTGGTTTGCTCCTTTGAGGAGGCCGGCTGGCATCACGCAGGGTGGGGGGTACGTACCTCTTGAAAGCTGAATTTAACCGATTTACAATAGTTTTGGTGTTGTGCGACCTTGTGGATGTTAGAGTGATGGGTTGGGATTGGGAGATGGAAGCTGCATGTGCCAAGGTAGTTTCCTTGCACATGGAGTCTTTCACGATCAGCTTGCCACGCTTTTTTAAACGCGGTCGGGTAGACTAGCTTTGGAGGTGCTTCGCAACAGCTGCCGTGGTTGAGTGTTGTCGAGATCGCGAGGAAGTCCCGAGCATAAAAAGAAAAAGAAAAAGAAGGAAAAGAAAAGGAAAAGAAAAGGAAGAGAAAAGGAAGAGAAAAGGAAAGAAGACTACAATGACAGTTTGTCTGTAGGTGGGCATACCTCGGTGAGAGACAATGCTGTGAGAGCAGATTAGAACGGGTGCATCGTGGACGAGAATTCCCAACCTCCTGGTTGCGAGTTCATTCAGGTTGTGGTGTATTGATTTCGTGTAGCTCACGTTACTGACCGAAAATCTTTGCTTTTGCCGTATTCAACCAGCTCTTCCCAGCGTTAGGATGTTGGGCTTTCCATGCGTCGACGTTCCCCACAAAGGCCACATGTTCTGTTCCTCTGGCTTCCTCGAGCCCTGGAGCGGGATCCGCACCTCGATCCAGTAGCAGCCATGTAAGCTCCCGCAGGTTTTTCAGGCCGTTTAGTTCGGCAACGTACACGATGGGTGTACCTTGCCGATCGGCCTTTCTCTTGCCCACGGGATGGTCGAGGGCATTGACTTCGACACCGACCACATCGATGAGATGGCGCACCATGGCCATGCGTTCGTCCACTTCCGCCGCTCGATCCAGGGCGAGACCTGCGGCCCGAACGGCAAGGTGTAGCGGACGCCAGCCCAGCGGCGCCCCCTTGGACCGCAGAAGCTCGAATGTCGCGACGCTGCCTCTTGCTGCAGCGCATTCTAGAACCTGGCTACAGCTCAATTGAGACTGGGTCAACGCGTTGGGATGCAGGCGCTCCTGGCGGATTGGGAATAGGGTTGCGCCATGTTCGAGACACCAGGCCACCACATCTCCATCGCCGACAATGTGCCACATGAAGGGTTCCGCATCCGGGCCTGATTCAGAGACGTGGCGCCAGTTGATGTCCCAGCCGTGGGCGAGCAGAAGTTCCAGGATGGCCGTGGACCGTCCCGCGCCCGAAACGACCGTCGGCGGTAAGTGTTGGACATGCAAGCCCTGCTTCTCGATGAGATATTTCAAAACCTTTTCCGCATTGTTCTGGATGGCAAGGCGGCGGCTGTATCGGATGAGATCTGGTGGATCGGAGCAGTGGGAAAAGGCTTGCTCTAGCAGGGACGTGTCATCGCGTTCGCATGCGGTTTTGGCGAGGGCTTCGAGATTTTGTAGGGTCGAGTTGGCGGACATGGTTCACACTAGCTTGGGAAGCGTGAGAAGAGAAACGGTGACAGGAGAGCGTCGCGAAAAGGCCCAGTGACGTCAATGTAGACACAGGAAATTTATGTCCCTACCTAATTTTTTACTCGCACGAGAGAGGATGGTCGCTGGCTGCTTGATGCTGCCCTGCGAAGAGCCTAGACGCTCGAGGCTCGTTTACGACGCAACGGGGTAGGTAGTATCTATGCTGCTGTTGGGTTAGACTGGCAGTTCCCGTAGGTACGCCCTACACGGGTGGTGGATCTATTTCATCGGCGGCTAGGGCGTGTTGCTAAGCGGAAAGTGCGGACGTGGACGTCTGAAAGGATTCAGCATGCCAGGCTGCACGGGAAGATGTTGTCCATGTCCTTTGTTCGGCGAGAACAGGTGGTTGGCGCAGACTGAGATCCAACATGTTATCCATGTGGGCATCGGGAAGTGAAGGAGAGACGATGCTGATCGTGTCCTATTTGTTAGGCGGCTGGGGGTAGCGAGGCCACCGACCGTAGGCGGCAGGCGCTACCGAGGTCCTCAGCGGTTTCCATGCAAGAGAGTGGAACATGCAGTTGTCGTCGAGAAGCTGAAGGCGTCAGTCACCAGGGAATAAGTTGTGTGCGGTGCGGCACGGCTCGTGGGTGTGCGCAGGGTGGGTGAGCAGGGTGAGCAGGGTGAGCAGAGTGAGCAGGGTGAGCAGGGTGAGCAGGGTGAGCAGGGTGAGCAGGGTGAGCAGGCCGAGTGGCATCGCTCTGGCATCTGCGCAGGCTGGGTGAGTGAGTGAGCACGCCGAATGGGGCTAGCGCGCATCCCACCTTGTTGTGCTGCCCAGTGCCCAGTGCCCAGTGCTGCCCGAGGCAGGGCAGAGGCAAGACAAGACAAAAACAAGACAAGGCAAGACAAGACAACATGACAACACAAGACATGACGAGACAACATCACTGACAACACAAGACTGTACATGTCCGGTGGCCGTCTGGGAACAAAGAAATGCACGTGAGCTCGACCTGCTGCGGCAGACGACAGGCGGCCTTCGCATTCAAGCCGTAGGTACCGTACGCCGTACCGTACGCCGTACCGTACCTGGACAAGGCGCGGGCGCAGGGGCAGGCGGCGAACAGCACGCTGCACTCTGATGCATACTCGCACCCAGAGAGAGCGTCTTCCTTCACGGCCGCCGGGCAACGCCAACTGCGCGTCCAACGGTCCAATCCAGTCGTCGAGTATTTGCGGCCTTTGCGAGCTGCTGTGCTGAAGCGGGACAGCATTTCGAGTTAGCTCTGTCAGCCTGTATCAGCCGCAGCCTGCTTCCAATTTAACACCCGACACCCCACCACCCTCCGCTCCTCCCTCCTCGGTGCTGATGAACTCCATGAATGCTCGTTTCAAGAACCTCGTGGGTTCGAAACGAAGAAGCGCATCCAACAACCCCTCGCCCTCGCCCCAGGGCTCCAGCACCCCCGCCCAGCGCCCGAACTCGCTCTCCCCGCAGCCCTCCAACACCAGCACAAACAGCCTGCCTCCGCCTGCGCCGGGCCAGCAGCAGTCCAACATGAACCCGAACAATCCCCTCGGTCGCCCACCTTCGTACACGTACGCTCCACCCGGCGGTCTGCAGCCCGGCCAGCAGGCCCAAGGGCGTCCCAACAGCCCGCTGCCGCCCATCAACACGGGCGGCGCACCTGGATACCCGCCGCAGCATGCCCAGCCCATGGGCTACCCACCACAGGCCGGCCCGCCAGGCTACCCTCCTCAGCAGGGCTACGGAGGACCGCCTCAGCCTGGCCAGCAGCCCTACGGCGCGCCTGCCCCGTCGCAGTACAGGCCCGGCGGCGGCATGGCAGAGGTCGCGGGCGAGGGCCGCTCCAAGGCCCAGCTGATCGTGGGCATCGATTTTGTGAGTCTCCCCAACGCACGCGCACGCGCACGCGCCCAAGCCTGCAAACCTGCGAATCTGCAAACCTGCGAATCTGCAAACCTGCAAGCCTGCAAGCCTGCGGCACCGACGCTGACTTGGAATCCTTCAGGGCACCACGTTTTCGGGTGTCGCCTTCGCCTTCGCGACCAACACCGAGGCCAAGGAGGACATCATCACCGAATGGCCCGGTGCGGGCAACCAGACAAAGCAAAAGGTACCGCCCTCGCACTCCGCCGCCTGCTCCATGTTAATGCCCTCTGCAGATCCCCACCGTTTTGTACTACGACCAGTACCAGAAAGTCGTGGGTTGGGGCCCTGATATCGCTGACGCCTTGGCCCCCACGGGCTACCCCAAGCCGGGTGTGCAAAAGGTCGAATGGTTCAAGCTGCAGCTCATGCTGTCCGGAAACACATACATCGACCCCATCAACCTTCCCCCGCTGCCCCCGGGCAAGTCGGAGATCGATGTCGCCGCCGACTACCTCTTCCACCTGCGCCAGGCGATGCGCAACCAGCTGCAGAAGACGCTGGGTGAGGTGTTCAACCGAGAAGAGCGTAACATCCGGTACTACCTGACCGTGCCCGCCATCTGGAACGATGCCGGCAAGGCTGCGACACGTGCTGCCGCCATCCAGGCCGGCTTCCTGCGTGACGAGAACGACAACAGGTTGACGCTGATCACCGAGCCCGAGGCCGCCGCCATGTTTTGTACCAAGACTGGTCTGCTGAACGTCAAGGTCCACGATGCCGTGCTCATCGTCGATTGCGGTGGTGGTACCGTCGATTTGATCGCTTACGAAGTCGAGGAAGAGCAGCCGTTTTCCGTTGCCGAGTGCACAGCTGGCTCCGGTGACTCGTGCGGTTCAACAGCTCTGAACCGTAACTTCAGCAACATCCTGCGCGCCAAGATCCGCAAGATGAAGCTGCCCGACGGCTCGAAGACAGCTGGCAAGGTCTACGCTAAATGTATCATGGATTTCGAGAACAGAATCAAGGCTGATTTCCGTAACAACGGCCAGAAGTGGGCCGTCGATGTTGGTATTGAGGCCGAGTTCCCCGAAGCCGGTATCGAAGAAGGTTACATGACCTTCACCAACGAGGAAATTCTGCAATGTTTCGAGCCGGTTGTAAACCGCATCTTGGAGTTGGTACGGAATCAGATCATCGCCATCCAGGCACAGAACAGATCCCTGCAGGTACGTGCAATTTTGAAGTGGGCAACTTTGGGATTCATGCTAACTTGTGCAGAACGTGCTCGTGGTCGGTGGTTTCGGTGCGTCCGAGTACCTCTTCCAGCAAATCAAGCTCCACGTGCCGCCCCAATTCCAGTCCAAGGTCGTCCGTCCCATGGATTCTGTCGCTGCTATCGTCAAAGGTGCCGTCACTGCGGGTATCACCGAACGAATCGTCACCCACCGTGTCGCTCGACGGCACTATCTCATGGCTACCCTCCAGCCCTTCAAGGAGGGCCACCACCCCGAACAGTACCGTGTGCCATCGCTGGACGGCAAGGACAGGTGCAAGTACACCCGACAGATTTTCGTGCAAAAGGGTCAGCGCGTCAAGATTGGCGAGCCTGTCAAGGTTTCCTTCTTCCGACAGGTGGCGCCTGGCGCGACGCTCATGTACGAAGACATCCTGTACGCCTGCGACGACGACGTATGTCCAGAGTACACAAAGGACCCACGTAAGTGCATTGACAGTCTCTACGGTATGCGCTTACTAACAGCCATGCAGGCATCAAGGAAGTCGTCACCCTCACGTCCGATCTCTCCCGAAAGAACCTCGAGAAGGACTTTGAGCGCATGGACACGCCCCAGGGTACCTTCTACCGTGTTTACTTCGACATCTACCTCACGCTCGACGGCTCGGAATTCAACGCCGAGCTTGTGTGCCAGGGCGAGGTCATGGGTCGCTGCACGGCCCGGTTTAGGTAGTTTGTTCGTCACGCGCATATGTGGATACTCGGGCATGGCCAAAAGTTTGCTTTCTGGATCACATTTACTGGGAACGATGAGATGATGGCGAATACCTTGTTAGATATCTTGGATGTGGTGGTGGCGGTGGTGGTGTGGGCATGTTGGGGCGAAAGTACACCAGGTTCTCTTGAAGGATTGGATGAGAGGAGAGGAGAGGAGAGGAGAGGAGAGGAGAGGAGAGGAGAGGAGAGGAGATACTCAGCTTCTTCTAGCTTTTAGCATACCCCCTGAAGCACGTCGTATTGTTTCTTTCCCAATCTTGTCGTCTGGGCCGTAGACTCGAGTCGAGGCTGTTGGATCACATCGGTTTCCCTTCCTAGCAAAGCGCACAACCCATGTTCAAAATCGTCTCCTGTGCGGTGCCAGGTCGACGAGCGGGAGGAGTGGGCTCCGACGGGCACCGCGAAAGTCGACGCTGCGAGCTGCGAGGGTTTGTGTCTGGCTCTGTTTCTCCCTTCTCTTCCTGCCTTGCTTTTGTTAGGCGGGAGTCTGCATCAAGTTACATGGCGTACGTCAGGTTGCTGCGGATCGCAGACCAACCGGCCGGCAGATATTAGCATTATGGTGGTATGTAGATGGTTCTGTAGTTTCTCATCTACTGGACCCGATCCAATACGATCCGATCCGATTGCACATGCACACGCACACGCACGTCGGTTCCAACGTCCCCTCTCCTCGCTTTCCAACCCAGATCCCGACCCCGACCTTTTTCTATGACAAATCCCTAGGCGAAACGATATGGCCCCCAAATGGCGAATGCGAAAGTAAACGAAGAAAATATACTGGAATCCCCTATATCTACTGGTACCGAACGAAGTAGCCGCGCTCGCTCGCTCGCTCGCTCGTAGTCGGCCCGGTCCACCTCGACCTCGTCGCACCCTTTTTAGTCTTGCACCCACGAGATACTCCGATCCGCCGCCTTCAGTTACTGCGTCTTTTTGGAGCCGCGGCGCGGCAGACCGAGCCTCTTCCTCTCCGCCCGGTCGCCCTCGGCGAGCCACTTGCTCGCCTTGACAAGCTGGACTACGTTGATGACCTGTTTGCCGAACATGATGGGGAACGATGCGATGCAGAGGACCCACGGAAGGGTAGAATCCATCTTGTTGGCCCTGGTTTGTTTCGTTAGCCTGCAATGCTTTCACGTTTGTAGCGGGGTTGTTCGTACCTGGCCATTTCCATGGCACCCGCCGACCAGGGGCTCGTGAAAATCATGGAAGGCTTTGGTGCCGCGGGCGTACCCATGTTGAGGGAGGCCGGGGCCTGCGGGTCTTTCAGAAGCGTGGGCGAAAGATACGGCGAAGAGAAGGAGAGGAGGTAGAGCGCGATGAAGAACAGCTCGTTGAACAAGCAGAAGGTGAAGAGGACTTTCTGTACAGTAGTTAGTCATTGCCCGTATCCTAGAAGGATAGTTGTTGGACGTACGTTGTTGGAGTAATACATTTTCAAGATCCAGCTCCTCGTCTCGTCGATCTTCTTGTGGCTCTGGTTGCTCCCGCCCATGCTCAGCGTCGCGTACATGTGCATATAGTGGCTGGCCAGGTCGAGGGATATCAGGCTCTGGAAGATGATGCTCCAGCGCGGGAAGGCGCTTGCCAGGAAGACCAACAGACACGTGGTGGTGCAGCGGTCCGTCACCATGTCGAGGACGGCGCCGAACTTGGTGGACTGCTCGAAATGGCGCGCGGCGATGCCGTCGAGAGCATCGAGCAGGCAGGAAATGCTGTATGCGGTTGCGCAAGTGCGGGGGTGCAGCGGCATGTAGTAGAGGGAAGCGATGGCGAGGACGACGCGGCCATAGCCTGTGCGGGAGTCAGCGGAGAAGGCCTGGAGAGGTTTTTTGGAGGCCAAGTACCGATCAAATTAGGGTAGAAGAGGAAGATGTTCTCCTCCTGGAAAGGTTGTGTGCTCCTAACAGCGGGCCCATTGCCGTTGGCCATGGACCGTGTCTCTGGCATTTTCAGCGCCAAGTGGTCTTGCTAACGTCAAAGAAATAAATGCTGGTGTTCTCCCAGTTCGAGTTGCGAAGGTAGCCCCGCGCAAAAGGTCCCGAGGCGCAACGCGGTTGAGCGAGTTTCGTCCGGTGTCTTCAAGCTCCGGTATACGTGTAGCGGTTCGTTTGCGACCCTCGTACGGCGGCAGCAATCGTGAATAATACAAGCACCAAACCACCAAGCGTGTTCAAAAGGTTCGCGGAGACTGCGGCGGGACGCGCGTTGGGAACGGTGCTCAAAGTTATTCAAGGAGACGCCGATAAGCCGATAAGATGGGCTAATGTGGACAGGGGTTCTCGGCCGACCGTGGACTTGTGTGTAAGCGGGCGGGCAGATGGTAGTGGAAAGCTGGCGGCAGGACGATGAGATGGCAGGAAAATATACCACGAAAGTCGAAGGAGTGTATGCCTGGGGGTTGAGCAGAGCAGGCAGGAGCAGGCTTGAGCCGTGAAATTGGCTGTCGAATTGGCGCTGCACTTTTGATCCGACTCCGCCGCCCTCCGCCTATGCGGCCTAAGCGGCCTTGGCACTCTTGCAGAGCCAAGGGGACACAGCCCCCAGTCCCACTCGCACGTGACATGCACGGAATGCAACATAATTGTCATCTTGTATGGGTATCGAATTGTCAGACTGGGCTACCAACTCCACTCAACGCCTCTTACCTCCCGTGGCTTTACCACCCGTGGGTTTACCGCCTTTGGGCTTACCACCCTTGGGCTTGCTACCCTTGCTGCCCTTGCTACCCTTCCCTGGTGCACCTTTAATTTCACCCAGCGTCTTCTTTCCCCGGTCCTCCTTGCCCTTCTTCCACATCTTGCCCTCCGTCCGCACATCATTGAGCTCCAGCTTCTTGCGGTCCTTTCCGCTCAGCTTCTTCTTCTTGGCATCGCTGCCCGTTTTAGCTGGGCCGTTCAGCACAGCAGCTCCCTTTTCCTTCGCTGCCAATTTGTCATTCTCTGACTCGAACCATGTTCGCCTAGGTCGGGCTTTGATCTCGTCTTCGTGGACGATCAGATTCTCTCCGCGCTTCAGATCGCGCTCAGTGATGCTCATGGCCCGTTCTTCTTTCTCCTCCTGCAACACCTCTTCGATCTCATCGGCAAAGTCGCTGAGCTTCTTCGTCCACTTATCCGACTCTTCCTGGGGCACCTGTCTGCTGACTACTTTGGCACCCTGGGATCGAGATGAGCGAACAGCCTGTTTGACCACTTTGCGATCCGGCTCGGCCGCAATCGTGCACGACCGTCCACTTCGTCCCGCACGTGCAGTACGTCCGACACGGTGGAGGTAGATCTCGTGCGTCTGAGGCGCTTCGAAGTTGATGACCGTTGACACGTTCTTGATATCGAGACCACGGGAAGCCACGTCAGTCGCGAGGAGGAAATTAGCCTGGCCGGAGCGGAATGCTTCTACGCTTTGGATACGCTGTAGTATGTTAGCAATAGCTTGGATTTGAATGACTGAACATGGCTCACCTGTTCCTGGGTCAGGTTTCCGTGAAGTTCGGTAGCCTTTAGCCCGCAAAGCGCGAACACCACCCTGACTCGGTGGGCTTCCTTCTTTTGCCGGAAGAAGATAATAACCCGGTCTGTGTATACCTTTGTACAAATGTACATGAGGTAGGCCAGACGTCGGTCTTCTTTACCCTTCCTTATCCTGACGAACTCTTGGGTTAGACCGGCCACAGTGTTCCTGCGGGAGTCAACCATGAGCCGCACTGGCCTGTTCATGCCAATCTGGATCAGCTTATCGACCGACGTGGACATGGTAGCGGAGAACAGCATCGTTTGTCTTGATTTCGGGATGGTCGTCAAGATTTCGCTCAGCTGGCTCTCGAAACCTTCCTCGAGCATGCGATCGGCTTCGTCGAGAACAAGGATTTCGAGAGTCTCTACTTGAAAACCCGCCGAGTTCTGCATATGATCGATGAATCGACCGGGGGTAGCAATGACGACATCAGGCTTCGTTCGGAGGACAGCTTCTTGCTCGCGCAGTGAGAAACCACCAGCGAGTTGCGCGAAGGTAATGTCGGTGAAAGCAGCAAGTTTCTGTGCGACATTGAAACATTGCACTGCCAACTCACGCGTGGGCATGAGAATGGCAACGCGAGTTGTGGGAATCTTTTTCGGCCGATACAGCAGACGCTCAAGAATGGGTGTCAGGAACGCAGCGGTTTTACCGGAACCAGTCTCGGCTCCTCCGACCACGTCCTTGCCTTCCATCGCTACAGGAACCGTCTTGGACTGAATGGGAGTAGGTTCGGTAAAACCGACCGATGCCAGACCTTTGAGGATAGGTCTTGATAGAGACATGCCTTGGAATGACGAATTTCCTGCTGCGCCCTTCTTCTTCTGCGACTTGACGCTCTCCTCCTCGGGCGCAAAGAACGCGGCAGCCTTCTTTGCTTCGACAGAGTCCTCGTGATCACTTTCGACGTCCGATTCTGCCTCTTCGAGATCCATGGGATGTGCGACAGGAGCAGCCACTGATTCGTTGTCCGAATTGTCCGTGCTAGCGTCGTCGCCCGACTGTGAACCCTCTTCTTCCTCGTCTGCTTCTTCATCCTCCTCACTTTCTGCGCCCATGCCGAATCCATCCTCAGCGAGTAATTCATCGTCATCTCCGAAGCCCTCAAAGTCGGCAGTGGCTTCTTCCTCACTGTCCGCTTCCTCCGCAGGCTGCGACTTCTTCTGCTTGCTGCGTCTCCTCTCAATGATCTCGTCAACATCAACAGCGGTGCCCTTCTTATCTTTGGCATCATGTGTCGCAACCGCATCGTTGCCCCACCCATCGAAGTCCTCAACATAGCCAATGTCAACGTCGCCGGGCGCAAATTCGAAATCGCTCGCAATATCGTCGTTATCCTCGACGTCCTCGGCAGGCTCTGCGATTTCGTTGTCGTCGACTTCTTCGAGCTCTGGGGTCGGTTCTCTCGCCTTCTTGCCCTTCTTCTTGCTTCTCTTCGACTGCTGGATTTCCTTGGGCTTCACCAGGGCGGCATCGTCCAGCTTGCGCTTCTTTCCACGACCGGCGAGTTTTGAAGGCTCATCTCCCTGTTCGGCGCCATCGTCGGAGACATCCTCGTGGTCGGAGATGGTGAAGATAAAGTCGTCGTCGGTTCTCGGTGCCATTGTGGAGAGTTGCGAAGGGGGTTATGGAGGAGGAAGAAGAAGAAGAAGAAGAAGAAGATGCTGCAGTACTTGAAAGTACACTTCAGGCAGGCCGCGCTATAGTAAAACGTGTGTTCGGCAGCCGAAGACGACGTTGCGAGGTCGAAGTCGTGCGGCAGAAAAAGTTGAGTTCGGATGGCCACGCCAAGATTTCGGCCGCTAGCGCCTCGTTTAAATCTGGGCCGCGGAGTCTGCACAAGGTATCCTGGCTCAGTACTCTTACATGTCCAGTTCTGCTTCGCATAGGCATTCGATAGTTTGAATACAGGTATTCTTCGCTTTTGCATAAGACTTAAGGTCTAAATCGAGGCGACGCCTCATGGAAAATTATGTACAAATGAACAAGGGCAAAGTAGGTATTGGTGTGTATGCTCAATCCCAACGCGCTCCGAATATCTAGATGCGACAGACCGCCAGCTGCTGGTAGAATATATCGCAGGTCTCCCCCAGTGTTCCACAGCTAGAAGGACTAGGGCCCCCGCAAGTTGTGGCGATCAGACTCTTCGGCCTGCTACACCTCCTGCTAAAGCCGCCATCGCACGTAACGGTCCCGGCAACAAATCCGTATCCGGCCTGGCTACTCTCGCCAATAGGCTTGTACTCGCCCGTCCCTTTGAACACGCAGTTGTCGTAGAGGATCTTACTTTCGTTGCTGGGGTCCACGATCCTAGGCCGAGTCAATTCAAGAGCCTCCAGTATTGCTCATGAGACTTACCTGAATGTCTGAGGGCTGGTGGTGCCGCCATCTATGGCTGTAACCCCGACGTCAATGTTCGTAGAGCCCTTTTTCACTTGTTCGCTATCAGTGACGCCTGCATGAGCCGCGTCGTCGCCCAGTTCATGCTTGCAGGCGTCAATAACAGTACCAACTTTGACCGTTTGTATAACATTGAGAGCACCGAATCCGGACGCGCCTCCATCAGCATGCAGCCGCCAAATCTGCAGCTCAACATTGGGGAATGTGTATTCGTATTTCTTCCCTTGGAGATACACCTGCCATATCGCAGATCCGGAATGATCGGGAGAGTAAAGCATCTACGAGGGCCACGATGTTAGTGGCAAGTAATGAGCCAAATAGATGAACACTCAGTGGAGTTGAGACTTACTGCGGCTTTTCCCCATGCACCCCTAGTAATCTTGGCTATCTGTCTCTTGTAGTTGAACACCACCGGGTCCTGATTGAATTTTTCCTTCAGCAATTCTATGACTGTGTCGACTTTGGCTGCGTAAGCGTGACTGTCTTGTGAATTAAAGAGACTCGAAGGGTCTGCGTCCATGCCATTTTCAAGGCTGGCCGTAGCTGCCATGACGAATACTCTGGCATCGCCGTACAGAGCACTGTCCGAACCCTGGCCAAGCAAATTGCTGAGCAGTTCGTTAGTAAACTTTCCTGTAGTCATAATTGTGGTGGTTACATACGCAAAAAGATCAATCACATCAGACTGGAACAGTTTGTCTGCTTGTGGATTGTCGAGCAGCGTTTGCTTCTGCCAAGTATGAGACATGAAAAAGCCTATGTCAAAAGTCAGCAATTCAGTTGTCACCGCCAGAAAGAAAACGTACCGTTGTGTGATACCACGAATATTCCTAGGCAACCCTGTAGACCCTCCATCATGACTTGCATGTCCTGTCCATTAGGCGCACCCGCTAGCACAGAGGTCTCGCCGAAATCCTCATTGTCGATGTTAAGCTTTGTTGCCGTTTCACTGAGTTTTTTATAAAAGTCGTCCCTATCGGGATCTGTGCCTTCTGGTAGTACATCGCGTTTGACCACATGCCGCGTGAGGTTGACCTCAGTACCCGAGTAGTCGGGTGTTCCAAAGAGGTCGGATTGAAGCACATACGGATCGAGGTACCGTATACTGTCGCTGAAAGGGCTCCTCGTAGGTGAAGCAAGTGGAATTCCGGTGTCGGTCGGGGCAAGGCTTCGTTTCTTTGCAGCAAGTGTGCAGACACCATCGCAGCCCTTGTCGCAGTCGTAACCAACAGTAGTTGTAGTTGTTGTAGTCGTACTCTTCGTGGAAGAAGAGCCTGTGCATGCTGTGATGGTGTAGCAGGAAGTGGTAGTCTGGGTGGTGGTCTTGGTCGAACTCTCATTCGGGTACACAGTCTTGGTGACTTTGAAAGTAGACGTGCATGTCGGAAACTTAGAACTTGTCTCGCAAGACTTCGTATCTTTGCCATCGTCGGGCTAGAACCAAAGATCATGTCAGCATGTATGGCAGTGGAGTATGGGCAATCGACGTCGATGTTAGAAGTGAACTTACCGCATTCGGACCGCCACCTACCTCGCCTCCTTGAGACTGGCATGAGCTGCCTGCACATGTACCATGGTGACAGTCCGAGCCACTGCACGAGCGGACAGTGCACTTTGGGCCAGAGCAACCACCGCCACCTCCACCACCTCCACCTCCTCCACCTCCGCCACCTCCGCAGTCATCTCCTGAACAACCGATGTCGATGCAGTTGGCACCGGTGCAATGAGAGTCGCCACCTATTTATTGGAACATATCAGTATACGGTCAACAGTGTCTTCGATACGCATCTCACCATCGTCGTCGCCGCCACCTTCGCAGTCGGGGCCTTTGCAACCATTCGTTGTGCAACCCGAGCCTTTGCATACTCCATCAACACAGTTTGAGCCGACACAGCCAATGGGAATGCAATCCACGCCGGTACACAGGCCGTTGACGCAATTACTTCCTGTGCAGCCGAGACTGACGCAAAGAAATCCTATCCCGATCAGTGGGCGTTCCTAGTTCGAGGAGCGGACAAAGGCTCCGCGACTTACCAGTGCACTTCCCGTTTGTGCAGTCTCTACCAGCGCAGCGGCCATTCGTAACAGTAGGAAAGCCCGTTTCAATTACCCCTCCAGGCACTGTTGTCGATCCAGGGTTGTTGGTCGTAGTGGAGCCACCAATGACAGAGGTCGTACCGCCAGTAATCAAAGGGACAACTGAAGTTCGCGTGGATGTGGTTCCGCCGACTACAGTGACGAAGGTACTCGTGAAAGTAGTCGTCTTCCCACCAATGACTGTAGTGATCGTGCTAGTACGAGTAGAGGTAGTTCCGCCGACGAGCGTGGTAATTGTAGTCGTCGAAGATCCTGTCGTCGTACCGCCGATGACGGTGGTGGTGCCTCCGATAATTGTGGTGCAGCCGGACTGGCAGCCCTCTCCACAGTGAGCGGGTGTACTTCCACAGAAGCCTTCCTGGCTGCAACAACCTCCTGCAGCCCATCCGCCACATAACATGTTGTTGTTAGTCGAACCACAGGTACCATCGGTTGTTTCGCCGCCTTTAACGCAGTCGCCTGATTGACAGCCTGAACCGCAGTGCGCATCACTGTAACCGCACCAGCCACCACTATGAATCGTTAGCAAAACCACCGACCAAGGCTTTGGGTTTTATCAAGGTTGACTAACGGTGAACAACAATTTCCACCTGGCCAGTCTCCGCAAATAGTGTGCCCTTGACCAACACCGCATGTGCCGTCTGTGGTTGCATTAGGAGTCAGGCCATTTCCAGCGCCTGAGTTGAAGTCGACACTCCAGGCCATAGTACCACCGAAGCACTGATCGTCTGCCCAGGACTTCTTACGCGCAATGGTGCTTTCGTCGTCGTAGCCAATCCATTGGTCATCCCACGTCACTTCCATCATCAGTGCGTCCGGGAGGAATCGTGGTGTCAGGTTCTTCTTCTTAATTAAGTCGTTGATTTCGCTGAGACCCATGGCTCCCTCCTGGTGAGTACAAGGACCGGCCTTGGAAGCGCCTGAGAAAGGACAGCCCAACGTGTTGCAGCTGGGGTCAGACAACGTAAAGCCTCTGCCGTACAAAGCGACCCCGAAATTGATCTTGGATGGGTCCAGCTCATCGAACCATAGAGGAAGCGTGTCGTTCGCAATCTCTCGAATGTCCGATTGACCGCGCACGACTGGAGTGATCGTTTTCTGGTTGATGTCCCAAGGGCCGTGAAGGTCATAAGCCATGAACCCGAAGAAGTCCACAGAGCTCTCCATGGCTTTGGCGTCGAAATATCGCAGATACCAGTAGTCCGGAGCCAGTGTCAAACTAATGCCGTACTTGGTACCAAAGGCGGCACGCATCTCTTGTACGAGGAGAACAAAATTCTTGGTATCGTCCTCATGCCCTCCACGCTCAGGAGCCACAGGGTATTCCCAATCCAGATCAACGCCCTGAAAGCCGTATTTGGACATGAAGTCGACAAGCGACTTGATGAAAGCCGCACGATTTTGGGAGCTCGAGCACACTGTACTCCATGTTTCGTGCGTTGGGTTGGGCGACGGGTCGCTGAAATCAAAGCCTCCAACTGCGATCCAAGTCTGCAGGCCGCGACTCTTCAGAGCCGTGAACTCGGTGTAAAGCGGGACATCGGCTGCGGTTGCAGGTGTTATGGAGTATGAAGTTGGGTCGATCGATGCGAAAGCATAGTAAAGGTGAGTATATCCGTCCGAAACGATGTCACTCGGGAAGATGTTGTTGCACCATCGGTCGCGAGTATTAGATCCTTGGTAGTAGCCAATTGTGCGTCCTTTCGAAGAGCCACTGCCCAAGCCGCAGGTCCGACCCTTCTTAACCTCACAAGAACCGAAGCCATCTTGGCAGGGAAGAGTGTTGTGGA
This sequence comes from Paraphaeosphaeria minitans, assembly GCA_015832175.1. Classification (NCBI taxonomy): domain Eukaryota; kingdom Fungi; phylum Ascomycota; class Dothideomycetes; order Pleosporales; family Didymosphaeriaceae; genus Paraphaeosphaeria; species Paraphaeosphaeria minitans. The sequence goes on from WJXW01000007.1 coordinate 2,344,470, forward strand.
CAGGATCACCGTTGACACAATACAGTTCAGACGTGCCGCACCAACCTGTTGCAGAGCAACATAGGTTCATGCCACACTTGACCTTGCCATCTTTGCTGTATTTGCCACACATTGCTGTCGCCTCACAAGTGGAGCCAGTGCAGTTGCCCACACCGCAGTTATCCGGGCCGTAGCCACACGTTCCGTGGACGTTGCAACAACTTCCGTCGGCGCAAGTTCCGTCTGACAAGCACTGGGTTGCGTCGCGGCGGACAAGACCAGATGTGAGACTCGCTGCGAAAGAGATCATTTCCTGCTCAGCAGCAGCAGCTTGGTCGATGATATCTGGCGGGGTGAACTGAGGGTGTTGATGCGTAGGGTCCGTTAATTGAACAATCTCAGAGCCATTCGGGGCCTGTTCTCGCATTTCTGGAAGCTGATCAGAGGAAGTCACTTTTGGTTCAAAATTTCAGCGTACCTAGGCCAGCATTTCGCGATCCGTCTAGCCATGGCAAAACGGAAGCCTGAGTTGTCTTCACACCGAGGTCTGTGAGTAGGAGAACCCAGCAAGACGCGGCCAGCATCCGAAAAGCCATCGTGAAAGGCGGCTCCTAAAGACTGAGGTACGTTGTGAAGACCTCGAAGGTTGGTCCATGTTTATAGATGCTCACTTTCAAGAAGGGTCCAGCTTCAGAGTCGGCATGTTGCCAGCCGTGAAGGTAAGTAGCGAGATTACATTCGGCGTTCTAGTTTGTCCTTGTCGTCAAATAGTCCTAGAGCGCGAGACCAATGGACCACGTAGTATCCCATCGTCGTATGAAGGATTGGAGGCTTGAGAGCCGGCTTCCAGATGTTCCTAATCGCGTCGATTTTTTCTCGTGCGACTCAAAATTCATACCACTAGCATCTGAGATGGATGGAATAGGCTACTCAGAAGTTCTTCCTTCACTCTATATGGTACCCATGCTAGCTGTGTAGCTGTGCGGGCGTAAAAGCGTGATAACACGGCGTACTTGCCGTCAGCGTGACCGCCGCACGGCTGTGGAGTTGGACGATGTAGTACCGAAAGGAAGGGCGTCCGTATGGCCATCGATGAAGGGGGCTGAGTTGCAATCGTATATCACAATGATGGCTGTGCATGTTGTACGGTAGTATAGTGTCGTTCGATGGATGGAGTGTCCAGATTCGGGGTACACTAGGCTTCACGTGAAATAGGTACCTATTGCTACTGTGTACGTTCCGGTATTTGTGGACTTGCCGGTTCATGCCAAAATGTTCTCGCATGTTCGCGAGGACATTTTCGGGGGCGGTTTGTATTCGGCCACGGCGCTTTTCTACATTGGTGCTAAGACACTACCGCTCCGAACACCTTGCAGCGGCAGAAACAGAGGCGGAGTCGGACGAGGAGCTTAATCCGACAAGCTTCGATTATGGACATACGGGGCGAAAACAAGCGTCGTGCGAGAGCTTGGAAGACTTAGCCCTAGCGAATAAGCACACCCAATAGGATTGCCGGGAAACGAAAGGATTTTTGTAGTCACGATCGAGCGTTTCAACGGAGCTGGGCATCCCGGAGCATTGCATTTGGGGGCCGTTTGGCACGAGGTGTTTCTGCCTCGACGGCAAATGTGGATGATGTATCGGACTAACGCTTCCGCTGCGGGTATGAGCCAATTTTTTTAGGGTACTGAAATAGCAACAGGATGCATGTAATTCCACGGGATGACATTAAACTTCAACCGTAGTGTCTGCATATGGCGGAGCGGCAGAAGCGTCAAAGCGTCTTGCAACTTGCTCAATTGAGGCACCTATGGTGTTCACATACAGTGTGTGGTCACCTCACCACGCACATGCCGGCTATACAGGAATTCTTCTACAGAATATAACTAGAGATGTTTGTAATCCTTATTTATAGCCCAGCTACATAGTACTTACGGTATGTTTCTCCTAGTAGTGTTTACAGAGCGAGGTGGCCACACCCTGTATCTAGGTAAATTACGACTTGCAAAAGTTCGAGAACCATCACATTTGACTTAAGTAAACCACTTCTTAACACGATCGTCCTCGTCGTACTCGGTCATGACTACCGATTCGTCATCGCGCGCCATCGGGAACTGTTCAATAAACCCCAGTACTGCTCTGCCCCAAAGGTCGCGACCCTTTAGCCTCGCAATATCGGCATTCCAGCTTCTAATATCCTTCGCCAGACGCCTCAACGCGTATTCTTCCATGCGCACTAACGGCTCAATCTCAACTCTTGTTGTAAGCACAATAGCACCCGAAGTCGGTAGCATCGTGAACATCTGTTGTTCAATGCGCGCATGCAGCGTCTCTGGCTGAAGAAAGCTGATGTTGCCAGAGAAGAAGTCTTTGCTTTCCTGCACAAAGTATTTCTTCGAGAAATTGACTTCATGCGGGCGAGACGTCTGAACAAAGGCGACATGGCGCTTGTAACGAGGGCTGTTGCGATGCCCGTCGATGTACGAAAGGATCTCGGGCAGTCCTGTGCATATTTAGTAATCGAGCGGATTTCTAGATTTTTTGCGCAACATACTCTCCCAAGGTAGAACTGCCTCTTGCTGGCTCTCTACAGAATATCCAACTCGGGCTCTGAGGCGCCATCCTGAGGGGAAACATGTCGCACCCGCCAACCTGTCTACGTCAGCATTTTAGTATCCTAAATGTTTCTACAGTAGTAGGACAAAAGTTGGAGTACAATTGACCTGCGCATAGCCTACCCGGGGTAGCACAATGTACTCTGACTTTTGTCCTGGTGCTGTATGAATTGCTTACAATGTGTACTGTGCCGAGAAAGGACTCTTGACGAAGATGCAAAAGTCCTCGCGAACCAGACGCGCCATAGTGTCGAGCGTCAGCCACCCATATGGCTCATCAAGCGGATGGCTTTCTTTCATATTGTTGTCATACAGCATCCTCGCTCCATTCTCCTTCTGTTCCCGAAAACGTGCCGGATATCTGGTTGCGAGGAACTTTGCAACTTCCTGCCATAACTCTCCGCAGGCGTCTTCGGCTTCTCTGCCTGGACGCATCTGAATGCAGTCTTCTCGGAAATCTTCCAGGATCTGGTCGCGCGCCGTCATTTGTTTCTTGTTGTGGTATGACAACCAGTCATCGTGGGCCAGCTCTTCGAGACCGAGATCCTCCAGGTTGTCGTAGCGTTGGGGGAAGTGCTGCTGATTGTACTCATCAGCCGGCATGTCGACAGGCATGTCTGGGAACTCGCTGCCATCGCCACCGTCATCTTGCTCGAAAGCTGGGAGTCTCGAGATGCGCTTGCTCTCGAAGATCCGCTGTCGCAAGCTCGAGCTTTCGAATTGTTGGACCCTCTCGAAGCTCATCGTACTGACATCGCGATCAAAGCGTCTGAAGCCCACGGCCTTTTGACTCTCACGCTGCCTCTTCTCTTCTTCGCGCGCGAGGCGCTCGCGGATGTATTGGGGTTGGATGTCGTACTTGGGAAACTTTCTGTGGAGTTGACCATCGTAATACCAAAGGCGTGCGAGCCAGGCACCAACACAGCAGCACCAGCCGAAGAAGGTTCCCACGACGATAAAGAGGAGTACGAATGAGACCAAGGCAGCCGGGTCCTGCGGTCTGATAGTGCTGGAGGTGTGGTTATATGCCATACTTTGGAGGGCAAGTTTGATTCCTGAGCGGCAAGAGAAAGAGAAAGGAAACATGTGCAAGTATCAAATTGCACGACCAATTTTGTAGGGAATGTTAGACTGTAGGGTTGACGTGACAAGTTCATTCACCTACATCTGTGACACAATACCAGCGGCCAACCAGAGTTTCTATTCCAGTAGAACCACGGTTTCTCTTCACCTGCACTTGTCTTCGAAAAGAGAAATGGAACAATAGATTTTACTCGACTCTCCGAGGCCTTTAATGCTTGATTATTCACAAGTTCGTCCGTTTAACGCATACGATCGCCGCCGCATCTGGATTTTATCTTGCAAAAAAAAAAATGAAGTGCTCCATGTCGAAAGTCTTGAATGGCCATCGAATCATCCTTCACACTTGCGGGCTGAAGGTCGCACTCGCTCAATAGTCTCGCCATCACCGCCACGAATCACACCTGGCTGAACCTCTTGCGGGGACATGCTTTTGTTCCAGGTGCACGCCGGGAATCGCCCATAACGGATAACGTTGCGTGCTGACCAGAGTGGGACAGTTGGCTAAAAGTTGTTTATCAAAACGCGTTAATGCACTGGCTCTCCGTGCATTTGAAAGCGACGTCCGAATGCCTTTTCGCCCTGGCACTTACGAACGCCTATGCTGCCGCAAAATCTCAGATAAAACCCCTATGCTAGGCTCAAATAGGCAGTTTGGTCCTCCAATTAGGTGTTGCAGAGCGGGGCTGTGTAGGGCTAGAAAATTATTTAATCTAAACGTTAGTTGCGCAGGAGGCAACCTTATACCTACCTACCTACCTACCTACCCACCTACCCACCTATAGTATAGTAATTATAGTATAAGTATAAGTTATCTATATATAGTGTAGTGTAAAGGTTGGCCTACGATGGAGAATTGGAGAAACATAGGGCCGATCAGCTGTCGTTTAAGATAGCTGATCAGGGAATAGATAGACAAAAAAAAAAAGGGCGCCAACTAGACAAGACACGAAGAGACCCAATGGATAATTAGAGTAGTTGGATTTGTATAATAGATTTTGGATAGGATAACTCAACTCATTCTTTTATATTCCTCACTCAAGGCAAACGCACCTACGACACCATAATAGTGCTTATCTATTTGTGTAGGCTTCTCTAACGCTCTACAGACATTACTAACGACTTTAATAATGCTAAGATATTTAACGTTAGCTAAATATACGCCTTAGTACATAGGCAACTAATAGATATACGCGTAACTATAACACTAGGTCTGTCTCTTGTTAATAATACTAGGCGTTATAGAGGCTAGTTAAAGGAGAGAGATCGCTCTAATGTAGAGTCTTTTAACGTTACTAATATAAGGCTGCGGATACTAAAGCTAGGGCGCTGCTAGAGCTAATTAATAGTACACTAGATTAAGATAAAAAGTACTATATAGTAGAGGCAGCTATTATAGTTACTGCGTAGATAGCCTACGCTGCTTTTCTGGCCCTAGCTAGATTAGTAGTGCTATTACTCCTGTATCTATATGTTAAGATCTAAAGGCTAGGCCTCCTAGGATCTTTATATGTATCTATATTCGTTGTTTAAGTGGCACAGCACAAGAGGTTACGTGACGTAATTAGTGTGATTAGAGCGCTAAGATAACTAATTAGACTAAGCACTTAATATACTAAGTAACTAATTAGTACTTAATTAGTTTAATTAGAGTGATTAGTCCACTAATCGCTTAAAGTATATAGGAACGTAAGGATAGAATCTTTATACTTATGTTTAATTTATTTATTAATCTATTATTTAGATTCTAGTAAACTAATTTATTAACTTATTACACTTAGTTAAAATACTAACATATTAATAAGACCTTCTACCTTCTATAAGTACTCCTGCCTAAGAACTAACTTTAACCCTTTAGGACTAGCTACCTTTTTAGATTTAATATCTTAAACACCCTTAATATAAGTACTTTAAAAACTCTACCTTTTTAATAGTTTTAGGTGCTACTAAGATTACTCCTATAAAGGATAGTAGTAAGGCGTATAAACCTAATCTCTACTTTAGTAAATAATTTTAAACTAATGTCTAGATTCTCTAGTTAGACCTCTACTTCTTTAACTTAAATAAATCCCTTAAAGGTAAGAAAAAGGTTATCTTTATAGTAATATACATGTAATGTAGGTTTGGCTCAATCTGTAATTAAGTATTTAAGGGTTAATAGTATACTATTATATAAAAAGTAAAAAGTAGGTTTAATTAATTACGTCTTATCTATTGTATAAAGGGGCACTAAGGAGCTTATAAAGTCTCTACCTCTTAGCGCTAACCTAAGCAGTAGGTCCTTGTGCGGGTCCTTATAAGTAGGTAGGGCCTTATAAAGTCTCTGCCTCTTAGCGCTAACTTAAGTAGTAGGTCCTTGTGTAGGTCCTTATAAGTAGGCAGGCCCCTATTTTACTTAGTGCTATTTATACAATAAACTATATAGACACTAGTAACTTTTCTTTTATATAATAGCTTATGTCTATTATATACTTCCCTTTCTTATCCTTTTCTATCTATACAGTTAGCCTTCCCCTATTAGAATAGGTTGTAAGGTAGGTGCAGTATTACTATATAGTAAAGGTTTTATTTATACCTACTCTTGTGTAAATAAGTAGTAATAGCTAACCTACTTAGTTCTTACCCTACCCCTTCGCACAGTAGTAGAGTTACATTACATAATAAGGCTCTTTCTAAGTATATATCCTGTGCACAAATAGAAGGTAGAGTATTAAGTAATATAATACTTAGCGCTAGGTCTTAGTAAGTATAAAAGGATGTCTCCTAGTTATGCGATAAAGGTATACAGTAGAAGTAAAGTATAAAGTAGTTTTCTATACTTCTTTTTTATTACTCTATTAGTCTTGTTTATCTTCCTCCTCTTTTATATAATAGTCTTTATCCTCTAGCTCTCCTTTAAAGTTAAGAATGTATACTTATATATCTATAGTAGAGGGTTTATATTTGTAGAAGTTAGCGTACAATAATATATATTACCTTCTAGCTTACTAGGTATCCCTTAGTAGATAGTTAGTAGACTAGCATCCTTCTTTATAGTATATAAAGTATTTCTACTTTATGTAAGAGCTTAAACTTCTAAAGTTACCCCTTTCTTTTAGTCTAAAGGTTAATCTACCTCTAGAGGGGCTAAATCCTCTTATATAATTATAATTATTATATTATTAATTAGTGTAGTACACCTTTTTACTATCTTAGAAGAACTATAACTTCTTCCTATCTTTAGTAACTTAGAGTAACATATAAAGATTACTAAATAAGCCTTCTACTATATTTTTAAAGTTAAATATAGCTTATTTAAGGTTAGAATAGCTACGGCATACTTGTATAATAGTAGTGTGTAGTTATAGTTTACTACTAAAGCCTTATCTAAAAGCCCTTTAGGCTAAGGTAAGCTTATTAATTATTACTTCTAGGGCCTTGTGTAATATAGCAGCTATATTATCCCTTTTATAGTGTTTATAGGTAAGAGTAGTCTAGTCTATCTAGTACTAATTATAATTAACACTAGTGTTAAAGTGCCTATTTAGTCTATTATATAATTTATCTTATAAAAGTTCTAGTCTAATATTATATAGGTAGTAGGTGCTCGCACAATTAGAAAGGATTCCTAGGAAGATGTTTATATACTAGTCTTATAGTATACCTAGTCTATAGTATAGTTCTCTAAAGACTTTTACCTTATCTACTAAAATATTATATAGCCTACTAGTGTAGTTATTCTCTTTACTTTAAGCCTTTTAAAAGAGAATAATCTTATTTAGCTAGATATAAGCATAATCTCCTAGTTATTAAGAAGTCTAGGAGTGTCTAGCCTCTTTATATAATATAGTTAATTAGACAAAAGTAGTCTAGGTTTTAGGCTACTACTACTAGTGTAGCTCTATATATAGTGTCTCTGTCCTCGTATATATAGGGATAGGCCCTAGCTATACTCTATATATATATATATTACCTATAGATAGTGTAGGTTACATTATTAGGATTATGCAAAGTGGTTTAGGTTATAGTTATAGTATTATTATATAAAAGGTTTATAGCTTATAGTTAAGCTATAATAGTTTAAAGAGTTTTTTTATATAAGTGTCCCTTATTATAGTATTAGTAGTGATAAAGCCTTCTTTTATAAGAAAAATAATAAGCTCTTTTCTTACTATATAACTAATCTTATTAAAGGTTCTCTCCTTCTAGTTATTAAAATCTTTAGTAAAAAAAGAGATTACCTCTTTACCTTTAAAGCTGCTCGCGCGATATTACGCAATTATATACACTATATAAGTGTTTAGCTATTTTAGAGAAGGGGGTAGGTGGCTATATAGATCTACTCTATCTATTTAGTACTTTTATGCAATCTCTCCTCTTAAAGTAATAGCCTTAATATTTGTTACTTCCTCTACTTATTAAAGCTATATTACTTTGTCTTCTTACTAAAAAGGTAGTATTAATTATTGCACAACGTTCTTAAGTTATAGTTCCTCTAGGCAGTCTCTTAGTCTTAAGGCTATATTATTATTATTATTTTTCTTAGTCGTGCGACGTGTCTATATTTAGTTATTACTAGTTTAATTGTGTAATGTGTTTACGTTTAGTTATTGCTAGTTTAATTATATAATATATTTTTTAGAGTTATAAATATGCTCACTATCTCCTTTCTTTTCTATAGAATAGCTTAGACTAGATTGTGCGACTCTTTATAGATATGCGCACTTTATTTCTACTTATTATATAATCTAAAATTCAATCTCTAGTAAAGGTAATAATATAGAGCCTACGTATCTAGCTTGTAGGGCGCTCTGTCTTTAAACCTTACTAGTTTATAGTTAATTAGAATTAACTACTAATTAGTGTAGGTTTAGCTTAATCTATAATTAAGCATTTAAGGGTTAATAGTATACTATTATATAAAGGGTAAGAAGTAGGTTTAATTAATTACGTCTTGTCTATTGTACAAAGGGGCACTAAGGACCTTATAAAGTCTCTGCCTCTTAGCGCTAACCTAAGCAGTGGGTCCTTATGCGGGTCCTTATAGGTAGGTAGGGCCTTATAAAGTCTCTGCCTCTTAGCGTTAACCTAAGTAGTGGGTCCTTGTGCGGGTCCCCACAGGTAGGTAGGCCCCTATTTTACTTAGTGCTATTTATACGATAAACTATATAGACATGTAAGGAGATATAGGATTATAGATCTATCTCTACCTTAAAAAGTACCTAGGAATAGACTACAATAATAATAATAATAATTACGTAAATAAGCATACTAATGCAGTTAACATTATTAAAAATTATAATAACTTTAAGAAATACCTTAAATAACTCTTTAGGATTGCTAATAAGGACTCTATTATAAAAGCAAAGAGCTAGACTATAACGCAGAAGTGATTAGCAGCTAAGTATATAGCTAAGTTTTATAGATACGCTATGTAACTTAACTAGAATAATAAATCTCTTTAGGATATGTATAAATAAGGACTTAAATAGAAACTACGTAAGAAACTCCTATATAGTAGTATACAAATTACTAACGTTAACGAACTATATAAAGAAACTATTAGAATTAATAAAGAATAGTTCTTACTATAATAAGAGTTTTACTAAAACTCTAGGGCGATAAGCTTTAGACAACTAGTAAAAGTGGTTTATAAGAACTCTGTTAAATTTGTCTAAAAGTAATAACTAAGGAACTACTAGAAATATAAACTAATAGAAGATGTCTAGTTTAACTATATAGGTAAAGGAAAAGGAGGAAAAATAGGCCCTAAGCAGCCTAACAAACGCGTCTCTAATAGAAGTTAATAACTAATAACTAAGACCTATAAATGCTTTATATATAGCAAACTAGGCTACATAGCTAGGAACTGTAGATTAAAGAACAAAGTCTATTAAACTAAGTTAAATATACTAACTATTAAGGACTAAGAACTTAATAAGGAATAGGAAGTTATTATAACACTGTTTAGTTACTAACGCGTTATACTAGAATAAAGTAAGTAATTAGATTTACCTAACTTATAATTATATAAAAATCTAGAAGATAACTCTAACGTATACCACAACACTAAAGATATAGAAGAGATACTAAAATCTTCTACTCCTTACTTATAAAGTAGGCAGGAAGAAGACAACCCTATATTACCTAAGTATAAACTAAATGTTTAGAACTATATAGAACCCTACTAGGCACTAAAAGAAATATAATCCTATAAAAATAAGAAGTTAGACTACGTACTAAAGTACTACCTAGACTACTAAAATCCTACACACTAATTCTATATATAGATATATTACAAAGAACTAACATGCGTATAATATAAGACAGAGAAAGAGGAGAATAAGAAACAACTTAGAAGGAAACTATACTATAGATAAATATAGACAGACTGCCCTGTTATAGCTTATAATAAACATGTCTAGGATAAATAATAAGTAAAATACTTTCCTTACCTTACGCTAAAGGGTAATAAATGCTGTAATATACTTATTAATAGAGACTATATATAACTATACTAGTATACGTGTCTAAACTAAGACTGTAAATACCACTATATAGCTAAACATTTGGACAGCTTTGTAAACTACCTTATATAAGAAGTAACAACAGAACTACTAATTTAACTAATATATAGGAATAGTAAAGACTATAGGAGGAAAAATAGCAGAATATCTTTATAAAAAAAAGAAGATAATTTATATAAACTATGTACTTAAGAATAATAATAGAAGTAGATACTTAGAAATGTATACTACGCACCTAAACTTAATTACAACCTATATAAATAGATGTCTTTTTTAGGCCTAAACTTAGATAAAAAAACGCCTTTATTAAATTAAATGCTATAGTAAGTATAGTATTAGTTAAGCTACTACTATAGCTTAAAGAAATACAGGCTTAAGCTCTTATAGACTTTAGAGTAGAAAGGAACTTTATATCTTATTAGATAGTAAGATAAGCAGGACTTATAATATTAGAGAAAGAAGTACCTTATATTATTTATGTTACAAATAAATCCCTAATACCTAAGACACCTTAAATATACTAGGAGGTTACTACGATAATAATAGTCTAAGGACATAGAGAGGAGCTTACCTTAGATGTCTTACTAGGATCTAAGTATAAGTTAGTTTTAAGATTACCTTAGTTAATAATACACAACCCGTAGATTAACTAGGGTATAAAGAAAATATTATTTAAACGCTGCAATTATATATTATAAGTAAAGCCTACGTATTAACTAAAAATAATAGTAAATAAGGGAGTTATTAATAATATAATACTACAACAAATAGTTAAAAAACAGAAGTATACCTTAGCAGACGCTAGTAGGAACTACTAGGTTAAGAAGCGCAAAAAGAAGGGCAACAGCACACCCTTTACCTTACTAAAAAAGTATAGGAAATAGATATATATATTTACAGAAAAGGAAGAAAAAGCAAACCTACCTAAACATTAACCCTAGAATCTTATAATAGACCTAGAAGAAGGGAAGACGCCACTCTTTAGACTACTATATAGTAAGATAGGAGAAGAACCCCTTAAAGAACGTAATTTTATTAAGATAAACCTTAAGAAAGGATATATATAACTATTAAAGTTACTAGCAGTAAGCCCTTTTATATTTATTAAGAAAAAAAATAGATTAGATAGACTATACGTTAATTACTAATAACTTAATAATATAATAATAAAAAACTAATATCTACTACTAAACATTATAGAGTTACAAAATTAACTATCTTAAGCTAAGATATTTATAATAATAGAGCTAAGAGACGGTTACTACCTTATATAAATTAAGAAGGGTAAAGAATAGAAAATAGTGGTTTAATTACGCTATAGACTATTTAAATATAAAGTTATGCCCTTTAGACTTACAAACGCACTAGTAGCTTTTATAGCACTTATTAATAACGTACTCTATAAACATCTAGATATATTTATTATCGCGTATATAGGCAATATCCTCGTCTTTTCTAAAAACAAATTAGACTAAACTAAGTATATATAGACAGTACTAGAAGTAGTAGACAAAGTATACCTTCGTATTAAACTTAAGAAATATAAGTTTAACATTAAATAACTTAAATTCCTAGAATATATTATTACTATAGAAGGAATTGAGATAGCACTAAGTAAAGTTAAATATATTAAGAACTAGCTAATACTAAAAACAGCCAAGAATATCTAAGGATTCTTAGGATTATATAGATTTAACTAACAATTTATCTAAAATTACGTAAAGGTTACGATACCTTTAATAAATTTTATAAAGAAGGACGTACCCTTTAAATAAATAAATAAGTATAGAATATTATTCTAACTCCTTAAGACAGTATGTATTATAGAACCTATCTTTATTTATTTTAGAAGTAATAAACTACTACGCTTAAAAACAGACACTAGCGATTTTACGCTAGGCGCCTACGCTAAATAAGAATATAATAGTAAATAGTACCTAATTACCTATTACTTATGCAAATTTAGTAACACTAAAACATAATACAACATATATAATAAAGCACTCTACGCTATTATTAAAGCCTTAAAGCACTAGAGGATTTACGCGCTTAGTTACTTAACACTAGAAATCTATATAAATTATAAGAACCTTCTAAGGTTTACAATAACAAAAGAACTTACGCTATAACAACAAAGATAATTATAGACTACTAGGTAGTATAAGTTTAAAATTATCTATATAACTAGAAAAGAAAATAGTAGAGCAGATGCTCTTAGCTAATAAAGTAATCTAGTAAAAGAAAAAGTAAAAACCTTCTCTATAATCCTTTGTAAAGCCAAAAATAGATCTCTAGAACTAATAGTAGAACTAAATTAACTTTTAGTAATTAACTAAGAAGTTCTAGAATATTTATAAACTAAGATTATCTAATAATACTATAATAACCCTATATACAGACACCTAGGTATCACGAAAATAATAGAACTTATCTAAAGGAATTACACCTTTAAAGAAATTAAAGAAGCTGTAATAACTTACATCTATAAATATATAGAATACTAGAGAAATAAACACAGCACACATCTCAAATATAGGGAGATATAAGTAATTAGAATACTAACAGCACTATAGAAAGACATTACTATAGATTTTATTACAAGAATTCTAAACTCTAAGAATCTAACAATAAAAATTAAATATAATAGTATACTAGTAATAGTCTACTAACTAACTAAGTATATTAAGCTTATTCTATACCTTAAAAGAATAATAGTAAAGGAACTCGCTTTTCTTATCCTAGACTAACTAATTAGACACCACAGAATCCTAAAAATAATTATTAGCGATAGAGATAAGTTCTTTACGTTAAATTACTAGATAACGCTTATAGCCCTACTTAGAACAAAACAAAAGCTATTAACAGCTTACTATCTATAAATAGATAGATAAATAGAACGTATAAACTAAACTATAGAAACGTACCTACGTATCTACTATAATAGTTAGAAGAATAACTAGGTTTTATTACTACCTATAGCACAGTTAGCCTATAATAACAAAGTATTAGCAGTATTAGGATATACACTATAGTGTAAAGGTTGGCCTACAATAGAGAATTAGAGAAACATAGGGCTGATTAGCTATTGTTTAAGATAGCTAATTAGGGAATAGACAAAGAAGAAGAGCGCTAACTAGATAAGATATAAAGAGACCTAATAGAAAATTAGAGTAGTTAGATTTGTATAATAGATTTTAGAGAGGATAACTTAACTTATTCTTTTATATTCCTTACTTAAGGTAAACACACCTACAACACTGTATTTTTAGTAAGGGATATAGGGCAGCTTTTAAAAGGATGTAGAGAAGTATAGTAATAAGTATTTAGAGAACTAATAGAAGCTGTTTAGTAGACTTTTAAGTAGCTACTAAATAGCTAGGAATAGAGCGATAAGACTAATAGACTTTTAAGTAGCTATTAGGTACACAGATAGACAGAGTGTATAGACTTTTAAGTAGTTATTAGTTACCTAGATAGACGGATTAATGGACTTATAAGTAGTTACTAATTACCTAGAAATAAAATAACACACTAATAGACTTTTAAGCAGCTATCTAGTACTAGTATAAACTATATAGACTTTTAAGTAGTTATTAGTTACTTAGGAATAAAACAATAACACACTAATAGACTTTTAAGTAGCTATTAGGTAGAAAAAGTAATAGACTAGAGGACCTTTAAGTGGCTACTAGACTCTTAGAAAGAGCGAATGCGATAGACTCTAAGCAATTCTAGTCTAAGTAATAATTAAGTGAGGGACAAAAGGGGGAGTAAGGTATTAGTAGTAGGATTCTATTAAGTGAGATTATTATCTGTATACCTAAAGCCAAATTACTAACAGAAAACTAATATAAAAACAAGTAGACAATAAAAGAAAAAAAAAAAAGGAGATAAAATAGATTTATATAGGTTTTGTAATAACTTTATTTATTTAACTACCCCTACTAGGAGCAGCACTAGTTAGATGAGCTAGGGTATTACTAATTACTTTTTAGAAGATATAGACGAAAGAAAACAGTTTAAGAATAAAAAACTAGGAATAGGAAACTTCTCTTAAAAAAAAAACGTGGCTTAGTTTACTCTAAGCCTAAATAACAGTAATATACTAAGCTTTAGTAGTATTAATATTACTACTTTCTTAAAAGACTATAACTTTTAAGCGAAAGGAGTAGGGTAGAGTAAGAAGCTTAAAAAATAAAAGCTGCCTTACTTCTACTTAGGCACCTACTAAAGAGATATTATAAAGCTACTAGCCTATAGAAGCGCTTTAGTTAACTAGAAAAACTTCTAGAAGATACTTTACTCTAAGTACTTATTAATAGACTTAGAGTACTAAAAATTAACTAGAGCCTACTTTAAGAGCTAGCTTAATAAAGTAAGCTAGTAGTCTATTACACTAAATAACTACTTTTATAAGTTTAATAGCTATACCTAAGCTACCTTTACTTAATTATAGATTATATAGATAGAAGTAGGGACTTTTTTCTTTAGAGGTCTTAGCTAAGATAATAAGACTATAGTTATATATAAAATACTAATAAAGAGTCGTCTAAAAGGAGGTAATATAAACACCTATTAGGTGCAAGAAACATATAATTTCCTTCGCTAGTGTAGAGACTAGGATAAGGTAATTAGGGCTATATAGCAGGAAGAGAGATAGGTTACTATAAATCTAGCTTATTCTAAAACTGCTTTATTAGTAATCCTACTTATTCTACCACCTAGGAAGTGCTTTAAGGTATAGGAGGAAATAAGAATAGGAGGAAATAAAGATTATAAGGAAGAAGTAGATGCGTAAGTCTAAGAGGGTTATTATAAAAATAGGAGGACTTACCCTTACTATAGAAGAATATAAGTAATAGAAGGCTTCTATACCTACTACTACTAGTCTTATCCTTAATAAGCTAGCTAATAACTAATACGCTTTTAATAAGCTTATAGGGCTAACCCTTTATATAGAACGCAATAATAGGTTATTTAAGAACTTCTATAACCCTATTATAAACCCTAGTGTAGGTACTTAGGTAATTCGCGATTAGGAATATTAAGCATAGGCTTATAGGACCTATAGAGAGACTAGACACATTATAAAGGACTGCCCCTAGCGCTAAGGCCTTATTAAAAGAGGTTAGTACTATAAAATCTTTAATACTAATAGCTAGTTTTTTAACTTCTACTATAGCCTAAAACACCTTTAGATAGAGAAATTTAAGGGGCCTATACCCTACTTCTAAGGAGATGTATAGCTCTAGTACCTACTTAGGGAGATTAAATAGTATTTTAACGTTACTAATAAGGATTTAGAGAAGAATTTTAGCTAGGTGCTAGGCCCAGAGAGTAAAAAAGCCTCTACTAATTTTAAATATAAATTAGGCTAATTATATTTTAGGTTAATAATTAGTAAGTAGGGAGACTAGGAGCTAGAGATAGAAGTAATAAGAAGGGCTAAAACCTTCTACGCTACTCTATTAGAGGTCTTCTACCTATTTAAAGAAGTTAATATAACTAAAGAAGTAAATACTACTAGGACTAGGATAGTAGAAAAGAGCTTATAAGAATAACAGAACTAACTAAGTATTAAAAGGGTTATAGGGGCTAGAGTAAGTAAACTAGTGTTAGTGGCTTAAATAAGAGACCTTTAGGAAAGAAGGGTTAGAATTAATCCCTAGCCACAGATTAGAAAATTCCGTCCAGGATCTCCTCTGCTAGTAATTAATAATAATAAATTAGTGCTGTAAGTAGTAGTTATAAAAGTAAACTAAAGAGCTTCTAAACCTACTAAAATAATAGAAGAGAGTATTGTCTAAGCTGTGCTAGAAGCTAAGGCTGCTAGTAGAAAAAAGGGTACTTAAATAGCCTCTACTCCTTTATTAGATAAAGAGCTAGTTACACTTATTAACACCCTAAATACTATTTCTATCCTAATAGCAGCACTAACTTAAGAGGTAAGAGGTATTATAGTTAAATTAATATTTTCTTAGAATAAACTGTATTTAAAGGCCTAGCAACTACTCTCTAAGAAAGAAAAGAAGCCTAATAACTAATTAGATAGGAGCAAATTAGGAAATATCTTTATAGGGATATAATAAAGACAGATTTTAATAGAAAAATAGAGTTAGGACCACCCTTAAGAACCTGCTATCCTATTAGGAGTAATAATAGAGAAGTTGCGCCCTAGCCTACACTAGATTATATAAGGAAACGCTATATAGAGTACCTAATATAGTACTAGAGAGCGGCTAAAGGGAAAAATAAGAATTATACTTAAATACTTTCTAATTAACTCTTAGACCCCTATACTAAAGCCGCTAAAGCCACTATAGTATTAAGAGGTTAAAGAGAGGGAGGAGTATAGTAATTCTAGCTTAGAAGTTAAGAATAGCCTTATTAGAACTAGAGGGGTAGAGCAGAAGAAAGAACTCTAATAGGCTATTATACTACTTATATAGATAAGAGGCAATTTACTAAAAGTAGTCATTTTAAAGAGAGTAGAAGTATTAGATTTTAATATAGACTAAGATATATCTACTTTAGAGTCTAATATTATGTTAAACTAGCCTAATTCTTTCCTAATATAGAATTAGGAAAGCTAACTATAGGTAGTTAGTAAAAGAGAGGGAGGAAGAATAGTAGAAGTAAAGTACTTAATAGAATTTTAGAAAAATTAATATAGAAGAATGTTGAAGTAAAACACTCACTTCTATAATTCTTTCTAGATCCACTAATTCATATCACAGGATTCTTGCTAAGAGGCTTGTTTCTTTTGTATATAGTCTGCCCTTTTAGCATCCTTTCCTATAATTAGCTATTTGTATTCTTTACAACTCTACTCCTAAATATCTTATAATAGTTTAAGCCCTTTTTACTATAATAGTTATAAGCCTAGCGCTTAGAACGTAGGATAATTCTCTATGCTTACTTAGTAACGCTTAAATTATTATACAACACTCTATTTAGAACCTCTCTATAATATAACCCCTCTATTTCTAATTATAAAAATTATTAAAATAGTAAAAGTACAGCTCGTTAATTGCGCTAGCTAGCCCTACTAGTTTATCTAGCTTTAATTCTAAGTAAACTTAAAAGGAATGTAGAACTAAATTAACCTAGAGGTAATTAACGCTCTAGTAATTAATTATATAAAGCTAGAATAACCTCTACTCCTACAGAAACTATTACTAATTACAGATATAGTCTCTGTAGCGAGTATTTAATTATACAAAGTAGAGCTTACTAAGTATAAAATAGATAAGGAGAGCTTTCCTTTATAAATAGCGGAATATAAAGTAGTAGTTTTAGACTAGCAAGTAGACTATACTAAGATATAGAATCTCTAGACTTAGGTAAACACTATAGTATCGCCTAATCTACTTACTCCTGCCATAATTACTCTAGTTAATACACGCTAAACTACGCTTTAGTCCCTAATTTAACTCCTAAAGGAAGATCTCGCACTAAATAAAAAAGCTATATAGAATAATATTTAAGCTTTATACCGCGCTTATCTTAAAAAGGCTAAGTAGGCAAGACAAAGTTCTAAGACCTAGTTTAAAGAGTAGTAGCTCCTCTATTAAAAAGCGAAGACCTACTTAATTAGCAAAAAGAGTAGACTACTTACTACCTAAGATTTCCTAGATATAATTACTGTGCGTATAGCACTAGATTAGGCCTAATTAATAAACTAATAGCTAATCTAGAATAAGACGCTAGGACGGAATTAGATTACGCTAGACAATCTAGGGAAGGTATTTTTAGCGCTTATTTAAGAGCATTTAATCTAATCTAGTTCTAATAAAACAAGTAGGGTATTCGCCACTTTTAATAGATTATTAAGATAATCTACTAACTCTAATAGTTCTAGTTTGTCTAATTAGACAAAGAAATAACTAAACTGTCCCTATAAGCCCTATATTTATAGGTAGAAACTAATAGAGTGCTGAAGACTTTAAACCGCGATAGCTAGTTTACCCTAGAATAGAATATTATTATTTAATCTTACTAATAAAGAAAAATTAGAGATTCTTAATTAACTTAAGCAGCCTAAGTAGTTAAACCTTTGTAATGCGATTACAAAGGCAGAATAGAATAAGAAATAATCCTCTACTAAGACTATTAAGTATCCTAGTAGTATTACTGCTACTCTACTAAACCTATTTAATCTACCTACAGATAATAGAGCATTAGGTGTCTACTCTACTCTATATTCTAACGCTTATCTTCTATTAGAATGTATAATACTAGATAGTGCTGTAGCAGTTTACCTAGTTAATAATTATAAAAGACTTATTCCTAGGACGTTTTAATTATTAAATAAGAGTGTAGAGGTAGGTATATAAAGCCTCCTAATTTTAGGAATTAGTAATAGACTAATTAAGAACACTTTATATAGGAAAAATAAGAGATTTATAGAAGATCTACTACTTTAAAGAGTAAGAGTAGTAGAAAGCTTTTATATAAATATTATATTAGAAGCTTTTTTAAGGAAAGTAAAGATTTAGTACCTTAGTTTAGATTACACTCTTAGGATTAAAAGTCTAGAATAAAGTGTTATCTTAGTAGACCTAAGATGCGAGTATAACTTTACTTTTCTATAATATAAGCTAATCCGCTCTTATCTAATTATTATAAGTGTAACTACTAAAGGATTATTTTAGGTTAATATTAAGAGATTAGATTCTAAGGACCTCTAGCACCTTTAAGTAGGGTATATAGAAAGTAAAGCCTTATAAGCTCTAGTAACTATAGCCTAAGGTGTAAAGATTACTAGAATGTTAAGAAAGAATTATAAGCACTATACTACTATATACGTAACTTAGGTAATCTCTAGAAGACCTAGAGAATAATTACCTAGGCTATTTTACTTATTATTCTAGGATCTATTTAAAATGCCTACTACTTAAAATAGAGAAAACTAGGTTTTACTAATTAAAGAAGATTTTAGTAAAAAACCTTACGTTTTTAATCTTAGAACAAAGACACTTTCTAAGATAATAAGAGTGTAGCAGGATTTCTTAGCTCTTATTAATATAAAATATAAGCTTTAAATTATAAAAATCTACTAAGATAATAATATAGTAACACTTCTATAGAGAGGGAAATCCTAGTACAAATTTTAGGCTAATTAGAAAGGGATAACAATTAGTAGACTACCACCCTATACGTATAAGCCTAATAGCGCTATAGAAAGAGTAGGCTAAAAGCTTATAATAAAAGTAATTAAAATATAAATAAGTGTAAATCTGCGATTAAATCTCTAGCCTAAGATTATATAAGCGGTATACTAGCTCTAAGAAATAATTCCTAGCCTAGTATTAGGCTATTAATTACCTAATAAAACGTTAGATGCTTAGTTTAGACAATATTTTTATTATTTTAAACTAGTAAAAATATAATATAGGACAGCTAATCTTTGTCTAAACTAGAGTGCTATCTACACCTATAGCTACTAAGCTTACTCTTTAGATTAGGAGCGTATAGCTAGGTAAGATAGAAAAGGATTTAAAGTAAATCCTAGAGACTATATTAGATACCTAGTAGGCTATAAAACTTCTAATATCTACTAAATATAGATTCCTTAGCTTAATTAAGTAATTACTACACAAAACGTAAAGTTTAATAAGTCCTTATTTTATAAAGGATTAGAAGAATAATCTATTCTAAAAATAGAAGTATTAAAAATAGTAGAAAGCCTCTAAGAAGGAGAGCTAAATAATCTAAAAGAAGTATATAAAAATACGCTTAATATTCTTCCTAAAACAAATAAGTATATAAGAACTACTACTAGACCTATAAGTAACTTTTAAGTAATTAAAAGCAAAGCAGGCTAGCTAAGTAATTAAGAACCTAAGGTACCTACTACTAAGTAAGCTATAGGCTTAGCTAGCTAGTAACTAAGAATTTGCTTAAGTAGGAAAGGAAGTATAGGACTTATAACCCCTAATTAGACACTAGAGCTAGGTAATCTTAGGGGTAACCTATTAAGTAATTAAGAGATATCTAGTAACTACTAGAACACTACTAAAAGAGCTAGCCTACTAGAATCTAAAGATTTAATACCCTATTTATTAGTAGAAACTAATTAGGTTACTAATTAACCTAGCGTAGATAACTTAGTTACGCTAGATAAAGTAAATAACTTATAAGCGCGCTAAAGGTAAAGGTAGATCTATCTAGAGGTAAGTAGAATAAGTAGGCAAAATTATAGTAAAGCACTAGAAATTAACTAATTAATAAATTACTATCTGCTATTACAAAGATTAAGGAAGCAAAATAATTAGAATAATTAGCTAGAGGGTAGGTAGAAGCTAGGTACTTATACACTAATTACTAATAATCTTTAAAGTAATCTTAATATAATATTAGAGTATATGTTTATACTAGAAGTAGTAAAGGCCTAGTCTAAGTAAGAAGAATATATTATACTAAATATAATAGTATTTACTTCTATACTTAGAAAGGCGCCTAGAGCGTCTTATATAGCTTAGACTTACAGAGATAAGCTTATACTAGAGCTAACCCTATAGAAACACCTTTACAATTATCTATATAGGAAGCTATTCCTCCTTACTACTTATAAGGAAATCTTAACTTTGCAAGATAAAGGTACCTAGATAGAGATTAAATAATTAGAAGTATTAGAGTAACTACTCCCTTTAAAGTAGGTCTTTACCTACAAGTTTAATTAAAATAAATATTTTAAAAAGTGTAAAGCTTAAATTATTATAAGAGGAGATTTTTAGAAAAGGAATACTCTTTACTCTACCTATACTACTACCCTAGCAGTAAGATCTTTTTAATTAGCTGTAGCTCTAGTAGCAGAATTTAATCTAGAAATCTTATAATTTAATATAGTAGGAGCGTTTCTAAATACTCTTATTATAGCTACTAATTTAGTAACTTATAAATTACCTAATAGTTTTAAAAAGCTAGAAAAGTGTGTAAGATTAAATTAAGCTTTATATAGCTTAAGAGATTCACTACTTCTTTAGTATAAAGAATTTATAAGATTACTTTAATTTTATAGACTCTTAGCTTTGCTAGAAGAGCTATACCTTTTCTTTAACAGTAATTAAAGTATTATTATTCTATTTTATATTAATAACATTCTTCTTCTCTATCACAAGAGTAAAAAGAAAAA
Source organism: Paraphaeosphaeria minitans (assembly GCA_015832175.1). NCBI lineage: Eukaryota > Fungi > Ascomycota > Dothideomycetes > Pleosporales > Didymosphaeriaceae > Paraphaeosphaeria > Paraphaeosphaeria minitans. Next base: position 2,365,787 of record WJXW01000007.1, read on the forward strand.
AGCCCTAGATTTTTAGAAGAAGATCGTAAACAAATATAAGATTAAATTAAAAAGACTAGTAGAGTAGTTCCTAGGTATTTAAGTAATTAGGGATAGAGAAGCAAGATTAATTTCTCTAGTTTATAATACCTATATTAATAAGATTACAAAAAAGTTTAACCTTTTAAACTCTAGGAGCTTCCCTCCTATACTTCTATTAGTAGAAGATCTTGTTCTAAGTATAGAAGGAGCTACTCCTTAACAAATAAAGCTCTTTTAAGAAGAGGTAGGATTAGCTCTCTATATAGTAATTATACTACGCCTAGATATAGCCTTTGTAGTATTAAAGCTATCACACTTTCTAATAAATCTAAGTAAAGAACACTTTACTGTTATTAATTGTGTGATCCTTTACCTCTATTAAACTAGATAGTAGGCTATAGTCTTTAGTGGCTATAATAGACCTAATCTACTAATATATAAAGATGCCTCTTTCGCTAATAATCTAATATCATAGTAATCTTCCTATAAATATATTATCCTATTGTTTAGAGGAGCTATTCTATAGAAAGTAGCTTAATAGAACACAATTACTACTTTAATAATAGAAGTAGAGCTTCTAGCGCTTAAATGTATAAGTAAAGAAGCTATAGTAATTAAGAGATTCTTTACTAAGCTTACTCTAGATCTAGAACCTTTATAAAAGGTCTATTATTACAATCTTTAAACTATTTATTTAGTAATTAGAAAGAATAAAAGAATTACTACTTAACTACGCTATATAGATATTTAGAATATATAGTTACAGTAAGAGTATACAAAAAGATTATTTTAAGTAGAATACTTTTTAACTAGTAAAATGCTAGTAGATAGCCTTATAAAGGCTCTTACTTATTAGTAGTTTAATAGATTTAAAAGGCTACTAAATTTATAAAATATAAGTATAATAATTATAGAATAAGAGTAAGTAAGTAAAGAATTAATCTATTAACTACCTAGAATTATTAATTTAGAGCTAGGAAATAAGAAAAGAAAAAAAAAAGAAAGAAAAGATTAGAAGGAGAATAGGAATTAGAGAAAGAGGAGATTAAAGAGCTTATCTATAAGTATAGAAACTCTTTTCCTCCTCTACTTAATTATAGGGGTGCAAGAATCTCCCCTACAATTAGTAGTAGGAGATTCTCCCTATCCTCCTCCTCTCCTCCTCTTAATAGTAGGTGATTCCTTACCCTATCTACCTCCTCTACCTCTCCTTTAATTAGTAGTAGGTAATAGCTTACCCTAGCTTTTCCTCCTTTAATTAGTAAGAGGAGAAGCACTTACCTAGTCTCTACTTTATTTTAGAGCTAATAGGCTACTTATTTAGCTATTTTAATTAGAGTATTAGCTGCGACTACGCTACTCTTTAATAGATAAAGTAGAAGAGTAATTACTCTATCCTCTACTAAAGATTAGCTAGGAGGGAGAGAGTAGAATAGTAGCTACGTACTAAGCTTACTTTTTTTAATTACTAGTAAAAAAAAGAGCTTATAAAGCCACTTTAACTCTTTTATATAGCTTAGTAATTAGCCTCTTCTATAAAAAGTATTAGCTAAACCTAGAAAGAATTTTAAAATAAAAGCTTATATTAGCACCCTCTAATAGTTAGTAGTAGATAAAATCTATAGCTAGAGTCTAAATATACAGCTAGCTATAGAAATAATTAGTAAAATTAGCTAAAGTAATAGAATAATTCTATATATAGTAGTGTAAGAGTAAGTAAAGTAGGTATAGCAGCGCCTACCTAAGCTTAAAGTGTTATTATAGTAGTGTTTATTACTCTTTTTTACTAGAGCTCTCTTTAAGTAGCCTAAGTAGCTTACTTATTTAAGAGCACTAAGTAATTACTAGGGGCCTAGAGCTAGGGTAGAAGGAGCTAGTAGAGTAGAAAGAGTAAAAAGATCTTAGTAAGAGGATTAAGAGCTTTATTTAGTAGCTTTTATAGCCTTTACTACACGTGCTTTAGCTAAGTTATTAGATATCTAAAAAAGTTAGTAAAGCTCTAAATAATAGAAAGAGCGTAAAGTAATAATTAGAAGAAGATAACTTATTTTAAAGTAGTAGGATTTAAAGGCTTAAACTAGTAGGCTTAAATTAAATAGAAAGTTAAAGCGTTAAAAGTAAAAAATTAAAGAGAGAAGATTAAGCGCTAGTAAAGGGCTTATATACTCTACCGCCTATCTAATTATTAAGCGCTAAATGCGCTCTTTTCTTACTACTTATTTCTTTTACTACTACTCCTTTCTAATTAAAACGCGCCTACCTATTGTACTTACTAGCTAGTAAGAGTGGGGAAATTACTTTATAGTTAATAGGAAGTAAGCGAAAAAAGTAGTAGAACAAAAGTGTTTACGCTCTAGGCCTTTATACCACGCTTATAAGCTCCTAACCTACTAGAAGAAGAGATTCTAGACACTATCCACAATAAGATTTGTAATTTAAAAGATAAATAGTGATTATTTTGCTATTATAATTAGTGGGGGGTAATAGAATTGCTGTTTTTAAGATAAGGAGATTTAGAAGAATAATTCTTAATAGTTTTTTAATCTTTAAACAGCCTTTAGATAGTTTTTTAAAGATCTTTAAAAAGAATTTAGACAATTAAAAATTACTTCTTAGAATAGGTAATCTGCTTTTAGCGATTACCTAGGGGGTGTGTTAAAGTAAAACACTTACTTTTGTAATTCTTTCTAGATCCACTAATTCATATTATAGAATTCTTGCTAAGAGGCTCGTTTCTTTTGTATATAGTCTGCCCTTTTAGCATCCTTTCCTATAATTAGCTATTTGTATTCTTTACAACTCTGCTCCTAAATATCCTATAATAGTTTGAGCCCTTTTTACCACAACAAAGAATAAAGGAAATAGGTAAATAGTATAGGAAAAAGAAATAGAGAATACCTAGTTACTAGCTAAAGATATATTAGAGCACTAATTATTCTTCTTTTTATTATTAATAGTAATATTATCTCTATAGTAGTAGCTAGACTAATAAGTATTTAGGGTTTAGGGCTCTATAGAGCTAGAGGCCCTAGTTACTTTAGACTAAAAAAGAGATCTAGCACGATTTTAGGTAGCTTAATTAATAGACTGCTAATAAGGTAAGAGAGAACTAGAATAAGAATACTAGGAATAAGTAGACTAGAGAATAGCTAAGGCTAAAGAGGAGCATTCTCCTTAGTAAGAGAATCTAGGCGTATAAGTAATCTAGGACTAGGTAATTTATAATTAGAGCTAGAATAAGAACCCCCTTAAGCTAAAGGACTAAAACCCTAAAATAATAAAGCACTACTAGGAGGAGACTAGAGGAAACCTCTAGAAGACTTTTAGAAATAATTTTAAAAGGCTGCTAAAGAAAGAAGACTATAGTTTATAGTAATAGTGTATTAGGGTTCTATAGGCTCCCTAAGAATAGGAGTATTAAAGGTAGAAATAGCCTTAGAAGTGTAACTAGAAGGAGCCTAAAAGTAAATTATACTAATAAAAAGAATATTAGTAACTAAAATAATATTATTTATAGAAGGACTAGTGCTAGGGTTAGCTAGCTTATCTAAAAGAAAAGAGATATTAGCTTAGGTAATAGAGAATTAGGACTAGAACTTATAATAAAAAGAGTAAAAAGTATAGTTACTATTTATCTAGTACTTATTACACCCTCTTTAGTTTAGTAGCTTACCTTCTAGATAGGAAATGCTATATTTGCTACTAAAATAGAGCTTACTCCTCCTACTTTTATTCTAGTAGTAGGTGTAGTGATAGTTAATTAGAGAAGAAGGAGAAAAACAAAAGGAGGTAGTAGTATACTAGATGCCTATATTAATATTAGTATTATAGTATCTACGCATTAATAGAGCCTCCCTAGTGCCTAAGCTAAAGAACTTAGTAATAGTCTCTGCTTTAGTATTACTAATGTTAAAGTGCTAAATAGTAAGATCTAAATAGCTATTATTTTTATAGGCGCTAGTAGTGTAAAGAATAGGACCTAGAGTAATACCTTATATATTTAGGCTATAGATAAAGTAAGCTAGTTTACGTAGAAGATTATAGTTTACACGCTAATTAGCCTTTACCCTAACTAAGAAAGTTAGTAATAGGATATAAAAGGTTTTTAGGATAATATACGCCACTTAATAATGTACTCCTTAGTAGACTTAAAAAGGTAGATAAAGAGGTCCGCCTTTATATTACTAGTAAAGCTACGCTTATTTAGGTTATTACTAGTTTTTCTACTACTAGCACTAGAAGTAGCTATTCTACTTAGGGTATAGTTAACTATAGCTATAACTATAGCAGAGTTATTAAACAGGTATTAGAAGGACTAAAAGAGAGGGAGAAAAGTAGGAGTAAAAGTTAGAAGAAAGATAGAGCGGAAGAAATCTTAGGGTTATATACCCTAAAGATTAAGCGTAGGCTATCTAAGTGGCTTAGTAGGAGCGTTTGTAAGAGGATATTACTATAATATTACTATTTAACATACTAAGAGGTCTACAAACAACTTTAATTATAAGGACATAAGTAGTAGATAGGCAATAAGTTAGTAGTTAGAATAATTAGGTATAGTTAGTTAGCTAGAGGCTAAAGTAAAATTATAGGCCTAGAATTAGACTAACGCTGCGTTGCTACCTAATATATAAAGAAGTTAATAAATAACTTTAATTATAGGGATATAAGCAGCAGATAGGCGATAGGTTAGTAGGTAGAATAATTAGGTAAGGGTAGCTAGCTAAAGATTAAAGAAATTGTAGGTCTAGGAGGTAACTACTAATAAAGTATTAAAAGGGTAGTAAGGTAGTAGGCTTAAGGGACTAAGCCTAAAAGAGAGGGAGGAAAATGTAGTGTAAAGGTTGGCCTATAATAGAGAATTAGAGAAATATAGGGCTAATTAGCTGTTGTTTAAGATAGCTAATTAGGGAATAGACAAAAAAGGAGAGCGCTAACTAGATAAGACACAAAGAGACCTAATAGAGAAGTAGAGTAGTTAGATTTGTATAATAGATTTTAGAGAGGATAACTTAACTCATTCTTTTATATTCCTTACTTAAGGAAAACGCACCTACGACACCACAACACTATTCTATGTAAACTATATAAGACACCTATATCTCTTTAATAAATAATTTCCTACAATAATTAAAGTAAAAGAAGCTATAGATATAATAGAAAATATAAAGAAAATATACTAAAAACTCTAAGAGAATCTTAAGAAAGCTTAGTAGCAATTAATTTTATACTAAAACAAAAAATAAAAAATAGCACCTTAGCTAAAGAAAGGGGATAAAGTATATTTGCTTATAAAGAACCTTTAAACTTAGAAGAAAAAACATAAGAAACTAGATTATATTAAAGTTAGACTATTTTATATTTCTAAGTAAATATTACTAGTAAACTATAAGTTAGAACTACCGCTAGATATAAAGATATACCTAGTATTCTACATATTACTACTAGAACTAGTAGACCCTAATACACTAGTTAGAACTGCCTTCTACCACAGAACTAAGAAAGAAAATAAATTTAAGGTTAAAAGAATTCTAGAATATAATTAGTATAGTAATGTGTACCTTATTAAGTAGAAGAGTTACCTATATAGTAAAAACACTTAGGAACTAGAGAACTACTTAGGAAACTATTAACAAAGATTAAAGAATTCTACTAATAACCTACACAGTATAATAACATTTATACCTAAGATAGTAAAGGCACTAAATTATCTTAGAATTCTAATAAGAAATCCTTAAAAGCGCTCTATATTACAAGAAATAAGAAGGGACCTAAAGGAGTCTTATTAACTACTAGATTAACAGCCTTATAAGATTTAGCCTCTTTAATATTCTTCTCCTTAACTACTATTATATTCCTAGCGCGCTTATCTAGTAAGTCTATTTACTAATATAACTAATTTTTATATGTATATACAACCTGTAATTTCTTTAACGCCTCTTTATAGGCTTTAAACGTAGGCTCCTGCGTTTCTTTTAACTTTTTTATTTATACACGTAATTTCTCTTTCTCCGCTAATAAATGCTTAAACTTAGACTCTAAAACGCACACATTATAATATTAACCTTAATAAATATATTTCCTATATTTTCTAGGCTAAACGTGAATCTTATAAACACAGTTATATTTTATATATATTAAGCATTTCTTAACTATGACTTTGCTAAAGGAGTTAATAAAATTAGTTAGGTAATAGTAATAGGTAGTGTTACACTTAGAAGATTATTTATACATAATATAAGTAAGCTAATACTACCTATAATATAGGGTAAGCTCTAGTTATAACTAGGTATAAGTTATAGTTATATAATTTAAAGATAAATCCTAGTAAAGAGGGAGATAATATTAAGATCTAAAGGCTAGGCCTCTTAGGATCTTTATATATATCTATATTTATTATTCAAGTGGCACAGCACAAGAGGATACGTAACCTAATTAGTGTAATTAGAGCGCTAAGATAACTAATTAGACTAAGCACTTAATATACTAAGTAACTAATTAGTGCTTAATTAGTTTCATTAGAGCGATTAGTCCACTAATTGCTTAAAGTATATAGAAACGTAAGAATAGGCTCTTTATACTTATATTTAATCTATTTATTAATCTATTATTTAAATTCTAGTAGACTAATTTGTTAACTTATTATACTTAGTTAAAATACTAATGTATAAATAAAACCTTCTACCTTCTATAAGTACTCCTGCCTAAGAACTAGCCTTAACCCTTTAGGACTAGTTACCCTCTTAGATTTAACACTATATAAGTGCAGCAACTGTAGTTAGGGCTAGAAAAAACGCTATAGCGTTAGCAGTTAGGGCTAAAAAAGGTATACTTACTAGCAGTGCTACGAAACTACGCTATATAGTAGATTTTAATTAAAATCTTTCTCTAGGCATAGTATATACTATAGTAGTAGTGTAGATCGTCTACCACACTATTAAGGTAGAGTAAGACATATCCCCCTATAGTTAATCTAAGCGTTTTTTATACTAAGGTTTACTACTATAGGTTTTCTAGCCCCACTTTACAACACCTAATTAGAGGACTAAACTGCCTATTTAAGCCTAGCATAGGGGTTTTATCTAAGATTTTGCAGTGTTCTGTTTCGCGAAGGAGCCTTAGGGACAAGACCCACTACCTACCTAGATACCTAGATCTAGGCTAGCGCTAAGCTTAGAAAAGCGACATTAACAAATGGTACCACATTAGAAAAGGTGTCTTGGATAGTTACCCTTGTGTGGCGTATAATATACACAGGTAGGGCCTATAGGCCCTACAGGACGATCACCTAAGAGGTAATTACATAACTAAAACGAGCTTCTTACTCAGCTTACTACTTTCTTATGTAACCTAGGACTATATAGACGCACTTCTAAACAGGCTTCCCCTATTTAGTAATAATATAGTTAATCACCCTAAGTAGTATCTTCTAGCTCACCTCTACACCATGCGATTTAGAGTACAGTAGTCGTAACATTTAAATTAGAGTATTATTTGGCGACAAATATATAGTGTATTCTAACACATGCTTTATTAAAGGAACTTCTAGTGCAGCCAGAAGGTGCCTAGCGATAACAAATCCTCTAAAGTATCTTTATTTTATTGTACAATACTAATAGGTGTAGGATAAAAAGGCTAGGGTAGCCTAAATGCCCTCCTAGGATATTATCGTGCAAATCCTAGTTAGTATAAACCTCTAGCGGTAGGCTACTTACGTTATATAATATAAGGGATATTAGTAAGTAGTGCTTATCTAGTCACATAGCCAAGTTTAAAATAAGTCTTATACTTACTTATACAGCACTACTAATGCTAGTAATTAGGTGTTCCTAGATTATTGTGCAATCCTAGGCTATAAGTCTAGATTATATAGTGTCTATGTATAGAAGTCGCATAGTGCTTATTATAAGCGTTATATATAAGGGGGGGTAAATGTCTTTATCGTATAAAGGGATAGGTGGACCTAGTCTTTAAATATCTAAAATATTAATATAGAAAATATGTTCTTTAATATCTTTATATAATCTCCTATAATGTATTCCCTCTCTTATAATAAAACTATAATGTTAAATTAGTGGTAGGGCTATACAGCCTAAAAATAAATATGTCTGTGCGAAGTTATAGCAAGTTAGATAGAAAAAAAAAATTTTTTTTTTTTTTTTTAAATAGTAAGTAAAATAACAAAAGAAATATTATGTAGTAGAGTAGTTACTCTATTATATAGTCCTTGTTAATTCTGCCTACTAAAGCCTTAACAGTAATATATAGTTTATTTATTAAGAGTAGTGTTTAGAGTGCCTAGTTAGGTACTTTCTTTATATAAGTATTAGTAGGATTGTCTTTACTATTAATCCACCTAATCTCTATAATTTCCTATTTTTTGTACAACTCCCTAATTAACATAATATTAATTATAAGGCGTTTTTTGTTTATAGTGCCTAGTTGTATAAGGCATTTGTATAGGGATTTTAAGTTAGTACAGACTATAATAGGAATTAGGGAGATCTAAAGTATTTGTACAATCTATTAGAGTATTATACTTAATATAATTATATTATTAAAACTGCCTACTAGACTATACAATTTACTTACTAGAACACTTCTAGTTACTCTTTTATACTTTACTAAGTTCTAGTAAATAATATTACTATAGATCTTAAAGTCCTAAGTTATTATGCAATGTTCCTCTACTAGCATAATAACAAAGCTAAGCTATAAGCTTAGGTTTCTATTATTAGTAAAAGAGCTATCTATAAAGATAAACAGCTTCGTGCGACCTAGGTTAAGTGGAATAAATTTTAGTCCTCTTTATACATTCTAAATTTACTAGTTTAAATATATGTTTAGTGCTTTAATATCTTCTTTTATTAGTACTATTATTTACGCGGCAATAGACAGGTTAAATGTTACTTCTAGTTAGTAAACTAAAGAGATATATACACCTCTTACTTGTTATATAATATATTAGTGTATAGTATCTTTATCCTAGGGATTAATTATGCGAAGGCTTTTAGCCTATCCCTTCTATTCTAAGGTAATAACACCCTAGATAAGTTAGATTTTACCTCTATTAAACTTAATTACCCTATTTTATATTAAAACACTTTTATCCTTCGCACAAAACTTTATAGTATAGAGCTACTCCTTTTCTTATTATACAAAGCTTTCTGTAACTACACTAAGGGTGTTATTAGTCTAGAGTCTAGTAATACTAAACATCTTAGGTCCCTTATTTATAATAAGTAAGCATAGGTCGTACGTTAACACATATATCCTTAGTTTCTCCTTATAGTACTTATAGTATATCTTAAACTAGTAGAGACCTAATTCTACTACGCTATACAGAGGTCGTACAACTTATAGAATTATGTTTAGTAGGAAGAAATCGCGCATTTCTACTAGTAGTTAGGCGTATAATATACAAAGGAGTTTATTAGTAAACTATACATAGGCCTAAGTAATGTCCCTAAGCTTAATATGTATATTATATAACTAAATTAGTGTTATAAAAAGAGCTAACAGTAACCTCTAGCTTATATATTAGATAGTAGAGGATTATATAAAAATCTTCTCTTTTTCTTTATCTAAATAGCTAGTAAAGACAAGTCTTAATTTCTTATATAATTAGGTTATCTTGCCTTTAATCTCTTATACAAGACGTAGGTTAAAAATATAGCTAGATTATTTATTAGGGTTATATAACAAGATTTTAAAAGTGCTATTAGTAATAAAAGTATTTATTTCTGCTATATCTAATTCTTTAAAGGGCTAGCTAGGTGTAGTAATAACGCAATCTATATAAAGCTTTAGTATAAGCTTAAAGTTATCCTTTTCTTTTTAGGTAATAAACTAGGTGTTTAGTCTTCCTAATCTTTATTAAGCTTTACCTAATTATATAACTATAGTAGTTTAGTTCTTCCTAAGTTTTCCCCTTAGCCTTAGCTTTAGAGCTTTAATTTATGCAGCTATAAAAGCATCTACATCCTATAGTTCCTATGTACTATTTTTAGTTGCGTAATAGTATAGTTTAACCTATATATAGCATAGTTTTAGAGGTGTCTATACAGTTTATCGTACAAATAGCACTGAGTGAAATAGGGGCCTGCCTACCTATAGGGACCCGCACAAGGACCCACTACTTAGGTTAGCGCTAAGAGGCAGAGACTTTATAAGGCCCTGCCTACCTATAAGGACCTATATAAGGACCCACTGCTTAGGTTAGCGCTAAGAGGCAGAGACTTTATAAGGTCCTTAGTGCCCCTTTATATAATAGACTAGATATAATTAATTAAACCTACTTCTTACTCTTTATATAATAGTATACTATTAACCCTTAAATACTTAATTATAGATTAAGCTAAACTAACACTAATTAGTAGTTAATTCTAATTAACTATAAACTAGTAAAGTCTAAAGATAGAGCGCCCTATAAGCTAAATACGTAGGCTCTGTATTATTATCTTTACTAGAGATTAAATTTTAGATTATATAATAAGTAGAAACAAAGCGCGCACATCTATAAAGAGTTATATAATCTAGTCTAAGCTATTCTATAGAAAAGAAAGGAGATAGTGAGCACATTTATAATCCTAAAAAACACGTCATACAATTAAACTAGCGACAACTAAACGTAAACACGTTGCACGATTAAACTAGTAACAACTAAACATAAACACGTCGTACAATTAAACTAGCGACACACTAATGTAGTCTAGTCGCATAATTTAACAAGATAATAATATAGCACTAGGACTAGGAGACTTCCTAGAGGAATCTGTATAAGAAGGAATTGCATAATAAGCTACCTAGGAGAATAACTTAGAATAACTTTAATAAGTAGAGGAAGTAATAAATATTAAGGCTATTACCTTAAGAGGAGAGATCGCACAAAAGTACTAGGTAGATAGAGTAGATCTATACAGCTATCTACCCCCTTCTCTAAAACGGCTAAACACTTATATAGTATATATAATCGCGCAATATCGCGTAAGTAGCCTTAAAAGTAAAGAGGTAATCTCTTCTTTTACTAAAGATTTTAACAACTAGAAGGAGAAAACTTTTAATAAAATTAGTTATACAACAAGAAGAGAGCTTATTACTTTTTTTATAAAAGAAAGCTTTATCGCTACTAATACTATAATAAAGGACACCTATACAAAGAAACTCTTTAAACTATTATAGCTTAACTATAAGCTATAGACCTTTTATATAATAACGCTGTAACTGTAACCTAAACTGCTTTGCATAATCTTAATAAAGTAACCTACACTATCTATAGGCAATGTATATATATATAGAGTATAGCTAGGGCCTATCCCTATATATGCGAGGACAGAGACACTATATATAGAGCCACACTAGTGGTAATAGCCTAAAACCTAGACTACTTTTGCCTAATAAACTATATTATATAAAGAGGCTAGACACTCCTAGTCTCTTTAATAACTAGGAGATTATAGTTCTATCTAGCTAGATAATATTATCTTTAACTTTAAAGGAGAGCTAGAGGATAAAGACTATAGTATAAAAAAAAAGGAAGATAAACAAGACTAATAGAGTAATAAAAAAAAAGTATAAAAAGCTACCTTATACTTTACTTCTACTATATACTTTTATTATATAACTAGAAGTAATCCTTCTATACTTACTTACTAAGACCTAGCGCTAAGTATTATATTACTTAACACTCTACCTTCTATTTACGCATAGAATATATGCCTAGAAAGAGCGTTATTACGTGATGTAACTCTACTACTATATAAAGAGGTAGAGTAAGAACTAAGCAGGTTAGCTATTACTACTTATTTATATAAGAGTAAGTGTAAATAGGACCTCTACTACATAGTAACACTACACCTACCTTATAACCTATTCTAATAGGGGAAGGCTAACTATATAAATAGAGAAAGATAAGAAAAAGAAAGTGTATAAAAGATATAAGCTATTATATAAAAAAAAAGTTACTAGTGTCTGTATAGTTTATTATCTAAATAGCACTAAGTAAAATAGGGGCCTACTTACCTATAGGGACCTATACAAGGACCTACTACTTAGGTTAGCGCTAAGAGGCAGAGACTTTATAAGGCCCTACCTACCTATAGGGACCTACATAAGGACCTACTGCTTAGGTTAGCGCTAAGAGGTAGAGACTTTATAAGCTCCTTAGTGCCCCTTTATACAATAGACTAGACGTAATTAATTAAACCTACTTCTTACCCTTTACACGATAGTATACTATTAACCCTTAAATACTTAATTACAGATTGAGCTAAACTAATAAGAGGTCTATTTTTAAACTCTAGAATAATATCTCTTCCTTTAATGCTCTTAATCTTATATAGTCCTTACTATCCCTTCTTTTCTCTCTAGGCTATAACTTTTAAGCTAAGTAGGAGTGTAAGGGTTTTGTGCGATAATAGGCTGTTCCTAGTGTTAATTATATAAGTAACTTTAACTTTAGCTCTATCCTTTTTAAGTATTTTTATTACTTTCTACACTATATTAGCTTAGGCGATTAGTTCTAGTAAGGGTAGAGAGTTCTTATTAATCCTTAGGTAGGCACTAAAGACTAGGAGGGTAGGTACTATACTATTAGGCCTAGCTGTGTTATTTAGTGCCTTTACTACTATCTATAGCACTATTTTATTATTTATATAACTATTAATCTTAGCTCTTAGGATGTTATACACTTAGTATAGTAGTGTATATACTCTTTTAATCTTACCTATAGTCTAGTGTGCCTCTACTAGCATTTGCCTATATTCTACCCTAACTATCTTTATATAATTCTAAAACTTATTTGAAGTAAAGTTAGTTCCTAGGTTATAAATAATATAATCTAGTAGGCCTTAGTGTATATTAATCTAGTATCTTATTAAGGTATCCTAGGTGTCTCGTATAGTTATTAATCTTAGGAATTAGGCTACCTAAAAGAATATATCTATATTAATAATATATAGGACATCCCTTTCACTAATTTATACAACATTAATAATAATCTTATAGTTAAAGTATAAGTTATCTTAAATAGAGAACTTAAAGCGTCTTAGCACTTAGTTATATAACTAGTAGTAGTAATAGAACTTTCTTACTTCTTCTAGTATAGAGCTCTCTACTTTATACCCTACCTAAGTAAGAAGCTTATATAGTCTTTCTGTCTAAGGGTATCTAAAACAGTAGTATAGGCGTTAAAGTTCTGCCTCTATAAAGAAGAGAGCTAATTCCTTATTACTAAGGTTAAAGAAGGGGTAACCCTACTTTTATATAACTAGAACTGTTATACTATCTCTTTATACAATAATATTTAGAATATTATTAAAGTATACCCTAAGTCTATTAGTATCTACTAGCGATAGCAGGAATAGTGTTAAGGAGTCTAGAATATAGTAGGTTACTATTCCTATAGGGTTAGTAATTTATACAGTGCCTAGAGATGTCTAGAAACCCTGTCCTCTAAAGCTAATATTAGTAGATCCTAGTAACTAGTCTACTTTAGTAGTTAGGTTTTTATATAAGTAGGTAGTAAGCTAGTCCTTTTCTACTATAAACACTTATATAGCACCTATGTTCTAGAGTTCTCCTTAGTACTTTGTATAATACTAACTAGCTAGAGTAAATAGTTATATAGGTTCCTCTATATTCTTATTATTCTTGCTATATTAGATGTCTTCGCTAGTTATATAGTAAAGGTAGGTAGTAGAAGTAAAGTATAAGATAGCCTTTTATACTTCTTCTTTATTACTCTATTAGTCTTATTTATCTTCCTCCTCTTTTATATAATAGTCTTCTTCCTCTAGCTCTCCTTTAAAGTTAAGGATATATACTTATATATCTATAGTAAAGGGTTTATGTTTGTAGAAGTTAGCGTATAATAATATATATTATCTTCTAGCTCACTAGGTATCCCTTAGTAGATAGTTAGTAGACTAGTATCCTTTTTTATAGTATATAAAGCATTTCTACTTTATATAAGAGCTTAAACTTCTAAAATTACCCCTTCCTTTTAGTTTAAAGGTTAATCTACTTCTAGAGGGGCTAGATCCTCTTATGTAATTAGGATTATATTGTGGTAAAAAGGGCTCGAACTATCACAGGATATTTAGGAGCAGAGTTGTAAAGAATACAAATAGCTAATTGTAGGAAAGGATGTCGAAAGGGTAGACTATATACAAAAGAAACAAGCCTCTTAGTAAGAATCCTATAATATAAATTAGTAGATCTAGAAAGAATTACAGAAGTAAGTGTTTTACTTTAACACACCCCCTAAGTGATTACTTAAAGCAGATCACCTATCCTAAGAAGTAATCTATAATTATCTAAATCTTTCCTAAAGATCTTTAAAAAACTATCTAAAAGCTGTTTAAAGATTAAAAAACTATTAAGAATTGTTCTTCTAAATCTCTTTATCTTAAGAACAGTAATTCTATTACCCCCTACTTATTTTAATAGTAAAACAATCACTATTTATCTTTTAAATTATAAATCCTATTATAAATTGTGTCTAGAATTTTTTCTTCTAGTAGGTTAGGAGCTTATAAGCATGGCATAAAGGCCTAGAGCGTAAACGCTTTTATTCTACTACTCTTTTTGCTTACTTTCTATTAACTAGAAAGTAATTTCCCCGCTCTTACTAGCTAGTAAGTATAATAGGCAGGCGCGTTTTAATTAAAAAAGAGTAGTAGTAAGAGAAATAAGTAGTAAGAAAAGAGCGTATTTAGCGCTTAATAATTAAATAGGTAGTAGAGTATATAAGCCCTTTACTAGCGCTTAATTTTCTCTCTTTAATTCTTTACTTTTAACGCTTTAACTTCCTATCTAATTTAAGCCTACTAGTTTAAGCCTTTAAATCCTACTACCTTATAGTAGGTTCTTTTATTCTAATTATTACTTTACGCTCTTTCTATTATTTAGAGCTTTACTAACTCTTTTAAATATCTAATAACCTAGCTAAAGTATACATAGTAAAGACTGTAAAAGCTACTAAATAAAGCTTCTAATTCTTCTACTAAGATTCTCCTACTTCTTCTACTCTACTAGCTCCTCCTGCCCTAGCTCTAGGCCTCTAGTAATCGCTTAGTGCTCTTAGATAAGTAAGCTACTTAGGCTATTTAAAAAGAGCTTTAGTAGAAAAAAGTAATAAATACTACTATAATAATATTTTAAACTTAAGTAGGCACTACTATACCTACTTTACCTACTTTTACACTACTATATATAGAATTATTTTATTACTTTAGCTAATTTTACTAATTATTTCTATAGCTAGCCGCATATTTAGACTCTAGCTATAGATTTTATCTACTATTAACTATTAGAAAGTGCTAATATAAGCCTTTATTCTAAGATTCTTTTTAGGTTTAACTAATACTTTTTATAGGAGAGGCTAATTACTAAGCTACGTAAAAAGGTTAAAGTAGTTTTATAAGCTTCTTTTTTTACTAGTAATTAGGAGGAGTAAGTTTAGTATATAGCTACTATTCTACTCTCTCCCTTCTAGCTAATTCTTAGTAGAGGATAGGGTAATTACCCTCTTACTCTACCTATTAAAGAGTAGCGTAGTCGCAGCTAATATTTTAATTAAAATAGCTAAATAAGCAGCTTATTAGCTCTAAAGTAGAGTAGAGGCTAGGTAAGTGCTTCTCCTCTTACTAATTAAAGGAGGGGAGGCTAGGGTAAGCTATTACCTACTGCTAATTAAAGGAGACGTAGAGGAGGTAGATAGGGTAAGGAATTACCTACTATAGAGAGGAGGAGAAAAGGAGAATAGGGAGAGGAATCACCTACTATAGAGAGGAGGAGAGGAGAAAGATAGGAAGAATCTCCTACTACTAATTGTAGAGGAGATTCTCGCACCCCTATAATTAAGCAGAGGAGGAAGAGGATCTATATACTTATAGATAAGCTCTTTAATCTCCTCTTCTTCTAATTCTTATTCTCTCTCTAATTTTTTCTTTTTTTTCTTTTTCTTTTCTTATTTCCTAGCTCTAAATTAATAATTCTAGGTAGTTAATAGATTATTTCTCTACTTACTTACTCTTATTCTGTAATTATTATACTTATATTTTATAAATTTAATAGCCTTTTAAATCTATTAAACTGCTAATAAGTAAGAGCCTTTATAAGGCTATTTATTAGCATTTCGCTAGTTAGAAGATATTTTACTTAAAATAATCTTTTTATATACTCTTACCACAACTATATATTCTAAATATCTACATAGCGTAGTTAAGTAGTAATTCCTTTGTTCTTTTTTAATTACTAAATAAATAGTTTAAAGATTATTACAATAAACCTTCTATAAAGGTCCTAGATCTAGAGTAAGCTTAGTAAAGAATCTCTTAATTGCTATAGCTTCTTTATTTATATATTTAAGCGCTAGAAGCTCTACTTTTATTCTTAAAGTAGTAATTATGTTCTATTAAGCTACTTTCTATAAGATAGCTCCTCTAAACAATAGGATAATATATCTATAAAAAGATCACCGTGATATTAGATTATTAGCGAAAGAGGTATTTCTACATATTAGTAGATTAGGTCTATTATAGCTACTAAAGACTATAGCCTACTATTTAGTTTAATAGAGGTAAAGGATTATATAGTTAATAGCAGCAAAGTGTTCTTTACTTAGATTTATTAGAAAGTGTAATAGCTTTAACACTGTAAAGGCTATATCTAGGCGTAGTATAATTACTATGTAGAGAGCTAATCCTACCTCTTTTTAAAAGAGCTTTATTTATTAAGGAGTAGCTTCTCCTATACTTAGAACAAGATCTTCTACTAATAGAGGTATAGGAGGGAAGCTCCTAGAGTTTAAAAAGTTAAACTTTTTTATAATCTTATTAATATAGGTATTATAGACTAAAGGAATTAATCTTACTTTTCTATCCCTAATTACTTAAACACCTAGGAACTACTCTACTAGTCCTTTTAATTTAATCTTGTATTTATTCGCGATCTTTTTTTAAAAATCTAGGGCTTCTTTCTCTTTACTCTTGTGATAGAGAAGAAGAATGTTATTAATATAAAATAGAATAATAATACTTTAATTACTGTTAAAGAAAAGGTATAGCTCTTCTAGCGAAGCTAAGAGTCTATAAAATTAAAGTAATCCTATAAATTCCTTATACTAAAGAAGTAGTGAATCTCTTAAGCTATATAAAGCTTAATTTAATCTTACACACTTTTTTAGCTTTTTAAAACTATTAGGTAATTTATAAGTTACTAGATTAGTGGCTGTAATAAGAGTATTTAGAAACGCTCCTACTATATTAAATTATAAGATTTCTAGATCGAATTCTGCTGCTAGAGCTATAGCTAATTAAAAAGATCTTACTACTAGAGTAGTAGTATAAGTAGAGTAGAGAGTATTCTTTTTCTAAAGATCTCCTTTTATAATAATTTAAGCTTTGCACTTTTTAAAGTATTTATTTTAATTAAACTTATAGGTAAAGACTTACTTTAAAGGGAGTAGTTACTCTAACACCTCTAATTATTTAATCTCTATTTAGGTACTTTTATCTTGTAAAGTTAAGATCTCCTTATAAGTAGTAAAGAGGAATAGCTTCCTATATAAATAATTATAAAGGTGTTTCTATAGGGTTAGCTTTAGTATAAGCTTATCTCTATAAGTCTAAGCTATATAAGATGCTCTAGGCGCCTTTCTAAGCATAGAAGCAAATACTATTATATTTAGTGTAATATATTCTTCTTACTTAGACTAGGCCTTTACTACTTCTAGTATAAACATATACTCTAATATTATATTAAGATTACTTTAAAGATTATTAGTAATTAGTGTATAAGTACCTAGCTTCTACCTACCCTCTAGCTAATTATTCTAATTATTTTGCTTCCTTAATCTTTGTAATAGCAGATAGTAATTTATTAGTTAGTTAATTTCTAGTGCTTTACTACAATTTTGCCTACTTATTCTACTTACCTCTAGATAGATCTGCCTTTACCTTTAGCGCGCTTATAAGTTATCTACTTTATCTAGCGTAACTAAGTTATCTACGCTAGGTTAATTAGTAACCTAATTAGTTTCTACTAATAAATAGGGTATTAAATCTTTAGATTCTAGTAGGCTAGCTCTTTTAGTAGTGTTCTAGTAGTTACTAGATATCTCTTAATTACTTAATAGGTTACCCCTAAGATTACCTAGCTCTAGTGTCTAATTAGGGGTTATAAGTCCTATGCTTCCTTTCCTATTTAAGTAAATTCTTAGTTACTAGCTAGCTAAGCCTATAGCTTACTTAGTAGTAGGTACCTTAGGTTCTTAATTACTTAGCTATTCTGCTTTGCTTTTAATTACTTAAAAGTTACTTATAGGTCTAGTAGTAGTTCTTATATACTTATTTGTTTTAGGAAGAATATTAAGCGTATTTTTATATACTTCTTTTAGATTATTTAGCTCTCCTTCTTAGAGGCTTTCTACTATTTTTAATACTTCTATTTTTAGAATAGATTATTCTTCTAATCCTTTATAAAATAAGGACTTATTAAACCTTACGTTTTGTGTAGTAATTACTTAATTAAGCTAAGGAATCTATATTTAGTAGATATTAGAAGCTTTATAGCCTACTAGGTATCTAATATAGTCTCTAGGATTTACTTTAAATCCTTTTCTATCTTACCTAGCTATACGCTCCTAATCTAAAGAGTAAACTTAGTAGCTATAGGTGTAGATAGCACTCTAGTTTAGATAAAGATTAGCTATCCTATATTATATTTTTACTAGTTTAAAATAATAAAAATATTGTCTAAACTAAGCATCTAACGTTTTATTAGGTAATTAATAGCCTAATACTAGGCTAGGAATTATTTCTTAGAGCTAGTATACCGCTTATATAATCTTAGGCTAGAGATTTAATCGCAGATTTATACTTATTCATATTTTAATTACTTTTATTATAAGCTCTTAGCCTACTCTTTCTATAGCGCTATTAGGCTTATACGTATAGGGTGGTAGTCTACTAATTGTTATCCCTTTCTAATTAGCCCAAAATTTATACTAGGATTTCCCTCTCTATAGAAGTATTGCTGTATTATTATTCTAGTAGATTTTTGTAATTTAAAGCTTATATTTTATATTAATAAGAGCTAAAAAATTCTACTACACTTTTATTTTCTTAGAAAGCGTCTTTATTCTAAGATTAAAAATATAAGGTTTCTTACTAAAATCTTCTTTAATTAGTAAAACCTAGTTTTCTCTATTTTAAGTAGTAGGTATATTAAATAGATCCTAGAATAATAAGTAAAATAGCCTAGGTAATTATTTTCTAGGTCTTTTAGAGATTACCTAGGTTATATGTGTAGTAGTATAGTGCTTATAATTCTTTCTTAACATTCTAGTAATCTTTACACCTTAGGCTATAGTTACTAGAGCTTATAAGGCTTTACTTTCTATATACCCTACTTAAAGGTGCTAGAGGTTCTTAGAATCTAATCTCTTAATATTAACCTAGGATAATCCTTTAGTAGTTATATTTATAATAATTAGATAAGAGTAGATTAGCTTATATTATAGGAAAGTAAGGTTATGCTCGCATCTTCGGTCTACTAGAATAACACTTTATTCTAGACTTCTAATCCTAAGAGTGTAATCTAAACTAAAGTACTAAATCTTTACTTTCTTTAAAAGAGCTTCTAATATAATATTTATATAAAAGCCTTCTACTACTCTTACTCTTTAAAGTAGTAAATCTTTTATAAATCTCCTATTTTTCCTATACAAAGCGTTCTTAATTAGTTTATTACTAATTTCTAAAATTAGGAGGCTTTATATACCTACCTCTACACTCTTATTTAATAATTAAAACGTCCTAGGAATAAGTCTTTTATAATTATTAACTAGGTAAACTGCTATAGCACTATCTAGTATTATATATTCTAATAAAGGATAAGTGTTAGAATGTAGAGTAGAGTAGACACCTAATGCTCTATTATCTGTAGGTAGATTAAATAGGTTTAGTAGAGTAGTAGTAATACTACTAGGATACTTAATAGTCCTAGTGGAGGATTATTTCTTATTCTATCCTACCTTTATAATTGCATTATAAAGGTTTAACCACTTAGGCTGCTTAAGTTAATTAAGAATCTCTAATTTTTCTTTATTAGTAAGATTAAATAATAATATTTTATTCTAGGGTAATCTAGCTATTGTGGTTTAAAGTCTTTAGCACTTTATTAGTTTCTACCTATAAGTATAGGGCTTATAGGGACAGTTTGGTTGTTTCTTTGTCTAATTAGACAAACTAGAACTATTAGAGTTAGTAGATTATCTTAATAATCTATTAAAAGTGGCAAATACTCTACTTGTTTTATTAGAACTAGATTAGATTAAATACTTCTAGATAAGCGCTAAAAATACCTTCCTTAGATTGTTTAGCGTAATCTAATTCTATCCTAGCGTCTTATTCTAGATTAGCTGTTAGTTTATTAATTAGGCCTAATCTAGTGCTATACGCGCGGCAATTATATTTAGGAAATCTTAAATAGTAAGTAGTCTACTAATTTTACTAATTAAGTAAGTCTTTACTTTTTAATAGAGGAGCTGCGACTCTTTAAACTAGGTCTTAGGACTTTATTTTGCCTACTTAGCCTTTTTAAAATAAGTATAGTATAAAGCTTAAACATTATTCTGTGTAGCTCCTTTATTTAGTGCAAGATCTTTCTTTAAGAGTTAAATTAGGGACTAAAGCGTAGTATAGCGTGTATTAACTAGAGTGATTATAGTAGGAGTAAGTAGATTAGGCGATACTATAGTGTTTACCTAAGTCTAGAGATTCTGTATCTTAGTATAGTCTACTTGCTAGTCTAAAACTGCTACTCTATATTCTGCTATTTATAAAAGAAAACTCTTTTTATCTATTTTATACTTAGTAAGCTCTGCTTTATATAATTAAATACTTACTATAGAGGCTGTATCTATAATTAGTAATAGTTTCTGTAAAAGCGGAGGTTATTCTAGCTTTATGTAATTAATTACTAGAGTGTTAATTACCTCTAGGTTAATTTAGTTCTAGATTCCTTTTAAGTTTACTTAGAATTAAAGCTAGATAAACTAGTAGAGCTAGCTAGCGCAATTAATAAGCTATACTTCTACTATTTTAACAATTTTTATAATTAGAAATAAAAGGGTTGTATCGTAGAGAGGTTCTAAATAGAGTGTTATATAATAATTTAAGCGTTACTAAGTAGGTAGGGAGAATTGTCCTACGTTCTAAGCGCTAGGCTTATAACTATTGTAGTAAAAAGGGCTTAAACTATTATAGGATATTTAGGAGTAGAGTTGTAAAGAATATAAATAGCTAATTGTAGGAAAGGATGCCGAAAGGGTAGACTATATACAAAAGAAACAAGCCTCTTAGCAAGAATCCTGTGATATAAATTAGTGGATCTAGAAAGAATTACGGAAGTGAGTGTTTTACTTTAACAAATTACAAGCACATGCTAAAAACTATACTTAGGAGATTATATATTAGGATAAAATACCTGCTAATGCGAAACTAGTTGGCATAACATAGGTATTTAACACTAAGAGGAATAAATAAGGTAAAGTTATAAAGCGTAAAGTAAGACTTATTACTTTAGGCTTTTTATAACAACTAGAACTAGACTATCTAGAAATATACTTACTAGTAGTACAATATAAATTATTAAGGATAATATTGTTTATGGTGTTAATATAACATTAGGGACTATAATAACTAGACTTTAATATAGTATACCTAAATAGCTTTCTACTAAACCTTATCTATAGTTAATGCCTAGAAGGTGTAGGTAATTCTTAATTAGTTATTTAGTTCCTAAAAACGCTTTATGGCCTTAAGCAATTAGGACAAGAGTGGTATAAAGTGTTATACACTTTTCTTATTAGACTTTAATTTAGATAGGTGTACTTTAACCTATGTGTGTTTATTAGCCTAGAATTAATACTAGGGATATACGTTAATAACGTGCTAATAGCTAGTATAAAATATAGCATTAACTTATTTATATATACTGCTAGATAACAGTTTTCCTATAAAGATCTAGGTTAACTAGAACTTCTCCTTAGCCTTAAAATTAATTATAATGAAAATAGCGGTATATTTATTTACTAAACTACCTATATCCCTACTATCCTATAAACGTATAGTATAGAGAAATGTAACCTAAAGAAAACTCTACTAGATCTAAACGCGTTTCCTTCACGATTGTTGCCTAATACACTAGTAGACCTAGAATAATAATAATTATACCTATTAATTATTAGGTTGGTTAATTTTATCGCCTTTATCTTAAGACTAGACCTGTCCTACTTAGTTAGTATAATAAAATCCTATAATTTAAACCTATTAGCTACTTACCTTACACTAGCGTTCTAGGTGTTAAGGTATCTTTAGGGTGTAGAGCGATAGTTAAGAATTTTACCTAGTAATTCTAACTTTTGTGTTATTACTATAGACATGTATTTAGATGTGTTATCTAGAATAGACCTAGATAACGTAAAGTTATTTTTAGGTTTTATACTTTAAGCGTTATCTATAACTATTATATAGAGTTGTAAAAGGTAAGGTTATGTCACTTATAGTATAATAGAAGCTAAGTATATAGTAGTGTTACTTACTACTACCTACCTTATCTAGGTGTAATAAGCTATGTCTAAGATAATTAATACCTAAGTTACCTACTAACTCTTAGTTAATAATAAAGCTGCTATTACCCTAGTTTAGGATTAAAAGCTAACAGCTAAATCTAAATATATTAGTATTTATTACTACTTTGTTTAAGAAAGATACTTAAATAGCAAATTTATAGTTTAGTATATGCTATTAATTAACAATCTAGTAGATCTATGTACTAAGGCGCTCCTATTACCTACCTTAATAAGGCTAATAGACATAATCTAATAACTTTAAAAAGGACCTTACAATTAAGATATTTAGGTATTAAATTACAGTAAACGGGCACCTCCGCCTAGGAGGACTGTTGCAGGAACTTCTGGTGCAGCTGGAAGGTGCCTAGCGCCTATAGAAGGAGCTAGTCCTCTATTAATATATACGTCACCCACTAGCTAGATTAATCCATCACTCATACTCTCTACTTTACCTTTCAACATGCTTCTGGTAGCTTTGTTATCCTGTGACATGCAAATTCGCTTTGTTGATAGCTAGATGACCGGATCCGCCGCTATGTAAATGTTCTTTGGCTCAAAGGTATTCGAAATTTCATCCATCGCTGCCTCCTTGCAATGGCTTCCTAGGCTATGTCTGCTTTGCAACCTCATCCATCAGCGGCTTAGCGGGCATCGTCGCGAACCTTGCCATGACCTCCAAGTTCTTCTCCTTGCTCATCTTCTCATCACTCTTGCTGACCTCGGCCAAGATCTTGAAGTAGTCGATGTAAAATGCAGGGGTGAACGTGTTGAAGAACTTGGCCTCCACCTCAAATGGATTCGAGAAAGTGTGCGGCGCGCGAATGGGCACGGTCACGTAGTCGCCCACTTTGGCGTCGACGATGGTGTTGTCGGGTGCGTGGAAGCGAACGGTACCCTGGGTAACGAGGAAGGTCTCGTCATGCATTTCGTGCCAATGCGCGGGAGGGCCCGCAGTTCCAGCTGGGACGGTGAATTCGGCGCTACCGATGCGGTTATCTTGCACTGTCAGTTTGACAGAGGGCCTCGGAAGGTCTCAAGAGCGAGATGCTGGGCTTACCCGTCCGCGAGCCATCTTCCATGACTCTGCATGTTATGTGGCCTAGCTTGAGGATCTCGCCCGATTTCGCGGGCACAAAGTTGATGGGCCTGCGCGGCATGTCCATCTTGGCGAGAGCTTGTCGGGCTTCGTCGTCCATGATGGCGATGTGAAGAAACTTAGTGATCGGATGAGCGTATATTTACGAAATTGCGACTCGGCATAAGACTGTTTTCACAGAAGATGTAAGGAGGATAGAGCGAAGACGCGAAGAGTAAGCTAATATATGACAGCAGGTACTACTGCGGAGAGCCGATCAAGCTGCAAGGAAGCACAAGCTAGCGGAAGTGTAATACGAGTGTCCGGCATTGGAGGCAGATGGCACGATTTCGCCAATTGCTGTGTTTCCCAATGTTCTGGAGCGAACGGGCCCATGTTGTGTCTCTTAGTTGTTGAGGCGGGTGCATAAGAATGGTTCACCGTCACAACTTCCCCGCGGCCGGATGCGGTTAGTGCGGGGAAGGTGCATCAACAGACACTTGGAGGGTGAACGTTACGGTCAGGCCGCGAAGCTCCAATCAAGTTGACAACGCGCACTTCGACCTGAGTGTTGACACAGCTACCTAAGCCTCACTCGAAGCTTCAGACAGATTAAGAACGTGTCACGCTGGTGCCTGTCGCTCTTTGATCTCTACTTAATCCGCCACTCACGCAGTATTCAGCAGCGACTCAAATCACCCGAACACGGCATCATTCAGCAGCAATGGCAGAACGCTTTCAAATGCTCGAGAACAACCCGCAAGTGATGAACCACCTTGCTTATGAACTCGGTCTGGACAGGTCACTTTCCTTCTACGATATCTTTTCGCTCGACGACCCAGACCTCCTCGCCTTCATCCCGCGGCCCGCCCTCGCACTGCTCGTCATAATACCCCTCACGCCGAGCTGGCACGCGGCCCGCACCGCTGAGGACAAGGACAGACCGGACTATGCAGGGCAGGGCGAGGAAGAGCCTGTCATCTGGTTCAAGCAGCTGGAGACCATCGGACACGCGTGCGGATCAATTGGTCTCACGCATGCCGTGTTGAACAGCGAAGCATCCAAGCGCGTTCAGCCTGGCTCAACGCTGGATCAGATCCGCAAAGATGCGCTGCCGAAGACGATGATAGATCGGGCGAAGGTGCTGGAGAACTCAGACGCGTTTGCGAAGGCGCACGGAGATGCTGCCAGGCTTGGCGATACTGTAGCCCCGGCATTTGAAGTGGAAAATGGACAGCACTTTGTTACTTTCGTCAAGGGCAGAGACGGTCATCTTTGGGAACTGGAGGGTTCGAGGAAAGGCCCGCTGGATCGAGGAGCGTTGAAGGAGGACGAGGACGTACTGAGCCCAGCAGCATTAGAGAAGGGTCTTGGGAGGTTGATCAGGATCGAGGCAGATAGTGGCGGAGACCTAAGGTTCTCTGCCATCGCACTTGCCGAGAGTCTGGATTGAGCACTTTTCGGGGAGCCCAAGTCCCACATAGGCTTCGTCTACTAGCAATCGTTCAGATCTAGTCGGACCATTGCAAGGCGGGAGTTGAAATGTTGCAGACCATGACTGTGAACCAGTGTTCATACCTGACTGAAAGCTTCACCTTACGCATCTTGGAGCGTTTCCACAGCGGCAAAGAGTGGCCATCGAAGTAATGATTCATGGTCGTTCGATACTGGACGAAATACCAACTCGAAAGGCGCTCTCTAAAGATATTTGTCATCATTGCTACATGCGTGAGCTTGCTCACAATCAACGTTTCACGTAGGATCATGGTGGAGAGGCATAGTTGCGGATGCCAGCGATGAGAGTCGGACTCGGAGCGACTTCGCTCCATGAGTGTCGGCAGCATTGTTCGGTCCTCGGTTTGATCAGATTCGTTCCGGTATCGGAGGTCGCAGCTGCTAGCGGGGTAGTGGGGTTAAGCACAAGCCGTCCCGAGAAATGTTTTTGAACGCGCGACAACCGTCTGAGTCTGTAATATTGCAAAATGTCCAACTTCAACATTGTTGTTCTTGCTGGTACGTATGCGCGTTACTCTACACATACTGTTGCTGACTCAATAATGCAGGTGACGGTGTCGGGCCTGAGGTAGGAACTTCACGAGTATTCCACGAGACAAGAGCTCACGTATAGCTTCCAGATCATAGCAGAGGCCATAAAGGTAGGCTTCAAGCCGGATTTGACGCATGCAAGCATATGGCTGACGGCTCCAGATCCTCAAAGTGGTTGAGAAGACCACCGACATCAAATTCACCTTCAAAGAGCACCTTTTCGGAGGAGTACGTCGGCTGTCTTCTCACTCTCGCCTCTTCCGTGTCTAACGATTGCAGTGTTCAATAGATGAGCACAACAACCCCCTGACCGACGAAGCTCTCGCAGCATGCAAGTCCGCAAATGCCATCCTCCTCGGCGCAGTCGGAGGCCCTGTAAGCCTCTCATATGCTTGTCATTGTAACCTCGAGTGCTGACGTGCGCAGAAATGGGGAACTGGCAAGGTTCGACCAGAGCAGGGCATTCTAAGACTCCGCAAAGAACTAGGCACCTTTGGTAACCTGCGGCCGTGTTTCTTCGCCTCGGACTCGCTCGTCGACGCATCGCCGCTTAAGGCCGACATCGCACGCGGCACAAACTTCAACATCATCCGCGAGCTTACTGGCGGCATATACTTTGGCGAGCGAAAAGAGGATGAAGGCGACGGCAAGGCTATGGACACAGAGCCCTACAGCGTTGAAGAGATCGAGCGTGTCGTACGGTTAGCGGGCAACCTCGCCAGCGTGGAGGAACCTCCGGTGCCGGTATGGAGCTTGGACAAGGCCAATGTACTCGCGACGTCGCGCCTCTGGCGAAAGACGTTTGAGCGCATCATGAAGGAAGAGTACCCGAACCTAAAATCCGGCACCCATCTCATCGACTCGGCAGCGATGCTCATGATCAAGAACCCCCGGTCACTGAACGGTGTCATCGTCACCAGCAATCTGTTCGGCGACATCATCAGCGACGAGGCGAGCGTTATTCCAGGCAGCCTCGGTCTGCTTCCTAGTGCTAGTCTGGGTGGTATCCCGGATGGCAAGACGCTCATCAACGGTATCTACGAGCCAATTCACGGTAAGTGTTGCTCAGCGCGATGCATCGCGTTGCATTTGCTAATCTTGACCAGGCTCTGCGCCCGACATTGCAGGAAAGGGTATCTGCAACCCCGTAGCGACCATCCTCTCCGTCAGCATGATGTTCAAGTACTCTCTCTGCCGCCCTGAGATCGCGAAACACATCGATGAAGCCGTCAAGATAGTTATTGATAAGAACATCCGGACGGGCGATATTGGCGGTACAGCAAATACCTCCGAGGTTGGGGATGCTGTTGCGGCGGAACTGGAGACTCTGCTCAAGAAGTAGAAACCTAGAATCAAACTTTAACTTTCGTAGCAATGATGGCTTCACCACACATGCATCAAATTACCCGCATAGCGAGCCTGTGGGCGCCTCATTGTTGCCGTTCATGGCCTGAGATCCGCACATCATCCAACTTTGAGGTCGGCGTAAGATGTCTTGCTGTTGACTCACTGGTTTCAATGCGAAGCCTCGCCACGCGCTCGACTGTCTGAAGGGGATATGTATTCCGGCGTGACCGTGTCTTGTGTAATGGTCGTTACCGAATGCTGAGCTTGACTGCGCCTTAACAGCCACCATCCGAGACTGTCTGGGAGCCTCTATCAATTTCGTCGAATGCGCATTCCCGGAGCAGGGAGAGCCTCCACCAATTGCTGGATCAAGGCCTTGCTGATGCGATCTATCGGGATGTTATACTCGGAATAAGGCAGAACACTACCATGTGATGCGAAGTACTGTTCCACATCTTCGACAACAGCGCGCCCATTGTACCCAGAAGAAGGTCTCTGTCTTCACTTCAAAACGCCTCCTGTAGTTGGGTATGCCACACGAGATATGGACGGTGGCAGACAGGGTACGTAGCTTGATGCCGGCACGGCGTTTGGGATTGCCTTACGTCGTGGGGATCACCTGCAGTGAATGCCAGCAAGGGCGTCTCGCGACTCCACCGTTCTCTTGTCCACGGGCGACTCGTCGGGGAGGAGGGGAGGAGAGAAGGCGAATGGGAGTTGCTCCACGGCCCCGCATCCGCACGCAAAGAAGCGCCGCCACCACGGAAGCAGGAAAGCGTGAAACGTTGCGGCGAGAAACCACAACCAAACGCGAGCCCAACTCCGTCACCAACCAACCAACTTGCTATATCACACAAACACAAAGGCTGGATGTAAATGCTGCAGCTGCCCGTTTCGAAACGCAGTCCTTGTTCTACCCTCCCCATAATGACTCTTGCCCACATATTGGCCGCAGGCCTGCCAGGGCCCTCATAAGATCCACTTGCGCGCTCTATTCAGCAGCATGTAAGTAGTACAACGGCTGAGACCTTGATTAAACTTCACGGCATTCCAATCTCCTGGCCGCCCTTTGGACCTAAGTAGTCCGCTTCCATACAAAGGTTGAATGCTCCCGTGGAGGTAGGTTCGGCATCCTGCGAGACACTCCTTTCCTTGACGGACCTTCACTCCTTTGTACATCTTCTTCACCGGGACGCGGGGCCGTTTCTCTTCTTTCTGTTCTGTCATTGCCGCTTCGGGTATTGTTACGAAATTCTGGCTTTCTCCCTTCGTCGAGCTACATTGTCAACTGACTACGTTGGCGACTTCCGCGGCTTCTGAGCATTGTATAGAGCAGCTCCAGCTTTCATCCACCACCAGAATATTCTATATAAGGGCACTGCTCCTAGCACATACAACAACACGACAAAAGGAAACTCGCAACTCGTGCAGTCGGGAAGAAAAAACATCTTACAATCATGCACGCATCCAAGCTCTTATTTCTTGCGCTGGCGGGCGTTGTCCAGTCGCACATGCACCTCTACTATCCTCCGACGCTAAAGGGCGAAAACAACCCACACACCCAAGGCGAATCGGACCCTTATCTGAACTACAACTACGGCTGCTGTGGACGTGAGGTGCCAGGGCCTTGTAAGGGTCATCTTGATCTTGTGGACACAGATGAGGGCAAGCCAGTGGCGACCTGGGCTCCCGGTCAGAAGGTCAACTTCACCCTGTCTGGATCATCCACTACCGAGGTCAAAGGTGGAACTCACTACGGCGGCTCTTGCAGTGTTGGGTTCTCCACGGACAAGGGCAAGACGTTCAAGGTTGCCACCACCTGGAATGGAAACTGTCCGCATCGCGAAGGCAGCATCGATCCTTCCACGCAATCCTTCGACTTCACAATTCCCGCAGATCTTCCCGCCGGCGACCGTACAATATTCGCGTGGACTTGGCTCAATCGCGAAAAGGAGTTCAACATGAACTGCGCGGTTGTTACCATTGCCGGCTCTGAGGAGTCTGAAGACCCAGGCTACCAACCGGCGCCTAGCAGCGCTGCTCCGAAGCCGTCTTCATCGCCGTCTCACCCGCCCAAGAGCCAGTCTTCCAAGGCCCCGCAGCAGCAGACTCAGACACAGCCATCATCCAGCCAACCTACGGGCTCTGCACAATACACCCTCGAAGGCTGCACTTGCTCTTGCCCTTACCAGACCTGGTCGTCGGCGTGCAGCTGTTACGAATGCAAGTCACCTACCACCAAGCGTCACCTGGTTGAGCGCAAGGTCCTTGAGTTGCACAAGCGCCATCTTCAAAACGCCGAGAAGCTTAATGTGCCTGTTCGGCGCGCTGAGGCCGTTGCTTGGACTTCACGTCCAGACATGCTGCTAAGCATTGACTTCCCAGGTGCTTCCTGTCATTCTAAAGGCAACCCATTTGAGCTCGAGTTCCCGAATCCCGGCCCAGATGTCGTCGAGGGCGATGGCGAGTATGAGCTTGCGGCCCCTGATTGTAGCTAAACCTGCAGTCCCCCTTAATTTCTTCTTCAGTGTTTGCTGGGTGTTGACCACCCAACTATCACTCTTTCTTCGCTTCGGTACACATTTTTTAATTACATGAATTGATCTTTTTGTCCTTTATGCATCTGAAGGAGTATTTGCGTTCTGCGTTGCGGTGGTTGTCAATGATTGCATTTTCTAGTTGAATTCCAGACTACCCATGCGTCATCACACACTCTTCTTATAAAGGTTCACCGTCTCCATTTTTGTTACGATGAGCAACCCCCAACTGCATCGAAGTGACGGTGATGACCTTCACTTTATCCTCCAGTGATCGACTGTTCCGGATTGTTCATTGGTTGAACACCATATTAGCAATACACCTGCGCTTCCAGTGGCCCCACACAGCACCTTTAATGAAGCCGGACTCGCGTACATAAAATGTGGGGTTCGTTAGATAAGGCACATACGTCCTCAGAATGGATTGTTATTTTGTTCATTTTTTGACGGATCGATCAAGAACAGGACAACAGTATGATTTACTTGATACGAGCCACCATTTTGATGGGAATGGTTTTTTTAGCCAGAACACAGAATGCATCTATACCAGGAGGTCCTACGTTCAATGACTTCCTGCGCTTCTCCTGCTCCGAGCTCAACATCCAACGCATCGATCCGTAAGCCTCACATCTCGCCACGTCCACTTCTGCACCTACCCAAAAACTAACCCCCCTAGCCTCGTAACTCCCGGCATAGTCCCCTCACCGCACCTCCACCAGTTTGTAGGCGGAAACGCCCTCGCACCAACCATGGACCCCTCCATGAACATACCCGAGCAAGCTACCTGCACAACGTGCACCTACACCGAAGACTTCTCGAACTACTGGACCGCGGTGCTGTTCTTCAAAGCGAGGAACGGGAGTTTCCATCGCGTGCCGCTCATGGGAAATCTGGGGGTCGAAGGCCAAAGAGGCGGCATGACGGTGTATTACACGGCGCCGTACGACAAGAAGACCAAGGTCACCGCATTCAAACCTGTAAGCCCCGTCGTAGTCTTCCAGTAACTACTTCCTTCTGGCTGACGCTCGTCAAGGGCTTCCGCATGCTGATCGGCGACCCGGCCTACCGCGCACCCAGCCCGGTCGCGCCGGAATACAAAAGCATGGCTTTCCGCTGCTTCACGCAACCTTGGGGACCTGCTCCGCCTGCGTCGGAGATAGGGGGCGACTGGGACACGCGGGATTTTCCGAAGAAGCCTTGTCCGTATGGGCTGCGTGTGAATAACTTCTTCCCGACGTGCTGGGACGGCTTGAATGTGGATAGTGAGTATTTTCGCTGTTTGGACATCAGCTGCGGGTCAAACGACCACCTCTGGTCTTTGGTGCCTAGCCGTGATGTATGCTGAGCTGGACAGGTCCCGATCACAAAAGCCATGTGGCGTATCCGGACAACGGAACCTTTGAGACAAATGGGCAGTGTCCAGACACGTAAATACTTTTTTCTTTCTTCTTGTTTCCATCCAGGCATCTTCACTCCCAATTGCTTCCCTTTCCATGTCCTTGAATTCCACTTGCTAATCCAGAACCCCAGTCACCCAGTCCAGCTCCCCCAAGTCCTCTATGAAACAATCTGGAACACCTCAGCTTTCAACGACCCCGCCACGTGGCCGACAGACGGCAGCCAGCCCTTCGTATTCAGCATGGGCGATCCCACAGGCTATGGCTGGCATGGCGACTATCTGTTTGGGTGGAAGGGTGACGCGCTGCAGCGAGCGATGGACAGGTACTGTGGGACTGATTGTCCGGTGTTGGAGACGCAGAGCATAGAGCAGGCGAACAAATGTGCGAAGACTGTTGTTGTGAATGAGACTGTGGATGGGTGGTTGGAGGAGATACCTGGGGGGGTAGAGGTCACTTCGTGAGCGTGTGGGGAATTGCGCGTTTGGGTCTTGTAAGGGGGGACGAACGGAGCTGTTAACCTTGATGGCCCACAGTCATATATCAATGTAGAGCTCGTGGACTATACTATTGTAATTGGTAGAGATGGGCCTAAACAAGCGGCCAACGCTCGTCTGAAGACAAGTGTCACTTAGCAATACAGCGTCACGCACACAGAGGTAGAAATATCTAAATAAACTTTCTTTCCATTTAACTCAACTCAGGCCGCCATGCCCGAAAGAGTTGGTGTTATTGTGTTCACTTCGATCCGCCTTTGCGGCCTGCCTCCTTCGCCGCTTCGCTACCTGGCTCGAACGAACCAGACGATGCCTTTCCACCCATGGAAGCGATCTCGCGCTGCATCACCGTTTTAGTCCAGACCTTGCACTGACGCATTAAGGAAACCAACCTGCTTATCGGCATCCATAGAGGCAAAGCCGCCTGAATGAGATGCCTGTCCACCCTTCGAGGCGATGTTCTGAACCTCCTCCTTGGGGCGGTTGGCGAAGTTTCCGGGATTATCGTTGCCAGACATATTGATTTGGTAGTCTGTGAGATATTGATAGAAAAGTGAAGCGGTGATGTGTAGTTGCGGCTGTTGTCTTGAAGATTGGGAATTGAGGAGTGCAGGTTCAAGGTGGTTGAGAAGGGGCTTTATATACCTCATGGGCGGTCCCAGGTGTCGCTGTCGTCACAAGACTGTCAGGTCAGCACGGCTCATTAGCACCAAACAGCGACAAAGCGACGAGAACGCATGCATGATGCTATGCCTAGATCGCTGGTTATCCAGGTACTCAAGCGTTGCTATCCCCGCACATTAGTCTTCCGCAAAACATCACGGATACTCAATCGAGCCATCTACATCATCGCTGGTTGCGATGCTGGAAGCATCCTCATACAATAAACGTGACGTCTACAAGTCACGCCAAAGAAGTGACAACGCAGGCACGTTTCAGGTACCACGGATGGATATGAATTAGATCGACGCTAGTGAGAAATCCTATTCTCGAGTGGGTTTTGCGGGGATGAAAATTTTATGATGTCAAGATGGAAAGACTTTGGGTTGGTACCTAGCTGGTTGATCGGCAACGCTAGTTTTGTTCTTGACGAAGCACGTGAACGCGCGATGGCGCGTTACGTGACGGTGATGACAGTTTGAGCCTTGATGACGAAGGGTTTGGTGCATTAGTTGGGTTGTGGATCGCGTTATCAAAGGATCCAAATACTCATCCTTCGTCATCACAGCAAGTGTGGAGTGCCGAAAGGTCTCTGAGGGAATCTTGGAGCCGCCTGGGTTTCAACGTGCGACGTATTTCATACGTTATCATTTTAGCTTTCTGTACTTTTGGTGGTTAGCCCTGCGAAAATAGCGGATGTATGCTTTCAAGGCAACAGCATCCGAGAGCTCCGAGGATTCGACGACCGCCAAGACTGGTATAGGAAGACTCTCGGAGCTCTATTCAATTCCAGTACAGTCTCCACGTAATCGTCGAAGAGAAAATAGAAATCGGCTGACCAGTCTTCTGATTGCTCCTGTCCAGACTCGATATTTCGTTCATGTTCAATGCTTCCACCCCACATCCGCCTGTTAACATTCAACATCGACAGTTTTGAAACACCAACGAACACATCGACAAGCCTCCCCATGGAATCAAACAAGCTCATACTAGACTGTTATCGGGTCCGGTAACGTAAACCAAAGAATGCAGCAATATGCATTGAGGATGGGTATGAGCCCTAGTTAACGTAGACTATGGTTAGAGGGGGATATGCTGCATGCCTTGTTCAACTTAGGGCGAAATTTGGTGCCTCAGGTGTATCACTGCTAGGCTGCTGCAATCGTAACAGCTTGATTGGCAAGTTGCGTCTAAGTAATATGTTTCTCCCTTCCTGCTGCCTAGATGCGATGGTCTGAACAAGACCAAATTTATAGCGGATAATTCTGCAATACGCACTGAAACCCTGGAATTAAAGTAGTGCGGTTTTATTTCATCGTTCTAGAGAGAGTTCTCTAGATGTATTACACCTCGATGATTCCCAGAGGTCTGATCATGAGGCCGGCCCTCAACCTTTTCGTTTTATCGTATTCAATTCTGGAATCTTCAATCCATTGTACGTAGATTATAGAAGCTTGTGCTTGAAATGGGTACTTGGGCAATGGGTGAGACTTCCTTCCAGTTATGACCGTAGAAATACCAAAGATAGGGAATTCGAGGAAGCGCGAACAAGCGAAAGGTACATGCGTGTCTGCAAGCAGGTAAGCTCGCAGCCTCCGTAATTGCTATTGTCCCAAAATATAGTGCCTTGCGATTCTTACTATAGATAGCATATCACCTTCCAACTCGGTCTATGTAATCACGCCAGACTTCCAATCCTACTGCTAAGAATGCGTGTTCAAGAGCAATCAGCTCCACCCAATAAGCACTGCCCTGCAGCAACGCTCTAGCCTCAAATAACAATAATAAAGATGCTGGCGTGCTCCGCCCTCCTTGGCTACCTAGCGGGGCTGTACACTGCCACATCGACTCTTACACAAATTGAGAATTCTCCACACTGCAGGAGGATATTCTCCGCGGCGAAATGATCAGCGTAGGACTACGTGGCTGGTGGCATCTAGCTAAGGGTTATACGAGCCACAGGTCCTTTTTCGCAGCCCTCACTGGTTCAGATCCTGCGTGCCCAGTGTTGCACGCCTGACTTGGCTCCTCGTAGGACAGCCTTGCGGCGGGCTGTGACGAAGCCAAGACATGCTATGTAAGGCCGAGTGCCGGTGAAGCTGAGGTAATAAGTACTGCGCAGTGCACTGGCAGTCGTTACAACATATGTCCCGAGCGCATCTTCACCTCCCATTCAAGATCAATACCAACATCACTTTAAACCGTCACAATGGTCCAATGGTACCCACGCGGCATCCACTAGCACGGCGTCCAAAAACATTACTTCAACGTCTCCACCATCAAGTCCCTCGTCCTCATCGCCTATGTCGTCCTCATCGTCACAGAGAGCATCCTCATGCGCCGCTGGTTCCGAGAAGAAAGCTACAACCTGAGGACGACCCAAGGACCGTAAGTCTTTGCCTCCACCGTTGATCCCCCCAATAACCCCACTAAACCACCTCCAGATGGAACTTCTGGTCCCGCACAGGCATCTACCTCATAATCGACGCTATCGTCTCCCTCGTCATGGCATATTTCACCTGGAAGAACAACTGGCACCCCATAGCCGCGCTCGTAACTGCCATCCTACTATCCTGTGCATGGCTCGGCGCCTGTCTGCTCAACACCTTCGTTGTGTATAGCAACGAGTACTCCTTCAGGCATTTGGATGAGTGGAGGCGGATCGCGTATGGAGAGTTGGGATTGCAGGCTACGATTTCAGCGTGCTACTTTGTTATGATGGGCTTTGCGGCGAAGACGGTGCACGCGTGGAGGAAGGATAAGACGGAGATGGGAGGCAGGAATCGTAGGACTGATGAGTTTGCGAGGAAGCAGGCGGATCGCAGGGTTGATGAGTTGGCTTTAGAAGGGCAAAGGAATGCCAAGGGGAGGGCGAGTGAGGTGGAGGTTGTTCACTATGGGTATTGGGGGACAGGGGAGGATGGTTTAATGGGCGATGATATTATGCATGTGTCTGTATGATAGATGGTATGACCCTCAATGTAGTGACAATGTTTAATTAGGTAGCGACAGTAACTGAAGCATACAAACGGAAACAGGCTGATCAAATGAGTGACCCTTTCCTGCACTTTGAACATTCAGGCTTGCACCCTTCGGTCTACTCGGTATGCCGACCTTCGCTCTCTCCCCTTGCAAGACCCGGATGCATCTTCTCCACGTGTCTAGTCCAATGATCCTTCCTCATAAACCCTTCCGAGTTCCTCTTACACCAGGGCACCGTGCATCTGAACTTGTTGACCCGATCGCTGCCTGACTCGCGTCGATGTTTGCGCGTGGCAAGGTGTCGTGCAAGATCGTTGTTGGATGCGAAGACCTTGTCACAAGGTTTGTGAGGACACAGGAAACGGCGCCTGCGAAGCTGTAATTTTGACAGGCATGCGCGGCCGCTGAAGCGTTAGAGTGTCTTGACAGATTTACTCCAAGAGTCCTTACCTCGTAGTGTCTGATCTTGCGTTGTCTCTCACATACTGCATTCTGATCGACTGTGCACCTTCACAGGCGCCATTGAGCGGCTAGTTCGCGCATTCACAGGGAGGGTTGAACAGTGAAGGTGAGTACGTGTCTGAAACCTGGCTCAGCTCCCATATGGCCGGACCAAGGTCGTCAAACTCAAATTGCATGCCATAGGCTGAATCCGACTGTTGTAACTGCGTATCGGAGCGGAGGCTTTGTTCGCTAGAAACAGACGTCAAGCTCGGAGATGACCACAGAAGAGCTTCTTCCACTTGGGTCCGGCGAGCGCGAGTGTCCCAGGACGAAACGTAACCGTTCAAGAAGACCTACATCCGTTACATCCCGTAACCATCGGGCTAAATCATTCGGGCAGACCAACCGAATCTGACCAGACCGAATCCGAGCACAAAACTGATTCGGGACTGAGCTCTTTCCCCACGATCAGGGTGGAATCGTCAACTGACTCTGGAGTAATTGAGGGCGCGGACCGTGTTCTTGGCCATTCGACATCGGATCGGGAGGATCCACAAGCCATGGGAGATCCAGATCGGGCCATGGGAAATATTCCTAGTGATTCAGCATGGCAGACGTGATTAAGCTCCATCCTAGTGGGCAAAAATTTACATACTAAGCAACAAGGCTGGCTATGTATACGCGCACAGCAGCAATGCGCTAGAAGAGGCTGCTGGTCATGTTGCCATGTGGCAACATGTCCGCTCCTATTCACATTGGTTCTTCGCGACGAGACATGGTTCGCCGAGGATGCAAATGGGGCGGTTCTGCCTTCAGGCGGAGCGGATTTCAAATCAGTGTGCATACAATAAGAATCGATCGCGCGAATTTCCGCGAGGGCGCATAGACGTCGAGAACATATGGTAGCAACGCGGCCATTAAGTACTGTTCAGCTGCCCGCCAAGGCATTTTGAGGCATACAAGGCTGACCAGTAACATCACCAGCCAACTTGGGTCGATAGAAGAGGCTCGCGCACCTTCCCCGGAATGATGCTGCTTGATAGGCTGCGACAGCTTGCCCCCCTGGTTAGGCGTATGTTGAACACATGATGAAGTGTCGACAGCTGGTCGCGAAGAAATAGCCTCATGAGTTCTGTTGCCCAATCACTTTGATCATTTCAGTAGTCTTAAAAGGTAAATTTTCTCGTATCCATACCCTCTTCCATTTATCCATTTACATTCCATGCATACTACTTATTCTTCTTTGCCTCTTCCCTCATCTCCTCCTTGATCCTGCTTATCGTACCGACGCCGCCATAGATGATGGCAGTGTAGACTTGTGCGACGCTGGCACCTGCGTCGAGGATTTCTCGTGCTTGGCGTCCATTGGTGATACCACCGGTCGCGAAGATGACTTTCCTTGGACCAGCCGTGGCCGGGGCCGGAGCAGGATTGCGCGCCGGGACAGCGGCAGGTTTCGATGTTACGATCGGCGCAGACGCACTCAAATCGTCCACATTCGTCGGTGGTGGTGAAGCTTCCGAATGCAATTCCACGGATGCAGGGGGGAGTTTCGATGCTGCCGAGTCGATAGCTTCTGAAGGTGTTTTGAAAGCCTGGAGCTTGGCAACAATGGAAGAATCGGGTTCATCGCCAGTCGAAAGTCCCACTGAAGGTACGTCGGGTTTCGACGGGGACGGCGGAAGCTGCTTTGGGCCATCATCGAGCACTTTCCTGTACTTCTTTACAAGGCTCAAAGTGCGCTCAAACATCTGAGGTCCCGAGTAGCCTCCTTGTTCCAGAAGGAGACTGGCCTCGTTCTGGGGCAGAATGTAGGCTTTGGGAAGGGGATCAGGTCGCTTCTTGGTGGTGTTGCCAACGATCACTCCGTCCACGCCAGAATCCCAAACAGCCTCGCAGATGCCAGACACTTGCTCTTCGGAATCTTCATCCGGGCTCACCTTGACCATGATGGCGGGCCTTGTCTTCCGGTCCACCTTCTTCGCAGCTTGCACGACGCTGTTCAGCAGCTGTGTAAGCGGCTCCACGTTCTGCAGAGCTCTCAGGCCGGGCGTGTTGGGACTTGAGACGTTGACAACGATGATGTCGGCATACTTGGCCAGCTTGTTGACGCAGGCGGTGTAGTCCCTCTTGACGGCCTCGATATCCTGTTCAGAGGTGGTCTTGTTCTTCGCGATCTGGACAGCCAGCAGCCGGCCTGGAACCAGCGAACCAGGCGGGACGCCAGCTTCGCCGTCCAGGACCATGCGCTCAGCCTCGTCGTCAAGGCCGAGGCCTGCATGGTATGCAAACTGCCTCACACGGTGTCGTAGTCTCATGGCAACCGTCTCTGCGCCCTCGGAGTTGAAGCCATAGCGATTGATGAGGGCATTCTGGGATGGAAGTCGGAAGACCCTCGGCTTGGGGTTTCCTTCTTGTGGCAGCGGAGTGACGGCTCCTACTTCGACAAGGCCAGCACCCAGCTCGAAGACGGGCGTTGCAATGTCGGCACCCTTGTCCATGCCTGCAGACGTGCCAATCGGGTTGACCAATGTGTGGCCGAACACCTCCACAGCAAGGTCTCCAGCGGCATCAGGATCGCCTCGTTCTCTAGGGTTCAAGCCAAAGCTGTGCAGCGCCTTCATTATTTTCGTCCCGGCGTGGTGCGCATCTTCTCCGTCGGGGTAGATTTGCCGCAGCGCGGGCACGACAAGCCATTCGTGGATACTGGAGCGCGTATCGGTTGCATAGAGGTAGCCGAAGGAGAGCGCAAGGGTGAGGGCAGTGCCATATACGAAGTTCTTGGTGCGCGTTGCGGTGGAGCGAGCGTCGGTGGCAGCTGTCGAGGCCTGTCGCGTGGGGTGCACGAACGGGCGCTGCGAGGGGCGCAGACGGGGCACCGAGGGCCTGATGCGGAGGGCGCGCATCTGAGCGGCCGAGTGCATGTTCCCGAGCGTGTTGTATAGCCCGTGGGAGCGCCTGTTGCGATTCAATGGCTGCTTGAAGCTGGGCTGTAGCCGTGTCGCAATCCTCGGACATGTGACGTGGGTGCTTGGCGCGCCTTGCTTCTTCGCTCTATACAAGCCTCCTGCTCGCGACACCACACCTTTTTCAGCCCCCAAGGCCAGAAGTGGTATGATGTCAACAAGTAGGGCTCAAACATGGCTGGCCGGCCGATCAGCATGACACCATAGAACACGAAGAATGCGTCCATCGATGGGATAACGTGGCAGCCGCAATTCTGGTACCGCTGCCACTTGCTGGACTTTGCAGACGACCGAACGCAGTACCTAGGAATAGGCACACATTCGTCGCGTACTCCGAGAACATAACAATGCCCAATCTCGACTTGAACGTCACTTCGATCTCACAATTGAAAATCGTCAACACTGATGGCTTTGATTCCTGGAATTCAAAGGATATCACGATCAAGAATTGGGTCGTGAGGTGCGGTGACATGTGTTCTCACCCATCCAGCCCATTCAGCTCCCATTCTGACGTTGGGAGGTAGGACTGTATATCTATTCAAGGCAACAACAGCGACCTCTTGTGTCAAAAACGTAACCTGCTACGAGTCAGGCACTGCCTGCATTGGTCCGCTTGGAAACATACGCGGTGGACTACCCGCCTAGCATGCCAACCCACCTGGGACCTTAGCACGTTGGGCGAGTACGTGGATAACATCGTCTTGGCCGAGGACTTCACTATCATCCATTCATCTAATGGGATAAAGACGTATCCCGGTCAGTGCCACGTGCGAAATATCACCTTCCGGAACTTCTACTTCCAGGATATCAACCAGCCGATAATATCTCGCCTTGCATCTACTCGTACAGCAACTGTGTTACAAGCAGATTTAAACATCAGTGACATCACGTGCGAGAACATGACCGTGGCGAGTCGATATAATGTCGCAGCAGGGTTTCACTGTAGTAGAAGGGAGTCCTATTGTATCGGACGCTTGGAAACTGACACTGACAAAGGTCAGGGGCACCGTGCACTGGGCTGAAGTTGAAGGATATCAACATCAAGCCGAAGAATGGAGGAACTGCAAAGGCTCTACATGGCAACATGAAGAGCGACAGTGGATTGTCGTGTACGGGCACGTGTCCGAGTGGATGGAAGAGTGGGAACGTCTTCTGTACCTAGTAGTTCTCAATCAGCTTCGAGGCCCCTGGATTTGTGACGGTGATGATCGGCCCACCCAGCCTATATACACCATGTGCGCAACTTTAAACGCGTAGTCATGAATGGATAGACCGAAATGATGCCTAACACATGTTTTTCGTCTGTTACCGTGCTGTCCTGTGTTCCACTTGTTCTGCCCCTGCTTACCGTACATTCACGGCTATCGGCACAGAGCACCTCGCGCTTACCAGAGGGAATAGATCGGAGCTCTTGCACCATCAACTGTAGTCGCACGCTCCACTGTACCTCCACACCTTTCCAGCCATATAATTGTGTTCCCCGTGTGGTTTGTATTGTAGGGTAAGACCAAGGGCGCATCGGTGGCTGTGCAGAAGCGTGAGTACGGTACCTACCTATCCATTGTGGTGCCCACCAAGCAGCTGAAGTGCGCGCGATCACGACCAGCTCACAAGGTCAGGAGAGGGAGGTTATCCGTACTCTTCCGCGGGCATATCTATGCACTGTTCGTTGCCGCAGAAAAACTTGACATCTTCCGCTCACCTCAGCAATTCCAGAAAGTTCGGCTGCCGCCACACAAAAGGCACGCGCGACCGTCCCCGCGCCTCGCCCCACCATCGCGTGCTCATCTCGGCTCCGAGCAACGTCCACGATGCCGCCGCCAGGCAATGAATACGCGGCGGACCAGCTCAAGAGCCAGGGCAACGCGCACTTCAAGAATGGCGATTACGACCAGGCCGAGACGCTGTACAGCCAGGCCATCCAGAAGAACAGCAAGAACCCGCTGCTCTTCACCAACCGCGCCAATGCCCGCCTGAAGCTCGAGAAGTGGGAGGGCGTCATCAACGACTGCCTGGCGAGCATAGAGCTTATGGTGGAGAACATGAAGGCATACTTCTACTTGGGTATGTGGGGGTGCACTCGCGTGTTGCAATACACCATACACCCGAGCTGGGCTGACGTGTCTTTGCTGCAGCGCAGGCGCAAATTGCCATCAATCACCCCAACGAGGCACTCAGCAGCGCGCTCCGAGCGTACGACCTTTGCGTCAACTCCTCCCAACAGACATCCAACGCAGCGACCATATCCGCGCTAGTGACCCGCTGCAAGAAGGCAAAGTGGGACATCCGCGAGCGCGAACGCATACGGCGTCGCAAAGGCCTCCTCCCCGAGCTCGAAACCTCGCTCGAAATCGCCCACAAGAAAGATGTCGACGACCTGGAAGCACGGCTAGAGGCCGGCGACATCGGCCGCGTCGAAGCCATGGAGGAGAAACAACAGCTCCAGACGGAGTTTGAGCAGAAGCGCGACGACCTGCGCACCGCTTTCGCGTTGTCCGACCCTGAGCATCTCGAGATCCGCGAAGTCCCAGACTATCTCATCGACGGCATAACATTTGAGGTCATGACGGACCCGGTGGTCACCAAGAACGGGCGGAGCTACGAGCGCGCGACTATTATCGAGCATCTGAAGAGGAGCGCAACGGATCCCTTGACAAGAGAACCGCTGTCAGTCAATGAGCTGAGGCCGAACATTGCGCTGAAGGAAGCGTGTACCGAGTTCATGGAGAAGAACAAGGGCTGGGTTTACGATTGGTAGGTTGCCACCTCGATCGGCACTAGATACGGTATGAGGACATAGATGGAACGGGGGCATGAAGCGGCTTGTTGTGGCTGCTGACACTAAGCAGTGAGGACGGTAAGGAGGATACGGCGCCGCGGTGGGCGCATCTCTCCTGTGGCAGGAGAGACTACGAGGCGAGCTGAGAGTGATTGCATCAGATGAGCGCGCATTGCAAGGAGTTGGAATCAAGAGCACTTTCACTGGAGTTTGGATACCCCTGCGCTGTATGTGACCGTGAGTCACGCCTGGATCTGCAAAGAAGAATCGACGAACCATGCCGGTTCGCGCGGCATGCTGTTGCATTACGCGTATTCATACATCGTGGTGGTAACATGCTGTGCTGTCTGTCAGTGTTATCATCCACTGTCCAGCTGCAGAAGCCGCACTCGAACATGAAAGGGTATAATTCCAAACGACATCCGTCCATCGATCCTAACCCAACACCAATTCCCAAAGACCACATTCAGCCCATCCCAGCCTATCACTTTACCCCTCCGCCCTTATCCTTCTCCGTCCCCTGTCGATACATGTTCGGATAACTCCGCAGC
Organism: Paraphaeosphaeria minitans; assembly: GCA_015832175.1. Classification (NCBI taxonomy): domain Eukaryota; kingdom Fungi; phylum Ascomycota; class Dothideomycetes; order Pleosporales; family Didymosphaeriaceae; genus Paraphaeosphaeria; species Paraphaeosphaeria minitans. Next base: position 2,407,725 of record WJXW01000007.1, read on the forward strand.
CTCCGAATCACATTCTCCACGTCCTCGCCTCCGCCATCCCGCCCTCGACTCGGCGGCTGACTCCTCTTCCTCACGCCCCTCTCCCTCTCCTTCTTCTTGCCCCTCTCCCGTTCCTCCTCCCCCTCCACAATCGGGCTACGACTCCGACTCTCGGACCAGTTCCGCACGCGCCCGCGGAACGTGTGGTCCGGCTCAGCATCGCTGCGCCGGCGGTTCTTCTTCGCGGCCACCGGCGGTGTCTCGAAGGCCGACGACGAGGACGACGCGCGCTGGTGCTTGCGGTAGTGGTGTCTGTGGCGGCTGCCCGAGTCGCGGTCGTGGCCGCGCGAGGGGGAGGAGGCGCGCGGGGGCGTGTGCGAGGAGAGGCGGCGGCGCTTGAGACGGCCGCGGGGAGCTTCGTCGCCGTGGACGGAGTCGCCGGGGGTGAGGGGGTCCGTAAGGAGGGTGGGGTGGTCCGTGTGGGGTGAGCGTGGTGCAGGTGGCATGACTGGAGAGGAGTACGCTCAGTGCTATGGAGGAGGGCCTGGTGAGGGTGGCTCCTGGGATTGGGGTTGTATCTGCAGCGATTTGAGATGCTACTCGACTCTCGTAGGAAAGAGAGTGTGTCTGGCGCCTGGCGGGGGGGAAGAGAAAGACATCTGACTCTCTGGTACGGTGCGAGGTCCCGTGCGGGAGGGGGCCGTAGCGTCGTGTTGCTCGTGTGATGACTTGCGCGGTGATCGGACCGCGAGACGTCATTGGGAAGGGTGCGCGGCTAAGCCGGATGAAGTGAAGAGCGCGATGGCCGTAGCGTGAACGACACGGCCGCCGTTGGGCGACTTGCAGGCGACCTCACACAGCTTGATCGCCATGCTGCGTTTCATGTAGAAAGGTGTAATGCGTGGTCCTTCGTATAAACCTGTCGATTTGGTTGAGTTGTGACGTGATGGCCCTAGAGCTGCCATGCTCCTGCTTCCAGGTGTAGGCACCGCATCTCACAGCTGCAATAACTCCCTCTGTGCTTTGTCCATCAGCTGACGATATACGTATGCTACTACTGGCCCAATGCTGTCGGAAGATTTTGAATACCATTGGCTCCTATACGAGTAGAGCTTAGTTGATGGGGTCTCGGAAGGCTTCGTATTGAACAGTCATACCCATCAACTACCTATGATAGCTGCTCACACGGCTCTCATCTACGGCAGCAATATTCCGTCCTGCTTTTTCGACAACTTGTCGAGCAACGCATGGCTCGCACCTTTATTTGGACCATCTTCGGAGGATGCATCAAGGCCTGGAGCTTGGTGAGGATGACCTGCACGAATGCGAGTCGGGACTCCCTACTTATTCTCAGAGGTCCTCAGCATGGCATGCGCAAAACTTTAAAGCCGCCCATTTACCTTTCTGGACAGGTCAGAGACGGAGGGGCTAGGGGTTTTTTTTTTGGCGCAATCTGCTTCTTCCTTCGATGGATGCCCCCTCGGTCATGTCATGGCAAGCCCCTGGTGCTATGGCGCCTTGTAATCTGCCAGATGTCCAGTTCGCACATCATTACGTACTTGCTATGCATGTAATTCAATTTCAGCATTGAGCCGACTCTTGCATTACACACAATCGAGCTGAAAGGACTTTGGAGTAGAGTATCCACGTAGTGCGGCTCGCCAATTGGCTCGGTAAACCGTCCAGCTCCATTCACACCGCCATGCCTAATGAGGTAACTCATCGTAGAATCTGATTCGCGTCCAAGGCAGGCGGATTCGAGCGCTACCAAAGTCCAATAAACCTTCCAGGGTCCAAACCTGCATTGCAAAGGTCCTTGCATGCCGATTTAGGTTTTTTTTTCGGAGGGGGTTTTTTTTTCTTCTTCGTCGGGCAAGAGTTTCATCGTGATAGAAAATCTCGTGTCAGCGATTCACCATGCCCCGGATTCTATCCTACGACGAGCTGCCTGCGTGGATGAAAAAGGATCCACGCATCCGAACGGGCTACCGGGAGGAGCTTCGCAACGTCTGGAAATGTGTTCTGTCGCTCTTTTACGTACACAATGAATTCGTCAACATCTGGTCGCACCTACTGCCCGCGCTCGCATATTTGGCGATGCTCGCAAAGGATGCTCGCTCTGCGCTCGTAGAAGCGGACAATGACACCGGACCGGAGAAGAAGATGATACGATTCTACGTTGTCACGAGTTTTGCTCTCATGTCCCTTTCGGTGCGTAGCCGTGCGAGGAATCGCCCTGATTACCTGGCCCAGCATCGTTGACAAGACGTAGAGCATATTCCACATCTTCGGTGCGCATTCCGAGCGCGTGGCACGTCACATTTTGAAATTGGATTACCTTGGGATCATAGTCAATGTATCTGCGACCTGGTAAAGTCTCCCGAAACGAGAAAATATGGTTCTCTCGTCAGAGCGATGGCAATGCCTCGTATCTGTTCTTTTTTACTCGGAATACAAGAAAGGGGTCTTTCCGTACCTGCTAAGATATGAAAGAAATGCCACTAGCCCGGTTATCTTAAGACATGTGCTGACTTTGTTCCTCCGGGTTCGCAGCATCACAAGCTCGTGGTTTGGTTTTCGACATCATGCTCACGTCGCCAACATTTATATGAGCCTCACCTTGGGACTCTCCATCGCCATAGTATTTCTCTTGCTCAAACCAAGTGCCGACGGCCCGAAAGCCGCAAAGTGGAGGTTAGACCCTCCTCCACGTCCCCTCTTGTCGACATTAACGTGGCGTACAGGGCCTTCATCATTGCCGGATTGATGGGGACTGGCTACACGCCTCTGATCCACGCCTACTTGATCGGTGGCATCGAGAGGTTACAGCATTTCCCCTGGCAGGCTGCAGCGAAGATGCTTTGGGCAGACCTTGTCGGAGTGCTCTTCTACATCACCAGGTTCCCCGAGAGTCGCTTCCCTGAGACGTTTGATGTCTGGGTACGTGTGTGCGATCATCTCAGATTGCGTTTTCGCTAAAGGGTGCGATAGGGTGCGAGTCATCAGATTTTCCACATCACGGTTGTTGTGGGGCGGGTCGTGTATCTTCGTGGCTTGAAGGAATTGGTCGATCTTGCGTAAGGGACGCGCTGTCACCGAAGCCCGATGTATCCTGGGCATAATCGTAGCCCGCAACGACCTGGTTAGTAGCTCATAAATCCTGCCGTATAAGCCGAACGGCGAAGCTGAGCTCTGGGGCTATGATGGTATACCCGGTGACGAAGAAAAGGCGCTCACTGATCTATCTTTTTCAGATACTCTAGAGCCTCTGCAATTGAAATCACTGCTCGTATCTCCGAATATCGTCCTAATCGTATCGTGATAATCAAATTCGTATATCATTAAATCAACGGCTCGTATGTCATATGCCGTGTTCCAACCATTCCGGACAGTGCCCTAGCTCCGCTACCTACTGGGCAATCTGGAGGCCTTTCAGGGTCACACTAGCTCTCACAGTCGCTCCGTTGCCGACATCGAAGGCATTTGCAACACCGCTGTCCGGCCCGTTGAGCACATCCGCGAAGGGGATTTCGACAGCACCAGTTACAGTCTCCTTGTTCAGCAGCGCAATCCTGAAACTTGCACCGCTGTTCAACAGATCCCCTGTGACAGGGACGCGGAATGCTTGGTCGAAGGAAGGGTTGAAAATGTCGGTGCCCGGCATGTATGTCTTGATGGCCGTGCGGAACTCCTGAGCGCCCCACGTCACCTTGACGCTGGGTTTGAGCTCATCGCGCTTCCCATCGAGACCAAGGGCACTGGCGATGAGTATGGTAGCCAAACCACAGAACTGATCTTCTGCCTGGCGATCCGAGGCAGAGAGCGCCGAGGCATCGCTCACGAGGTTGAAGAACTTGGCATGCACTGTTAGGTGAGCTCCAGTGCGTTCGCCCTTGTGCTCAAGAGCAATGTCCTTGCTGCCACCGCCCAGCAAAATATCTTTGATGGAAATGGAGCCCTCGCCAATGTCGTCGTCGGCGCCGACGTCGTCATCGTCGACATCAAGGACAATGTTCTGGTCGAAGTCCGAGACAAGGAAATCGTGCGTCTCGTTCCACTCCGGATCGTGGTCGTTCTTCTTGGTCGAAGTGCGCCACACCTCCTCGGCACCGACAGTCACTTTGCAGTAGCAGTCAGGTACGTCCTTGACAATCTTGGCGAGAAGTCGTTTCGCGCCACTCTTCTTCGGCCCCGAGATGCCGACTGCTCGTTCTATGGTTAGGCGTACAACGCCAATATGGGGCTGGTAGGTCTTGAACCAATCACTGGAGTTGTCAAGTTTGACAAGGAAGCGGTTGGGAAGAACGACCATGCCACCAATGATACCTAAAATGGTTTGACGAACAGTGCCCGAGATGATTCCCAGATCGGCAATGTTTGCAGCGTCGGTGAAATCAAGATCGAGCTTCGGAGGATTGATGAAAGCAACCTGGACAGCGCCAATCTACTCCATGTTAGTTCATGACTACCCTGCGGGGAAGAATCGCCTACGCAAGGGATCAAGTTCGTCAAGGGAGCGAGGAGGACAGATAGTCTTCCCTTGAGATGAATGCGCTCGATGCCCTGTTATCATGTAAGTGGCTTGCGACAGTGTATAGGAACACTGCGAACCCACAATTTTGGGAACCGTACTACCGTCCAGCTCAATGTCGCTCTTGCTATCCCAATTTACATCCATTTCCAGCTGAATTCCTCCAGCGGAGGTCTTGTGGGTATCCACCTCCGAAAGATGCATCTATACACGCAGGCAGAAAGTCAGTTCAATTTTGAAGCGGGGCACAACACGAGGTATACTATGTCTAAGGCACATATCCTTCGTACCGGAGCGGTACTTACTGGTACATCACCCAAATCGATCTTGACGAACTTCAGATTTTTCAGTGGACCTGGAAGAGTCGAGGCCAGGATGGGCTCGACGATGTCCTTCACCATCTTACAACCGGCAATGTTGATGTTCGGCCATAGCTGAGTGACGAGGTCGTTGAGGAACCCTGAACGCGTGTCAGCCTGCATGTGCAGGTAGTCCACTCTTTTTATCAGCTGTACCAGCAGACTCTGTGCCACCAGAGGCGTTCAGCGTGTGAGCGAGAGATCCCATGTTGTCCATGGCTGCAGGAAAGCTATAGGGCAGTCGAGGAGGTGATGAAGTGGTTCGTAAGAGGCGCTTTGTTGACGTCGGCTACTGTTGCAAAGGTCAGTCCGTTGTGTTTGCCAAAACTTCCAAGATCTGCCAGATTGTCTATGAAGGAAGAAGTTGTGAAATTGGGCGAGAAACACACCCCGTTATCAATATGAGTTGCAGCAATTGTAGATACCTGACCGCTGTGGATGCAGGTGGGGTAACAACATGAACCCAGGACTAGGATCGTGGAACAGCAAGAGATCGATCGCAAGGATGTGAATTGGGCCTAGAATCCGCGGTGTGCACAGCAAACGAGAGAGACGCGTTGTTTTCATGCATGACGTCCAACAGCTCCTCCCACGTCACTTGTTTGGGAGGTCAAACAGGATTAAGCTGGGTCATTGGCCACTAGGGGTAACACCTGCTGCGGGGGCCAGGTCTGGCACTAGTGCGCGCGCGGAGCGGAGGTGGTCGCTTGACGGCACGACCCTGGCGTCAGGACATTCCTACTGCAAATGGGAGCGACGATGACTGTTTTCCATGGAAATACGTGGACTTACAGGTTGAGCGAAGGTTTCAATGTTCCAGCTGTAGCAAGCGGAAGTGCATAAGCCTTGCATTTCCGTCGTCGCCTCATTCGACATCTCTGCTGAACGTGTTGCTCTGAACCACAGGCGAGACACGTCACTCTGGACAGATACGAAGGCTGATCCAGAGTAGTTGCTTGTTCAAGCCAAGGAGAGACGCACCTTGGAGCCTTTCTCTAAGATTCACGATATGGTTGGCTATACGAAAACGCTCTCCTTGCAATCCCGCGCCTTGTCCGAATGTTCGGTAGTCTGTGTCAACATAGACCCAGAAGTGTAGTTTCCAGACACTTGATGTATTCTGTTCAGAGGAACGTCTCGAAATTGGACCGGAACTATTTCTGCCATTGTGTCACGTGGACACCAACCAGAATGCCGGCTGGGTTCCTCTCTGTACGAACCAGCTGAATCGTTTCTGCATGCCTTCCTCGTCTGCGGGGTTCAGCCAGTCGGACTTTTCGTATGTGATCTCTTCGCTCATCACTTGACTTGCAACACCAATGACCAACTGTTTCAGATCGTGTCGCTGGATGCCCATGCGTCTCAACATCAAGTCCACATCACCAGGCTTCACGATCTTATCGCGAATCCAGTCCGGAGGTCCCTCTGGAAATAACACAAAATATTTTATCCAGGGCAGATAAGTATTGATAGGACCTGGCTCAACAACATAGGTCGAAGAATCTGGCTCGTAGAGTTCGTCGGCCCAGTAGAAGAACTTGAAAGGAGCGGCGCTAAACCAAGTATTTTCCCTGTATAATATGGCTGCAGCTTCATCGTGGATCTGTTTGTTCGTCCCAAGAATCGCTGGATGCGGTTTCGTGCTGGCTTCGAACCTATGCACACGCCGCAGATGCACTATCAGAGGAAGTGTGTTCAGCAGTAACTCGCGATAGATCAAGTCCCTGATCTCTCTCGGAAGCCCCAGGAACCGACATGGGCCTGGAGGTGCCTTGATAGACTTTGCAGATGTCGCCTTATTCTGAGAAGACCGAGACCGTGAGAGCTAGCGGCGTAGCTTGTGTGCCAGCCTAGGGCTTGATTTGGCTTCCATAGTACAGAGCGTGTAGGAGTCAATCGGTGCCCTGTCCGTGTTCGGCCGTTAATTCCCCACGTATACGGTGGCATGACACCCAACGAGGCACGCACTCCCAGCAGCTGAAGTGACGACAGAGTTTTAGCACCAATGCTCTCTATAGACACGAATTGATTGTGATGAAGGGTGCGCAGTTAAGAGGTGCGGCATAGTTGTTTGGTCACGGTGTGCGGCCGGCCTGGAGTCGCGCGAGTCATCTCACGCTACGTCATTTCTCCAGCCAATCACCGGCGTTTAAAAATCTGGCCCCAATCCTCTCGCACGTGATGCGAACTGGATATCCATGCGCGGGCTTTCAACTACGATAGTCTATCATGTCAACAATGCATACGCTCATCCCACTTAGTTCGGGTCACCCAAGGATCTGATTCCCAACATGTGACCGTGAATTGCTTTGTCTCGTTATACATATCACCTTTTTCTCGGCGAAAGCACATCATCGCTTAGCGTCTTCAACCCAACCAGATAGCGGGAGCGTCATCGTCGAAAATGCTTCTATGAAAGATGGAGTTCCCTTTGCATCCAACCTGGTTCCTTCTGATCCCATCCACGCCAGGCGCTCGCCATGGAACACCGCAAGTTCTCTGAAGACCTACCTGAGGAGGCACCGCCAGGCAGCCTCGACCGCGACGATGATTTTCAGCGCATTGATCCAGGCTCTGGTGTGAAGCGCGGTCTCAAAACGCGACATCTCAGCATGATGTCCTTGGCCGGCATTATTGGACCTGGTCTTCTAGTTGGAGCAGGAGGCGCGTTAGCAAACGGAGGACCGGCATCCTTACTCATCGGTTTCGGGGTCATCGGCATCATCGCATTTTCCATCATGCAGTCACTTGGCGAACTCACCACTCTGTATCCCACCGGAGGCGCCTTCACCCAGCTGTCGGACCGCTTCGTTGACAAAGCATTCGGGGTTGCTGTGGGCTGGAACTATTGGCTCATCTGGGGCTGCGTCCTCGCGAACGAATACAACGTCGTCTCCTCCATCCTTGTCTTCTGGTCCGACAAAGTTCCATTGTGGGGTTACTTCCTCATATTCTGGTTCTTCTTCCTCGTCTTTCAAATGCTTGGCGTGGAAAGCTTCGGTGAAGCTGAATTCTGGCTTGCGTTGGTGAAGCTTGCAGGCTTGTGCGCATATTTCATCTTCGCCATCATCTATGCGAGTGGCGGTTTGATCGGACAGAAAGAGTCCCTAGGATTCAGATATTGGCACGATCCAGGGCCTTGGGTATCCGGTTTCCGTGGTGTGGCTTCTGTCTTCGTGTTTTGCTCCACATTTTATGCAGGAGTGGAAAGCGTGGCCGTTGCTGCTACGGAGACCAAGAATCCAGCTGTCGCCGTTCCACTCGCCATCAGACAGGTTTTTTGGCGCATTGTTTTCATCTACATGGGCTCCGCTTTCTTTTTCGGTCTCACGTGCCCATCGAATGCTGAAGGACTGGTAAACGGATCCAGTCGTGCGCTCAAGAGTCCTATGACAATAGCCATTCAGAATGCAGGCTGGGAAGGTGGAGTTCATCTGATCAATGCCTTCATCTTCATTACGGTGCTGTCAGCCGCCAACAGTTCTATCTACATCGGTTCTCGCACGTTACTTTTCATGGCTAAAGATGGCAAAGCTCCACGTTTCTTGGGGTATACAAACGGCCGTGGTGTGCCCGTGTCCGCGATCATGCTCACCAATCTTTTTGGCGTTCTGAGCATGATGAATGTGTCCACGGGAGGGAGCGCGGCATACTCTTACATTGTCAACCTCTCGGGTGTCAGCACGTTCTTGGTCTGGGGCGCTATCTCTTGGACACACATTCGATTTCGAAAAGCCTGGTCAGCGCAAGGTCGGCTTCCGGACCAGCTACCGTTCAAGTCTTTGTGGTATCCCTGGAACGCGCACTTCGGTTTATTCGCAAATATCTTCCTTGCCCTAGTGCAGGGATGGACGACGCTCAGTCCTTTCGACGCCGGGACTTTCGTTGATGCCTACATTTTGCTGCCACTGTTCTTCATCATATGGTTTGGTTATAAATTTGTTTTCAAAACAAAGTTCCATGGAAAGTACGACATCGATCTGGATGCAGGACGAAGGAAGGACCTCGACACGCGCGAATTAATCGATGAGCCGAGCGGAGAACGAGGGCAGGTCAAACCCCCCATTTGGAAGAGGCTTTGGAGAGACCTTTGAGCGATGATCGTATTGGTGCGTGGTCGGCTGTTCCGAGCAGTTAACCAACGATTTTCAGCGTCACGCAATGACATGCATTTATCCTCTGTATGCTTTCTGACAGATGCACGTATTCCGCCACTCAATAACCGGGCGGAAGTCCACCGGTACTGTACACACCGGCGTAGTCCTGGTTCATTTTCACTACAAACAACCAATTAGATTCCGCAGAAATCTTTCACATTAAATGGTCTGTTCTCCGCGGATCTCCACTTCGCTAATCCCTTTTGGGAACTAACTCGAGAAATGCCGAAACAGTGTCCGCTAGTTCCACAGTATCCATCGGTTGCTGGTGTGCACTAGACCGTTATGTGAGTGTATCGCCACACAAGATGCAATACATGCATTCTATTAGGCCCCGTGAATGCGGGGTTTCATGGCTTTTTGCAGATGCCCGCCTGACCGACATGCAACAGAACCTCTGCTCGCACTTTGTACGACCTGATAATGATCCCGTGGGTCGTATGGACTCCCTCTCTATGTTCGTCTACTGAGGGCCTGTTCGGTCGCTGTGATCTCAATCTGTGATCTGGGCGTGAATAGCCGTTCTGAGTATAGCGCTGGCGTAGAATCTTTTCTTAGTGTAGCTATACAAAATCTTCTAACGCCCTACTATAATATAGCTAGATTAAAGGCCTATTTAGTTACTATAATCTTACTTTTTAATTAACTATATATAGTAAGTAGTAAAAGCGTACTAGCTTATAATATAAAAATAAGTAAGAAATAGGTCTAGACCTATTTATAAAATAAAATTATAATTTTACGCTTAAAAGGGTATAAAGATAGATTTTTATAGCACTAGTAAAAGTTATTTTAATTAAAGTATTATTAGTAGATATTACCTATTTATATAACGTTAAGATTACACTTAAAAAGAACACAACCCTAATCTTATTATACGCTTACTATATATAGGAAGTGAGATGAGATCAAGGAGCGAGATCACGGCGACCGAACAGGCCCTGAGTTGCCACTCTGTTTGATTGTTCGCGCATTGGTGGGTATTGCACCGGTAAAGATTGGTCGATTGGACTCAACGTCTTCGGCCACCACCCGCGAACAGCCATTGTGCTTAAAACCAGATCTGTAGTTCGATCCTGGTATATATGTACAGTAGGAAATCTGCGCGAGGACGCGGGGTTCGCACTTTGGTCGCGCTTTATTTGGGTTTCCTGCCCCCACTATTGTTGCTCGCGATACTGCGAGTCGTGAACTAATATTATACAAGTCCATAGAGCTTTCTTACTTCAAGGGTTCTTGAGTAGATCACCAAGATCGATTGGTATGTCCGTTTCGAATGGCTTCGAAGGCTGGCGGGCATGATGTGACACCCTTATAGACAACAGCTCCTCCTCGTCTGACACTTTCTTCTCAGTGGTTCCTGAAAATGGTTTCTCCGAGAACGCCGTAGCATCTTGCGGCGATCGAACGACGTTAATGTTGGGTGGTCGGCTATCCCATGGTGCGGGACTTCCTGGGCGGGTGTCGCCTTTCTGTGTGAAAAGGCTGCGCAAGGTTCCTGCGCATGCAACAATGATAGTAGGAGACTGTTAGAATTAGGCTAATTAGGTTAGGGCAGTCTACTTACCCGTGTTCGCCTCGATGTGGGAGAGAAACAGGAGGAGAGTGATTTGGAACTTCCTGTCCCTAGCAATCCCGTGGGCAGCGATAATGATGCGTATGATGGCGACCAACATGGTAACGAGCTCGAAAGAGAAGATGGAATAAAGAACTATTTTCTGGTGCAAAGCGAGTCACATGTGGGAAAGTATAGCGGAAGGGATCCCAACAATGAGCGCATCGGTGATGACATCGAATGCGGTCGCAAGAGTCAGTGCAACAGGTGTAAATCTGGAGACTGCGGGGTCGTGGTCACACTGAGACAAGCCCTTCTTGACCCAGCAGTCGTATGAATTGAGCAGCCATCCACCGATATATGCAGCAATAGTAAGTGCGAAGACAACAGTCCAGTATCTTTTCACGGCTGCCAAGGCGATGACACCAATGCGTCGAAAGAAGACCAGGAAAGATATCTTGATGGCCCACAGAGCGTTGTAGAAGAAGAGTTGTGTAATCGGGCGGCTTAGGGAGACGCTTTTGTTGAAGGTTGTAGTATGCAGCACTGTGTTGTGCTTGGATGCGACAGTGACTTGGACCGCCATCGGAATCTGCAATTACGGATGAGAACGCGAGAAAGGCGAAACATTTGGCAAAACCCACGGAGAGAGTCCAGGCCAAGACAACGAATAGGTCGTCCCAACAGAACTTTGAGAAGCGCCAATAGCGAGTATAGAGGCGAGCGCCTAATGGAATGGTGGACAAGCCTGTCACAAGCCATGTGGTGACCTTCTCCAAATTAGCAAGATCGAAACATGAACGCTCACTTGCAAGGCGTACCAGCAGCCCATTCGTATAGGCGGTTGACTCGGTCGACATGTGCTTACAGCGGTTAGAGAGTGACACGTTCAAGATGAACAACAGACAGCAATGAAGGAAACCGATGGTCAAACGCTGCGAAGACATCGACTAGACCCCACTGTCGTAATTATATTCAATCACGGCCTTCAGCATGTAGGGCGTCCATTGAAACTACCAGGATTGCTCGACCGGAACTGTAGTATAGTGAATCGCTCAATGTGGCAGGAAACGGCTTATCCGTAGCCCGCGAGCATGCCTCCCTGCATCGAGGGTTGGCCGGGTTCGAGAACTCTGTCGCAGATGGGTCATGTCTTGTCAGTTGTCAGGCGCGTCAATCCGTACGTGGAGTGCGAGGCTGACAGACGAAGATGAACGTTGGGGTGTCAAGGGAAGGTGCAATCCGTGCGGTAGGCGAGTGGTCTAGGCTAGATGGAGGAAGGTGTGCGCGAAGGGAGGCCTCACATCGCCCTCACCCATCCATACCACCGTCCACTCTAGACCTCACCCTCTATCGCGGCATCGCGTCCTCCATCTCCGTTGCAGTGGGCACCAAGGATCGCAGTCGCTCGCCTCATCCTTTCCGTCAGAACAATTTCAAGTGCGGCGCAGACCCACGACTCACCGCGAGTTGCTATCATCCCTCGGTGCGATCCACTCACTAGGTAGGTACACCTCTCTGCATCCAATGGACGCGCGGTTTGCCCGTGCCACACCCACATTGGGATCCAGTTTCGCTGCAGGATGCTAGGTAGCGCTGATGGAGTCGAGCCTCCAAAATGGCGCCAGCGACTTGTAATAAAAGGACTGCCATCGTCGTGCTCTTCACGCACCCTACCTAGCGCTTCTTCGTCGTGTTTACCGGTTGTCCATAGGTAGCCTGCCAGCGAATTCGGCAGAGGAGAAAATCAAAAGAAAATCCTGCAATCGGTACACAGGCACTCCTAGGTCATTTGAACTACGCCCCGATGGCTTCGACCGCTTTTTCTATCCTGGCGCTAGTGGTCGCTTTGGTCGGCTACTTCTTGCTTGAGTTGAGAAAGAACCGTATGAAGATACGGCGGCTCCAACAAGCTGGAATTGTGAGTCAGTATCCCTCGCTCAGCCAGCGTGGCTAACGACCCATGTCAGGATATGCCTGCTGAACATAGCTTTGTCTGGGGTCATCTCCCGCAGATAGGAGAAGCCCAGAAGGCATTCCCGGCCACGGCGAACAAGGACTACGGAGTAGCAGCTCTCACTAAGCCCTTCACAAACGGCATTGTCCTCATCGACACATGGCCTTTCAGTCTACCTCTTCTTATCATCAGCACGCCCACTGCTGCGAATGCGTTGCAAAAATCTAGTCCTTCACTTCTCAAGCCAGACGACGTTAACGGACCCTTGAACACGCTCTGTGCAGGGCCCAGCATGATGACTATGCCCGAGGATCAGTGGAAGCAGTGGAGACTGTTGTTCAACCCCAGCTTCAGCATCACGTACCTCACACAACTGGCACCCACAGTAGCCAGCGAAGTGTCGATTTTCTGCGAGAAGCTAAGAGAGGTGGCAAGAGCAGACAAAGTTATCCAACTGGAACCCCTCGCTTCGCGGTTAACAATTGACGTAGTGGGGATACTTTCCTTGTAGGTCCACTCCAACCTTTCACAGGTTACTTCCCGCTCGTTGGTTGTATCTGTGCTCACTGCTCATAGCGGCGAACCCATGGGCCACCAACACCGAGATAACCCAATTGCTGCAACGATCCGGAGTCAAGCCAAGTGGATTAGCTTTTCTCCAATTGTTGAGCCCTGGACTGTGCTCAACCCGAAAAGGCCATTCGTTTTGTGGAATAACAACCGCCTCTTCAAGAAACACATTGGAGCAGTTATCGACAAGCGATTTGCTGAGGCCAAAGCTGCCACACATAAGAAGCCAAAGGCAAAAGCGTTACTCCCTGCAGCTCTCGAAAGCTACATCATCGACGCTCGCAAAAACGGTGTATCGCCTGATCATTTGGACCCCAGCTTCAAATCATCGCTGCTAAGCAATCTGATTATCTTCATGGTGGCAGGTCACGAAACTTCAAGCACCACGATATGCATGTGTCTTCACAGTCTGGCCACAAATCCCGAATATCTGTCCCGCGTCAGGGCCGAGCATGATGCAGTATTTGGTACTGATATATCAACGGCGCACATATTGAGTATTGTCCAGCAGGAGCCTGAACGTCTCAATCGGCTACCTTATACCTTAGCCATCATCAAGGAGACTTTAAGACTATATCCGCCAGTCTCCGGTATACGTATGGGTACCCCTGAGCTCAACCTTTCTGACGACTCAGGCAAGCTATTTCCCACGGAGGGTTTCAAGATCTGGACCAACCACACTTCTATGCACACAAACGGGAGGTACTGGCCAGAGGCCGAAAGATTCGTCCCAGAACGCTGGCTTGCAAAAGAAGGGGATCGCTTGTACCCTACGAAAGGAGCTTGGCGTCCATTTGAACAAGGAGCTCGCAACTGTATCGGACAAGCGCTAGCGCTCATTGAATTGAAGCTGGTCTTGGTGATGACACTCAGGGAATTTAGTTTCGAATCTGCGTATGCTGCGGGCGATGATGAGATTTTCGGAAGCAAGGCCTGGATTTCTGGAGGCCAGGGAGTTGGAGGGACGCCAAATCAGGAGTATCCGGTTCGGGTTCGGTTTGCCAACCGGACGTAAGCTCATCTTCGTTCACTTAGGGTGATGGAGCGTACATGTGACGCAACACATCAGTCTGATATCAAAATATCCTTATATTAGCATGACTGCGAAGATTGATCTAGACGATCATTCTACGCGACCCGCTTTCACCCGATGCCCGATGTTTATTGTATATTGCGTCTTGTCCAGTGTTGGCGGAGTGCGAGTCGCCTATTGGCCCGTGTGAGCAATGAGCTACAAGGTTCCCCAGATCATCTCTATTCGGAAACGCTCTAAGGAGCACAGAAACCATATATCCACTAATTGAAATATCTTTCATACGAGTAATATGTGGATACCGAGGTCAATGGCTACGCCGTACTACTATAACTCACCACCATCCCCGAGCAGGCGCGCTTCTGGGTCCTTGTGCGACTCCCTCGATTGTTGCAGTATACTGGCTCATATCTTGCGTGACTCTCTCCAATATGCATCTTATCTCGCTGTCTATAACTCTTGCAGCAGGGCTGTCTTCAGCAGCGACAATCATTCCTAAGACCGTCTTCGACTCCACGAGCTCGCTCACGCAATACTTCTCCTACAACTACCCTTGGGGTACCGATCACAATGGAGGCGCGCGAATGGCCGCTTCGCATGCAGTGATCTCAACAGCCGGTACCCTCACCTTGACTGCGCAAAAGATCTCTAGCCAGCCACCAGCCACGCACGGTGGTAAGCAAATCCCTATCAGCTACCTCTCTGGGGCTGTCTCCGCGAAACAACACTTCACGATTCCCTCGGGCGGTGGCTTCATCTTCAGCGGCAGCTTCCAGGCTACCACTACCAAAGGCATGGCCCGCTTTCTGGCTCACGGCAGTAAATGGCTGGCCGCCAGAGATTGACATGGCGGAATGGAAGGGCAGTGGAAAGATCAGCTTCAACACTTTCAACACGAGCAGCATATTGCAATGGAAAGACGTGGGTTATGCAAGTCCGGGGAGTTTTCATTATATCAAATGCCAGGTCAGAGACATGGGCAACGGAAAGGATGCGCAGGTCAAGTACTTTTTGAACGATGTCGAAGTCACGACGCATTATGGGAAAGACTATGTTGGAAAGCCGCTGTATCTGTCAGTGTACTTGATCGTTGACGAAGCTAGCTATTCTGACTCCACCCAGGATCATCAACCTGCAGATGGAAGGGAGCAGTGGCACGCCGGGGCCATCTTCGAGTAAGTTCCGGGGCAAACGTTGAGAGTTATCGCTAATGTGTGCAGAAACTTCGTACTCCATCCGCAATATGGAAGTTACGACGTTGTGAAAGGGCTAGGGGAAGGCCAGAGGATGAACAGCCTGTTTCGGCATCTTAGGTACGATTCTTGGTCTCATGGCGCTTTCTAGTGTTTTATGTCTTTCTGATTGTCTATGACCTAGGTAGTCAATATTGAATCAGCAATGCTATGCATCGTCTCTGTGGGACGTCTAAACAATATCGAGCCTTGCCTTGCCGGAGAAATGCCCCCACGTCTCGGGTGAACGTAAGCCCACAGTCACGAAACTTGCGGCCCGGTATCCGTATCGAATGTTGACTTGTGACCAGGCACTGGGCTGATCGATCGTACTCGACCCGACGCTTCAGATTATCGACAGAGCTTCCGAGCCACCACCTCCCTTATTTTCTCGACTAAACACCCCGCTAGGATCACGAAATGGACAGATTATACATGCCTAGACGTCTCGTGCTCTTCGCGTGGGTCCTTCAAATTACAATCCCTCAACCCCAGAAAATTAGATTAACCGGTCATTCCGGTTTCCCCGGAAAACACTCCTGCACCCCGCGTTGCACAACAGACGTACGGAACTTCCACCAACGCGAATGCGGCTCTGCAATATGTGCGGAAATATTAACAGACCTTCACACCATCATCATCGGAGTTGGGTGTCGTACGCCGTAGTACGCAGGCTGCACCTGGGAAGCTAAGGCCTATCCTTGGCCTCGAACACATGCTGATTCGCGCAAAGAATGCAAATCAGGTTGCCTTGCGTCTTGGTGCGGTATCCGAAAATTTTAGCTCGGGAAGCGTGGCGATGCACTGTGCCAGCACGTCTGCGAGACTAAGAGCAGTGTACTATAAAGAGCTCATTGAATGTTGTTTACTTCTCCCGCATCAGCAATCTGCCTCAAACTCTCTCAAACAGGCTCAAGATGTACACTATCGCTCTCCTCACCGCTGTGGCGGCTTTCTTCGAGGCTGCTTCTGCGCACGGTACGGTTCATCTGAGCGTTGGTTAGCTTGGTGCAGTTTTGCTAATCCAGCAACAGGATTCGTTACAAGCGTTACTGATAATGGTGCCGTGACCAAGGGTTCTGATCCCGTCTGGTGGTACTATGTCCAGAACGGACAGACACGCCCCATTACTGCTGGTTGGGATTCTCTCAATCAGGACAACGGTTTCGTTTCGCCTGATGCCTTCGCCTCCGCCGACATCAACTGCCACAAGAGCGCTCTAGCCGGTCAGGCTTACGTAAACGTTAAGGCAGGGGACACCATCAACTTTGTCTGGAAGTAAGATACTATTTATCTAATGCAAACTACCTGAGATACTGAAAGAATCTCACAATATCTAGCACATGGCCCGACAGCCACAAGGGTCCAATCATCAACTACATCGCCCCATGCAATGGTAGGCTCTTCTTTCGGAAGGATAGGTTGTACGGTGCTAACATTACTTTATCAGGCGAATGCACTTCCCTCAGTCCCTCCTCCCTTAAGTGGTCCAAGATATCCCAGGTCGGCCTCATCACGCCCGGTGGCTCCGGCACCTGGCCTACGGACAATCTCATCAAGAATAGCTTCACAGCCTCAACAGTTGTACCCAAGAACCTCAAGGCTGGCAACTACGTCATTCGGCACGAAATCATTGCGCTCCATGGTGCGGGCAGCGACAATGGCGCCCAGATCTACCCGCAGTGCCTGAACCTCAAGGTTTCGGGAAGCGGTACTGTTGCGCCTACCAGCGGTGTGGCTGGAACTTCACTGTACAAGAGGACCGACCCGGGAATCTTGTTCAGCTTGTACAACAACCCTACTTCGTACACGATTCCAGGCCCGGCGCTGTGGACTGCCGCAAACTAGACGAACTTTGGTTCCTCAGAAACTAGTTTAGTGGTCGAAGAGGGGTTTTATATCATGTGTGCTGTTGGGATTAGGTATAGTATTTAGCTACTATATTAGAGACAAATGAATGTATATACGAACGAGAGCAACCAGAGAAACCTCCTAAGCAAGATAACACAGGCTGGTTGACGACTCAACTACACGCTAATAGGCATACCCGAGTACTGCTTCGGAAGTTGCCACTTATCCCGTTGGAAGTCCTTTGGCAGTAGCATCTTCACCCAAGGTCCAATTAGTTGCCATAATGGAGAGGTAAGAGTCGTAACTAGCATGGCCCCGAGCTTCAGGCCCCACGCGCTCTGGGGGAACAAAGCTTGAGGCATCCCAGGCATCAGTCGCTGGCACTGGCCCGAGAAGGGCCGCAAGGTTGTGACGTAACGTTGAAGAGCTGCAGGGATGTCCGAGGGCGAACTTGCTATCTCGCCAGCGAGTTCATACGAGCCGACAATGGCGAGCGCGGTTCCATGGAGAATCAGCCTACTGTGTATAGGGGGGTGGGAGCAGTGCTGAAATCTACCATCCCGGAGAGTGGCGAGGGGCAATATCCTGCATCACCCAGCAGCGCAACCCTGCCCTTGGCAAAGCCTTCCTAGCCCATCTTCACTTGCACAATCTCTTGTATGTAAAAGTCCTCGGTTGTTTTCATGCCGTCCAAAACTCTTTGCGTCTCCCAACCTGCCCCTTCAAACTCCTTGGCCAGCCATCTCTTCGCACCCTCTTCATCTCTCTTCTTCACGAGGTCTTGGATCTCACTGAAGCGCTTGAGATCCCAGTCGACCACTCCCATGAAGACGCGTGTGTCGTTGTAGGGTGAAGGGCTGGTGCACAGAATGCGACCTCGCGTCGCCGGATACCACTGCGCCCACTGGCTGTCACTTTCGATCCGTGGAACGGTGAAGAAAGCCATGTATTCGCCCAGTCGGTGTAAGTAGTCGCCGTTTTGGGTTCCATGGCCGAATGCCAGCCGACGTGTTCGCGAGATCTGGCCGTCTGCACCGACGACGAGATCGTAACAAGCTTGCGGGAGATGGTTTGTAAAAGTGACCTGGACCTTGTCTGCTTGCGCGTCCTGCACGAGGTCTTTGATGGTCTCGTCGAACACATACTCGATGCCTTTCATGTCTTTTGTTGCACCGTAGAAGATGTTTGCCAGATCGGCTCTGATTATTTCGTACCTGCGTGTATTTAGCATGCTGTGCTGAGATGAAATCGAAAGAAGCACATACTCGCTCTGAAGCTCTGGTTCTTGTCGTCCCCAGTCACTGCCATTTTTGCTTTCGACACACCGTCGGAGTATACAAACTCGAAGCCCACTTTCGTTGTATTTTTGTCCCTTATGGCCTGTTCAAGGCCCATCGTTTTCATAACATCGACTGCAGTGCCTCGTATGTCCACTGCTTGACCTGATGTTCTTGGTTCAGGTGCGCGTTCGATGATTGTGATATGTGCATCGACGTTTGTTTTGTTCAGCCACCAGGCAAGACAGGGCCCTGCAATACCACCTCCCGATATGAGGATCTTGAGCGGTGCCATTTTGTGATCTTGTGAGCAAGAAGAGATAGAATGGTCGATATCTAGAAACTGAGACAAGAGTGACAGCGAAGGAATTGTGTCGGAAACGATCATAGATATAGGTACTCAAGGTCCCATCACAGCGGTACAGCCATTATATACTGCATCAGTTCCATTGCTGCCTTCTGACATTGATTGCAAGTTGAGTTGTTGTCTCCGCCCAATGACGCGACTGTGTTCGGTATTATTCGGTCTCGGGCTTACGGTGACGCAACTCTCCGACTACCGTACGGTAAGACCGAAATAGGCAATACCGCCCAGATGAAGTAAACAAACCAATAAAAATATGCATTGAGCTCATCGCATGTGGAGCGATCAGTCAAGTATGCTTGCTATGATGCGCTTATCGTTTCGTCGGTGTTTCCTAGCTCGGATGTTCTCGTGGAATTTCATATTCGTGCAGTGAGGTTTCTCTCGTAGGTACCGTAGGTTCCTAGCATTCTTCGCTTCGGACCAAACATCGAAAGCCAAACATTGGGAACTTGCCACAGAAAAGCACAACGTTAGTTGCACTTCAAAAAAAACCCCCACCTTTCACCAGCTGCGCGACGAACTGTTGTCTGACCTCTCAAAATGCGAAGGAATAAGCACTGTATCGGCGATAAAACTCGCAACTGAAAGCCCATTCCAAACGTACTGATTCAGGCCGCGAAGGTTGCTCACCTACCGGAGATATACATGACGCCGTCACAGAGCAGAAGTTTCTTCTTTGGGCATCAACACTATTGTCTAAGATTATACTTCTACCATGCATAAAGTCCTTTTCGTAGCAATTGTACTTAACTGGCGTGATCTTTGAGCCAGCTCAACAATCGACCCAGCAATCCTCTTCCGGACTCGTATACCGAAGGTATGCTTCACAGCAGATGCCGAATCGGCTACCTCAAGCCCGGGCGTGCTTATTCACGTTCGCGACATTCTGGCCGACCAAAGGGTGCTTGGCTGCATCGGCTTCCTCGGCCTTAGGAGCTGGGGGTGCAGGAGGGCCAGCAGGGTGTTTGATAACTGCAGCAGTCGCCTCAGCGGGCATGACGTGCTCAGCAGTGCCTGTGGCTTCGGCAATGATGGTTGCGTTTCCAGCAGGGTGGATGGCCTCCGCTGCATTCGTGTTCTGAGCAGCCGGCTCGTGGACTAGAGTCGCATTATCCTTCGCGGCTATCTCTTCCGCAGCCTTCTTCTCTTCTGCAACCTTCTTCTTCTTCTCTTCCACCTCTTTCCTTAGGTTGTCAGCTTCCTTCCTCGCACCCTGCTCCTCTTTCTTCTTTGCGTCCTCCCCCTTAAGCTTCTTAGCTTGTGCTCGTGCAGCATCTTCTTCTAACTTCTTCTTCGCGACCTCCTCCTTCTGTAACTTCTTGGTTTCGAGCCGTGCAGCTTCCTTTTCAGCCTTCTCCTTGTCCTTAGCAGCTTTGTCTGCAGCGACTTTCTCGGCGGCAGCTTCGGCTTCGAGCTTGGCCTTGTGCTCTGCTTCAGCTTTCGCAGCAGCTGGAGGATGGTCAATAATGATGTATCAAGAAAATTTGAAGCCAGTGTACCTTCTTGGGCGGCTTTGTCTTTCGCTCCGGCCTCTGCGACGTGCATAGCTTCCATCTTCGCAGCGGCTGTGGACGTTCAGCGGTCTGAAGGGGTGATGCGAGACAATAGAACGAACCTTCCTGGTGCACCTTCTCCCAGGCCTCAGCTTCGGCGGCGTGCTTCGCCTTCATGGCGTCTGCTTGTGCTTTGCGCTTCAAAGCTGGATGTAACTAGTTAGGAGGTTGTAGTATTGGGACATGGGCTGCTAACCAGCTTTCTCCTCGGTAGCCTTCTGGGCTTCCAGATCACCAGCACCAGGCGCCTCGGGTGCAATTACGGGTTCGTACGCGGCTGCGGGTGCAGCAGGTGCAATAGCAAGTTCATCATAACGGTTGATTGGGAGCGGCCCGGCGACCACTAGAGACACGGAAAGGAGCATGAGAAGAGAGTATGCAGTCTTCATTTTGTCGGTGATGCTGATGGACTAAGAGGCCTCAACGGATCGATAGATTGATGATGGAAAGAACGTATCGAGCTCTGCTCTGAATAATTAAGAAGTAACGCGCTGCGCAACGAATGTCAGATCACAAGATCAAAGAAGAGAAAGCTGAACAGATTGATGGTGAGCTCTTAGTGATTGCATATGAGTGCTCGCTATATACTCAGGCCAGAAAGCTCAGACCCAGGAAGTGTGGACGTCCCAAGAGTTGACGTCGTACCGTGAGCCGTCTGGTGAATTGGGAGTGTTTGGCGAAGAGTTCCCTCCACGGCTACTGCTGTCCGAGCGAGTGCCTAGAGATGGCTGAGGTAAGAGCTGTTCACGGACGTTGTAGGAGAGTGACAACGTACTGGTCGAGATGTGGGAAAATCGAATACTCGACCAACCAAGTGACGCGCGCACAAAAATCTTCATCGTCCAAACGATTATTCGGACTCATCGACTTCTTGGCTCAACAGGAGTTGTTAGAAATTCGTAGCCAAGCTAGCCACGGGATGAACGACATCACTTTGACAGTCCCGAAACGGGGTTGTGGCGCGGATAGCCCGGGCCCATGAAGCGGGTCGCGTCTCGGAAAGCCTTGTCAGGAAGTGCCACGACTGAGCACAACATGCACGTCCACCTTTGAACACAGAATTGTATACATTAAAACCTATGTTCGCTCTCGGCGGTATCATACTAAATATATGATTTTGGAAGCGGTTTCACTGCGAGCTAAAAGTAGCTCGGTCGGGTCGGATTCCGACGACAAGATGTGGGTGTCTCGGAGTGCAAAGCCGTAGACCGCTGCAAGGGCTGTGAAAAGACGCAACATCGAGCACTCGATATAATGGAAGTCATGTGTACACAGGGTGGCCACCTCGGTATGCACACACCGGGTGTGGAGTTATTCGACAGTCTCTGACGAAAGAGATTTGAAATCCTGACTATCTCGTTCAATAAGACTGTATTAGGTGTAAACGTGCCGCGAGGTGTGCGGGCGGTGTGGCCACCCTTTTGTTAATCTCGAGGTACAGTCTTTATGGTATCGGGAAGAGCCATGGGGACTGTTCAAGGCACTGCCTCCCGTTTCTGTTAGCAACAACCGGATCCAATATAGCCAGCAGATCCAATATCCCGATAGCAAAGAGCAACAATCGACCATAGGCCAGTTTGGACGCAACGCACAGCAGAGGCAGCCTTCTAAAGCATGTGAACAAGCGAGGATGCAGTTTGTGTGGGTGGGCCCTCATCCAAGCCAGCTACTCATTTAGGTCGAACCTTGGCTGGCAAATGAATCGATACAGGAGCATTTGAGATAGTTTCTTACTGTGTAATGACTCCTCACGGCCGCTCAGCGGTTGCTGGTCTTTCCCTCACCCCCTGATGATGCCCCCGGACGAGATTTTAGAATGCGCTAGCTGAATCAAACACTAGCGCAGATCCTCCTTCTCCACCCCAGCTCAGATCCATTGCGTGTGCAGGGAGAGGCGGATCTTGAGGGGCGCTAGGAGGAAGCCTGATAAACGGCGAGCGGACAACACATGGGAATACCGCATAATCTCAAATAATTGAGCTTTTCTAGGCTTAAATAGGAAGGTTGGTCCTGTACAGTGACTGGACAGATCCTGTTATATGCGGGAAAGAAGCCCTGATCTCTCTCCGTACTCACGTGATGCCCACGTGATACCCACTTATAGACAGATCTGACCAATCACTGCACAGGACCAACCTTCCTATCTGAGCTTATATTAGAAAAATTCAATTATATGAGATTATGCGGTACATAGCTATCGACAGTAAAGAGTCGCTACGCGGTAGGCCGGAGGGGAGAGCGATAAAGTTTCTGCGCGCGCCGCATCACATTCTCTTCTAGCGCACCTTCACAGCTTGGATTCGACGCCGATCGTCGCCCGGTCAATACAACGCCAGGCTTGGGCCGGCTTCACTGACAAGAAGCCCGTCTTAGCACCAGCCCAGCACCATTTCTTCAATAGGCTACGTGACTCGCCCGGTGGCGTGGACTCGGTAACTCCGTTCACAACTCTTCCACTGTCGAGCTGCGTAAAGGCACCGTCAGTCCGCCACATGCCACCATGTCTCCATGCCTCCCGCCTCTGTCGGCTAGACCACGCCAGCGGGAGGACCTTCCGAAGTGTACGTGGAGAAATCACTTTGCGGCACTAGACTACTGTAATGCAATGATTCTTCAACGGCGTTCACGCAGCGACTGGACCCATCTCTCTGCGCCACCCTCGTCTGCGTGGGATGGCAGGCCATGTTGGTTAGGCACGCCAGCTGTTCGGAATGCGTCTGCGCGAGCTACCACACGCATGCTTGGGCCGGCGCAAACGCAATTCATCGGCTTGTGTCTGGGGTCAAACCGTCAAATGCTGTTGAGAGTCAACCAACGCTTGCGGAGATTGGCTTCGATGCGATTCTCACTACCCGCTCGGTATCCCGGCACTGACTCTAATGCTCTATCAGCTCAAACTTCAAAGTGGGCCTCCAGATTTGCAACTAATCGTGCTTCTGTACGCAAGCAAGCTGCCGACAGGGCTAGAATCCTCTGAACTCTCAAAACAAGCCATCTCTATCCTCAGTCCATGGACATGGTTCTCGACGGCCCTGGGAGGCGCAGCTGGTCGAGCAGATGTTTCACCAGAGCTATCTACTCTAGGTTGGTTCGCTACCAAGGACGGTCTCAGAAAGCTGACAACGCAACGTCAATGCGTTCGATCACAAAATTGTCGTTAGACTAGTCGCACACGGCCCAAAAGTTCGAGAGGTCAAGTTGTGATTTCTCCGAGGCTTTTTTAGAACGCACCTATACAGTAACCAGATGACCCCAGGCGTTCTCAGTGAGCTAATAAGCACGATAAGATTGCTGAGCACACAGACACGCGACGTCCACGTTGCACTTCTGTCTCCACAACTATCATCATAGTCCCATCCAAATACTCGCTCACTTACGGCACAGACGACATGCACATGTCAGAGGCTGACACGGGCAGATGAGGATTCGCTGAAGTACCAGGCTATTGACGACACGGGCAGATGAAGATTTGCTGAAGTACCAGGTTATTGGCGACACGGGCAGATGAGGATTTGCTGAAGTACCAGGTTATTGACACGCTGCTGTGACGAGGTTGCAGCAAGCACAATTGATTTGCATGCCTCCCGCTGGGGTGCTGATCCACCAGAAAGATAATCCCCGTTTTTCCGGGATCTCTGGTGCAACCGGTACATGGCAGCTGTGACACGGACTTGTGATCGCCCCAGGACGCTCCCAAAAGCGGGTTAACCTCGTCAAGAGGCACGCAAGCACTGAAGGCTAGCGCTGAACGGGGCAGCGGCTGAGCAAACCTTATATATGTACATTTACAAGGGACGTGCCCCTTCTCAGTACATGTCTATTCGTCCAATAATCCCATGCCCGTGGCGATTGAGGCTAGTGAGTACCTCGGAGGTCCAGGGCCAGAACGTGGTAGGCGGTAGGTCGCGCGCGCCCGAAACGATGCCACGCGCAAGCTGCTCATTCAAAAAAGATCCATGTCCCGAGCCCACTTGACAATCGTTTGCGTCTCCTTGTTCACTTTCTGACTTGCGGAGGCAAGTTTTCCTAATCATGGCTCCTACGAAGACTCTCGAGCTGTGCAACAAGGTTACTACCCAAGGCAACAGCATCTCCATACGTATGTTGGAGTACCTCTCCTCGGCAAAGAATCCCGTACATGGTTTCCAACCCCTCGCAAACGAATTCCTCGAGCTGAGCCGCCTTATCTGGTCAATCGAAGCTGGCTTGACAGAATCTTCCCACAAGCGCAATGCTATCCCCGCCGAGGTCACTCAAGAACTCGACAAGCAATTCCGTAGGATCAATGATGAGTTCATGGTTGTCAATCAAATGATGCTCAAATTCCTGGACAACGAGAACAAGAAGGGCGGTTTCGGGAGAGCCTTCCGCATGATGTTCGCGGACACAGACGTAGACAAGATTCGAAGCACGTTGATGAAGAGCCGTGACCAATTGAAGATGAGCTCTGCCATGTTCCGGTGGTCGCTTGGGGACGCTAAAGCTGATTCGCAAATGGGCATCGGGTACACTGGATTGATCGCGGCTCTCGAGCGCCTCAATCCAGGCAGGAGCAACATCCTTTTGCCTATGCAACCGCCACCAAGCTCTTCGCCGCCTGATGTCCCGTCAAAACAACCCTTGGTGCAGGCTTTTTCGATTGACCACAGGTCGACGGACCATGGGTCTGTACAACGAGCACCGCTCGGTGGAATCGACCGTGTCCCGTCTCACAACGAACTACCACGCCCTCATACGCCGCTAAGAGACCGTCCATCGATCCACGATTTCCGCCGAGATGACAAGAGGGAAGACTCCGGTATCGCGTCCGGTGTCACTGATATTCAGAACCACTGGCGCGCACCCAGCGTGAGATCGAGCAGCTCCGTCCGCGACACCATGTACCAACACAATGGCCAATACCATGGACAGCCCGGCTTTGGGGAACACTCATCAGACGACTCAGTCAGATCTCGCACCTATTTTGATGAAGATTTGCAGCACCACTCGATCCAAGAACGTTACTCTCACGAACAAGCACGTTCGAGACAGTCAGATGGCCCGATGAGCTCGAATGGGCAGTGGGCCCCCAGACAACCAAATGGCTCCATGCAGTCAGCTGGAAAGGGTGCTCTCGCTGACGCCGTGTACCAAAAGAAGCATAGAATCCTTGAACAAATGCTTGAAGGTGGCGCCAGAGCAGACCCACGCCTGGAAGCTAATATGTTACGGACAGCGGTGCAAAATCGCGACGCTGACAGCCTCGCCCTACTTCTAAGGTACGGCGCAAAAGCCGATGGACCGGACAAGGACGATGTCACGCCTCTGCTCACGGCAGTCGAGATTTCGTTCTACGAAGGAGCGAAGCTACTTTTGAAGGCCGGGGCCGACCCCAATCTGTCCGCAGGGTCCGAATCCGAATCTTCCTTCTGCAGGGCCGCTTGCGACAACCGCATTGATCTCGTCCAGCTGATGCTTGGGCATGGAGGAGATCCCGGTCTCATCATGGAGAACGGCAACACGACACTGGTTCAGTGCATGAACAAGACAGTGTCGCCCAGACTGGTGGAGCTTTTGTTGAAGTCCGGTGGCGATGCCAACGCGAAGAATGGTGAGGGCACCACTGCCCTATTCCAGGCAATCCAAACCAACCGAGTGGATCTGATGACGGTGCTGCTCGACAATGGTGCCAATCCTAACATGCCTGGACCCAAGCACCCACTTTGGCCTTCGACCTACAAGCCAAAGGCTCTCCAACTTATGCTTTCTCGCGGTGCTGACTGCAAGAAGACGCCTGGTATCATGGAGCTTGCATCAAGTCTCAAGAAACTCGAGTCCATTAAAATTCTCATGCAATCCGGTGTCTCCCCTAATGTCAGAAAAGACGGCATCTATACGCCTCTTTGCTCAGCGATTCGAGATAACAGCGCCGAAATTGTTACCTACCTTCTCGAACACGGCGCCGACCCGAACCTCAATGCTGCCGAATATCCAGCCTTCAAATGCATCACACACAACCGTGTACAATTCCTGCCGCAGCTCCTAGCAGCGGGCGTCGATTTACACAAGCCCAAGGGAATCATCGAAACTGCTGTTGCGCATAACAACAAGGAAGCTCTTTTGTGGCTACTCGACCAAGGCGTGTCTCTTAACGACCGCAGTTCTGAAGGAAACACGCCGCTTACTACAGCTATCCGTGACGAACGCATCGAGATGGTGGACCTACTTCTCGCCAACGGAGCCGATCCAGCCATCCGCGGTGCAGACTGGCCTCTATGCATGGCCGTCAAGCACCCTGCTATCCTCAAGCAACTTATTGCTGCCACGCCCAACCCGCGCGCTTTCCGCGGTATCATCGAGATGGCTGTCGTCGCCAACCAGTTGGAAAGCATCAAGATGCTCCTTGCAGCGGGTATCAGTGTAGAGGACAAAAACTGCGGCGTATTCTCGCCGCTCACGACGGCTATCCGTGAACGCCACAAGCACATCGTCCGGTACTTGCTCGATGAAGCCAACGCTGACCCAAACGCACCAGGCGAGCACCTGCCCCTGGTCAAAGCTCTCCGCAGATTGTTGCCCGGCGACACCGAGATCCTGCAAATGCTGCTTACGCGTGGCGCCGACATCAACAAGATGCACCGTGGATGGAACGCCATCCTGCAAGCCGTTGAAAACGGCGACGTTGACATCCTGCGCATGCTCATCGAGAAGGGCGGCTCTGTGGACCTCCAGGCAATCAACGAGGACGGTCGTCCGGTCATCGACCTTGTCTCGGAGCGAGGCTGGGAGGAGGGATTGGCGCTACTGTTCCCCAATGCGCAGACGAAGCAGAAGCAGTAGGTACATCGTACGCACAACCCAACTTGTCATTCTTGGATGCACCAGTGATATTGTGCTGACCAAAATCAGCAGTCGAAGCTTGTCACTGAGCAGTTGGCGATGGATCACCGATGCCGTCGCCAAAGATTACGAAGGCAAGGTCATGGGCGAAGATGAATGCAGGAGTAAGTCTAGCGGCACATTGCCGGAGGCGAAAGAACAAAGAAATCCAAGGCACTTGGAGGCTTTGTGAGATGCTGGAATGGGTGTAATGCCTGGTGGGTTGATTTGGCGTTGAAGGCTGTGTGTTCGAGCTTGATATCCCCCTACGTTTCCATTTGTTACAATCACAGCGTTTCTCCCTAACATAATGTTTGCGCGCTACAACTTTGTACATAGTACGTTCTACCCAATCACAAAGAAATTGTTCTTGTCATAGTTTGCGTGCTCGCGCTGTCCAAACGGGTTTGGTACATATTGCCACTAGTGACAGCGACATCTCCGACAGATTAAAATTTGAAAGGAAAGCTACTCTTCTGGCTCCAATAGAGTGGCCTGCCGTTCTGTGGAGGAGCACCAGTCCTATCCTAGTTACATCGGCCGTGCTTTCCCGGCGAAGCGCCTCATATCCCCTATCACTTCTCATCAATAGCTGTGCCTCCGCAGAGCCAACTGTCAACCGTGCCCCAGCCAGTGGCGCCACAGACAAGCCTTACCGACTCCCCAGTACGAAATTCCATACTATTCCCAGTCGCACAGGCCCGACGTTCTCGATTACGCGACGGATCGTTCAATTTCGCTACACGTGGTACCTAGACCGGAAAGCTAATCGATCCTTCCCTGGCACACGAGAATAAAGGCCGTAAGCGAGAACAAAGACTCGTAGGGATCGGAGCAGGGAACGTGTGCAGATGTGGCGTTCGAGCGACATTGCCTGTTGGTGGCGTTGCGAGGGCGGCTGGATGTGTTTTCCTGACAAAGGACGACGTGCGGGTGGAACGTGCTGGCTCGCAGTACCTACCTAGGTACCTAAGTGCCTAGTCTATGACGCTTGGAGCGGTTCTTTGTCCTCGAACGCATCCGACCACAGGGAAGCGAGGTAACGGCAAGGGTAGGTAGGTGATGATTATCTACTGAATGCAGAAAGACGTCCTATTGGGGAGGCGGGCAGTTTGTTGTCTCCGTTTGGAGGCTCCGTCGTGAGACCAAGCGCTTATTTTTTCATTATAGCCGTACCTAGAGCTTAACTGATATCTACCTAGGTAGCGATTTGACCAGCTCGTGGGCTATCGCGCAAATGTACGCCTTCATCCTTGCCAGTCAGGTGGTTGACTTCTATAGTGACTCTGGTGCGCAAAGCTTTGCAATAGCCGTGACTGACGACTATACCAAACGATTTTGGGCAGGTTGAAGCCATAGAATTGGGAAGAAATTAATACCAAGCGACAATCGAGACAAGATGAGTACGTGGGGGAAATCGCTTATACGTTGAGCCCACGATTTCGAGCTCTGGCGGTATCTATTTGCTTAAGTTATTGCACCGCGAATCCGACTTTCTACACAACCTTCGTCGTGAAATCGTCTGCATAATGCCTATCCTTTGAAAGCGCTGTATAGAACCGTCGAGTGTATTGTGTTGTAACCGTCACTTGAGACATTGTTTTGAGTGGTGAACAATGTCCTTGTGGTTGACACATGTCTTATATAGTCTTCACATTATATTTCTACTCCTCGTTTCAAAACGCAATCACAATCTCCTCGGCAAGCACAAGGTCATCAAAAACAAATCCCCATAATAGCCATGTCGACAGACCCGCGGCAAGTCTTGCAAGAGCGGGTGGCTGCCATTTTTGCTGAGGCACAAGAGCAGGGCATTGATCAACTCGATCTACTCCCCTCACAAGTGCAGGATCATTTCCAAGGTCTGCTGCGACCAGCGAATAATCGTATATCCGCGCTTGAGGATGAACTTGAAGGGACTAAACAGAGGCATCTAGGCCTAGAAGACAAGCTAAAGCAAGCTCAACGGAGTGTTGAAACTAAAGATGGTACCGAAGATGGAAAGCAGCTGCAGGTACAGCTCGACCTGGTGAAGAAGTCTGCCGAGTTCTACCGTGGCTTGATGAAAGCAGCTGAAGAGAGGGCTACCAAGTACCAAGAGAAGTGGCAAGAGCTTTTTCAGGAGCAGACCGCTGCTGAAGATGTTAAAAAAAGGATCGACCGCTTAGAAGCGGAGAATCGCGAGCTACAACAGTCAAAGATCTTGATTTCCGAGGAGATGCGCAAGGTCAAGAGCCTTTACGATAAACTTCGCGATAAGGACCTGGCCGCAATCGAATGCAAGGAAGAACAGCTCATGGCTTCGGAAAGGCAGCTCATGGAGTTGGATATGAAGTCCAAAGAGCTCGAAAAGGAGAATTATGCTGTAGAGGGGCAATATCACGAAGTGATGTCCTCGCTGGACGCGGTCGTCACTGAAACCACCAACGATTTGAACGCCGCCAAAAAGCACGCTCGTGCTATTCAACAGCAACAGAGTTCGACCTTCTCCGAGATCCAGCCACTGCGCAAGTTCTACAGCCAGGCGAACGACATCCTCAACATCTACCAGGGGATTTTCAAACAATTGCTCAACGCCACAGAGCCTACTGTCGCATTCTCATCTGACTTCCGTGAGATAGTCAACGCTCGTCTGCAAGCCACTTCGGGAGAATGCGAGGCCTTTCTTGCCGTACGAGCACTTCTTCGGGACGAAGGTGTATCAGAGACTGAGCACTTCGAGCAGCTGGACGATCTTGCAAAGTCTGCGCAACACATGCAAAAGAGCCTGGAACTTATCGCCGAAGATGTAGCACACTTCCTCTGGGCACTCCAACGTCGCCCCGACCTTCGCCGTTTGATCCGCATGAAGTTCAGCGTACTGAGCTAACCGAGCCAGCATCAGTTCAACCGTTCTCTTGCGGTTTCCCGAAGCAGTGTGGAGGGCTTCAGCTTAGACATCAACCAGCCACGGAAGTTATAATTTTGTTCAGTAATTTTTACCCAGAGCGCGGGCGCTACCTAACGGTCTCCTGTAGTTCAATTCTTAATTAGTCTCACAATGATAACATGCACCATTGATCAGTACGTGCAGCTATCTGTAGCCAGTGCGTCCGAGCTTCGTTCTCCAAGATCTAACTCTCTCTCTTCCCGCGCATGCATATAACTCAGGATGTGTGGTCAGCAACTCCACAAGATGGCTTTTCGCGTGTGAATTATGTCACTATGCGCTGGATCTATGCTTCTAGCCTGTATAACTTGGTGTGAGATTATACTGCTGCTCTACTGGATTCTAACTTGGACTTTTGTTTTCTCCTGTTTCTCACAAGTAAACAGAAACATACCCATTGTGCACTGATAATGTCGAACAGAACATTGTCAATCCTCAAAGTGATATTCCCCAGTTTCCATATAACCACGGGTTCTGGTCGTAGTATTCTCATCAAAGTTCTTCATACAGCGCCTCGGGTCGTAGGCTTATCGAGAATGTCTCTCGTACGTAAAGCTTTAGTTCCAGCCCTAGAGGGGTCGCTATACAAAGTTGGAAAGTCCCTGGAAGACACTCAAGATCTCTACCGCGCGTTGGAAAAAGGTTATATGTTACAAGCAGGTGAGTATGTCTCAGGCGACGAGCTGATGCAAGATTCGGACCAGCCAAATGCTCTCGAAGAGCTGGTTGGAACTGCTATGATGGAGCAGCATTTGCAGCCAGAAGAGGAGGTTCACATGCTTCTAGCACGTCTTGACCCCAAAGCAGCCGAGAGGGCCGAACGATGGGAAGAATTGGTCTTCATCGTCTTTGCCAAGGAGAACTTTCGACAAGATCCGTCCGCACCAAAAGGCCATTCTGTAACCTCTGGTCCGCTCACGAATCCGGAGCTTAGGGATGCATACTGCAACAGGTTTGACAAGGATGTAGGCACCGAAGCCGCCATAAAGAGGTACAGGAACGACAAACAGAAGGTGTACGACACCTACCCCGATCACCCGCGCAACATCGTATACGCACCGAAGCAGAACAAGCCCAAGCGACACAGGCCTGGCAAGGTAAGCAGTTTGTTTAGTGGGAACGAGGAATTTTTCGACAGTCCTGGCGCTGACATGGGTAACACACACACCGGTGCTGAAAAGTTCACGGAACGGGAGAAGACCAAAACTGATATGGCCAAAGCTACACATAACGTCGGCAGTCATCTAATGTCCCTGGAGGAACGCGACAAAATTGAAGCAGGGGACTTGTGTCAATATTTGGAAAGCAGTTGGACTATCCCAGAGCATGAGCACCAGCCATGGGTAAGAATTATGCTCGCGGATAGCTGTGAGCGCTTCATCGGCGCTTGTTCCATCCGCGCAGAAGACCTGAAGTCTTCGCTGACATACGTCGAATATCGCCAGCATACCAATGTCCGGGAGCTCTGGTTGACTGGTGTGGCACGCACCACGCTGCAACGCTACGTCCAGTGCGTTTCCCCGCTACGCCTTTCCAAGCTCCCGCAGTGCGATATCACGCTGAAGCCCAAAGGATCTGACCCCAGTGCGGCTGTCGCGAGCTGCAAGCGCCTCGTTTGGAATTTCGAAGCCACATTCGACATCTACGAGCTTGCAACACAGCTGCGTGACTGCCACGTGCGGAATCTTGTCATGGATCATTGGCGAGAGCAACTGCAAGTGAACCACACCTATGAAGTCGGCCTCACCCAGATGCAGCTACTATATGACCGCCTCTCGATGGACGACCCTGCGCTCCAGTTCTGGACCCAAGCACTTCAGGACTTACTGCCAACCGATGAAACCAAGATGGACATCGATTTTGTTGATAGTCCATCATGCACTGCCTTCCTGGTCGCAAACCGGCGCATCTCTGAGACCGATGAACAGTTTCATTACAAGTATCATCGATGCCGCCTTTCGGACCATAAAGATGGGATGTGTGATCATTTCAAGTATACTTATGGAAAGCACAACGAGGCGTCGTATTCGTGTGATCACTTCAGCCAGATCGCTCGACGCCTGCTTCTGTCTGAGGGCTGGCAAGAAACGGATCTGCGTGTTCATATTGCAGAGATGGAGCTCGAACTGGATTTGTTTAGCATGTGCTCTTCATTGTAGCGTGATTGTACCCACATCTGTGGTACTCTTCATGTTGAGGTAAAGTTTGATCATGGCGAGGACCTTCGTACTTTGATTTTCTTGCGCAAGAGCCGTGGAACGAGATCTAGTATCGCATTTCTGTAAAATTGGATACGCAGTGAATAAAAAAAAATGAAACTCATCATAATTGTTGTATTCTTTCCACTTGGACTATTAATATCACGATTGCATAAGCGGTTCATTCTTCTTCACTATTGCAGCTCTGGCAAGCGCTTGCGTGGAGCAGTACTCGAATTTTTCCTGCCTCAGTAGCACCGTGTTTGCCTTACGCACTTCATACAGTACTTCCTGGAGTGAATCTTGGTTCCGCGCTGCTGGCAACTCTAGGGTCCACATCATGATCTTTCGTGTCGCGGAACGCACCTCTCAATTGACGACCGGGTATGCACGGTGCAGTATCCCAAAAGCTTTTCTGGCGAGTTTGTGATAACTGATCACTAATAAACAAGGCTTCCTAGATACGTAGATGTTGCATTATTGATCGATCAACAGCTTCATGCCCCCGAGAGCGTTCATGTGGCTTAAAGCAACATAATGAGAGGTAATGCGATGGTGAAAAAAAACATTCGCCTCAAGTCCCAGGCATAGTGTTGGGTCTGTTATCCATATAAAGACCGATCCAACTGACTCGTACAAAACCTCCGATGGGGTCCAAGATCGTGCATGATGATATATACGGCTTAAACATGACACTATACATACTTTAGTGGTACAGCAGCGGCATAAAACCAAAACTGTATCCGGAGCGTCCCTACCCAACGAAATTACTGCTCAACTTTCTCACTGCATCTTGCGGCTGCGAACTTCGATGTCAACCTTTGGAGGGAGACGATTCCGTCCCACCCATTTCTGGACCGGTCTTTCTGTGAGAGGCTTTATATCGTAATTCATGAAAAGATGTGCAAACATAATCTTAAGCTCGTGTGCGACAAAGAAGCGACCAGGACTGGTACAGCTGTTAGTCGAAATTTTTCAGATGATGCTGTGCACTTGTAGACTCACCAGGCGTGCCTTCCGTGTCCAAAAGCTTGATTTGTGAGACCAGTGGTGACTATGCCACTTTGTCTTAGCTTGAGCACATCCACGCTTGCCTTCTCATCTTCGCTCATGGAGTCAAACTGCTCCCGATCTCTTGAAAACCGAAAAGCATCGTACACGTCTTCCTTTGCGTACAACTCTTCGTCATGAGCGACCGGGAGCCAGGCACAAGCCAATAGACATCCAGGCGGATAGTGGATGCCCTCTGGGCTTGTGATGCCCTCTTTTGCGATGACCTTTTTGCTTATGAGGCTCATGCCCATGGTAGAATATCGTTGGGATTCGCGGATTGCCGAATCAAGCTTGTACATACGCGATAAACCGTTCTTTGTCCACTGTTTGCCATCCTCATTGTAGACCCGAGTAGCTTCTTCGCGCAGTGCTTCCACAAGACTTGGATCCGCACTCAAGATATCAATGAGCGCACTGTGTGCTGTTATGGCTGTCGTGTGGATGCTCGCGAAATTGAGCGGGCAGATACGCATCGCAATGCGACTTGGCTGCAGTTCGTCGTTTCTTCCCTCATCCAGGGCTGTGCGAATCGTCCACGTAACAAAATCGTTTGGTGCTTTCCAATCTGCGTATGCTGGATCGCCAGCCTCTTTCTTTCGAAAATCTTCCAGCCGCTGCTCGATAATTGGCAAGGTGTACTTGCGTGTCCGCCAGTAATGGTACTTGGGAGCTAGGCTGTAGATGGGTCCCACTAGAGAGTGCAGATTTCGCGGTATCATTGGGAGAAATATCAAACCAAGCACAACATCGGTGGTAAAGGCCATCATGTTCTTGAGGAAATCTGGGTTCCTGCATATTGATTTCCCCACCAACATCCGATTGGTGATCTTCGGGATGATGCTCATGAAGAAGCCATCCATCAAATTGACCTTTTTGAAGTTCTCTGTATCACTACCGAACACATCTGCGACGTTGAAGCTGACTTCATCGACCATCTCTGGTATGATGGCATTCAAATTGCGCGCTAGGCTCTTATGTACGATACGCTCGTGATATGGGTCTTTCAAGAGCGCTGATGATATGAAAGCATAGTCGCCGTTCAAAGTGTCGTAGTGCGCGGAACTCGTACTCAGCACGTGGTCGGGCTGATCTAGCATCCACTACATCTTGTCAAAATGTCTTCATCGAAACACACTTCAGAGGGTATAAGTATCCCTGTCTTACTTGCATGTGCGACCGTGGAATTGAGACTTCGGTTGGCGTACCAAGCATTGATGGAAGCACGAAGGCGCGGCCTTGCTTGTGGTACTTCTGATAACCGTCGTGCAACCAGTCGCGGCTTTTCGAGAAGCCGTCAAAGGTGTTCTTCAAGGCGCCATACCAGGACTTGCCGTGGCCAACCCAAGGCAACGACTCGGGATACTTTGGCGCGCGCAGGAAGCTGAGAGCGATGGTGATTGCGAAATACGTCAGAGCCGTAGCAATTATATTGAACAGCGTGAGCCGCTCGATGACAGAGCTCCCCAAACGATGCTCCATGGTGACAGACTACGCTTGGACGCTTCGATGACGCGTCAATCGACCTTGTGAGATGTAAAATGGAGGGTTGAGATGGAGCGAAGGGTTGGGCGCCGTGTCCTGTTTGTAGCTTCTTCACTAGAGGACGCTTGGACGGATCGTCTGGCAACCGAGGCGGTTAGCACCGTGGCTACCTAATAAAATGTCAATCTCGCGTTGATCTAACAACAATTGGGTTTAACGGACGCACTGCTGCAGCTCTTGATCGCAAATGGCAACTGTACGTCGCTTGGTGGCCAGACAGTGCATTCCTACAGTGAGGAACCCGCGGCAGGCGCACATGTCGGCGAGATATAGGTAACAGGTAGGTACCGTGGCTTGGCGGCTCGTGCACGCCATCACCTCGCGCACGCGCCCCACCAAGACCTCAGCCATTAACATGAGGCTATAGAGACGCATACAGTTAATACTATCGCAAGACTTTATAGAGTTAAGGTCTATAGGGCCCGTAGATTATCTCTATCTACTTAGATTATTAATATCTACTTAGTGTTCTAATAATTTAACCTCTGCGCAACTATACCGCGGATATAGTAGGTGTTATGGGCTACGCCCTAGTAGATATCCTCGTTCTGTATGCTTTGACCTCGGGCCCATTGGGTCCTTCGGATCCAATCTTCGGGCCCTAGATATATAAGTTTAGTAGTAGAAGCTTAACTTCTACTTTTTACAAATTCATAAAAGTATAATCTTTAGCAATTTAGCTTGTTAAGTATTAAGCCTATTATATTAAATTTATTACTTCTTCCTACTATAGGATAGGACATCTTTATTACCTACTAATGTTACTAAGTAACACCTACAAATTATAGATTTAGAAGTAGAAGCTTCTACTAAAACTTCTTATCTAAGTGTAAATAAGTAGATATAATAAGTGTGTTACTTATAGTAAAATATAAAATAGAATAATAAGAGAATTGTTTACCTTTTTAACTTAAAGCTTAAAGCTTTAGAGATAAACGTAATAAATATATAATAATTTCTTATAAAAGTATAGGCCCTAACCTATTACAAAGTTAGCTTTTAGGCGTAAGAATATAACCTTTAGAATAGTGTAGAAATAGTGTCCAGGGTATTATAAGACCTCTATATAAAAACTAGGAGTACTACCATTAATCCTATAATTAGGTAGTAGTTAGCCCTACTAAGGGAGTTACTTATAGAGGTAGTAATAAAGCGTAAGTTAAGTTACTACTTAAAAATTATAGACCTAGCCTACTTAAATAGTAATGAAAAAGATTATTACTAGTTTAAAATAGTTATGTAATATAAGTTATTAGAGGATAGACACGTTTTTAGGAGTATACTATAGTATAAAAATTGGCTAGTAATGGGAAGTTAGATAAAGTATAATCCTAATAGCCTATTAATTAAGAGTGTATAAGAGACAAAAAAAAGTAAATAGAAAAAGAGATACTAAGAACACCTAGATAAGAGAGAAACCACCATATAAGACGATTAAGGAGAAAGCTTTATATAATAGGTTTTTTAATAGAATATTTTAACTTATTCTTTTAAATTCCTTACTTATGTTAGGATCTAAGACTCTAATAATGGCTTACTACTAGTTTTATACTTAGGAGGGTGTGTAGTAGGAATCTAATATAGGTTATACGCTAACTACGCCCTAAATAAAGAAATTATATAATTACTCCCTATGGCGTAGTAAAGTGCTCTCTATAGAGTAGTTACATAACCACTCTCTATAAAGCGCTCTCTGTAGAGCGCTCCCTATAGAGTAGGATTACTTTAGTATATAGGAACGCGAGAATAGAAACTCTCTATACTTATATTTTATTAAATCCAAGAGGGTAGCTAGTCCTAAAGGGTTAAGGTTGGTTCTTAGGCAGGAGTACTTATAGAGGTTAAAGGGTCTTATTAATATAATAGTATCTTATAAAGTGTAATAAGTCAATAATATAGCCTAAGTGTAATCTAAACAATAGATTAATAAAGAGGTTAAATACAAGTATAGAGAGTCTATACTCGCGTTTCTATATACTAAGGTAATTAGTCTAACTAATTGTAAGGAATAGGTAACCTTTAAAGGTTCCTAGAGTTACCTTTTCTATATTCTAGAACTTTCTATAATGACGTCATAATGACGTTATAGCCCTATGGATACTAGGTAACGTTATAGGTGACGTCATAAGGTGACGTTATAGGTGACGTCATAGGTAACGTTATAGATAGTAGAGAATTACTAAGTAGAATACTCTAGAATCTCTACTATATATATATAAGGAGAGTTACCTTCTACGTGTACTCTCTATCCTAGATAGCAATTCTAAGCCTATACCTAAGGTTTTATTACTCTATTTAACTACGTTCGATCTACCCTCTATTACTCTAGTCTCTACTATTCTAGGTAACTAGTACTAGGGGAGAGAAGGTACTAGAAGGTCTAGAAGGTTACCCTTTATCCTCTAGCCTCTACCTCCTCTTTACACTAATTATACTAATTAAGGTAATTAGACTATGCTTAGTAATTAGTGCTATAGTCTACTTAGTCTACTTAGTATACTAAGACCACTAATTACACTAATTAGGTTACGTAACACTAACTACGGCGTACGCGCTACTTTATAAAATAGTTATATATATAGTTTAAGCAACTACGCACTTTAGATCTTAATATTATCCCCTTTTTTTCTAGGATCTATTCTTAGATTATATAACGTTAGTTACGTGCCTAGTTATAACTAGAATAACCTCCGCGTTATAAGTAGCGTTAGTTCTAATCCTACTATGCCTAAACATTCACGTACTACTAGTACTAATTATTATTATTTCTTATTAAACTTTATTAACTCCTTTAGCAAAGCTATAGTTAAGAAGTGCTTAATATACACTAGGCATAGTTATGTCTATAAGGTCTATATATATTCTAGGAAATGCAGAGAATATGTTTATTATAGTTAATATTATAAGGTTTATGTGTTAGAGTCTAGGTTTAAGCAGTTAACTTTAGAGAAGGGAAAGTTATAAGCGTAAATAAAAAAATAAAAGAAATATAGGAGGCTATATTTAAGGCGTATAAGGAGGTGTTAAAAAAGTTACATATAACTTATACACGCAAAGATTAATTATATTAATAAATAGATTTACTAGATAAGTGGGCTAAGGACGCTATTACTATAAAGGAGAAGAATATAGAAAAGGTAGAGGTATAAAAGACTTCTAGTTTCTTATTACTTTTAGGTGAAGTGTCTATAGGGCCTTTATTATCTCCTATAACCTAGGGTACTTTTGAAAGTTTTTCTAATAAGTTTTAGAATAATCCTATTCTACTTAGTTCTTAGGTAAGAGTATAAGTTAGTTATTAGTAGAATTCTTAGATCTTCTATTAATAGTTCCTTAGATAGTCTTCTAGTTTCTAAGTATTTTTACTGTATAGGTAATCTTTCTATTTTATAAGGTACGTTCGGTCTTACTAATAGTATTCTAGAATTATTTTAAGTTTATATCTTTTTTTTCTAGCTTATAATAGAATGTAGTTATAACTAGTGTCTTTAGGTCTACTAGTTCTAGTAAAATAATTTATGTATTTTTGCGTCTAGCGGTAGTTTTAACTTATAGTGTACTAGTAATATTTACTTAGAAATATAAAATAGTCTCATCTTAATATAATCTAGTCTTTTATATTTCTTATTCTAAGTTTAAAGGTTCTTTATAAGTAGATATGGTTTATCCCCCTTCTTTAGCTAAGGTTATATTTTTTGTTTTTAGTTATAGTATAAAATTAATTGCTACTAAGCTTTCTTAAGATTTTCTAAGAGTTATTAGTGTATCTTCTTTATATTTTCCACTATATTAATAGCTTCTTCTGCTTTTATTATTATAGGAAATTATTAATTAAAGAGATGTGGGTATTTTCTATAGTTTATATAAAATAGTGTATGTCCTAATACTACTAATATTTTGTTATTCTAGGCTAACTATGCTATAGGTAGTAATAAAACCTAGTTATTCTTCTAACTATTATAGTAGATGCATAGGTACGTTTCTATAGTCTAGTTTATACGTTCTATTCATCCATATATTTATAGATAGTAGGCTATTAATAGCTTTCATTTTGTTCTAAGTAGGGCTATAAGGGTTGTTTAATAATTAAAGGTAAAAGTTTTGTCTCTATTACTAATAATTGTTTTTAGAATTCTTTAATATCTAATTAACTAATCTAGAATAAAAAAAAGCGAGTTCTTTTGCTATTATTCTTTTAAGCCACAGAATAAGCTTAATATACTTAGTTAATTAACAGACTATTACTAGTATACTATTGTATTTAATTCCTATTATTAGATCCTTAGAGTTTGGAATTCCTATAATAAAATCTATAGTAATGTCTTCCTATAGTGCTGTTAGTATCCTAATTGCTTATATTTCTCTATATTTAAGGTGTGTACTATGTTTATTTTTCTAATATTTTACACACACATAGATATGGGTTATTATAGCTTCTTTATTTGCCTTAAAGGTGTAATTCCTCTAGATAAGTTCTATTGTCTTCGCGATGCCTAGGCGTTCGTATATAGGGTTATTATAGTATTATCTAATAATCTTAGTCTGTAGGTGTTCCAGAACTTCTTAGTTAATTAATAAAAGTTAATTTAGTTCTACTATTAATTCTAGAGATCTATCTTTGGCTTTACGAAGGATTGTTACTTATAATAAAAGACGAACGTAGTAAGGACAGAAGAATAAGCTTCTTATAGTAGAGCTTTGTACACTAGAGATAACTTAGGGCTTAATTAGGACAGAAATACAGCGTTGTAATTATGCTAGAAGCCTACTTTTATAGGCGCAAATTAGCTCCTAAAACCTAACGTAATAACGTTTTACTATTTCTAAAGTAGATATACCTAATTACACTACTGCGTAGCCCCCTTTCTTTCGCACGCATAGGTAGGCTTAACTATTACTACTTAGTACTAAGAAAACTCTGCCACCCTTCCCTTCCCACTACTTTTACTAAAATATACCTCTACCTTAATAATACTACATTCTGTACTAGCACCTATAGCTTACACCCTATTTTTATTATTATTATTTTCTTTATCTATTACTAGTAACACAGATAATATCTCTATAACACCTATAAACACTATTATAATAGTTTAATGTAGTAATACCCCCCCTCACACTAAGGCATCTATTATATACGATACAGAATAACTTATAAGTAAAAACGTGGCTGCTATATTTATAAAAATAAAGTTAGTGTCTATAAATCGCGTCGCCTTATAGTGTTAATACTATATAAAGATCTCCAGGCATTCCTTCTACCTATTTTCACCTTGCCTAATATATCTAAACTACCTCTATATATATTATTAAATCTCCTACTTTAGCAAGTAATTACAGTGCCTATATAAATAAATACTAAGATAGTAGGAGATAGTACTTTACTCCCTCTAGCGTTACGATCTTAGTAGCTTATATTAATTAAATACTATTTAATTATTATTATATAGTATTAATAGTTTCTACAGTACATAGATAATCTAGATTAGGAGAAAGTTCCTGCCTATAAGGTTTATAAGCTTTAGGAATAGGTAGAATAGCGTTTTTATAAGGTAGATTAGTATAATATTCTTAAGGATAATGTTATCCTACCTATCCTTTAGGACTATATAGATAATAGCACATAAATAGCTATATAATATTTACTCTTATTTGTGCTAAATATACACTATAAACACTCTACGCTTCTTAACTATTAGCTAGCTCTTTGCCTATAAAAATCGCCTAATACTAAGACTAATACCTAGTAAAATTTTCCTATATCCTACTACTCTACGTATAGTTTTTTATACCTACTACTTCTTAAACACTTTAGTAACCTCTCTTTACCTACTACCCTTTAGCTAGTCTATAACTAATAGCTAGCTAATATATAGTACTCTATTACGCTAAGTATAGTTATGTGCTTAACCTAGCTATTAATTCCTTTAAAAGTAGTAAACCTATAAAAAGATATACGTAGTGTAGAGGAAAACACGCTCTTCTCTTACCTATATACCCTCCTTATAAATAGCGCTCTCTTAGCTTTAATACTAGTATACTAGATTATCCACTAGCTTTTATAAATATAGTGTTAACACTACTAATATTCTTACTATCTCTATTATAACTCTTTACTAATGTAACGGGTAGATCACGATATTGTTATAGTGTTGTGGTATCTAGCGCCAAGGCCTCATAGAGGGTCTGTGCGCTAAGCGAGCTAGCTGCGCAAAACCTACGCCGCGCGTTAACTTAACACAAGACAAGTATTATTCTATTAATATTACTAGAGTTATCTTTTCACTATTTTTCCTAGTGTGAAGTAAGTACTATTGCCTATAACTAGACCTTATATAATAATACTTTATCTATAATAGTCTAAGGATAGCTCCTAGAGTTATATAAGCTACTAGTAGGGGGCAGACCTTACCTAAAGCCCCTAAAGGCAGCGAAGACCCTTTTACCTAGTATATAAGAGAAGAGCTAGTAACGCATAACTTAAGCCCACCTTTAATACTTAAGCAGCGTATCCTAGTTACTAAAAAGAAGCGTAATAAGCTTCGCGCTATATATTAACTTTATGCCTTAGAAGATAAAATCTCCTAACTTAAAAGTATAAGCTAAACCCCTAGGATAGTAGCCGCTACTAAGAATATTAAAATCCTATCTACTAATATATATAAGTAGGACGCGCCTATAGCGTATATAGTAATATACGTTAAGCGTGCGCTTTAACCTAAGGACTTTACTAAATATAGAGGTAAGAACTTTAAAGAGCATTATAAATTTTTTTATTTCTATAAGGTGGCCTTTCACCTCTTACTATAAGAATTTGTGTAGGATAGAGATAAGGTTATCTAGGTAACATAGTACCTTATAGGCGACCTAAGAGAACTATAGTATATATACTATAAGCGCACCTTTAAAGCTAAGGAAGAAATATCTATCTAGAAGTACTTTAAGTAGTATATACTTAACTTACTTTTAGACCTAGTAAATTATAGCCTAGAAGTAGCTATAGCGTATACTTAAGTAATATAGTAAAGAGACTAAACTATTTACTCCTTTATAACTTACTTTAATATCTTTAAAGATTAACTTACACTTTATACTAAAGAGTAAAGGGTGTAGC
This sequence comes from Paraphaeosphaeria minitans, assembly GCA_015832175.1. Classification (NCBI taxonomy): domain Eukaryota; kingdom Fungi; phylum Ascomycota; class Dothideomycetes; order Pleosporales; family Didymosphaeriaceae; genus Paraphaeosphaeria; species Paraphaeosphaeria minitans. Next base: position 2,449,840 of record WJXW01000007.1, read on the forward strand.
ACCTCTTTTCTAAGTTTAAACCTAAGCTATAGAGGGCTATTACTAACTACTATTAGGTGCCTATAACTAGGAAAGACTTTATCGCTTTAGGCTCTACGCTTAAGCGAAACCTACACTACACACCTATAATATAGGAGTTAAGCCTACGTTATGTATTAAAAAAATCTAAGGATACTACGCTAAACTGCTAAATATCTAAAGGTAATAGCAAGACCTAAAACAAGAAAAGTGTTACCTACTATAAGTGCTATAAAACTAGCTACTATACTAATAAATGTAGAGGTAGTAATCCTAACTAGATTCCTATATAAGTAAACTATGCGGGAAAAGGCTAAGCCTTACCTATAACCTAGGTATAGTAAGGCGCCTACTAATTTATATCTTACTAGGTATAAAGCGCACGTATAGCGCAGCTAAAAATATAGGTCTAGAGAGAGAACTCTAAATAATTCTTAACCTATAGGCTAATATTAGCCTAATTAGCTAGATTGTCGCTGTTAAAATGAATTTAAAGCCTATTAAAGGGGCTAAGCTCTCTAAACTAGGATAGATTAGGGCCTAAAGGCAAAGTACCTACGCTGCCTATATACTCTAGGTGCGTATTATAGATAATATAGGGGTAAAGCGTAGGATAAAGACTACTATCTATAGCGTTAATAAGAAAAGGATTCCTCTCCTACTTAGTAACCCCTTCCTATAAAAAGGTAATATCTACCTTAATTATAGCTTATAAACATAGCGCTAGGGCTATACTACAGCTTTAATATAGCTTGTTACTATAAGGGACTTTAAAGATAATATAGAGTATACTAGCTTAGATTTATTTCTTCTAGGGGTCTTATAAATAACTAGTGTAAGCTTAGAGCACCTAGCGCGTATTAATAAAGCGCACGCAGCGTAAGTACTGTGTATTTCTAATATATTACGCGAATATAGTAACGTATTTAATAAAAAAGTAGCATCTACCCTACTAAATTTTAAGAAGTCTAATTATACTATCCCTATTATAGAGGGAAAGGAACCTCCTTATAGACTACTCTATAATCTCTTAGAGCGGGAGCTTAAGGTACTTTAGGAGTATCTAGAAGATACCTTAAAAAAGGGATAGATTAGGTATAGCACTAGCCTAGCTAAAGCACTAATTCTATTTGCCCCTAAGAAAGATAGTATACTACAGCTTTATATAGATTATTAGGGCCTTAACGCGATTACTATTAAAGATTATTACTTACTACTCTTAGTTAGAGAAACGCTTAACCGCCTATAAGGGGTATACTATTATTTAACCCTTAATCTTTGTAACACTTACTATAGAATTTAGATCTAAGTAAGAGATAAGTAGAAAACTATATTCTAAACTTGCTATAGCCACTTTAAATACTTAGTAATGCTATTTAGCTTAACTAATACCCCTATAAGCTTTTAGGTATATATTAATAAGGCACTAGCACTACACCTAGATTATATATATATTATGTATCTAGATAATATACTTATCTATACCTATAACAAGGATCTTACGCTTTATTAGCGTACTATCTGCGCTGTACTTAAATTACTATATAAGGCTAAACTTTTTATTAATTTAACTAAGTGCACATTCGCCTTAGGCGAAGTCTACTTCCTTAGTTTTATTATAACTACGTAAAGAATCTGCGCTAATCCTACGCGCATAGTAACTATTATAGAATAATTATAGCTAACTAGTATCTAAGAGCTCTAGTTATTTCTAGGCTTTATAAACTTTTATAGGCGATTTATTAAGGTATATGCGTAAGAAACTGCTCCTCTCTTAGACCTCCTTAAGAAGAACTAAGTGTTCTAATAGTTAGTAGAAGCTAATAATACTTTTAAAATACTTAAAACGCGCTTTTTAAGTGCGCCTATCCTGCGCTACTTTAACCCTGCGCTGCTAATCTAATTAGAGACTAACGTATCTACTTTTATAATATATAGTATTCTTTTGCAGCTATTTAAAGACTAAAAGTAGCACCTAGTTACTTTTATATTAAGAAAACTTTAAGTAGTAGAGCTAAATTTTAAAGTATATAACTTTAAGCTCTTTACTATTATCTACTACTTTAAGTAATAGAGATATTATCTAAATAGCACGTAGCACACAATTTAAGTGCTAAGTAACTATAATAACTTATATAGTATGCGCGCTGTATAGAAGCTAAACCTATAATAAGCATAATAGGCGATGTACCTAGTAGCTTTTAATTCTAAAGTAGAACACTGCCTAGGGAAAATAAACCTAGTAAGTAGACTATTAAGAAGGGTAGATTACGTATAGGAGAACCTATTACTAACCTATTTATTGCCTACCCTGCAGAATAAAATACTATAGAGGACTAAGCATAGTAGAGTAAGTAGATCTATAAATGAACTAAGCTTATTAGGCGCATATAAGACGTATGTTACTAATATTTATAGAGCTATAAAAGTCTCTACTACTAGTGCTATAGTGTGTACGCTATGCGTACTACGCTTACTAGCTAGAGTATTAGTTAGCAGTAAACCTATAATAAAAGAGTCTAACCTTATTACTAAAGTTTAGTAGCTTTAGTAAAGGGACGCCTTTACTATTAAGTATATTACTAGCTTCAGGCGTAAAAGAAGCACTTAAAGTAGTAGTAAGGCGTAAGTATAGCGCCTTAATAAAATAGAAGTTCTAAGGTATAATAGTAGATTATATATCCTAGATAAACTAGCAATTAGGTAAAAGATTTTGTTCTAGCACTATAACACGCATATAGTAGGCCACTTAGTGTACATAGAACGCTTAAGGCTGTTAAGAGGACCTACTATTAGCCTCTTATAAGTTAAGATGTTTAGAAGTATATAAGGACTTATACTATTTACTAAAGGAGCAAAGCTCTAAGGTATAGTAAGTATAGCTAGCTATTACCTCTTCTAACGCTAAAGGATATCTTTAAGAAAGTCTTACTAGACTTTATAACTAGATTCCTACTAGCGAAGGATTAAGGCAGCTACGCTTTTAATATAATTCTTATAATTATATGCCGCTTCTTTAAGATAGCTATTTATATCCCTATACAGAAAACATAGAATGTAAAGGAATTTGTAGAAGCCTACTTCTAAGAGGTTATTTTAAAGTTTGGTATTTAGAAAGGTATTATATCTAATAGGGACTCTACCTTCACCTCCGCTTTTTAGGTAGAAATATACTACTAACTATAGGTAAAGCGTAGGCTTAGTACTACTTTCTACCCCTAAACAGATAGGTAAATAGAGCGCTAGAATTAGACGCTTAAATAATACCTTTATATATTTGTTACACCTCTATAAATAAACTAGGTTAAACTGCTCCTAACAGCTTAATTTGCATATAACAACTCTATCTACAATTTAACAAAAATAACGCCTTTCTATATAGTATATAGTAAGCACCCTATCCTCACTACGCCTCCTGTAGATAGTAGGCTAGAAGGGGAGCTACTAGATGTAGTTAAGAGAGTAAACTGTATACACAGTATACGCGCATTACTTATAGAGTACCTATACTTAGTATAAGAGTATTAGAGCTAGTACTATAATAAGAAGTATAAGTAAGAATTATTCTAGAGAGGCGACTTAGTCCTACTTAGCACAAAGAATATACACATGCCTTAATAACTAAGTAAGAAGCTATTAGGAAAATTTATTAGGCCCTTCTAAGTATAGGACGTAGCTAGAACATAGGCATACTGCCTACTCCTCTTACTATACTATTATATTTATAATATGTTTCACATTTCCCTTCTTAAACAATAGAAACTAAGGCTAGGAGTGGAAGATATTAACACTTAGCTACTAGAGGTCACACCTAAAGAAGGAGAAGCCTAGGAAGTAGAAGAAATTCTAGCTAAGTAAATAAGAAAGGGGTAAAAGTAATACTTACTCTACTAGAAAGGCTATAATAAGACTTAAGATACCTAGATTCTAGAGTTAGACTTTAAAGATATAAATAATCTACTCTAAACTTTTAAAAGGAAAAGAGCTGCGCATATAAAGAAAAGGCAAAGAATATAATAAGAGTATATAAAACGTAGATATAATGTATATTATTATAAAGCACTATAGCTTAAGGAGTACTTATAGCTTATTAGGGGTATTTACCTAAAGTCTATAGGCTAGCTTCTAAGAAGTAATCTAATTAAACTGCGCGCTACCTACGCCCCTACTATTTATTATCTTTATTATCTTTACTATTCTTACTATTCTTACTTACTATACCTCTAGTAGTAACCTCTTCTTTACTCTTTTTATCGCTATTATCTAAGTTACCTTTATTGCGGTAAGGAGTAAACGCTAGATTAATCTACAATAAGTTATTAGTATACATTTTAAGTGTAGGAAAGGTGCGAACTTACTATCTACTATATAAAGGAAATAATTGCTTTAAGAGTATTAGTAATCTAACACTACTCTACTAGGATTAAGCCTAGATACTAAGGGCTAATAGTAGGCACCTAGGTTACTACACCTATAGGTGTACTAACACGAGCTATAATACGCTAGTAGTTAGCTAGCTCTAAGTTAAATTACTTCTAGTAATAAGCTAGTTTTAGGCCTACTACCTTTATACGCTTATTTGTCTTACGCTGCCCACCTAGGGTCTTTATAACTATAATATAGTAGTAGTCACGAAGGGCGTATAGGTGATTAAGGCGCTTATTTATCGCCTTTAGCACCTATAAGTATTAGCTAAAGCGTATATATAACGCGCAACTCTAGATATACTAAATTGCACCCTTTGCGATTGCCTTTAATATAATAGTTATAGCGCTTATTATTATTTTTAGTATAGTCTTTAGAGAGTTTTACTAAGTTCTGCGCGTAGTGTATATAAGTTATAAGTACTATATTATAGTCTACGCGCTTAGCATTTCTACTAAATACAAAGGCAGTAGTATTATAGAGATTAGACTTTTTAATATATTTAGGTACTAGGTAGTACAGTATCTTAGGTAATTAAGGAGGTTATTTAAAAATTAAGTGTTCTATCTACACTAAGAATAAGTTATACATGTATTATATAGGTAGAAAGTATATAAAGATTAAAACAACATTAACACTATATAGCCCTGTTACCCTATATTACGAGAGGCTACAGTAAACAGAAGGCGTAAGAGCTTTATAATAAATAATACGCGTGATGCGTTTATAATGTGCGCTATTTACTTATAACGCGCTACTATTACGTACGTAATACGCACCCCTATAGACACTCTTTTCTTTTCCTATAAGGTAAGGTTTTTATTAAGGCTATAGTATGCTGTAGAGGACTACAGCTAGAGGGGGAGGTTCTGTAACAGGTAAATTACAATATTATTATGGTGTTATAGTATCTAGCGCCAAGGCCTTATAGAGGGTCTGTGCGCTAAGTAAGCTAGCTGCGCAAAACCTACACTGCGCGTTAACTTAACACAAGATAAGTATTATTCTATTAATATTACTAGAGTTATCCTTTTACTGTCCTTCCTGGTGTAAAGTAAGTACTATTGCCTATAACCAGACCTTACAACTAAACCTTTTTTAACACTAACTTATACCTTAACACTAACTTACACTTTAACACTAACTTACACTTTAACACTAACTTACACTTTAATACTAACTTACACTTTAACACTAACTTACATTTTAATATATAGCCTATAAACTCTTCTAGAGGTATTTAGATTACTGCCTTAACTATTATTTTATTAAATAGATCTTACGCTGTAACCTCTATTTAGAGTTCTATTGCCATAACCACCTTTGCCTAGAATCTGTCTAGTACTACTAGCTATATAACAGCCAACAACTACGTCTATAATTATATATATATAATGTACAGTATCTACTCCTTAGTAATCCACACCTACCTTAGAGGTATTAGACTAAGTATTAGTCTTTAATAGCCCTATAACTTCTAGTAATAATAAATTTAATAATAGAGCTGTTACTACTAAGAATTTTATAATCACTAATAATTAAGCTAATTAGTAGAATAATTCCGCTTACCTACCTATAGATCTAATAGCCCTAAACTTCCTATAAGAGCCTACGCTTCTCCTAGAGAAAAGTGTATATATATCTAAGTTCTATACTAAACTTAATTAGATATAATTAACTATCTATCTTACTTACAACTATAGGTGGTTCTACCTAGATTTTATTTAAGGGGAATGTATAGACTGTTAAAAATATTAAAATAAATTTAGTAGCACTAATTTTGTGCCACTTTATAGAGCCGAAAATAACATAGATCCGGGCCTATTACCTCTATTATTACTATCCCTTACTAATATGGAGGAATGCCTACTTATATATATTTAAGTTATAATAGAGGTTTATACGCACTAGGGCACCTAATATCACTATAAAGGTTATATCTATAATTTTGTAGTTAACACTATAATATCTTTTACTTAACTCCCTTATCTACTATAATAAGTAGAGATTATTATCCTAAAGCCTATCTAGGTAGATAGTAATAATCCTAATTAAGTTAACTAGCAATTTTGAAAAGACTACTAAGTACGGCGATATATAGTGTAAAGGTAGTTATTGTTCCTAATTACAAACTACTTAGGATACTATAATATTATTTTTAATTATAATACGCTTATATCGCTTCCTCTTAATAGTTTTGTAGAGTAGGATTTAGAGGTTATTTAGTCTCTACTTAATACCTCTATAAGTTCTTCTAGTACTAATACCTCGCCTAATACTAGCACCTAGACTAGATCTAGCGCTACGCACTTATCCGCATCTACTATAATAGATATTTATAAGATTAAGTATAATAGAAAAGAATATACTAGCTAGTTATAGCAAGATAAAGAAGCTCTAGACAACGCTAACTATAAAACTCCTAAGGTATTTACTATTCCTAATCTTAGAGTAGACACTTTAGAGTTTAAGGCTTTTTACGCTTAAATTTAATCTTATATAAATATCCTATACCTCTCTATAGGTGCAGTACGAGCTACACCTATTAGTAAATTTACTTAAAGTAAACACTATCTTAGTCTGGCATTTCTATCCCTATACCCTACTAGTATAGGAGACTTTAACAAATCTCGCCTATAAACTATAGACCTTATTACTTATATACAGTTTATTCTTTACTATAAAAATAGAAGATTTGTAAGACACTTTTAATTTTAATTTACTACTTTTAATACTATTATGCGCTAGTCCTCTATTATCTATACTAGTTTTATAGTAAGGTATAGTGTAAATAGTAACCCTATATAAACTAAGAATATCTATGCCGCATTCTTTGCACGCGATAAAGGACAGTCCCTTATTAGCTCTATTATTTATATAGGAGCTTAAATATAAGTAACTAGGCTATATTAGAACCTAGAAGGGAAGAAGCTTAATGCTATAGTATATAGTAATCTTACTATTTATTACCTAATACTATACTAATACCTCCTAGATTTAGTAACTAAAAAGCCCTACTCTTTTTATAACTTTCTCTACTACTAGTAACTTTTAGTATAACCTATTTTAATTTATACTATAATTTAATAAGTGGCGCCTTACTTCTACTATTATATAATAATAATTAGCCTATAACTTTATAAAACACTATCTACACATTATTACTTTCTACTTCTACTGCTGCTTTTGTTTATTTAAGAAACACGTCCTTATACCCCTATTTAATATACAAGACTTATAAGATTAATATAAGTGGTAGGATTATAGGAGTATATATAACTATAGCCTATATTACGTTAGTAACGCTCCTAATCTAGATTAAAAACTAGGTCCTACTGCTATAGAAACTAATATATAATAACTTTCCTAATACTAGTTTAATACTATAACTATCTATACAGTTTATTGTATAAATAGCACTAAGTAAAATAGGGACCTACCTACCTATGGGAACCTGCATAAGGACCCACTACTTAGGTTAGCGCTAAGAGGCAGAGACTTTATAAGGCCCTGCCTACCTATAAGGACCCACACAAGGACCCACTGCTTAGGTTAGCGCTAAGAGGCAGAGACTTTATAAAGCCCTTAGTGCCCCTTTATACAATAGACAAAACGTAATTAATTAAACCTACTTCTTACCCTTTGCACAATAGTATACTATTAACCCTTAAATACTTAATTACAGATTAAGCCTAACCTATACTAATTAGTAGTTAATTTTAATTAACTATAAACTAGTAATGTCTAAAGACAGAGCACTTTATAAGCCAGATACGTAGGCTTTATATTATTACCTTTACTAGAGATTAAACTTCAGATTATATAATAAGTAGAAATAAAGCGTATACATTTATAAAGAGTTGCATAATCTAGTCTAAGCTATCCTATAGAAAAGAAAGTAGATAGTAAACCCCCTTATAACCTTAAAAAACACGTTGCATAATTAAACTAGTAATAACTAAATATAAACACGTTGTATAATTAAACCAGCAATAACTAAACATAAACACGTCGTATAATTAGACTAGCAATAACTAAATGTAAATACGTCGCACAATTAAACTAGGAATAACTAAATATAGACACGTTGCGCGACTAAGAAAGACAATAATAATAATATGGTCTTAAGACTAGGAGACTTCCTAGAGAAACTACAACCTAAGGACGTTATATAATAATTAATACTACCTCCTTAGTAAGAGGACAAAGTAATATAGCTTTAATAAGTAGAGAAAGTAATAAACATTAATGTCCGTACAGTTTATCGTATAAGTAGCACTGGGTGAAGTGGGGGGCCTACCTACCTATAGGGACCCGCACAAGGACCCACTACTTAGGTTAGCGCTAAGAGGCAGAGACTTTATAAAGCCCTCAGTGCCCCTTTGTACAATAGACAAGACGTAATTAATTAAACCTACTTCTTACTCTTTACATAATAGTATACTATTAACTGTTAAATGCTTAATTATCGATTAAGCTAAACCTACACTAATTAGTATTTAATTCTAATTAACTACAAACTAGTAAGGTCTAAAGACAGAGCGCCCTATAAGCTAGATACGTAGGCTCTATATTATTACCTTTACTAGAGATTAAATTTTAAATTATATAATAAGTAGAAACAAAGCGCGCATATCTATAAAGAGTTATATAATCTAGTCTAAGCTATTCTATAGAAAAGAAAGGAGATAGTAAGCATATTCACAACCCTAAAAAACACGTCGCACGATTAAACTAGCGACACACTAATACGATCTAGTCGCATAATTTAACAAGATAATAATATAGCACTAGGACTAGAAGACTTCCTAGAGGAATCTAGACAAGAAGGAATTGCACAATAAGCTACCTAGAAGGATAACTTAGAATAGCTACACAAGGTAGAAGAAGTAGTAAATATTAGAGCTATTACCCTAAAGGGCGAAATCGCACAAAGATACTAAATAAATAGGATAGACCTATATAGCAGTCTACCCCCTTTAATAAAGTATATAAACACATATACAGTGTACATGCTTATTTAGTATTATATAAGTAGTTTTAAAGGAGAAGAGGTAATCTCCTCCTTTTTAGAAAACTTTTTTAAATAGATAGAGAAGAACTTTAAGTAAATTAGCTATGTAATAAGATAAGAGCTTATTACCTATTTTATATAAAAAGGATTTACTACTCTAGACCCTATAGTAAAGGATACATAGTTAAAGAAGCTCTATAGACTTACTTAGCTTAAATATAAGCTATAGGAACCTTATATAATACTACCGCAATCTAAACCTAAACTGTATTATACTATATATATAATAGAACCTATACTACCTGTAGAAATTCTATAAGTAGTAGGTGCACAGCTAGGGCATATGCCCTAGTAGGCGAGGATAACAACACTATATATAGAGCTATACTAGTAGTAATAGACTAAAACCTAAACTGCCTTTGCTTAGCAACCTATATTATATAAAGAGGCTAGGCGCTCTTAGTCTTCTTAATAACAAAGGGACTATACCCTTATTTAGCTAGATAAGATTATTCTCTTTTAGAAAGTATAGAATAAGGAGAATAAATATACTAGCTAACTATATAATATACTAGTAGACAAGGTAAGACTCTTTAAAGAGTTATACTATAGACTAGGTATACTATAGAACTAGTATACAAACATCTTCCTAGGCATTCTCTCTAATCGCGCGAGCACCTACTACCTTTATAATATAAGACTAGAACTTAAATAGGAGGAATTGTACAATTAACTAAATAGACACTTTAACACTAGTGTGAACTATAACTAATAGTAGACAGACTAGACTACCCTTACTTTTATATAATACTAGTAAAACAATCTTAGCAACACAGCGCACGAGGCTTTAGATATAATAATTAATAAGCTTACCCTAGCCTAAAGAGCTTTAGAAGAAGGGTTTAGTAGTAAACTTTAACTACACACTACTATTATATAAGTATACTAAGGCCACCTAGATCTTAAACAAGCTATATTTAACCCTAAGAATATAGTAGAAGGCTTACTTAGCGACTTTTATGTGTCGCTTTAGGTAGCTAAAGATAGGAAGAATTCCTAGTTTCTCTAGGAAAATAAAGAAGTGTTCTACACTAATAGAAGATATAATAACCTTAATTGTATAAGAGGATCTAGCCTATCTATAGGTAGATCTAACTTTGAACAGAGATCTAGGTCTAACTTTAGAAATTTAAGCTCTTATATAAAGTAGAAATATTTTATATACTATAAAGAGGAATGTTAGTTAACTAACTATCTACTAAAAGATACCTATAGGGCAAAGAAGTAGTATATAGCATTATACACTAACTTTTATAACTAGGACCCTACTACTATAGATATATAAGTATATATTCTTAAGTTTAAAGGGGACCTAGAGGATAAACACAGTTATATAAAAAAAGAAGATAGTAAAACAGATTACTAGAGTAATAAAAAAGAAGTATAGAAGGCTACTTCTTTTTTAACTTCTACTATATACCTCTACTATATAACTAGAGAGGACATTTACTACAGTTAAGAAGAGGATTCTAAAGGGACACCTATATAACTCTTTACTCTAAAAGGATAATATCGCACAAGATTCTAAAGAGAACTTTAGGATATAGGTACTATATAAATATCTATAGTAGGTAAGGATTAACTTACTGTATACTTACGTGAAAACCCTACTATAAAGGTAGACTAGACACCTAGCTCTACTAATATTAGCTTTAGAGGCTAAGGATCCTAAATATTACTTAGCACTATATAAATTATAAACCCTATAGGAATAGTTACCTATAATATTCTAGATACCCTAACACTATTTCTACTATTACTAGCAGACGTAAATAGGCTTAAGGTATACTTTAGTAACATCTTAGATATTATTATACAAAAAGATAGCACTATAGTACCTATTATATAAAAATAGGAACACCTATTCTTTAACTTTAGCAAAGAAGAATTAGCCTTATTCTTTATAAAAATAGAACTCTAGCGCCTACACTGCCGCTTTGGCCACCCCTAGACAGAAAGACTATATAAGCTTCTTACTTAGGTAGGGCATAAAGTAGAGAGCTTTATACTAGAAGAAGTAAGGAAGTTCTGTTACTACTACTAGTTATATAACTAAGCGCTAAGACGCTTTAAGTTCTCTATCTAAGATAACTTATACTTTAACTATAAAATTATTATTAATATTATACAAATTAATAAAAAAGATGTCCTATATATTATTAATGTAGACATATCCTTTTAGGTAGCCTAATTCCTAAGATTAATAACTGCACAAGACACCTAGGATACCTAAATAAAATACTAGATTAATATATACTAAGGCCTACTAGATTATATTATCTATAACCTAGGAACTAATTTTACTTCTAATAAGTTTTAGAATAGTGTAAAGATAGTTAGGGTAGAATGTAGGCAAATGCTAGTAGAGGTACACTAGGCTGTAGGTAAGATTAAAAGAGTATATACACTACTACGCTAAGCGTATAATATCCTAAGAGCTAAGATTAATAGTTATACAAATAATAAGATAGTGCTATAGATAGTAGTAAAGGCACTAAATAATATAGCTAGGCCTAATAGCATAGTACCTACCCTCTTAGTCTTTAGTGCCTACCTAAGGATTAATAAGAACTCTCTACTCTTACTAGAACTAATTCCCTAAGCTACTGTAGTTTAGAAAGTAATAAAAATGCTTAAGAAAGATAGAGCTAAAGTTAAAGTTACTTATATAATTAATACTAGGAATAGCCTATTATCGCACGAAACCTTTGCACTCCCACTTAGCTCTAAAGTTATGGCCTTGAGAGAAAAGAAAGGCTAGTAAGGACTATATAAGATTAAGAGTATTAAAGGAAGAGACATTATCCTAGAGCTTAAAAATAGACCTCTAAAACTACGCTATATATAGGTTAAACTATACTATTGCGTAACTAAAGACAGTACACAGAAACTATAGGATATAGATGCTCCTATGCCCGCATAAATAAAAGCCCTAAAGCTAAGGCTAAAGGGAAGACCTAGAAAGGACTAAACTACTATAGGTATAGGATTAGGTAAAGCTTAATAAAGATTAGAAAGACGAAATACCTAGTTTATTACTTAAATAGAAAAAGATAACTTTAAGCTTACACTAAAGCTTTATATGGACAGCGTTATTACTACACCTAGCTAGCCCTTTAACGAATTAGATATAGCACAAATAAATACCCTTATTACTAATAGCACTTTTAAAATCTTATTATACGACCTTAATAAATAACCTAGCTGTATCTTTAACCTACGTCTTGTATAAGAGATTAAAGGTAAGACAACCTAACTATATAAGAAATTAAGACTTGTCTTTACTAGCCATTAAGACAAAGAAAAAGAGGAGATTCTTATATAATCCCCTACTATCTAGTGTATAAGCTAGAGGTTGCTGTTAGCTCTTTTAGCAACACTAATTTAGTTGTATAATATATATATTAAGCTTAGGGACATTACTTAGGCCTATATATAGTCTACTAATAAACTCCTTCGTACACTATACGCCTAACTACTAGCAGAAATAAGCGATTTCTTCCCACTAAACACAATTCTGTAAGTTATATAACCTCTGTATAGCGTAGTAGAATTAGGTCTCTACTAGTTTAAGACATACTACAACTACTATAAGGAGAAACTATAGATATATGTATTAATGTATAACCTATACCTACTTATCACAGATAAGGGACCTAAGATGTTTAGTATTACTAGACTCTAGACTAATAACACTTTTAGTATAGTCACAGAAAGCTTTATATAATAAGAAGAGGAGCAGCTCTATACTATAAAGTTTTATGTAAAGGAAAAAAGCGTCTTAACACAAAATAGGGTAATTAAGTTTAATAGAGGCAAAATCTAACTTATCTAGGGTGTTATTACCCTAGAATAGAAAGGATAGGCTAAAAGCTTTTACATAATTAATTTCTAGGATAAAGACGCTGTACACTAATATATTGTATAATAAGTAAGAGGTGTATATATCTCTTTAGTTTACTAATTAGAAGTAATATTTAACCTGTCTATTACCGCGCAAATAATAGTACTAATAAAAGAAGATATTAAGGCACTAAACATGCGTTTAAACTAGCAAATTTATAATGTATAAAGAGGACTAAAATCTATTTTACTTAATCTAGGTTATATAAAGCTATTTATCTTCACAGATAGCTCTTTTACTAATAATAGAGACCTAAGCTTACAGCTTAGCTTTATTATTATACTAGCAGAGGAACATTGCACAATAACTTAGGACTTTAAGATCTGTAGTAATATTATCTACTAGAACTTAGTAAAGTATAAAAGAGTAACTAGAAGTGTTCTAGTAAGTAAATTATACAGCCTAATAGGCAGTTTTAATAATGCAATTGCATTAAGTATAATATTCTAATAGATTGTATAAACACTTTAGATCCCCCTAATTCCTATTATAGTCTATACTAACTCGAAATCCCTATATAAATGCCTTGTACAACTAGGCACTATAAATAAAAAACGCCTTATAATTAACATTATGTTAATTAGGGAGTCGTAGGAAAAATAGAAAATTATAAAGATTAGGTGGATTAATAGTAAAGACAATCCTACTAATGCTTATATAAAGAAAGCACATAACTAGGCACTCTAAACACTAATCTTAATAAATAAACTACATATTACTATTAAGGCTTTAGTAGACAGAATTAATAAGGACTATATAATAGAGTAACTACTCTATTGCACAGCATTTCTTTTTATTATTTCACTTACTATTTTAAAAAAATTTTTTTTTTTTTTATCTAACTTGCTACCACTTCGCATAGATATATTTATTTTTAGGCTGTATAGCCCCACTACTAATTTAACATTATAGTTTTATTACAAAAGAGGGAAGATATTACAGGAGATTATATAAAGACATTAAAGAACATATTTTCTATATTAATAAGTTAGATATCTTAAAACTAGGCCTACCTACCCCTTTGTGTGACAAAGACATTTACCCCTCCCTATACATAACGCTTATAACAAGCACTATACGACTTCCACACGTAGGCACTATATAATCTAGACTTATAGCCTAGGATTACATAATAATCTAGAAATACCTAATCGCTAGTATTAGCAGTGCTATATAAGTAAGTATAAGACTTATTTTAAACTTAGCTGCGTAACTAGATAAGCACCGCTTACTAATATCCCTTATATTATATAACGTAAGCAGCCTACCGCTAGAGGTTTATACTAATTAGGATTTATACAATAATGTCCTAAGAGGGTATCTAGGCTACTCTAGCCTCTTTATCCTACACCTATTAGCATTATACAATAAAAATAAAGATACTCTAGAGGATTTATTATATATCTACCGCTAGGCTCTGCATAAAGGCCCTTATACTAGGTAAACTAGTGGGGAGGTTAACCTAAATGCGTAATCTAGTCTAGCCTATAATAACTAGCAAAAAGACACTAGTAGTAAGGGCGCTAGCGCCTAATAGACTAATAGCATTATTAACTATTATATAATAGCAAGTGTGTGTGTGTATATATATATCTTATTAAAAATTAGCATTATATAAAAAAGCTATATATATTTACTAGTAATAGAGCACCAGCTTCTAGACACTAGAATACTAAAAAGAATAAGGCAAAAAGGGAGGAAGGTACACGTACGTTAAAGTAGGATAAAGGAGAGAGGGTTTAGGGAAGCTAGAAGACATCCTTTTATACCTACTTACTAAGACCTAGCGCTAAGCATTATATTACTTAACACTCTACCTTTTGTTTACGCATAAGGCATATGCCTAGAAAGAGCTTTATTATACAATGCGGCTCTACTACTAGATAAAGGGGTAGGGTAAGAACTAAGTAGGTTAGCTATTACTGCCTATTTATATAAGAGTAGGTGTAAATAGGACTTCTACTACACAGCAACACTACACCTACCTTATAACCTATTCTAATAGGGGAAGGCTAACTATATAGATAGAGAAGGATAGAAAAGGGAAGCGTATAATAGACATAAGCTATTATATAAAAGAAAAGTTGCTAGTGTCTATATAGTTTATTGTATAAATAGCACTAAGTAAAATAGGGGCCTACCTACCTATAGGGACCTGCATAAGGACCCACTACTTAGGTTAGCGCTAAGAGGTAGAGACTTTATAAGGTCCTTAGTGCCCCTTTGTACAATAGACTAGACGTAATTAATTAAACCTACTTCTCACCCTTTGCACGATAGTATACTATTAACCCTTAAATACTTAATTGCAGATTAAGCCAAACCTATATCTACGCTATTATTAAAGCCTTAAAGCACTAGAGGATTTATACACTTAGTTACTTAACGCTAGAAATCTACACAGATTATAAAAACCTTCTAAGGTTTATAATAATAAAAGAATTTACGCCACAATAACAAAGATAGTTACAGACTACTAGGTAGTATAAGTTTAAAATTATCTATATAGCTAGAAAAGAAAATGGCAGAGCAGACGCTCTTAGCTAATAAAGTAATCTAGTAGGAGAAAAGGTAAAAATCTTCTCTATAATCCTTTGTAAGGCTAAAGATGGATCTCTAAAACTAATAGTAAAACTAAATTAACTTTTAGTAATTAACTAAGAAGTTCTAGAATATCTACAGACTAAGATTATCTAATAATACTATAATAACCCTATGTACAGACACCTAGGTATTATAAAAACAATAGAACTTATCTAAAGGAATTACACCTTTAAAGGAATTAAGGAAGCTATAATAACTTACATCCGCAAATGTGTAGAATGCTAGAAAAATAAATATAGTACACATTTTAAATATAGAGAAATGTAAGCGATTAGAATACTAACAGCACTATAGGAAGATATCGCTATAGATTTTATTACAGGAATTCTAAACTCTAAAGATCTAATAATAGGAATTAAATATAATAGTATACTAGTAATAGTCTACTAACTAACTAAGTATATTAAGCTCATTCTATGCCTTAAAAGAATAACAGCAAAAGAACTCACTTTTCTTATCCTAGACTAACTAATTAGATACTATAGAATCTTAAAAATAATTATTAGTGACATAGACAAGCTCTTTATATTAAATTATTAGATAACAGTTATAGCCCTGCTTAGAACGAAACAAAAGCTATTAACAGCTTACTATCTATAAATGGACAGATAGACAGAACGTACGAACTAAACTATAGAAACGTACCTACGCATCTACTATAATAGTTAGAAGAATAACTAGGTTTTATTACTACCTATAGCACAGTTAGCCTATAATAACAAAGTATTAGTAGTATTAGGACATACACTATTCTATGTAAACTATAGAAGACACCTACATCTCTTTAATTAACAATTTCCTACGACAATTAAAGTAAAAGAAGCTATAGATATAGTAGAAAATGTAAAGAAAATACACTAATAACTCTAAGAGAACCTTAAGAAAGCTTAATAGTAATTAATTTCTTACTAAAATTAAAAACGTAAAACGACACCTTAGCTAAAAAAGGGGGATAAAGTATATCTGCTTACAAAGAACCTTTAAACACAGAAAAAGAAATATAAGAAACTAGATTATATTAAAGTTAGACTATTTTACATTTTAAAGCAAATATCACTAGTAAACTATAAGTTAGAACTACTGCTAGATGCAAAAATACACCTAGTATTCTACGTATCACTACTAGAACTAGTAGACCCTAATATACTAGTTAGAACTGCCTTCTACTACAAAATAGAAGAAGAAAATATATTTAAAGTTAAAAGAATTCTACAATATAATTAGTAAGATAGAATATACCTTATTAAATAGAAAGGTTACCTATATAGCAAAAATACTTAGGAACTAGTAGCCTACCTAGGGAACTATTAACAAAAAATTAAATAATTTTGTAGACACCTAACACAATATAATGTTATCCTTACCTAGGAAGGCAGAGTTACAGAGTTGTTCTAGAACTCTAGAGAAAGATTATTTATTGCTAACTAAATAGACGTGCTAAGCTCTGCGGGACCTATAGGCTAAGTAGGCTAAACTAGATCTTTGTCAGAACCCTGGGTACCTGGCTGGGCTCTGGGATAGTAAGGGCCAGCCAGATGCAGGTGGAGATCACCTAATCTAAGGCTATATAGTTCTATCGCTAACAGAGTAATCTGGCAGCGATTCGTCTATTCTCTATCCTCTATCCTACATCCTAGTATACAATCCACTATTATTTTACATCTAAAGCTAAAGCTACATTACTTATGCCTAACTTCTAATATTTAAATTGCTTACTATATATATAAGTAGTTTAGTTTTAAAAGGCTTCTACTTATAATAACTAGGCTATAATAGTAGACACCTTGTAGTCTACGCGCTCTTATACCTAATACTAGAACGCTTAGGAGCCTATAGAAGGGGAATCTTTATATTTAAGCCTATGTTCTATACTAAGTAAGCTAGAGGACTAGCGTACTCCTCTTTCTATATATTAGGGTTAGTCTGCGCCTAGACGCGCTAGAGAGGGCTAAGTTAGGACACCTCTAGACATTAAAGATAATTCTTCTAGTACTATCCTTAAACAGCTTAAGAAAGCTAAATAATAGCTTAAAAAGAGAAGGAATATAGCCAAACTTAATAGAATTAACTAGATAAAATAATAATAGGAGGTAAGAGACACTTAAGCCCTATATAAGCCTATAAAAGATCCTACTAAGACGTAGGATCCCTCTAAAGTATCTTTATTATAACTTTTATAAAAGCAGCCGCATAAATATACCTAAAGGGACTAACAGGAGTTTAATTATTAAAGAGATATCTATAAGCTCTATTTCTAGTCCTTAAAGGACTACTTTGTAGATAAAGACTTTAAAGTTACCTACGCCCTCTAGTATATATTAGATGTTTGCTATATAGTATAGAGAACTAAAGTTTAAGCCTAGTTATTAACAGACCCTAACTAGTTACTTACTTAGGCTAACCTAAGGGACAAGATACTAGAAGCTTTAGAATTTCCTAAAGAAAGGCGCTAGTTAGCGTATAATTAGCTTAAGAAATACTAATAGAGACTAAATTAGAGCCTATTAGAGCTATTAGATTATCTATAAAGTTACTAGGAGAAGCTAGGAATAATAAACTTTAAATAATAAAAGCTAGAATATATAGGATTACTTCTACCTTCTATCTAATAGTAGCTATAAGCAATCCCCTTAGGGCTCTAAGTTATAGTTATAGATATTAAACTTTAGGCTTTAATTATTTATTAGATAGATAAGCTAAATTAAGAATCTTTAGCTCCTAACCTACACTTAAAGGGTGTGGAACATTAACGCCTAGAGTAACTAGATTCTAAGGGGGACGAAAAACCCCAAAAGGTGGTTAAGAGACTAAGAAAGCGGGGTAATGGCACTAAGAGTCCCAAGTCGGCGCCATCTGGCACTAGACCACTAGTGACCAGCACCCAGAACCCGAGATGCCCAGTCCACACGTGATAGGGAACAGGGTGCGGGAAAAGGCAGGGGATAGAAGGAGTAGTAGCTGCCCTTACCGCCTATATATTAATAGTTGCAAGGCACCTTAATAAAGTCCTAAAGATAAGATAGTTAGGATCTCTTTTTAACTAGCTTTATGCCTAGCTAAAGGGAATGCTTATTCTCTTAGCTAGAGTTAAAAAGAATACTATTAACGCCTTAGTAGATTCTGCTTTAGCGTTAAACCTCCTTTTACTACAAAAGGCAAAAGAGTAGGGGGTTAATATTAAACTATTAATAGGGTTACCCGCCTAGGTAGTAAATAGGTCTAATATTAAGGTTTATAGCATAATAGTGCTATTAATAGAACTTAAGGACTTACGTAGGCGAAAGCAATAATAGGAGGTATCCTATGTAGTTACTAACCTTATAGGTTATAATATTTTTTTAGGTTTATCTTAGTTTAATTAAGTGAACCTAAAGGTAAACGTTGTAACCTAACGTGTGCTGTTTTAGAGACGTGACACTAGGGAAGTACTAGTCTACTAAAAAATTATAGTAGAAGACGCTAAGTAGTTTAATTATACTATGTAAGACCTTTATGTTTCTGTGTACGCGTGCATAGTATCTAATATAGACGTACTAGCACTATTTAGCGTAGATAGGAATAGAATAGCAGAGATGCTATTCTGTTACTCTAATTTTATAGATATAGCCTTAAACAAGGACTATAAGGACCTCGCTACTTATACTAACTACGATTTGTAGGTTAATTTAGTAGAAGATAGTATACCTCTGCATTACCCTATATACAACCTCTCTATAGTTAAGTTGGAGATATTAAGGAAGTACGTTAAGGAGTATTTGGCTAGAGGGTGGATTTACTATTTAAAATCCCTAGCTAGTGCCCCTATACTCTTTATAAAGAAGAAAAATAGCACCTTATACCTATGTGTAGATTATTAAGGTCTTAATAAGATTATAATTAAAAATTGTAGAGCTCTCCTACTAATTACTAAATCTATAGACTAACTAAAATAAGCTAAGATATTTATAAAGCTTAACTTAAAAGAAGTGTACTATTAAGTTTATATTACAGAAGGAGATAAGTAGAAAACTACTTTCTATATAAGATACAGCTATTTTAAGTATACTGTAATACCCTTTAGCCTTACTAACGCACTAGTCTAGTTCTAGGGCCTAATTACCTAGATACTAACTAGCCTAATTAATGTCACCTATATTATATACCTAGATAACATATTAATCTTCTCTAATACACTAAAGGAATATAAGGCCTATATAAAGGAGATTCTAGAAAAGCTGCGCTAAGCAAAGCTCTTTATTAACCTAAAGAAGTGTAAATAGTATACTACTACTATAGAGTACCTTAGGTTCGTTATTTCTCTAGAAGGGCTTATAATTAACCTAGATTAGGTTAATGCGATACAATTATAGCCAAAACTAACCTATATGCGTAATATACGCGTCTTTATTAGCTTTATAAACTATTATAGACAGTTTATTACTAATTTCTCCTAAATAGCGCTACCTCTTACTAGTTTAACTAAGAAAGCGCTAGATAGCGCTAGGTAAAGGCTAGTGATATAAAGGGAGGAGAGCGTAGCCCTAAATATTAGGCTAGAAGGCACTAAAGCTTTCTAGACGCTAAAAGACGTATTTCTTAAAGTGCTTATACTAGTACACTTTAAGCATAGATAATAAACACGTCTTAAGACTAACGCCTTAGGTAGAGTAATTAGTACTATTTATAGCTAACTTATACCTAACGGTAATAAGCTAGGCTTATAGTAACTAATTAACTTCTTTTTAAGGAAATTAAGCACTACGCAGTACTACTATAACACTTATAATAAGGAACTCCTTGCTATTATTAAGTTAGTTAAACACTAGCGTTAATACCTGTTACGTACCAGATAACAACGTGGGACTCGGGCGCTTATAAAGGTATAATGAAGCAACAACAGGGTTATAAACATAACAAAGAGACGCTAAGTAACTTAGATTAGGTTACGTGATGCGCTTAGTTACTTAGCAGCACTAAGTAATAGAGTAGGTTACATAAAGTGTTTAGTTACTTAGTGGCACTAAGCAGTAGAGCAGCCTCAGTATATAGGAACGTAAAGATGGGCTCTCTATACTTGTGTTTAATCTATTTATTAATCTATTATTTAGATTCTAGCAGACTAAATAGTTAACTTGTTACACTTTGTAAGATACTATTATATTAATAAGACCTTCTACCTTCTATAAGTACTCCTACCTAAGAACTAACCTTAACCCTTTAGGACTAGCTACCCTCTTAGATTTAATATCTTAAACACCCTTAACATAAGTACTTCACAAACTCCTACCTCTTCTACAGCTTTAGGTGCCGCTAAGATTACTTTTATAAAAGATAGTAGTAAGGCGCACAAACCTAATCTCTACTTTAGTAAACAATTTTAAACTAACGTCTAGATTCTCTAGTTAGACCTCTACTTCTTTAACTTAGACAAACTCCTTAAAAATAAAAAGAAGGTTATCTTTGCAGTAATATATATATAAGGAGATATAGAATTATAGATCTACCTTTACCTTAAAAAGTACCTAGGAATAGACTATAATAATAATAACAATAATTACGCAAATAAGGACACTAATACAGTTAATATTATTAAGGATTATAATAACTTTAAAAAATGCCTTAAACAACTCTTTAGGATCGCTAATAAGGACTCTATTATAAAAGCAAAAATTTAGACTATAACTTAGAAATAATTAGCAGCTAAGTATATAGCTAAGTTTTATAGATACACTGTATAACTTAACTAGAATAATAAATCTCTTTAGAATATATATAAATAAGGACTTAAATAGAAACTACGCAAGGAACTCTTACGTAGTAGTATATAAATTACTAACCTTAAGGAACTATACAAAGAAACTATTAGGATTAACAAAGACTAGTTTTTACTACAACAGGAGCTCTACTAAAACCCTAGGGTAATAAGCTTTAGATAACTAATAAAAGTAATTTACAAGAACCTTATTAGAATTATCTAAAAGTAATAGCTAAGGAACTACTAGAAATACGAACTAATAGAAGATGTCTAGTTTAACTACTTAGGTAAAAGAAAAGGAGGAAGAATAGGCCCTAAGTAGCCTAATAAACGCGTCTCTAATAGAAGTTAATAACTAATAACTAAGACCTATAAATGCTTTATATGTGGCAAACTAGGCTATATAGCCAGGAACTGTAGATTAAAGAACAAAGTCTATTAAACTAAGTTAAATATACTAACTATTAAGGACTAAGAACCTAATAAGGAATAGAAAGTTATTACAACGCTATTTAGTTACTAACGCGTTACACTAGAGTAAAGTAAGTAATTAGATTTACCTAACTTATAATTATATAAAGACCTAGAAGATAACTCTAACGTATACTACAACGTAAAAGACGTAGAAGAGATACTAAGATCTTCTACTCCTTACCTATAAAGTAGGCGGGAAGAAGACAACCCTATGTTACCTAAGTACAAACTAAATATTTAGGACTACATAGAACCCTACTAGGCACTAAAAGGAATACAACCTAATAAAAATAAGAAGTTAGACTATATACTAAAGTACTACCTAGACTACTAAAATCCTACATACTAATTCTATATATAGACACATTGCAAAGAACTAACATACGCACAACATAAGGTAGAAAAGAAGGAGAATAAGAAATAACCTAGAAGGAAACTGCGCTATAGATAGATATAGACAGACTACCCTATTACAGCTTATAATAAACACCTCTAGGATAAATAACAAGTAAAATACTTTCCTTACTTTACACTAAAGGGCAATAAATACTATAATATACTTATTAATAGAGACTGTATGTAACTATACTAGTATACGTATCTAAACTAAGACTATAAATACTACTACATAGCTAAACATTTAGACAGCTTTATAAACTACCCTATATAAGAAGTAATAATAGAGCTACTAATTTAACTAGTACATAGGAATAGTAAAGACTGTAAAAGGAAAAACAGAAGAACATCCTTACAGGAAGAAGAAGAAGATAATCTATATAAGCTATATACTTAAGAACAATAATAGAAGTAGATACTTAGAAACGCATACTAGGCACTAGAACTTAACTATAACCTATACAAATAGATGTCTTTTTTAGGCCTAAACTTAGATAAGAAAACGCCTTTATTAAATTAAATACTATAGTAAGCATAGTATTAATTAAGCTACTAGTACAGCTTAAAGGAATATAGGCTTAAGCTCTTATAGACTTAAGAGTAGAAAAGAACTTTATATTTTATTAAATAGTAAAATAAGCAGGACTTATAATATTAGAAAAAAAAGTACTCTATATTATCTATATTACAAATAGATCCCTAATGCCTAAGACACCTTAAATATACTAGGAGGTTACTACCACAATAACAGTCTAAGGACATAGAGAGAAACTTACCTTAGATGTCTTACTAGGATCTAAGTATAAGTTAGTCTTAGGATTACCTTAGTTAACGATACACAACCTATAGATTAACTAGGGTATAAAGAAAATATCGTTTAAACGCTATAATTATGCATTATAAGTAAAGCCTACACATTAACTAAAAATAATAGTAGATAAGGGAGTTATTAACAATATAATACTACAACAGATAGTTAAAAAACAGAAACAAACCTTAGCAGACACTAGTAGGAACCACTAGATTAAGAAGCGCAAGAAGGAGGATAATAGCACATCTTTTACCTTACTAAGAGAGTATAGGAAATAGACATATATATTCACGGAAAAAGAAGAAAAAGCAAACCTACTAGAATATTAACCCTAGAATCTTACAATAGACCTAGAAGAAGGGAAGACGCCACCCTTTAGACTACTATATAGTAAAATAGGAGAAGAACTCCTTAAAGAACGTAATTTTATTAAGATAAACCTTAAGAAAGGATATATACAACTATTAAAGTTACTAGCAGTAAGCCCTTTTATGTTTATTAAGAAAAAGGATAAATTAGATAGACTACATGTTAACTACTAATAACTTAATAACATAATAATAAAGAACTAATATCTACTACTAAATATTACAGAGTTACAAGATCAACTATCTTAAGCCAAAATATTTATAATAATAGATCTAAGAAATAGTTACTACCTTATATAAATTAAGAAAGGTGAAGAATAGAAAACAGCGTTTTAATTACGCTATAGACTATTTAAATATAAGGTTATGCCTTTTAGACTTATAAACGCACTAGCAGCTTTTATAGCGCTTATTAATAACGTACTCTGCAAATATCTAGACATATTCGTTATTATTTATATAGACGATATCCTCGTCTTTTCCAAAAACAAATTAGACTACACTAAGTATATACAGATAGTACTAGAAGCACTAGATAAAGCATGCCTTTGTATTAAACTTAAGAAATGTAAGTTTAACATTAAATAACTTAAATTCCTAGGACACATTATTACTATAGAAGAAATTAAGATAGCACTAAGTAAAGTTAAATATATTAAGAACTAGCTAATACTAAAGACAGCCAAGAATATCTAAGAATTCTTAGGATTCTATAGATTTAACTAACAATTCATCTAAAATTACGTAAAGGTTACAATACCTTTAATAAATTTTATAAAGAAGGACGTACCCTTTAAATAGATAAATAAGTGCAGAATGTTATTCTAACTCCTTAAGATAGTATGTATTATAAAACCTATCCTTATTTATTTTAGAAGTAATAAACTACTGCGCTTTAAAATAGACACTAGCAATCTTACGCTAGGCGCCTATACTAAATAAGAATGTAATAGTAAATAGCACCTAATTGCCTATTACTTATGCAAATTTAATAACGCCAAAACACAATACAACATATATAATAAAGAACTCTACGCTATTATTAAAGCCTTAAAGCACTAGAGGATTTACGCGCTTAGTTACTTAACGCTAGAAATCTATATAAATTATAAGAACCTTCTAAGGTTCACAATAACAAAAGAACTTACGCTATAATAATAAAGATAGTTGCAAACTATAAGGTAGTATAAGTTTAAAATCATCTATGTAGCTAGGAAAGAAAATAGCAGAGTAGACGCTCTTAGCTAATAAAGTAATCTAATAAAAGAAAAGGTAAAAACCTTCTTTGCAATCCTTCGCAAAGCTAAAGATAAATCTCTAGAGCTAATAGTAGAACTAAATTAACTTTTAGTAATTAACTAAGAAGTTCTAGAACATCTACAGACTAAAATCATCTAATAATACCACAATAACCCTATGTACAGACACCTAGGCATCACGAAAATAATAGAACTTATCTAAAGGAATTACACCTTTAAAGAAATTAAGGAAGCTGTAATAACTTATATCTATAAATATACAGAATACTAGAGAAATAAACATAGTACACATCTTAAATATAAAGAGATATAAGTAATTAGAATACTAATAGCACTATAGGAAGACATCGCTATAGATTTTATTATAGGAATTCTAAACTCTAAGAATCTAACAACAGGAATTAAATACGATAGTATACTAGTAATAGTCTACTAACTAACTAAGTATATTAAGCTCATTCTATGCCTTAAGAGAATAATAACAAAGGAACTCGCCTTTCTTATTCT
Organism: Paraphaeosphaeria minitans; assembly: GCA_015832175.1. NCBI lineage: Eukaryota > Fungi > Ascomycota > Dothideomycetes > Pleosporales > Didymosphaeriaceae > Paraphaeosphaeria > Paraphaeosphaeria minitans. The sequence goes on from WJXW01000007.1 coordinate 2,475,414, forward strand.
AAACTAACTAATTAGATACCACAGAATCCTAAAAATAATTATTAGCGATAAAGACAAGCTCTTTACGTTAAATTATTAGATAACACTTATAGCTCTACTTAAAATAAAATAAAAGCTATTAACAGCTTACTATCTACAAATAAATAGACAGATAGAACGTATAAACCAAACTATAGAAACGTACCTACGCATTTACTGCAACAGTTAAAAGAATAACTAGGTTTTATTACTACCTATAGCACAGTTAGCCTATAATAACAAAGTATTAGCAGCATTAGGACATACACTATTCTATATAAACTATAGAAGACACCTACATCTCTTTAATTAACAATTTCCTACGATAATTAAAGCAAAAGAAGCTATAGATATAGTAGAAAATATAAAGAAAATACACTAATAACTCTAAAAGAATCTTAAAAAAGCTTAGCAGTAATTAATTTTATACTAAAACTAAAAACAAAAAATAGCACCTTAGCTAAAAAAAGGGGATAAAGCATATCTACTTACAAAGAACCTTTAAACTTAGAAGAAGAAACACAAGAAACTAGATTATATTAAGGTTAGACTATTTTATATTTCTAAGCAAATATTACTAGTAAACTACAAGTTAGAACTACCGCCAGATGCAAAGATACACCTAGTATTCTATATATTACTACTAGAACTAGCAGACCCCAATACACTAGTTAAAACCACCTTCTACTACTAGACTAAAGAAGAAAACAAATTTAAGGTTAAAAAAATTCTAGAATACAATTAGCATAACAACGCGTACCTTATTAAGTAGAAAGGTTACCTATATAGTAAAAACACTTAGAAACCAAAGAACTACCTAGGAAACTATTAATAAAAGATTAAAGAATTCTATTAATAGACTTACTTAAGACAGTAATGCTAAAGAATTATCCTAGAACTTAGGAGGCAGGTTGTCTATTATAGACTATATAGATGTGCTAAGTTTAGCTAGACTAGTGGGCTAAGTAGGATAGGCTGTGTCCTCCTCTAACTCTAACTCTATTAGCGCAGCACTCTCTACTGCGATAATCTTACTAGTACGCTTTTTATTCTATACTAATTATTTTAATAACTAATCCTCTTTTACGCGTGCTACGCGTAGGGCTTTAAATACTATATTTTATTCTTTTTGCGCCTCTAATATTTGCGCCTCTAACTTCTTCTTCTTAGTAATTAACCGCAAGAACTTGTTCTTAGTAATAGCTATATTACACTTTAAGCCTTATTTCTAACACTTACTACACTTCCCTAAGCTAATATAGACTTTATAAATATAGGAGTATAATTTACAGAAGGAGCACTTTAACACTATAACTACTCTGTAGTTTTTAATAGTAGAGATAAAGCTGTAATAACGCTTTATAGAATTATAGTTAGTAGGCATAATTCTTTAGAATAAAGAATAGAAAGGGAGGGGATAATGTTATGTACTAGATAACAACGTAGGACTTAGGCACTTATAAAGGTATAATAAAGTAACAATAGGGTTATAAATATAATAAAGAGACGCTAAGTAACTTAGATTAGGTTATATAATACGCTTAGTTACTTAGCGGCACTAAGTAGTAGAGTAGGTCACGTAAAGTGTTTAGTTACTTAGTAGCACTAAGCAGCGGAGTAGTCTTAGTATATAGGAACGTAAGGATAGGCTCTCTATACTTATATTTAATCTGTTTATTAATCTATTGTTTGGATTCTAGTAGACTAAATTGTTAACTCATTACACTTCGCAAGATACTATCGTATTAACAAGACTTTCCACCTTCTGTAAGTACTCCTGCCCAAGAACTAACCTTAACCCTTTAGGACTAGCTACCCTCTTGGATTTAATAATACCTTTAAGGTTAACACTTTAAAGTCTTAACAGATTATTATAACCTTTAATAGTTTATAGACACTAAGACGCTTATATTACGTTACGTCTAGTTGTACTTTACCCTAAGTAAGTATAACTTTATTATAACTTATAGGGCAGGATTAACAAATCCAGCAAACAGCCTATTAAGGCGCCTAGACTATATACTTAGCACCTAGAATACTAAGCAGAAGAATAATAAAGCCTTTATTAAACCTTTAGCTAATCTATTATTAGAAAGGCAAGGCGGATACGCTCTAGTCTCTACTCTCTCTACCTATTTTAAGAACTAAATAGGATAGGGTAATAAGCCCTATTAAGAGACTAACCCCTCTAGAAGTTAAATAAGATAGGGTAATAGGCCCTATAAAGATACCTATTACTTTAAGAGGTTAGATAAGGGTAGTTTTAGTAACTACCTCTCCTTAAAGGACTAAGAGGCTATTAAATCTAAAGATTTAAACTTATTAGATAATAAGGTTAATAAGTTGGCGTAATCTAGTCTAAGTGGCTGCAGCTTAGAACTAACTAGCCTAGTGTAGCTTAAGTCTCCCTTAAAGCGTATAAAAGCTATTAAGAGCTGCTATAATAGCCCTCTTTTAGGACATTTTAGTGTAACTTAAACACTTAAGCGCGTTTAATAGAAGTTTCGCTAGACTAGTATAAATAAAGAGGTCACTAACTATATTTATAACTGTAAGCGGTACTAACAGGTAACCTATAAAAGATATAAGCCTTATAGTCTTTTACAGCAGCTTTCTATCCTAGATTGTCTATAGCAGCACGTAATAATAGACTTTATTACTAATCTACCACTAAGTCGCTTCTTAGGACTAATATATAACGCTATCTTAGTAATTATTAATTAATTTTCCAAGATAACTTATTATATACTAGCCTAGATAGATTAGGATAGCACTAACCTAGCTTAGGCTTAGATTTATAAGGTTATTAGACTTTATAGTAATCTAGAGAGTATTCTCTTAGATAGAGGACTAGTAATAAAAGCAAAATACTAGGATACTTTCTATTATTACTTAAACTTAAGGAGGGTTTAAACCTTAGCTTTTTACTCTTAGACTAATAGGTAAACAGAACGCTAGAACTAAACACTAGAATAATACTTACAAATCTTCTGCTCCCTAGAGTAAGATAATTAGGTAATATAGATCTCTTTAGTAGAATATATGTACAATAATAGCAAACATTTAGTAATAGGGTACACACTGTACTAAGTGTGCTTTAGATATAATCCCTTTAACCTAACCTAGCCTAATATACCGCTAGGTGGCGGGGAAAGCCTAAGGGGCTACTAAATAGTGTTAAGATTAATAGAAATATACATAAATGCAAAAAAAAAGCTATAAGTAGTATAGAAGTACTAAAAATCTATTTGTAATAAGAAGAGAACCCCTTTGCAACTTAATAAAGGTAATAAGGTATAGATTTTAAGCAGAAATCTAAAGTCTGTATAACTAAATAAGAAAATAGACTAGAAATTCCTAGGCCCTAGAGTAGTAGATAAGTATATTAGCTCTCCACCTACAGCCTACTAAGTAAACCTACCTAAATTAGGTAAGGTTTATTTAGTGTTTTATCCTTCCTTACTAGAACTATACAAACTGCGTAAGAAACCACCCTACTAACAACCGCTAATTAAAGACATATTACGCTAATATAGCGATAATGTGTATAAAGTAGACTATATTGTTAATAGACAACAAAATAAGTTAGGATAATAGGAATACCTTATTAAATAGAGTAGATATAATCTAGAAGAAAACTCTTAGAAACCTACTATATTAATTAGTAGAAATGCGCTTAAAGAGTTCTAGAAAAAGCTTAAGATATCCCTAAGAAGGTTAATAACTATACTTCTAGAGGTAAAGAAGAGAGGTTGTAGGCGACCTCCTTTAAAAGGGAAAACTAGCGAACGCTAAGAACCTATATAAAAATGTTAGTCTAAGTTAGACCTACCTACCTAGCACAAAATGTCCTAATTTAGTACAATATGCGAATATTAACTTATAATTAGATACTATAGACCCTTTTATCTTTTTAAAAACCCCACGTGTCTCCTATAGGGAGTTTAGTGGATAGTTAGCTAGTCAGGTAGGGTGTTTTAATAGGTACAGGAATACTAATTAGTATATACGACACCCTTTAAAATTGTTAAAGGACAAGGATAATGTTAGTAACATTACAATTCTAGCACAATCTAGTACATATTAGTACAATCTAGCACAATCTAGATTAAATTATATTATTGTGAGGCAGAAAGCCTCTTATTACCTAAAACAGGGTTAACAACTAACTAAAATAGGAACCTATGTTAAAATGTCGCCTATTTATAGGCAATAGCCCAAAAAGCTAGGTAAATATGCTATTTAAAATTAACTAACGCTAGATTATTACTATTCTTGCTAAATTCTGCTATTATATTCCTATTCACGCTAATTTATGCTATACTATACTATATTGTGCCTATTTAGGCTGTGTAGTGCCGTATTACGTCCTTATTTAAACAATTAATCCTAATAACTCTTATTAGAGCTACTTTAAGTCGCTAGGCCTTTAGTATAGAAAGAAGTTATAAAATAGCGATTAAAGTATACTAACTTCTTCGTATTAGTACTATTAATAGGTGGGAAGTTCGCTAGGGGCTTAGAAATAGTAAATAAGTCTAGGTTACGCCTCTTTACGCTATAACACGCTAAAGTAAGAGTAGCTAGCATAAATATAACCTTAGCATCCCTATAAGCGGCTTCTAGTTAGGCTTTAGCGTTAGCTGTAGCAGTTTCTGCTAAAAAGATGTTAAGGCTAGTTAGGATAGTTACGTAGGGATAGCTAGGGACCTATTACGCTAGTTAGTGCTAACGTGCTCTAAATAGTACTATAGTGTATTTATACTAGAGCCTTAGCTTTATATAAAGAGATTACTTTATCTTCTAACTTTATTTCGCGCTTAATATAACAAGCCTTAGCCTTAAGTGCCTTTCTAGAGCAAGAATAACTATATAGGAGTACACTAGAGTCAGCGCACTTGTCTTTAAGCATAAAGGCCCTATTATAGGCCTAGAACTTCTTACCGTACCTACGTAAGTCCTTATGTACTAATTAGCGCTAATTTGTGCTAAATTACACTAAATAGTACCTATACTTATTTAGCTCTGCTATAATATGTATAGCTATAGCTATTATTTTTTTATTAGCCTCTATCTTTAGCTTTTACACTTTAAGGAGCGCGTTCTCCTTATTCTATAACAAAGAGGCGATAAGTTTAGCTATAAGTTGTAATTAGCCTTTAGCAAGATTAGCTAGAGCTATAATATACTTTAGGTCCTTACACTAGACCTTATATTCCTCTTTAGCAGCTTTATAGGACACTTAGGCTGTAGTATTAGCTTCCTTAGACGCTGCGACTAAGGCTTAGACGTCTATTCCTAGGATAAACCTAAGATAGACTTTAAGGGTCTTAAGGAGCCTAAGTACCTTAAATAGGGGCTATATACGCCTATTAGTACCTAATAGTGCTAAATAGCGCTTAATAACACTACAAAGTAACTTACTACAAAGCATAAGGTGCCCTTATCTAAATAATTACTACACTTCTTGTAGTAGTAACCTTTAAATTATAATAATTCCTATTTGTTATTATTTAGGTCTATTACGCATATAGTGTCTAATTCTAGAACACTACGCTCTACTATAATTCTAATGCATCTAACACATAGTATTTTAGTATAAAGTCTATTAGTCTTAATCGCATTAATATAATAGTTACAAAGAGAGCGCTTCTTAGGTAGAGCTATTATAATTTGCGATAATTAGTACTAATTTGTGCTAATTAGTGCTAACTAATGCTAATTACTACCTATTAGTGCTAATTAGTGTTAATTATTATTAAAGATATACAAAAAGTATTAAATATATACTAAAAAGGTATAACGTGCAACTCTTTAGTATAGTTAGTGCTAAGTTGCGCTAGAATACGCTAATCTAAGGGCCGCATAATGTTACTTACTACAAGAAAATATAAGTAGAGAATAGGTCTAAAAGCCCTAGGCAATAGAATAACTACCCTACCACTAAGACGCTAGTTACTAGCGTAGTTACGTACCACACTAGCGCAGATAGCGATATCTTACCTTACCTAAGCAGAAATAGTTATAATCTAACACAACGGGCGCCTAAGTGCCGCATAAATTTATTATAACAATTTAGGCACTATCTAGAATAAAATAGTATAAATAGGAACAAACTAGGACCTAATCCTCCTTATTGTCTATAATTAAGCTATCTTAAAAATAGTAGGACCTTTTAGATCCTCTAACATTAGGCTTACTGCTAAGTTTAAGAAGTAGGGATAGTTAAAGGCCTATACTAACTACTAGGTACTAATAGAGCTAGTTAGTGCTAATAAAGGACTAATAGTAATAAATAGTAAAGGGACTTACTAAATGCTTTACTCTTAGGACAAGAGATCCCTTAAAGGGGGATAATATTAGAACCCTAGGTACCTAGCTAGACTCTAGGATAGCAAAGGCTAGCTAGATGCAGGTGGAGATCACCTAATCTAAGGCTATATAGTTCTATCGCTAACAGAGTAATCTGGCAGCGATTCGTCTATCCTCTATCCTCTATCCTATATCCTACTATACAATCCACTATTGTTTCACATCTAAAGCTGAAGCTACATTGCTCGTGCCTAACTCCTAACACTAGCAGTAGTTCTAACTTATAGTTTACTAGTAATATTTACTTAGAAATGTAAAATAGTCTAATCTTAATATAATCTAGTTTCTTGTTTTTCTTCTTTTAAGCTTAAAGGTTCTTTGTAAGCAGATATGCTTTATCCCCCTTCTTTAGCTAAGGTGCTATTTTTTGTTTTTAATTTTAGTAAAAAATTAATTGCTGCTAAGCTTTCTTAAGATTCTCTTAGAGTTATTAGTGTATTTTCTTTATATTTTCTACTATATCTATAGCTTCTTTTGCTTTAATTGTCGTAGGAAATTATTAATTAAAGAGATATAGGTATCTTCTGTAGTTTACATAGAATAGTGTATGTCCTTATGCTGCTAATACTTTATTATTATAGGCTAACTATACTATAGGTAGTAATAAAACCTAGTTATTCTTCTAACTATTATAGTAGATGCGTAGGTACGTTTCTATAGTTTAGTTCGTACGTTCTATCTGTCTGTCTATTTATAGATACTAAGCTGTTAATAGCTTTTGTTTTATTCTAAGTAGGGCTATAAGCGTTATTTAATAATTTAACGTAAAGAGCTTGTCTCTATTGCTAATAATTATTTTTAGGATTCTGTAGTGTCTAATTAGTTAGTCTAGGATAAGAAAAGCGAGTTTCTTTACTATTATTCTTTTAAAACATAGAATGAGCTTAATATACTTAGTTAGTTAACAGACTATTACTAGTATACTGTTGTATTTAATTCCTATTATTGAATCCTTAGAGTTTAGAATTCCTATAACAAAATCTATAGTAATATCTTCCTATAGTGCTATTAGTATTCTAATTACTTACACCTTTCTATATTTAAGGTATATACTATGTTTGTTTGTCTAGCATTCTGCACATTTATAGATATAAAGTATTATAGCTTCCTTAATTCCTTTAAAGGTGTAATTCCTTTAGATAAGTTTTATTATTTTTGTAATACCTAGATGTCTGTATTTAGGGTTATTGTGGTATTATTTAATAATCTCAGTCTGTAAATGTTCTAGAACTTCTTAGTTAATTACTAAAAGTTAATTTAGTTCTACTATTAGTTCTAGAGATCTATCTTTGGCTTTGCGAAGGATTATAGAGAAGGTTTTTACCTTTTCTCCTACTAGATTACTTTGTTAGCTAAGAGCGTCTACTCTGCTATTTTCTTTTCTAGCTACATACATAATTTTAAACTTATACTACCCTATAGTTTACAACTATCTTTATTATTATAGTATAAGTTCTTTAGTTGTTGTAAACTTTAGAAGGTTCTTATAATCTGTGTAGATTTCTAGCGTTAAGTAACTAAGCGCGTAGATTCTCTAGTGCTTTAAGGCTTTAATAATAGCGTAGAGTTCTTTATTATATATGTTATATTGTGTTTTGGCGTTATTAAATTTACATAAGTAATAGGCAATTAGATACTATTTGCTATTACGTTCTTATTTAGTGTAGGCGCCTAGCGTAAGATCGCTAGCGTCTGTTTTAAAGCGCAGTAGTTTATCGCTTCTAAAATAAATAAGGATAGGTTCTATAATACATACTATCTTAAGGAGTTAGAATAATATTCTATACTTATTTATCTATTTAAAGAGTACGTCCTTCTTTATAAGATTTGTTAAGGGTATTATAACCTTTACGTAATCTTAGATAAATTATTAGTTGAATTCACAGAATCCTAAGAATTGTTAGATATTCTTGGCTATCTTTAGTATTAGCTAGTTCTTAATATATTTAACTTTACTTAGTGCTATCTTAATTCCTTCTATAGTAACAATATATTCTAGGAATTTAAGTTATTTAACGTTAAACTTGTATTTCTTAAGTTTAATATAAAGGTATACTTTGTCTAGTGCTTCTAGTACTATCTATACATACTTAGTGTGGTCTAATTTGCTTTTAGAAAAGACAAGGATATTGTCTATATACACAATAATAAATATTTCTAGATATTTACAGAGTACATTATTAATAAGTGCTATAAAAGCTGCTAGTGTATTTGTAAGTCTAAAAGGCATAATCTTGTATTTAAATAGTCTATAGTGTAATTAAAACGCTATTTTCTATTCTTTACTTTTCTTAATTTGTATAAGGTAGTAACTATCTCTTAAATCTATTATTATAAATATCTTAGCTTAAGATAGTTAATCTCATAACTCTATAATATTTAGTAGTAGATATTAGTTCTTTATTATTATATTATTAAGTTATTAGTAGTTAACGCATAGTTTGTCTAATCTATCCTTTTTCTTAATAAATATAAAAGTGCTTACTACTAGTAACTTTAATAGTTATATATATCCTTTCTTAAGGTTTATCTTAATAAAATTACGTTCTTTAAGGAGTTCCTCTTCTATCTTACTATATAGTAGTCTAAAGAGTAGCGTCTCCCCTTCTTCTAGGTCTATTATAAGATCCTAGGGTTAATATTTAGGTAGGTTTGCTTTTCCTTCTTTTTCTATAAATATATATGTCTATTTCCTGTACTCTCTTAGTAAGGTAAGGAGTATACTATTATCCTCCTTCTCGCACTTCTTAATCTAGTAGTTCCTACTAGCGTCTACTAAAGTGTGCTTCTATTTTTTAACTATCTATCGTAGTATTATATTATTAATAACTCCCTTATCTACTATTATTTTTAGTTAATGCGTAGGCTTTACTTATAATATATAATTATAGCGTTTAAATAATATTTTCTTTATACCCTAGTTAATCTATAGGTTGTGTATTATTAACTAAGGTAATTCTAAAACTAACTCGTGCTTAGATCCTAGTAAGACATCTAAGGTAAGTTTCTTTCTATATCCTTAGACTATTATTATAGTAGTAACCTCCTAGTATATCTAAGGTGTGTTAGGCATTAGGGATCTATTCGCGATATAGATAATATAGGGTACTTTTTTCTCTAATATTATAAGTCCTGCTTGTCTTACTATCTAATAAAATATAAAGTTCCTTCCTACTCCTAAGTCTATAAGAGCTTAAGCCTATATTCCTTTAAGCTGTACTAGTAGCTTAACTAATGCCATGCTTACTATAGCATTGTTACGTACTAGATAACAACGTGGGACTCAGGCGCTTATAAAGGTGTGATAAGGCGACAATAGGGTTATAAACGTAACAAAGAGACGCTAAATAACTTAGATTAGGTTACGTAATGTGCTTAGTTACTTAGCAGCACTAAGTAGTAGAGTAGGTTATGTAAGGTGCTTAGTTACTTAGTAGCACTAAGCAGCGGAGTAGCCTTAGTATATAGGAACGTAAGGATAGGCTCTTTATACTTATATTTAATCTGTTTATTAATCTATCGTTTAGATTCTAGCAGACTAAATTGTTAACTTATTACACTTTGTTAAGATACTAATATATTAATAAGACCTTCTGCCTTCTATAAATACTCTTGCCTAAGAACTAATCTTAACCCTTTAGGACTAGCTACCCTCTTAGATTTAACATTTTAAACACCCTTAACATAGGTACTTCATAAACTCTTACCTCTTCTACAGCTTTAGGTGCTACTAAGATTACTCCTATAAAGGATAGTAGTAAGGCGTATAAACCTAATCTCTACTTTAGTGAACAATCTTAAACTAACGTCTAAATTCTCTAGTTAGACCTCTACTTCTTTAACTTAGATAAACCCCTTAAAGATAAGAAAAAGGTTATTTTCGCAGTAATATATATGCGAGAAGATGTAGAATTATAGATCTATTGTTACTTTAAAGAGTACCTAGAAATAGACTATAATAATAATTACAATAATTACGTAAATAAGTACGCTAATGCAGTTAATATTATTAAAGATTATAATAACTTTAAAAACTGCCTTAGACAACTCTTTAGAATTGCTAATAAGGACTCTATTATAAAAGTAAAGATTTAGACTATAACTTAGAAATAATTAGTAGCTAAGTATATAGCTAAGTTTTGTAGATATGCTATATAACTTAACTAGGATAATAAATCTCTTTAGAACATGTATAAATAAGGACTTAAATAAAACTACGTAAGAAACTCTTACATAGTAGTGCGCAAATTACTAACCATAAGGAACTATATAAAGAAACTATTAGAATTAACAAAGAATAGTTTTTATTGTAATAGGAGCTCTACTAAAACCCTAAAGTAATAAGCTTTAGATAACTAGCAAAAATAATTTATAAGAACCCTATTAGAATCGTCTAAAAGTAATAGCTAAGGAACTACTAGAGATATAAACTAATAGAAGATGTCTAGTTTAACTACATAAGTAAAGGAAAAGGAGGAAGGATAAGCCCTAAGTAGCCTAATAAACGTGTCTTTAATAGAAGTTAACAACTAATAACTAAAACCTATAAATGCTTTACATGTAGTAAACTAGGCTATATAGCTAGGAACTATAGATTAAAGAACAAAGTCTATTAAACTAAGTTAAATATACTAACTATTAAGGACTAAGAACCTAATAAGGAATAGAAAGTTATTACAACACTATTTAGTTACTAATGCGTTACACTAGAATAAAGTAAGTAATTAGATTTACCTAACTTATAATTATACAAAGATCTAGAAGATAACTCTAACATATACTACAACGTAGGAAACGTAGAAGAGATACTAAGATCTCCTACTCTTTACCTATAAAATAGGTAGGAAGAAAACAACCCTATATTACCTAAGTATAAACTAAATATTTAAGACTATATAGAACTTTACTAGGCACTAAAAGGGATACAACTTTATAAAAATAAGGCATTAGACTACGTACTAAAGTACTACCTAGACTACTAAAATCCTATACACTAATTCTGTATGTGGATGTATTGCGAAGAACTAATATACACATAATATAAGGCAAAGAAAGAGGAGAATAAGAAATAACCTAGAAGGAAACTACGCTGTAGATAGATATAGATAGACTACCTTATTACAGCTTATAATAAACACCTCTAGGATAAATAATAAGTAAAATACTTTCCTTACCTTACGCTAAAGGGCAACAAATACTATAATATACTTATTAATAGAGACTATATACAACTATACTAGTACATATGTCTAAACTAAGAATATAAATACTACTATATAGCTAAAAGTTTAGACAGCTTTGTAAACTGCCCTACGTAAGAAGTAATAATAGAACTACTAATTTAACTAGTATATAAGAACAGTAAAGACTGTAGGAGGAAAAATAGAAGAATATCCTTATAGGAAGAAGAAGAAGATAATCTACATAAGCTACGTACTTAAGAATAATAATAGAAGTAGATGCTTAGAAACGTATACTAGGCACTAGAACTTAACTATAACCTACACAAACAGATGTCTTTTTTAGGCCTAAACTTAGATAAGAAAACGCCTTTATTAAATTAAATGCTATAGTAAGCATAGCATTAGTTAAGCTACTAGTATAGCTTAAAGGAATATAGGCTTAAGCTTTTATAGACTTAGGAGTAGAAAAGAACTTTATATCTTATTAGATAGTAAGACAAGTAAGACTTATAATATTAGAGAAAAAAGTATTCTATATTATCTATATCACAAATAGATCCCTAATACCTAAGACACCTTAGATATACTAAAAGGTTACTACTATAATAATAGTCTAAGAATATAGAAAGGAACTTATCTTAGATATCTTACTAGGATCTAAGTATATGTTAGTCTTAGGATTACCTTAGTTAATAATACATAACCTGTAGATTAACTAGGGTATAAAGAAAATATCGTTTAAACGCTATAATTATATATTATAAGTAAAGCCTACGTATTAACTAAAAAAAATAGTAGATAAGGGAGTTATTAACAATATAATACTACGATAAATAGTTAAAAAACAGAAGTATACCTTAGTAGACGCTAGTAGGAACTACTAGGTTAAGAAGCGCGAGAAGAAGGATAGTAGTACACCTTTTACCTTACTAAGAAAGTACAGGAAATAGATACACATATTTATAGAAAAGAAAGGAAAAGTAAACCTACTTAAACATTAAGCCTAGGATCTTATAATAGACCTAGAAGAAGGGAAGACGCCACCCTTTAGACTACTATATAGTAAGATAGGAGAAGAACTCCTTAAAGAACGTAATTTTATTAAGATAAACCTTAAGAAAGGATATATATAACTATTAAAGTCACTAGTAGTAAGCCCTTTTATGTTTATTAAAAAAAAGGATAGATTAGACAGACTATACGTTAACTACTAACAACTTAATAATATAATAATAAAAAACTAATATCTACTACTAAATATTATAGAGTTACGAGATTAACTATCTTAAGCTAAGATATTAATAATAATAGATCTAAGAGACGGTTACCACCTTATACAAATTAAGAAAGGTAAAGAATAGAGAACAGTGTTTTAATTACGCTATAGACTATTTAAATATAAGGTTATGTTTTTTAGACTTATAAACGCACTAGTAGCTTTTATAGCACTTATTAATAACGTACCTTATAAACATCTAGACATATTTATTATTATGTATATAGATAATATCTTTGTCTTTTCTAAAAATAAATCGGACCATACTAAGTATGTATAGACAATACTAGAAGCACTAGATAAAGTATACCTTTATATTAAACTTAAGAAATGTAAGTTTAACATTAAATAACTTTAATTCCTAGGACATATTATTACTATAGAAGGAATTAAGATAGCACTAAGTAAAGTTAAATATATTAAAAACTAGGTAATACTAAAGACAGCTAAGAATATCTAAGAATTCTTAGAATTCTATAGATTTAACTAACAATTTATCTAAAATTACGTAAAAGTTACAATACCCTTAATAAATCTTATAAAGAAGGACGTACCCTTTAAATAGATAAATAAGTGTAAAATGTTATTCTAACTCCTTAAGACAGTATATATTATAGAACTTATCCTTATTTATTTTAGAAGTGATAAAACACTACGCTTTAAAACAGACGCTAGCGATCTTACGCTAGGCGCCTACGCTAAATAAGAATATAATAGCAAATAGCACCTAATTACCTATTACTTATATAAATTTAGTAACGCCAAAACACAATATAATATACACAATAAAGAAATCTAAGCTATTATTAAAGCCTTAAAGCACTAGAGGATTTACGCGCTTAGCTGCTTAATGCTAGAAATTTATATAGATTATAAGAACCTTCTAAGGTTTACAGTAACAAAAAAACTTACGCTATAATAATAAAGATAGTCGCAGACTACTACGCAGTATAAGTTTAAAATTATCTATATAGCTAGAAAGGAAAATGGTAGAGCAGACGCTCTTAGCTAACAAAGTAATCTAGTAGGAGAAAAGGTAAAAACTTTCTTTATAATCCTTTGCAAAGCTAAAAATAGATCTCTAGAACTAATAGTAGAACTAAATTAACTTTTAGTAATTAACTAAGAAGTTCTAGAACATCTACAGACTAAGATTATCTAATAATACTATAATAACCCTATATATAGACACTTAGGTATTACAAAGACAATAGAACTTATCTAAAGGAATTATACCTTTAAAGGAATTAAGGAAGCTGTAACAACTTATATCTATAAATATGTAGAATACTAAAGAAATAAACTTAGCATATATCTTAAATATAGAGGGATATAAGTAATTAGAATACTAATAGCACTATAGGAAGATATTACTATAGATTCTGTTACAGGAATTCTAAACTCTAAGAATCTAACAACAGGAATTAAATACAATAGTATACTAGTAGTAGTCTACTAACTAACTAAGTATATTAAGCTTATTTTATGCCTTAAAAGAATAATAGTAAAGGAACTTACTTTTCTTATCTTAGACTAACTAATTAGACACTATAGAATCCTAAAAATAATTATTAGCGATAGAGACAAGCTCTTTACGTTAAATTATTAGACAACGCTTATAGCCCTACTTAGAACGAAATAAAAGCTATTAACAGCTTACTATCTACAAACAGACGGACAGATAGAACGTACGAACTAAACTATAGAAACGTACCTACGCACCTACTGTAATAGTTAGAAGAATAACTAGGTTTTATTACTACCTATGGCACAGTTAGCCTATAATAGCAAAGTATTAGCAGTATTAGAATATACACTATTCTATATAAACTATAGAAGACACCTACATCTCTTTAATTAACAATTTCCTACGATAATTAAAGCAAAAGAAGCTATAGATATAGTAGAAAATATAAAGAAAATACACTAATAACTCTAAGAGAATCTTAAGAAAGCTTAGTAGTAATTAATTTTATACTAAAACTAAAAACAAAAAATAGCACCTTAGCTAAAGCAGGGGGATAAAGTATATTTACTTTTAAAGAACCTTTAAACTTAGAAGAAGAAATATAAAAAACTAGATTATATTAAGGTTAGACTATTTTATATTTCTAAGTAAATATTACTAGTGAACTATAAGTTGGAACTACCACTAGATGTAAAGATACACCTAGTATTTTATATATTACTACTAGAACTAGCAGACCCTAATACACTAGTTGGAACCGCCTTCTACCACAGAATAGAAGAAGAGAATAAATTTAAAATTAAAAGAGTTCTAGAATATAATTAGTAAGATAAAACATACCTTATTAAATAGAAAGGTTACCCATATAGCGAAAACACTTAGGAACTAGTAGCTTACCTAGGGAACTGTTAACAAAAAATTAAGGAATTTTGTAGACGCCTAACACAATATAATGTTATCCTTACCTAGAAAGGTAGAGTTATAGAGTTGTCCTAGAACTCTAGAGGAAGATTATTTATTGCTAACTAAATAGACGTGCTAAGCTCTGCAGGACCTATAGGCTAAGTAGGCTAAACTAGATCCTCCTCTAACTCTATTAGCGTAGCACTTTTTACTACGATTACCTCTCTAGCACGCTTTTTGTTCTACGCTAATTATTTTAACAACTGCTCCTTTTTTACGCACGCTACGCGTAGGGCTTTAAACACTATATTCTATTCTTTTTACGCCTCTAACATTTGCACCTCTAATTTCTTCTTCTTAGTGATTAACTGTGAGAACCTATTCCTAGTAATAGCTATATTACACTTTAAGCCTTATTTCTAACACTTACTACACTTCCCTAAGCTAATATAGACTTTGTAAATATAGGAATGTAACTTATAGAAGGAGCACTTTAATACTATAACTACTTTGTAGTTTTTAATAGTAGAGATAAAGCTGTAACAACGCTTTATAGAATTATAGTTAGCAGGCATAATTCTTTAGGACAAAGAATAGAAAGGAAGGGAATAATATTATATACTAGATAATAACGTAGGACTTAGGCGCTTATAAAGGTGTAATAAGGCTATAATAGGGTTATAAATGTAATAAAGAGACGCTAAGTAACTTAGATTAGGTTATGTAATATACTTAGTTACTTAGTAGCACTAAGTAGTAGAGTAGGTTACGTAAGGTGCTTAGTTGCTTAGTAGCACTAAGCAGCGGAGTAGCCTTAGTATATAGGAACGTAAGGATAGGCTCTCTATACTTATATTTAATCTGTTTATTAATCTATCGTTTAGATTCTAGCAGACTAAATTATTAACTTATTACACTTTATTAAGATACTAACGTATTAACAAGACCTTCTACCTTCTGTAAGTACTCCTGCCTAAGAACCAACCTTAACCCTTTAGGACTAGCTACCCTCTTAGATTTAACAAGCATTTAATTTAATAAAGGCGTTTTCTTATCTAAATTTAGGCCTAAAAAAGACATCTGTTTATGTAGGTTATAGTTAAGTTCTAGTGCCTAGTATGCGTTTCTAAGTATCTGCTTCTATTATTATTCTTAAGTACATAGTTTGTGTAGATTATCTTCTTCTTTCTATAAGGATATTCTGCTATTTTTCCTCCTACAGTCTTTACTATTTCTATATACTAGTTAAATTAGTAGTTCTATTATTACTTCTTACATAGGGCAGTTTATAAAGCTATCTAAACGTTTAGCTATATAGTAGTATTTATAGTCTTAGTTTAGACACGTGTACTAGTATAGTTATATATAGTCTCTATTAATAAGTATATTATAGTATTTATTACCCTTTAGCGTAAGGTAAGGAAAGTATTTTACTTATTATTTATTCTAGAGGTGTTTGTTGTAAGCTGTAATAGGGTAGTCTATCTATATTTATCTATAGCGTAGTTTCCTTCTAAGTTATTTCTTATTCTCCTCTTTTTCCGCCTTATATTATACACATGTTGGTTCTTTGTAATACGTCCATATATAGAATTAGTGTGTAGGATTTTAGTAGTCTAGGTAGTACTTTAGTACGTAGTCTAACTTCTTATTTTTATAGGGTTGTATTCCTTTTATTGCCTAATAGGGTTCTATATAGTCCTAAACATTTAGTTTATACTTAGGTAACATAGGGTTGTCTTTTTTCCGCCTACTTTATAGGTAAGAAGTAGGAGATCTTAGTATCTCTTCTACGTCTTCTATGTTATAGTATACATTAGAATCGTCTTCTATATCTTTATATAGTTATAAGTTAGGTAAATCTAATTACTTACTTTGCTCTAGTGTAACGTGTTAGTAACTAAATAGTGTTATAACAATTTCCTATTCCTTATTAGGTTTTTAGTCCTTAATAGTTAGTATATTTAACTTAGTTTAATAGACTTTATTCTTTAATCTATAGTTCCTGGCTATATAGCCTAGTTTACCATATATAAAGCATTTACAGGTCTTAGTTATTAGTTATTAACTTCTATTAGAGACGCGTTTATTAGGCTACTTAGGGCCTATCCTTCCTCCTTTTCCTTTACTTATATAGTTAAACTAGATATCTTCTATTAGTTTGTATCTCTAGTAGTTCCTTAGCTATTGCTTTTAGACGATTCTAACAGGGTTCTTATAAACCACTTTTACTAGTTATTTAAAGCTTATCGCCTTAGGGTTTTAGTAGAGCTCTTATTACAGTAAAAACTATTCTCTATTAATCCTAATAGTTTCTTTATATAGTTTTTTAAGGTTAGTGATTTGCGCACTACTACGTAAGAGTTTCTTATATAGTTTCTATTTAAGTCATTACTTATATATATTCTAAAGAGATTTATCGTCCTAGTTAAGCTATACAGCGTACCTATAAAACTTAGCTATATACTTAGCTACTAATTATTTCTAAGTTATAGTCTAAATCTTTGCGTTTATAATAGAGTCTTTATTAGTAATTCTAAAAAGTTGTTTAAGGCATTTCTTAAAGTTATTATAATCCTTAATAATATTAACTATATTAGCGTGCTTGTTTACGTAATTATTGTTATTATTGTCGTAGTCTATTCCTAGGTACTTTTTAAGGTAGGGATAGATCTATAATCCTATATCTCCTTACATGTATATTACTATAAAGATAACCTTTTTCTTATTTTTAAGAGATTTGTCTAAGTTAAAGAAGTAGAGGTCTAACTAGAGAATCTAGACGTTAGTTTAAGATTATTTGCTAAAGTAGAGATTAGGTTTGTGCGCCTTACTACTATCTTTTATAGGAGTAATCTTAGCGGCACCTAAAGCCGTAGAAGAGGTAGGAGTTTATAAAGTACTTATATTAAGGGTGTTTAAGATCTTAAATCTAAGAGAGTAGCTAGTCCTAAAGGGTTAAGATTAGTTCTTAGGCAAGAGTACTTACAGAAGGTAGAAGGTCTTGTTAATACGTTAGTATTTTAACAAAGTGTAATAAGTTAATAATTTAGTCTGCCAGAATCTAAACGATAGATTAATAAATAGATTAAACACAAGTATAAAGAGCCTATCCTTACGTTCCTATATACTTTAAATAATTAGTGGACTAATCACTCTAATTAAACTAATTAAGCACTAATTAGTTACTTAGTATATTAAGTGCTTAGTCTAATTAGTTGTCTTGGCGCTCTAATCACACTAATTAGGTTACATAACCTTTTGTGCTGTGCCACTTAAACAATAAATGTAGATATATATGAAGATCCCAGGAGGCCTAGCCTTCGGATCTTAACATTGGCTTAAGTGAGAAATATAAAAAAATAAGTTAAGTTATCTTATCTAAAATCTATTATATAAATCCAACTACTCTAATCATTTATTAGGTCTCTTTGTGTCTTATCTAGTTCGGTATTCTTCTATTATATGTTTATTTCCTAATTAGCTATCTTAAACGACAGCTAATTGGCCCTATGTTTCTCTAACTCTCTATTCTAGACTAACCTTTACACTACACAATTTTTTCTATAAGAAGATAATATTTACCTTAATTATAGCTTATAATAATAGCGCTAGGGCTATACTATAGTTTTACTACAGCTTATTACTATAAAGGGCTTTAAAGATAATACAGAGTATACTAGCTTAGAATTATTTCTTTTAGGGGTCTTATAAATAAGTAGTGTAAGCTTAGAGCACCCAGCGCATATTAATAAAGCGTATATAGCGTACGTACTACGTATTCCTAATATATTACGTAAATATAGTAACGTATTTAATAAAAAAGTAGCGTCTACCCTACTAAATTTTAAAGAATCTAATTATGCTATCTCTATTATAGAGGAAAAGAAAACTCCCTTATAGACTACTCTATAATCTCTTAGAGCAGGACCTAAAGGTACTTTAGGAGTATCTAAAAGATACCTTAAAAAAGAGATAAATTACGTATAGCACTAGCCTAGCTAGAGCACTAATTCTATTTACCCCTAAAAAAGATAGCACACTATAACTTTACGTAGATTATTAGAGCCTTAACGCGATTACTATTAAGGATTATTACTTACTACCCTTAGTTAGAGAGACGCTTAACTACCTATTAGGCGTATACTACTATATAACCCTTAATCGTTATAACGCCTACCATAGAATTTAGATCTAGATAGGAGAGAAGTAGAAAACTACATTCTAAACTCGCTATAGCTACTTTAAATACCTAGTAATACTATTTAGCTTAACTAATGCCCCTATAAGCTTCTAGGCATACATTAATAAGGTACTAGCGTTATACCTAGATTATATATGTACTATATATCTAGATAATATACTTATCTATACCTATAATAAGAGTTTTACACTTTACTAGTATGCTATCTACGCTGTACTTAAATTACTATATAAAATTAAACTTTTTATTAATTTAACTAAGTGTATATTTACCTTAGGCGAAGTCTACTTCTTTAGTTTTATTCTAACTACGCAAGAAATCTTCGCTAATCCTATATATATAGTAACTATTATAGAATAGCTATAGCTAACTATTATTTAAGAGCTCTAGTTATTTCTAGACTTTATAAACTTTTATAGGCAATTTATTAAGGTATATACGTGAGAAACCGCTTCTCTCTTAGACCTACCTAAGAAGAACTAAGTGTTCTAATAGTTAGTAAAGGCTAATAATTATAATAGGCTAGGGCTATACCCTAGCCTTTAGAAGGATCTTAAGGAAAGGAACTACTCTAATGAAGTAGACCTACTAAGGAAAACTCTTCTTATAAGTAGCACACCCCCCCTATAGAAACCTAATATCTAGAATTTATCCTTTATATTTAGCACTTACAGTTCTATTTACTCTCTAAGGCTAGCCTTATAATGGGTAGATTACGATATTATTGTAGTGTTGTAGTATCTAGCGCCAAGGCCTTATAGAGGGTCTGTGCGCTAAGCGAGCTAGCTGCGTAAAACCTACGCCGCGCGTTAACTTAACACAAGATAAGTATTATTCTATTAATATTACTAGAGTTATCCTTTTACTATTCTTCCTAGTGTGAAGCAAGTACTATTGCCTATAACTAGACCCCACATAATAATACTTTATCTATAATAGTTTAAGGATAGCTCCTAGAGTTACACAAGCTACTAGTAGGGGGTAGACTTATTAAATCTAACAGGGTAGCTAGTCCTAAAGGGTTAAGGTTGGTTCTTGGGCAGGAGTACTTACAGAAGGTGGAAGGTTTTGTTAATATAATAGTATCTTACAAAGTGTAATAAGTTAATAATTTAGTCTACTAGAATCTAAATAATAGATTAATAAACAGATTAAACATAAGGATAGAGAGCCTATCCTTATGTTTCTATATACTTTAAGTAATTAGTGGACTAATTGCTCTAATTAAACTAATTAAGCACTAATTAGTTACTTAGTATATTAAGTGCTTAGTCTAATTAGTTATCTTGGCGCTCTAATTACACTAATTAGGTCACGTGACCTTTTATGTTGTGCCACTTAAATAATAAATATAGATACATATAAAGATCCTAGGAGGCCTAGCCTTTAGATCTTAACATTATCTCCCTCCTTACTAGGATTTGTCCTTAAATTATATAACTGTGTCTTATATCTAGTTATAACTAGAGCTTGCCCTGCGTTATAAGTAGGGTTAGCTTACTTATATTATACCCTAATAACCTTCTAAGTCTAGCACTACTTATTACTATTACCTAACTAATTTTATTAACTCTTTTAGCAAAGTTATAGTTAAGAAATACTTAATATATATAAAATATAACTATGTTTACAAGGTTCACGTTTAGTCTAGAAAATATAGAGAATATGTTTATTAAGGTCAATATTGCAATGTACGCGTTTTAGAGTCTAAGTTTAAGCGTTTATTAGTAGAGAAAGAGAAATTGCGTGTGCAGATAAAAGAGTTAAAAGAAATATAGGAGGCTACGTTTAAGGCCTATAAGGAGGCGTTAGAGAAATTATAAGTTATACGTGTACGCGATTAGTTATATTAGTAAATAAACTTACTAGATAAGCGTGCTAAGGATGCAATAGCAGTTAAGAAGAAGAATATTAAAAAGGCTAAATCTTGTAAGGCTATTAATCTAGTAGTTAATAAGAGTCCTTTAGGTCCCTTCTTGTCCCCTACAACATAGAGCGCTTTTAAGAATTTCCTATTAGAATTCTAGAATAATCTAGTGCCTTTACTGTCTTAGGTACAAATATTATTATACTATATAGGTTATTAGTGGAATTCTTTAATCTTTTGTTAACAGTTTCCTAGGTAGTTCTCTAGTTCCTAAGTGTTTTTACTATATAGGTAACTTTTTCACTTAATAAGGTACGCGTTGCTATGCTAATTATATTCTAGAATTCTTTTAACCTTAAATTTATTTTCTTCTTTAGTTCTGTAGTAGAAGGCGGTTCTAACTAGTGTATTAGGGTCTGCTAGTTCTAGTAGTGATACATAGAATACTAGGTGTATCTTTACATCTGGCGGTAGTTCCAACTTATAGTTCACTAGTAATATTTACTTAGAAATATAAAATAGTCTAATTTTAATATAATCTAGTTTCTTATGTTTTTTCTTCTAAGTTTAAAGGTTCTTTGTAAGTAGATATACTTTATCCCCCTTCTTTAGCTAAGGTGCTATTTTTTATTTTCTATTTTAATATAAAATTAATTACTGCTAAGCTTTCTTAAGATTTTCTTAGAGTTGTTAGTGTATTTTCTTTATATTTTCTACTATATCTATAGCTTCTTTTGCTTTAATTGTTGTAGAAAATCGTTAATTAAAGAGATGTGGGTGTCTTCTATAGTTTACATAGAACAGTGTATGTTCTAATACTACTAATACTTTATTATTATAGGCTAACTATGCTATAGGTAGTAATAAAACCTAGTTATTCTTCTAACTATTGCAGTAGATGCGTAGGTACGTTTTTATAGTTTAGTTCGTACGTTCTGTCTGTCTGTCTATTTGTGGATAGTAAGCTATTAATAGCTTTTATTTCGTTCTAAGTAGTGCTATAAGCGTTGTCTAATAATTTAACATAAAGAGCTTGTCTCTATTACTAATAATTATTTTTAGGATTCTGTGGTGTCTAATTAGTTAGTCTAGGATAAAAAAAGCGAGTTCCTTTGCCGTTATTCTTTTAAGACATAGAATAAGCTTAATATACTTAGCTAGTTAGTAGGCTATTACTAGTATACTATTGTATTTAATTCCTATTATTAGATCCTTAGAGTTTAGAATTCCTATAACAAAATCTATAGCGATGTCTTCTTATAGTGCTGTTAGTATTCTAATTACTTACATCTCTCTATATTTAAGATATATACTGTATTTGTTTCTCTAGTATTCTATATATTTATAGATATAAGTTATTACAGCTTCCTTGATTCCTTTAAAGGTGTAATTCCTTTAGATAAGTTCTATTATTTTTGTGATACCTAGGTGTCTGTACATAGAGTTATTATAGTATTATTAGATAATCTTAGTCTATAGATACTCTAGAACTTCTTAGTTAATTACTAAAAGTTAATTTAGTTCTGCTATTAGCTCTAGAGATCTATTTTTAGCTTTACAAAGGATTATAAAGAAAGTTTTTGCCTTTTCTCCTACTAGATTACTTTGTTAGCTAAGAGTGTCTACTCTGCTATTTTCTTTTCTAGCTACATAGATGATTTTAAACTTATAATACCTAGTAGTCTATAACTATTTTTATTATTATAGTGTAAGTTCTTTTGTTGTTGTGAACCTTAGAAGGTTCTTATAATCTGTGTAGATTTCTAGTGTTAAGTAACTAAGCGTGTAAATCCTCTAGTACTTTAAGGCTTTAATAATAGCGTAGAGTTCCTTATTATATACGTTGTATTGTGTTTTAGCGTTATTAAATTTACATAAGTAATAGGTAATTAGGTGCTATTTACTATTATGTTTTTATTTAGCGTAGGCGCCTAGCGCAAGATTACTAGTGTCTGTTTTAAAGCGTAGTAGTTTATCGCTTCTAAAATAAATAAGGATAGGTTCTATAATATATACTATCTTAAGGAGTTAGAATAACATTCTACACTTATCTATCTATTTAAAGGGTACGTCCTTCTTTATAAAATTTGCTAAAGGTATTATAACCTTTATAGTATCTTAGATGAATTGTTAGTTAAATCTATAGAATTATAAGAATTCTTAGATATTCTTAGCTGTCTTTAGTATTAGCTAGTTCTTAATATATTTAACTTTACTTAGTGCCATCTTAATTCCTTCTATAGTAATAATGTGTTCTAGGAATTTAGGTTATTTAACGTTAAACTTACATTTCTTAAGTTTAATGTAAAGATATACTTTGTCTAGTGCTTCTAGTACTGTCTTTATATACTTAGTGTAGTCTAATTTATTTTTAGAACAGACAAGGATAGTGTCTATATACGCGATAATAAATATGTCTAGATGTTTACAGAGTACGTTGTTAATAAGCGCTATAAAAGCTGCTAGTGTATTTGTAAGTCTAAAAGGCATAATCTTGTATTTAAATAGTCTATAGTGTAATTAAAACGCTGTTTTCTATTCTTTACTTTTCTTAATTTGTATAAGGTGGTAACTATCTCTTAAATCTATTATTATAAATGTCTTGGCTTAAGATAGTCGATCTCGTAGCTCTGTAATATTTAGTAGTAGATATTAGTTCTTTATTATTATGTTATTAAGTTATTAGTAGTTAACGTATAGTCTATCTAATCTATCCTTTTTCTTAATAAATATAAAAGGGCTTACTACTAGTAACTTTAATAGTTATATATATCCTTTCTTAAGATTTATCTTAATAAAATCACGTTCTTTAAGGAGTTCTTCTTCTATCTTACTATATAGTAGTCTAAAAGGTGGCGTCTTTCCTTCTTCTAGGTCTATTATAAGATCCTAGGGTTAATATTCTAGTAGGTTTGCTTTTCCTTCCTTTTCTGTAAATATATGTGTCTATTTCCTGTACTCTCTTAGTAAGGTAAAGAGTGTACTATTGTCCTCCTTCTTATACTTCTTAATCTAGTAGTTCTTACTAGCGTCTACTAAGGTGTGCTTCTGTTTTTTAACTATCTATTACAGTATTATATTATTAATAACTCCCTTATCTACTATTATTTTTAGTTAATACGTAGGCTTTACTTATAATATATAATTACAGTGTTTAAATAATATTTTCTTTGTACCCTAGTTAATCTGCAAGTTATATATTATTAACTAAGGTAATTCTAAGACTAACTTATACTTAGATTCTAGTAAGACATCTAAGGTAAGTTCCTCTCTATATCCTTAGACTATTATTATAGTAGTAACCTCCTAGTATATCTAAAGTGTCTTAGATATTAGGGATCTATTTGCGACATAGACAATATAGGGTACTTCTTTCTTTAATATTATAAGTCCTACTTATCTTACTATCTAATAAGATATAAAGTTCTTTCCAACTCCTAAGTCTATAAGAGCTTAAGCCTATATTCCTTTAAGCTGTACTAGTAGCTTAACTAATACTATACTTACTATAGTATTTAATTTAATAAAGGTATTTTTTTATCTAAGTTTAGGCCTAAAAAAGACATCTATTTATATAAGTTATAGTTAAGTTCTAGTGCCTAGTATACGTTTCTAAGCATCCGCTTCTATTATTATTTTTAAGTACGTAGCTTATGTAGATTATCTTCTTCTTCTTCTTATAAGGATATTCTTCTGTTTTTCCTCCTATAGTCTTTACTATTCCTGTGTACTAGTTAAATTAGTAGCTCTATTATTACTTCTTATATAGGGCAGTTTATAAAGCTGTCTAAACGTTTAGCTATATAGTAGTATTTATAGTCTTAGTTTAGACACATGTACTAGTACAGTTATATATAGTCTCTATTAATAAGTATATTACAGTATTTATTGCCCTTTAGCGTAAGGTAAAGAAAGTATTTTACTTATTATTTATTCTAGAGGTGTTTATTGTAAGCTGTAATAAGGCAGTCTATCTATATCTATCTACAGCGTAGTTTCCTTCTAGGTTATTTCTTATTCTCCTTTTTCTCTATTTTATATTATACGTATATTAGTTCTTCGCAATGCGTCCACATATAGAATTAGTGTGTAGGATTTTAGTAGTCTAGATAGTACTTTAGTATATAGTCTAACTTTTTATTTTTATAGGGTTGTATTCCTTTTGGTGCCTAGTAGGGTTCTATATAGTCCTAAACATTTAGTTTGTACTTAGGTGACATAGGGTTATTTTCTTCCTACTTACTTTATAGGTAAGAAGTAGGAAATCTTAGTATCTCTTCTATATTTTCTACATTATAGTATACGTTAGAGTTGTCTTCTAGATCTTCGTATAATTATGAGTTAGGTGAATCTAATCGCTCACTTTACTCTAGTATAACGCGTTAGTAACTAAATAGTGTTATAACAACTTCCTATCCCTTATTAGGTTCTTAGTCCTTAATAGTTAGTATATTTAACTTAGTTTAATAGACTTTGTTCTTTAATCTATAGTTCCTAGCTATGTAGCCTAGTTTACTATATGTAAAGCATTTATAGGTCTTAGTTATTAGTTATTAACTTCTATTAGAGATGCGTTTGTTAGGCTACTTAGGGCCTATCCTTCCTTCTTTTCCTTTACCTATATAGTTAAACTAGACATCTTCTATTAGTTTATATCTCTAGTAGTTCCTTAGCTGTTACTTTTAAATAATTCTAACAGGGTTCTTATAAACTACTTTTGCTAGTTATCTAAAGCTTATTACTCTAGGGTTTTAGTAGAGCTCCTATTATAGTAAAAACCACTCTCTATTAATCCTAATAGTTTCTTTATATAGTTCTTTAAAGTTAGCAATTTATGCACTACTACGCAAGAGTTCTTTACGTAGTTTCTATTTAAGTCCTTATTTATATATATCCTAAAGAGATTTATTGTTCTAGTTAAGTTGCACAGTGTATTTACAAAACTTAGCTATATACTTAGCTACTAATTATTTCTAAATTATAGTCTAAATCTTTACTTTTATAATAGAGTCCTAGTTAGCGATTCTAAAGAGTTGTTTAAGGTATTTCTTAAAGTTATTATAATCTTTAATAATGTTAACTACATTAGCATAGTTGTCTACGTAGTTATTATTATTATTGTTGTGGTCTATTCCTAGGTACTTTTTACGGTAAGGATAGATCTATAATCCTATATCTCCTTATATATATATTACTGCGAAGATGACCTTTTTTTTGTCTTTAAGGGGTTTGTTTAAGTTAAAGAAGTAGAGGTTTAACTAGAGAATCTAGACATTAGTTTAAGATTGTTTACTAAAGTAGAGATTAGATTTATACGCCTTACTGCTATCCTTTATAGGAGTAATCTTGGCAGCACCTAAAGCTATAGAAGAGGTAGAAGTTTGTAAAGTACTTATATTAAGGGTGTTTAAGATATTAAATCTAACAGGGTAGCTAGTCCTAAAGGGTTAAAGTTAGTTCTTAGGCAGGAGTACTTATAGAAGGTAGAAGGTTTTGTTAATATAATAGTATCTTACAAAGTGTAATAAGTTAATAATTTAGTCTACTAGAATCTAAATAATAGATTAATAAACAGATTAAACACAAGTATAGAGAGCCTATCCTCGCGTTCCTATATACTTTAAGTAATTAGTAGACTAAGTACTCTAATTAAACTAATTAAGCACTAATTAGTTACTTAGTATATTAAGTGCTTAGTCTAATTAGTTGTCTTGGCGCTCTAATCACACTAATTAGGTCACGTGACCTTTTGTGCTATGCCACTCGAACAACAAATATAGATATATATAAAGATCCTGGGAGGCCTAGCCTTCGGATCTTAATAAGACTTTACCTAAAGCCCCTAAAGGCAGCGAAGACCCTTTTATCTAGTATATAAGAGGAGAGCTAGTAATGTATAACTTAAGCCCACCTTTAACACTTAAGTAGTATATCCTAGTCGCTAAAAAGAAGCGCGACGAGCTTTGCGCTATATATTAACTTTGTACCTTAAAAGATAAAATCTCTTAACTTAAAAGCATAAGCTAAACCTCTAGCGTAGCAGCTACTACTAAGAATATTAAAATCCTATCTACTAATACACATAAGCGGGACGCGCCTATAGTGTATATAGTAATATATGTTAAGCGTGCGCTTTAACCTAAGGACTTTACTAAATATAAAAGTAAAAACTTTAAAAACTATTGTAAATTCTTCTATTCCTATAAAGTAGCCTTTCGCCTCTTACTATAAGAATTTGTGCAGGATAGAGATAAAGTTATCTAGGTAATATAGTACCTTATAGGCGACCTAAGAGAACTATAGTATATATACTATAAGCGCACCTTTAAAGCTAAGGGAGAAACACCTATCTAGAAGTACTTTAAGCAGTATATACTTAACTTACTTTTAGACCTAGTAAATTGTAGTCTAGAAGCAGCTATAGTGTATACTTAGGTAATATAGTAAAGAGACTAAACTATTCACTTCTTTACAACCTACCTTAATGTCCTTAAAGATTAACTTACACCTTATACTAAGGAGTAAAAGGTGCAGCACCTCTTCTTTAAGCTTAAACCTAAGCTATAGAGGGCTATTATTAACTACTATTAGGTGCCCATAACTAGGGAAGACTTTATCACTTTAGGCTCTACGCTTAAGCGAAACCTACGCCGCGCACCTATAATATAGAAGTTAAGCCTACGTTATATATTAAAGAAATCTAAGCATACTACGCTAAACCGCTAAATATCTAAAGGTAATAGCAAGACCTAAGATGAAAAAAGTGTCACCTACTATAAGTGCTATAAAACTAGCTACTATGCTAATAAATATAAAAGTAGTAATTCTAACTAGATTCCTATACGAGTAAACTATATAGGAAAAGGCTAAGCCTTACCTATAACTTAGGTATAGTAAGGCGCCTACTAATTTATATCTTACTAGGTATAAAGCGCACATGTAGCGCAGCTAGAGATATAGGTCTAGAGAGGGAACTCTAAATAATTCTTAACCTATAGGCTAATGTTAGCCTAATTAGCTAGATTATCGCTATTAAAATAAATCTAAAGCCTATTAAAGGGGCTAAGCTCCTTAAACTAGAATAGATTAGGGCCTAAAGGTAAAGTACCTACGCTGCCTATACGCTCTAGGTGCGTATTATAGATAACATAAAAGTAGAGCGTAGGATAAAGACTACTATCTATAGCGTTAATAAGGAAGGGATCCCTCTCCTACTTAGTAACCCCTTTTTATAAAAAGGTAATATCTACTTTAATTACAGCTCACAAATATAGCGTTAGGGCTATACTACAGCTTTAATACAGCTTATTACTACAAGGGACTTTAAAGATAACATAGAGTATACTAGCTTAGATTTATTTCTTCTAGGGGTCTTATAGACAACTAGTGTAAGCTTTGAGCACCTAGCGCGTATTAATAAAGCGCGTATAGCGTAAGTACTACGTATTCCTAACGCATTACGCGAATATAGTAATATATTTAATAAAAAAGTAGCGTCTACCCTACTAAATTTTAAGGAGTCTAATTATGCTATCCCTATTAATAAGGGAAAGGAACCTCCTTATAGACTACTCTATAATCTCTTAGAGCGGGAGCTTAAGGTACTTTAGAAGTATCTAGAAGATGCCTTAAAAAAGGGATAGATTAGATATAGCACTAGCCTAGCTAGAGCACTAATTCTATTTGCCCCTAAGAAAGATAGTATACTATAGCTTTACGTAGATTATTAGGGCCTTAATGTAATTACTATTAAGGATTATTACTTACTACTTTTAGTTAGAGAGACGCTTAACTGCCTATTAGGCGTATACTATTATATAACCCTTAATTTTCGCAACGCCTACTATAGAATTTAGATCTAGGCAGGAGATAAGTGAAAAACTATATTTTAAACTCGCTATAGCTACTTTAAATACTTAGTAATGCTATTTAGCTTAACTAATACCCCTATAAGCTTCTAGGCATATATTAATAAGGCACTAGCACTACACCTAGATTATATATACGTTATATACCTAGATAATATACTTATTTATACCTATAATAAGGATCTTACGCTTTATTAGCGTACTATCTACGCTGTGCTTAAATTACTACGTAAGGCTAAACTTTTTATTAATTTAACTAAGTGCACATTTACCTTAGGCGAAGTCCACTTTTTTAGTTTTATTATAACTACGTAAGGAATCTGCGCTAATCCTACGCGCATAGTAACTATTATAAAATAGCTGTAGCTAACTAGCATCTAAGAGCTCTAGTTATTTCTAGGCTTTATAAACTTTTATAGGCAATTTATTAAGGCATATATATAAGAAACCGCTCCTCTCTTAGACCTACTTAAGAAGAACTAAGTGTTCTAATAGTTAATAGAAGCTAATAATACTTTTAAAATACTTAAAACGCGCTTCTTAAGTGCGCCTATTCTGCGCCACTTTAACCCTACGCTGCTAATCTAATTAGAGACTAACGTATCTACTTTTATAATATGCGGTATCCTTTCGTAGCTACTTAAGGACTAGAAGTGGCACCTAGTTACTTTTATATTAAGAAAACTTTAAGTAGTAGAGCTAAATTATAAGGTATATAACCTTAAGCTCCTTGCTATTATCTACTGCTTTAAGTAATAGAGATATTATCTAGATAGCATATAGCACATAATTTAAGTACTAAGTAACTATAATAACTTACGCAGTATGCGCGCTGTATAGAAGCTAAACCTATAATAAGCACATTAGGCAATATACCTAGCAGCTTTTAATTCTAAAGTGGAACACTACCTAGGGAAAATAAACCTAGCAGATAGACTATTAAGAAGGGCAGATTACGCATAGGAGAACCTATTACTAACCTATTTATTGCCTACCCTATAGAACAAAATACTATAGAGGACTAAGCATAGTAGAGTAAGCAGATCTATAAATAAGCTAAGCTTATTAGGCGCATGTAAAATGTATGTTACTAATATTTGTAGAGCTATAAGGGTTCCTACTACTAGTGCTATAATGTGTACGCTATACATACTACGCTTACTAGCTAGAGTATTAGTTAGTAGTAAACCTATAATAAAAGAGTCTAACCTTATTACTAAAGTTTAGTAGTTTTAGTAAAGAGATGCCTTTACTATTAAGCGTATTACTAGCTTAAGGCATAAGAGAAGCACTTAAAGTAGTAGTAAGGCGTAAGTATAGCGCCTTAATAAAATAGAAGTCCTAAGGTATAATAGCAGATTATATATCCTAGATAAACTAGTAATTAGGTGAGAGATTTTGTTCTAGCACTATAACATATATATAGCAGGCCACTTTAGTGTACGTAGAACGCTTAAGGCTATTAAGAGGACCTACTATTAGCCTCTTATAGGTTAAGATGTTTAGAAGTACGTAAGGACTTATGCTATTTGCTAAAAGAGCAAAGCTCTAAGGTATAGTAAGTATAGCTAGCTATTACCTCTTCTAACGCTAAAGGATATCTTTAAGGAAGTCTTACTAGACTTTATAACTAGATTCCTACTAGCGAAGGATTAAGGTAGCTGCGCTTTTAATGTAATCTTTATAATTATATACTATTTCTCTAAGATAGCTATCTATATTCCTACACAGAAAACATAGGATACAAAGGAATTTGTAGAAGCCTACTTCTAAGAGGTTATCTTAAAGTTTGGTATTTAGAAAGGTATTATATCTAATAGGGGCTCTACCTTTACCTCCGCTTTTTGGGTAGAAATATACTACTAACTATAGGTAAAGCGTAGGCTTAGCACTGCTTTTTACCCTTAAATAGACGGGCAAATAGAGCGCTAGAATTAGATGCTTACATAATACTTTTATATGTTTATTACACCTCTATAAACAAACTAGGTTAAACTGCTCCTAACAGCTTAATTTGTATATAACAACTCTATCTATAATTTAACAAAAACAACGCCTTTCTATATAGTATATAGTAAGCACCCTATCCTTACTACGC
The DNA here is from genome assembly GCA_015832175.1 of Paraphaeosphaeria minitans. Classification (NCBI taxonomy): domain Eukaryota; kingdom Fungi; phylum Ascomycota; class Dothideomycetes; order Pleosporales; family Didymosphaeriaceae; genus Paraphaeosphaeria; species Paraphaeosphaeria minitans. The sequence goes on from WJXW01000007.1 coordinate 2,506,671, forward strand.
CTTTTGTGGACAGTAGGCTAGAGGGGGAGCTACTAGATGTAGTTAAGAAAGTAAAATACATACATAGCGTACACGCATTGCTTATAGAGCACCTACGCTTAGTATAAGAGTATTAGAGCTAGTACTATAATAAGAAGTATAAGTAAGAGTTATTCTAGAGAGGCGACTTAGTCCTACTTAGTACAAAGAATATATATATACCTTAATAACTAAGCAAGAAGCTATTAGGAAAATTTATTAGGCCCTTCTAAGTGCAGGACGCAGTTAGAACGTAGGTATACTACCTACTCTTCCTATTATACTATTGTATTTATAACGTGTTTTATATTTCTCTTCTTAAATAATAGAAACTAAGGCTAGGAGTGGAAGACATTAATACCTAGCTACTAGAGGTTACACCTAAAGGAGGAGAAGCCTAGGAAGTAGAAGAAATCTTAGCTAAGTAAATAAGAAAGGGGTAAAAGTAATACCTACTCTACTAAAAAGGCTATAATAAGACTTAGGATACCTAGATTCTAGAGTTAGACTTTAAAGATATAGATAATCTAGTCTAAACCTTTAAAGGGAAAAGAGCTGCGTATATAAAAAAGCGGTAAAGGACATAATAAAAGTATATAGAACACAGATATAATATATATTATTATAAAGCACTATAGCTTAGGGAGCACTTATAGCTTATTAGGGGTATTTACCTAAAGCCTATAGGCTAGCTTCTAAGAAGCCATCTAACTAAACTGCACGCCGCTTACGCCTCTACTACTTATTATTCTTATTATCCTTACTATCTTTACTATCCTTGCCTACTATACCTCTAGCAGTAACCTCTTCCCTACTCTCTTTATTGCTATTATCTAAGTCGCCCTTATTACAGTAAGGAGTAGACGCTAGATTAATCTAGGATAAGTTATTAGTATGCGTTTTAAGTGCAGAAAAGGTATAAACTTACTATCTACTATATAAAGGGAATAACTGCCTTAAGAGTATTAGTAATCTAACGCTACTCTACTAGGATTAAGCCTAGATACTAAGGGCTAGTAGTAGGCACCTAGGTTGCTACACCTATAGGTGTACTAACATAAGCTATAACACGCTAGTAGTTAGCTAGCTCTAAGTTAAATTACTTCTAGTAATAAGCTAGTTTTAGGCCTACTACTTTTACACGCTTATTTGTCTTGCGCTGCCTACCTAGGGTCTCTATAACTATAATATAGTAGTAGTTACAAAGGGCGTATAGGCGATTAAGACGCCTATTTATCGCCTTTAGCACCTATAAGTATTAGCTAAAGCGCATATATAACACGCAACTCTAGACATACTAAGTTACACCCTCTATAATTACCTTTAACATAATAGTTACAGCGCTTATTATTATTTTTAGTATAGTCTTTAGAAAGCTTTACTAAGTTCTACGCATAGCGTATATAAGTTATAAGCACTATATTATAGTTTATACGCTTAGTATCTCCACTAAACACAAAGGCGGCAGTATTATAGAGATTAGACTTCTTAATATATTTAGGTACTAGGTAGTACAGTATCTTAGGTAATTAAGGGGGTTATTTAAAGTTTAAGCGCTCTATTAGCGCTAAGAATAAGTTATATATATATTGTGTAGGTAGAGAGCACACGAAGATTAAAACAATATTAACACTATATAGCCCTATTACCCTATATCATAAGAGGCTACAGTAAGCAGAAGGCGCAGGAGCCTTATAATAAATAACATGCGTAATGCGTTTACAACGTGCGCTATTTACTTATAACGTGCTGCTATTACGTATATAATATACACCCCTATAGACACTCTTTTCCTTTCCTATAGAGTAAGGTTTTTATTAAGGCTATAGTATACTGCAGAGGACTACAGCTAGAGGGGGAGGTTCTGTAATAGGTAGATTATAATATTATTATAGTGTTATAGTATTTAGCGCTAAGGCCTTATAGAGGGTCTGTGCGCTAAGTGAGCTAGCTGCGCAAAACCTGCGCTGCACGTTAACTTAATATAAAATAAGTATTATTCTATTAATATTACTAGAGTTATCTTTTTACTGTCCTTCCTGGTGTGAAGCAAGTACTATTGCCTATAACCAGACCCTATAAGCCTATAATATTAAATTCTAGATCTTCTAGAAAAGAGTCGTTTAAAGGAACAGAGAAACGTTATAGAGTCTAGAATAACCTACTAATAGATACCTCTAATATCGCTAAGTTAGTAGAATAACTGCAGAACCTAATTACTACTAGAGATAAAGACTACTTTACTATATAAACACTATAACTCTAGAATAAAGAGCTGTGTAAGCTCTTTATACGCTAATAGGCCTATGCTAGAACTACTCTAGGCCTATTTACCTCTACTATAAGGGGCGGATCCCTATTTACTAGTATAGACTAGCTAATCTCACACTATAAACTACTCCTAAGCCTAACTAAGTTTAGGGACTTAAATGCCTAGTTTAGGGCCTAGAAGGTTATAATAGATTATAAGCTCTAGGCTAATAAGCAGTTTATAAGCTCCCCCTAAAAGAAATAGGCACTAATATAGGACTACCGAGATAATAGTTCTTAGGATATAGTAGCAGCCTTTTACTAAGCTAAGGGGGTAAATAGCTAGTTTAACCTATAAATATTTATATAGTACCTTATCTTCGTGTACACTAATAAACACGCCTAGTAAAAGGCTAAAGCACGCCTTAATATAATTAGGTAAAACCTTAGAGAGAGTTTCTCTAACTTTTCTATCTACTTTAAGTGAACCTTAGTAGAGGTAGGTAGTAGCTAGTAGGGTAACACTAAGAAACTATGTAAGTTACGCTACGTAATTTAGCGCAATATCTATATAGTTACCCTTAACTATAACGTTTCTAAAGGGGACTACAACGCAGCTATTACTAGGTTTTTATAAATTATAGTAGACCTTAAAATAGAGGCCCTAGAAGATAAGCTTACTATTTAAGCTACCTCTTATAAAGGTAGCTAGCCCCCTTCTAAAAATAGTAATAGTAATATCTATATAACTCCTATAGCAGCGTTAACCTTAACCTAGCCCTAAGCTAGTAGGAAGGCGGGTAAGTAGCGCCTAAACTAGATACCTAAATATACTTTTTAGTAACGCTAGAATATAGGCGTGTATACTTACTATAGTAAGCCTAACTATATAGCTAGAGCCTACTTTAATATAGTTTTACTCTAGATAATTATAACCTAACCTTAGTATAGTAAGATAAGTACCTAGTTAGGAAAAAAGTAGTCCCTAGTCTAGCGCTAACGTAGGGGCTAAGCGCGACAGTATTAATAAAGATATAATTAGAGTAAGCTGTAATAGTTAGAGTAGCTAAGGCTAGAGTAGGCATAAATAGGCCTACTCCTACCCTCTATGTATTCCTTAATAGTATATAGTATATAGAGGCCCTAATTAATATAGGGTGTAAATACTTTATAGTAATTAGCCCTAGGCTAGTAGATTCGCTCTTACTATAGCATATTATAATCCTAGCCTAAGAGCTATAATAGGCTACTAGGTTATTACTATAGACCCTTATTATAGAGATAGTAGTAGTGCCTTATAATATATTTAGATAATAACAGACCCTTTACGCGTATTTAATCCCTAACCTCTACTAGAATATAATCCTAGGGGCCCCCTAGCTAGCTAAGTCTAGGGTAGTAGTAGATATCTATAGTGGCAAAATTATAATTAGGGCGGCTAGGGGTCTTATTACCCTTAATACCTAGGTAGTAGAGAGGTAAGGCCTCCTTACTATACTTATAAATAAAGAGGATAACGCGACGCCCTTTAATACTCTAGATAAAAACTAGGAAGGGGTATTTCTAACTTCGCTCTAGGATATTACTTAGATACTTATAATAACGCTTTTTTATATAGTAGGATCCCTACCCCCCTATAATATAGTAGGGCTAGGCCTTACTAAAAATAGTAGGACTTTTCCTCTAGAACTAGTAGAGTACACCGCTATTTTTAATAAGACTAAGGTATCTAGCCTTCTACTATACTAGGGTATGTTAGACTACTATAGCTACCTAAAGTAGACCCTAAGCGGCTTCCTTCTAAAACTACCTTAAGGCCTACTATATAGTATGTCTAGAGATTAGCTAGTAGAACTCTAGCACTAACTTATAGAACTTATAAATAAGGGCTAGATATAAGCTAGTTTCTTCTTAGTAGGTGTTCTAGCCCTTTTAGCCCTAAAGTCTAGGGGGGAATGGCGCCTTTACGTTAACTATTAAGAAATTAATATAATCTCTAAGCTAGATTAGTACTCTCTTCTATTTATTAAAAAGACACTACGCACCCTCTCCTAGACTACTTAGTTTATAAAGATAAATATCTACGCTGCCTTCTATAAGCTATAAGTTATAGAGGGGGAAGAACACTACACTATATTTTATATTTAGTTTAGTCTCTTTAAGTAGTTAGTAGTCCTATATAGACTTACTAGGGCACCTACTATATTCTAACGCTATATTAATAGCGCTCTAAAGGATACTTTAGGTGATATATATATAGCTTACCTAGATAATATTCTTATCTATATAATAGGGCCCCTACGCTAACACTAGGACTATATATAATAAGTGCTAGGACTCCTATAGGAAGCTAGACTATATATAGACCTAGGGAAATATAAATTCGTAATAATAGAGGTTAAGTACCTAGGGTATCTTATTATATTAGGTAAGGCTATTTACCCTAATCTAGTAAAGATATAAGTAATTAATTAATAGAACGCCCCCTCTATAGTGCGTATAGTCTACTACTTTATTAGCTTTACTAACTTCTATTATAACTTTTTCCCCTAATTCTCTAAGTAGGCCGCACCCCTATATACCTTTACTAAGAAAGGGGTCCTATTTTAATAGGGCCCTAGGGAACAAGAGGCCTTCTAGGCCCTAAAGGACATATTTATATAGGGCCCTATCCTAGCGCTCTAGGACCTAGAGCGCAACACGCTAGTAGAGGTAGACTACTTAGGTAGCACTACTAGGGCCTACCTCTTCTAACGTATTAAGGGGATCTAGCACTCTATAGCCTACTACTCTATAGCCCTAACACTAGCCTAGTAGAACTACACTATTTATAATAAAAAGCTACTTACAATTATACAGGCCCTATAGGTATAAAAACTAGAACTAATAAAAGTAGCGCGCCCCTTTAAGATTCTAATAGAATATAAGAACCTGTTGTGGTAAAAAGGGCTTGAACTATTACAGGATATTCAGGAGCAGAGTTGTAAAGAATACAAATAGCTGATTGTAGGAAAGGATGCCGAAAGGGCAGACTATATACAAAAGAAACGAGCTTCTTAGCAAGAATCCTGTGATATGAATTAGTGGATCTAGAAAGAATCACGGAAGTGAGTGTTTTACTTTAACAGAACCTTAAATACTTTATAAAGATCTAAAAATTAAGTAAGCGCTAGTACTAGTAGTTAGAGTTACTTTCTACCTTTTGCTTCTACCTCTACTACTAGTCTAGATTCTAAGTAGCTAGACTAGACGCACTAAGCTAGCATAAGTAGAATATAGTCTAGTAAATAAGGGTAAACGCCCCACTAATAGTGCCTAGGACTATCTAGAGTACCCTAATATAGACGCAATCCTTAATAGCGCTAGTAGGGGCCTAGATCTTTACTAACACGCATCTATAGGCACTTTAAGATATAGTTATAGTAGAGTTCCCCCTCTACTATATTAGGCTTAAGGTAGTGCGCTATAGTAACTATATATTTCTTATAGTAGCTGCTACCTCTTAATAAATTAGGGACTATATAATTAGTGCGTATAGGTCCCTTTTATAGTAAGGAGTCCTTTAGGTTCTAGCTTAGAAACCTCTTACTACTGCTATTATACAGCGTGTATATAAGTCTCTAGTTATAGGCTATCTTAGGAAGAACTCTATATTTAAGATTATCTACTAGGACTACTACTAGAATAATATATTTAAAGATGTTACTTAATTTATACGTAATTACTACTGCGTAAAAGTATATATAGACTAGTAAAAGTAGTAAAGTCTCCTATAGCCACTCCTAATTATAGACTAGTACTAGGCGTAACTCTTAATAGATTTTATAGTAGACCTCCCCTAGGCCTCTATAGTAGCACCGCAATACCTACTTATAATTACTAATAGGCTATTAAAGTATATATAACTAGAAGCTATAGCTTCTATAATAGTAAAGTACTATATAGCCTACTTCTATAATATATAGTAGTAGTTCTATAGCTTCCCTACCTTACTAATTACAAATAGAGACTTAGACTAGCTAGGGAAGTTCTAGACTACGCTATATAAATTAACTAGAATAAAGTAACTCCTCTCTATATTATACCACCCCTAAACTAATAGTAGTATAAAAAGGGTAAACTAAAAGGTACTTTTAGTCCTCTGCATTATAGTTAGTTTTAAATAGATAGACTAGCTAGACTATCTCCTAGCCTACTAGCTTATATTAAATAATAGAGTATCTACTACTATAGGCCTAAGCCTAAATCTTTTACTAAATAGATATTACATTAATCTCCTTGAAAGAATCCCCTTACTAGTAAAGTCTAGTTATACCCCTACTAGGAGAGTAAAACACTTTCTAGACTACTTTAAAAAAAGGATAGCTTTAGTCTAGACTACTATTATTTATAGCTAGTAGTGCACTATAGAGGCTATAAACTATACCTACTACTTTATAGAGTAATTCTAAGTTAGAGATAAGATATAGTTCTCGCTACGTAATATAAAAACTAACTAGCTAAAAAAAAACTTAACTAATTTAAGGTTAAGTACACTATAATAGCTATACTATCCCTACTTATAGTAACGCTAGACCTATCTAGTAATCTCTATAAAACTGTCTACGTTAACCTCTTTAAGTAAGCGGCGGACAATCCTCTACCTAGTTAGACCTAGGCTAACGCCTAGCTAGGCCTAGCCCTAGAGCTAGAAGAAGCGTACTTAGACCTACGTAAATAGAAAGTAGAGAAGGTCCTACGTATTAAGAACACCTAGAGTAAATAATAATAGGCGCTAGTAAAGTAGACTAAATAGGTATTACTAACTTAGGTGCTAGTTAAAAATATTATAAATACTATAGCTCTAAACCGCTTTAAGGCCGCCTAGGGGGACTATAGGTATAATAATAGTCCTATCTGGCCTATAGGGAAGAACACATAAATATTATAAAAGAAGCTATAATAGGTATTTAAGAGTTTATTCCTCTACTAACCTAGTAGAGGCGCTATTTATATAAAAACTACTAAAGGCTATTAGCCTTAGGGTTGTAATAACTAAAATAGCACTAAAGTAACACTAGGTAGAAATAAAGAGGGGCTATAATAACTATATTACTCTTCGCACTAGTAGTAGTAGTAGCTAGAAAAATACACTAAGCTAGCCCTAAATAAAGGCTTAGGTAGAGTTACTCTATAAGGCTCTTAATATAGGTTAAAAAGTATACACTATTAAGCTAGGGCTGCTAAGAGAGTAGAGTAGCGTTAGCTAGAAGCTATTCTAAGTCACTCTATAATAGTAGTAAGTAGGTTAGTAGTCTACGCTTAGGTCTAAGTTATTTTATCTAGACGCTGGCCTATACTCTCCTTAGATTACTAGATATAATTTCCTATATTATTTATCTATCCTACTACATTATTAGCTAACAACACTAGATTCTAATTATAGTTACTACTACACTAAGCTAGAGTTATCTAGAGCAAAAGTGCTACTAGGGCTATATTTATACTAGAAGAGGCAACTACTATTCTGTTACTACGCTAAGGTAGGGACATAATAAGGGAGTCTAGCTCCTAGATTAGGCTAGAGTTCTTAAGGGCTAAGTTTAGGTACTACTTATACTACTAGGCTAAGTAGTAGAACTCTACTATAAAGGTAAGCAGCGTTCTAGTTATAGGCTTCTAGGGGTTAGTACTATAGGTTCTAGAATTATAAATATATAAATTACTATTAATCTGGCTTTACTCTACGTATTTAATCTAGAGGCGCAGAGCCTACCTTAGGCCTAGATTATTAGTAAAGGGGGCAGAATTATACTAGTAGGTAGCCTTAGTGTAATAGTAGGCGCTATAAGAGTAGCCCTAGAATAGTTAATAGCTATATAAATATTAATAATAGTCTAGAATATAAGGCTATAGACTTACTCTACGCACCTAAGCTGCCTTAGGCGCCTAATATATTTAATATATATAAGGCCTATATTAGAATTAGTTAGCTTTTTATCTAAACTATCTCTTTAAAGGACCGCGCTTTTAGCAACGCAGAGCTACTTTAGAGTATAGGTATAAGTAATAAGATTAAAATAATTAGCTAGTACACGCCTTTTAGAAGTTATAAAGGGGTAAAGGCGATTACTACTACTAGACTACTACGTAGGCGTATTAGGGCTCTAGAGAATCTCTTCTACTTTAGTGTTATTAATCTTCTTCTTAGTATGTGTATAGCTAGGCTTAGTAAGGCGCTAGTTTAGGTTTAGAAAGTTATTACTACTACTACTACTACTAGGACTAAAGATATCTACTAAGGCAGCACCACTTTAGAGGCTATTATTAATAATATTAACATTAGCCGCAGCTGTAAATAGAACGCTAAAAATAAAGACTAAAAGGCTAATAAGAGTATAGGGGCGTATAGTGTGAAAATAAGAGAGGGACTAGATTAGGGCTAAAAGGAGGTAAGAATAGAGGTAGTTACAGATAGTTAAGGAAGTTAGAATAGGCGTAGGTTAGAGTTAGTATAAGAAAAAGGGAGTAGAGAAGGGAAGAAAGGAGGTAGAGTAATATAAATATAAAGAGACTATAATAGTGGCGCACTGCTAAGGCAATAAACATATAATAATTATATTAGAAAAGGCAGGAGCGCTATCCTATTACCTTATAATAATAAAGTAAATAAATAAACTACCTAATAAGGGCTCTTGCTACAAGACTACCTTAGGGCTACTTTTACACTATAAGGGAATCCTTATAAAAATAATAATAAGTTTCTAATAGAAGAATAACACTTATAATACTACTACCTTACTATAGCACGATACTCCTAAGATCTCTAAAACCTATCTTATAACTATAAGACGTTTTATTGTGGTAAAAAGGGCTCGAACTATCACAGGATATTCAGGAGCAGAGTTGTGAAGAATACAAATAGCTGATTGTAGGAAAGGATGCTAAAAAGATAGACTATATACAAAAGAAACAAGCCTCTTAGCAAGAATCCTGTAATATGAATTAGTGGATCCAGAAAGAATCACAGAAGTAAGTGTTTTACTTTAATACACCCCCTAGGTAATCGCTTAAAGCGGATTACCTATCTTAAGAAGTAATCTTTAATTGTCTAAATCCTTCTTAAAGATCTTTAAAAAACCATCTAAAGGCTAGTTAAAGATTAAAAAACTATTAAGAATTATTCTTCTAAATCTCCTTATCTTAAGAACAGCAATTCTATCACCCCCTATTTATTATAATAGCAAAATAATCGCTATTTATCTTTTAAATTACGAATCCTATTGTGAATTATGTCCAGAATCTCTTCTTCTAGTGGGTTAGGAGCTTATAAGCGTGGCATAAAGGCCTAGAGCGTAAACGCTTCTATTCTGCTGCTCTTTTCACTTACTTCCTATTAACTATAAAGTAATTTCCCCGCTCTTACTAGCCAGTAAGTACAATAGGTAGGCGTGTTTTAATTAAAAAGGAGTAGTAGTAAGAGAAATAAGTAGTAAAGAAGGAGCGCATTTAGCGCTTAATAATTAGATAGGTAGTAGAGTATATAAGCCCTTTACTAGCACTTAATCTTTTTTCTTTAATCCTTTACTTTTAACGCTTTAACTTCCTATCTAATTTAAGCCTACTAGTTTAAGCCTTTAAATTCTACTACCTTATAATAAGTTCTCTTCTTCTAATTATTACCTTGCGCTTTTTCTGTTGTTTAGAGCTTTGCTAACTCTTTTAGATGTCTAATAACCTAGCTAAAGTATACGCAGTAAAGGCTACAAAAGCTGCTAAATAAAGCTCTTAATCCTCCTACTAAGATCTTCCTACTCCTCCTGCTCTACTAGCTCCTCCTGCCCTAGCTTTAGGCCCCTAGTAATCGCTTAGTGCTCTTAGATAAGTAAGCTGCTTAGGCTGCTTAAAGGGAGCTCTAGTAAGAAAAAGTAATAGATACTACTATAATAACGCTTTAAGCTTAAGTAGGCGCTACTATACCTACTTTACCTACTCTTACACTACTATATATAGAATTATTTTATTACTTTAGCTAATTTTGCTAATCGTTTCTGTAGCTAGCCACATATTTAGACTCTAGCTATAGATTTTATTTACTATTAACTATTAGAGGGTGCTAATATAAGCTTTTATTCTAAGATTCTTTCTAGGTTTAGCTAATACTTTTTGTAGGAGAGGCTAATTACTAAGCTGCGTAAGAGGGTTAAGGTGGCCTTATAAGCTCCTCCTCCTACTAATTAAAAGAGGGGAGGCTAGGGTAAGGAATCACCTGTTGCTAATTAAAGGAGGGGAGGCTAGGGTAAGCTATCACCTACTGCTAATTAAAGGAGAGGTAGAGGAGGTAGATAGGGTGAGGAATCACCTGCTGTAGAGAGGAGGAGAGGAGAAGGATAGGGAGAATCTCCTACTACTAATCGCAAAGGAGATTCTCGTACCCCTGCGATTAAGCAGAGGAGGAAGAGGGTCTATAAGCTTATAGATAAGCCTTTAATCTCCTCTTCTTCTAATTCCTATTCTCCCTTTAGTCTTTTCTTTCTTTTTTTTTCTTTTCTTGTTTCCTAGCTCTAAATTAATAATTCTAGGTAGTTGATAAATTAATTCTCTACTTACCTATTCTTATTCTATAATTATTATACTTATATCTTATAGATTTAATAGCCTTTTAAATCTACTAAACTACTAATAAGTGAGAGCCTTTGTAAGGCCATCTACTAGCATTTTACTAGTTAGAAGATATTCTACTTAAAACGATCCTTTTGCATACTCTTACTATAACTATATGTTTTAAATACTTACATAGTATAGTTAAGTAGTAATTCTTTCGTTCTTTCTAATCACCAAATAAATAGTTTAAAGATTATTATAATAGACCTTCTATAAAGGTCCTAGATCTAGAGTAAGCTTAGTAAAGAATCTCTTAATTGCTATAGCTTCTTTACTTATATATTTAAGCACTAGAAGCTCTGCTTCTATTATTAAAGTAGTGATCGTGTTCTATTAAGCTACTTTCTATAAGATAGCTCCTCTAAACAATAGAATAATATATCTAGAGGAAGATCGCTGTGATATTAGATTATTAGCAAAAGAGGCATCTCTACATATTAGCAGATTAGGTCTATTATAGCCACTAAAGACTATAGCCTACTATTTAGTTTAATAGAGGTAAAAGATTACATAGTTAATAGCAGCAAAGTGTTCTTTACCTAGATCTGTTAGAAAGTGTGATAGCTTTAACACTGCAAAGGCTATATCTAGGCGTAGTATAATTATTATATAGAGAGCTAATCCCACCTCTTCTTAAAAGAGCTTTATTTCTTAAGGAGTAGCTTCTCCTATGCTTAGAACAAGATCTTCTACTAATAGAGGTGTAGGAAGGAAGCTCCTAGAGTTTAAAAGGTTAAACTTTTTTATAATCTTATTAATATAGGTATTATAGACTAGAGAAATTAATCTTACTTCTCTGTCTCTAATTACTTAAACACCTAGGAACTACTCTACTAGTCCTTTTAATTTAATCTTGTATTTGTTTATAATCTTCTTCTAGAAATCTAGGGCTTCTTTCTCTTTACTCTTATAATAGAGAAGAAGAATATTATTAACATAAAATAGAATAATAATACTTTAATTACTATTAAAGAAAAGGCATAGCTCTTCTAGCGAAGCTAAAAGTCTATAAGATTAAAGTAATCCTGCGAATTCCTTATACTAAAGAAGTGGTTAATCTCTTAAGCTATATAAAGCTTAATTTAATCTTACACACTTCCCTAGCTTTTTAAAACTATTAAGTAATTTATAAGTTACTAGATTAGCGGCTGTAATAAGAGTATTTAGAAACGCTCCTACTATATTAAATTGTAAGATTTCTAGATTAAATTCTACTGCTAGAGCTACAGCTAATTAAAAAGATCTTACTACTAGGGTAGTAGTATAGGTAGAGTAGAGAGTATTCTTTTTCTAAAGATCTCTTTTTATAATAATTCGAGCTTTACACTTTTTAAAGTATCTATTTTAATTAAACTTATAGGTAAAGACCTACTTTAAAGGGAGTAGTCGCTCTAATACCTCTAATTGTTTAATCTCTATTTAGGTACCTTTATCTTATAAAGTTAAGATCTTCTTATAAGCGGTAAGGAGGAATAGCTTCCTATATAGATAATTGTAAAGGTGTTTCTATAGAGTTAGCTCTAGTGTAAGCTTGTCTCTATAAGTCTAAGCTATATAAGACGCTCTAGGCGCCTTTCTAAGCATAGAAGTAAATACTATCGCATTTAGTGTAATATATTCTTCTTGCTTAAACTAGGCCTCTACTACTTTTAGTATAAACGTGTGCTTTAATATTATATTAAGATTACTTTAAAGATAATTAGCGATTAGTGCATAAGCACCTAGCTTCTACCTACCCCCTAGCTAATTATCCTAATTATTTTGCTTCCTTAATCTTCGCAATAGCAGATAGCAATTTATTAGTTAGTTAATTTCTAGTGCTTTACTATAATTTCGCCTATTTATTCTACTTACCTCTAGATAGATCTACCTTTGCCTTTAGCGCGCTAGTAGGTTATCTACTTTATCTAGCGTAATTAAGTTATCTGCGCTAGATTAATTAGTAACCTAATTAGTTTCTACTAATAAATAGGGTATTAAATCCTTAGATTCTGGCGGGCTAGCTCTCCTAGTAGTGTTCTAGTGGCTACTAGATATCTCTTAATTACTTAATAGATTACCCCTAAGATTACCTAGCTCTAGTATCTAATTAGGGGTTATAAGTCCTGTGCTTTCTTTCCTACTTAAGTAAATTCTTAGCTGCTAGCTAGCTAAGCCTATAGCTCGCTTAGTAGTAGGTACTTTAGGTTCCTAATTACTTAGCTAGCCTACTTTACTTTTAATTACTTAAGGGTCACCTATAGGTCTAGTAGCGGTTTTTCTATACTTGTTTATTTTAGGAAGAATATTAAGCGCGTCTTTATACACTTCTCTTAGATTGTTTAGCTCTCCTTCTTAGAGGCTTTTTACTATTTTTAACGCTTCTATTTTTAGAATAGATTATTCCTCTAATCCTTTATAGAATAAGGACTTATTAAACCTTACGTTTTGTATAGTGATTACCTAATTAAGCTTAGGAATCTATATTTAGTAGATATTAGAAGCTTTATAGCCTACTAGGCATTTAATATAGCCCTTAGGATTTACTTTAAATCCTTTTCTATCTCGCCTAGCTGCACGCTCCTAATCTAAAGGGTAAGCTTAGTAGCTATAGGCGTAGATAGCACTCTAGTTTAGACGAAAATTAGCTGTCCTATATTGTGTTTTTGCTAGTTTAAAATAACAAAAATATTGTCTAAACTAACTATCTAACGTTTTATTAGGTAATTAATAGCCTAATACTAGGCTAGGAATTATTCCTTAGAGCTAGCATACTGCTTATATAATCTTAGGCTAGAGATTTAATAGTAGATTTACGCTTATTTGTATTTTAATTGCTTTTATTATAAGCTCCTGGCCTACTCTTTCTATAGCGCTATTAGGTTTATACGTATAGGGTAGTAGTCTGCTAATTATTATCCCTTCCTAATTAGCCTAAAATTCGTACTAGGATTTCCCTCTCTATAGAAGTGTTACTATATCATTGTCCTAGTAGATTTTTGTAATTTAAAGCTCGTATTTTGTATTAATAAGAGCTAAGAAATCCTACTATACTCTTATTATTTTAGAAAGCGTCTTTGTTCTAAGATTAAAAACGTAAGGTTTTTTACTAAAATCTTCTTTAATTAGCAAAACCTAGTTTTCTCTATTTTAAGTAGTAGGCATATTAAATAGATCCTAGGATAATAAGTAAAATGGCCTAGGTAATTATTCTCTAGGTCTCTTAGAGATTACCTAGGTTATATGTGTAGTAGTATAGTGCTTATAATCCTTTCTTAATATTCTAGTGATCTTTACACTTTAGGCTGTAGTTACTAGAGCTTATAGGGCTCTACTTCCTATATACCCTACTTAAAGGTGCTAGAGGTCCTTAAAATCTAATCTCTTAATATTAACCTAGGATAATCCTTTAGTAGTCACACTTATAACAATTAGATAAGAGCGGATTAGCTTATATTATAGACAAGTAAGGTTATGCTCGCATCTTAGGTCTACTAAGATAATACTTTATTCTAGGCTTTTAATCCTAAGAGTGTGATCTAAACTAAAGTACTAAATCTTTACTTTCTTTAAAAGAGCTTCTAATATAATATTTACATAAAAGCCTTCTACTACTCTTACTCCTTAGAGTAGTAGATCTTCTGTAAATCTTCTATTTTTCCTATATAAAGTATTCTTAATTAGCCTATTACTAATTCCTAAGATTAGGAGCCTTTGTGTACCTGCCTCTACACTCTTATTTAATAATTAAAGCGTCCTAAAAACAAGTCTTTCGTAATTGTTAACTAGGTAAACTGCTGCAGCACTGTCTAGTATTATACATTCTAATAAAGGATAAGCGTTAGAATATAGGGTAGAGTAGACACCTAATACTCTATTGTCTATAGGCAGATTAAATAGGTTTAGTAGAGTAGCAGCAATACTACTAGAATACTTAATAGTCTTAGTAGAGGATTATTTCTTATTCTATCCTACCTTTGTGATTATATTACAAAGGTTTGACTACTTAGGCTGCTTAAGTTAATTAAGAATCTCTAATTTTTCTTTATTAGTAAGATTAAACAATAATATTCTATCCTAAAGTAATCTAGCTATCGCGGTTTAAAGTCTTCAGCACTCTATTAGTTTCCACCTATAAGTATAGGGCTTATAGGGACAGTTCGGTTATTTCTTTGTCTAATTAGACAAACTAGAACTATTAGAGTTAGTAGATTGTCTTAATAATCTATTAAAAGTGGCGAATACCCTACTTGTTTTATTAGAACTAGATTAGATTAAATGCTCTTAGACAAGCGCTAAAAATACCTTCCCTAGATTGTCTAGCGTAATCTAATTCTGTCCTAGCGTCTTATTCTAGATTAGCTGTTAGTTTATTAATTAGGCCTAATCTAGTGCTATACACGCGGCAATTACATCTAGGAAATTTTAGGTAGTAAGCGGTCCGCTAATTTTACTAATTAAGTAGGTCTTCGCTTTTTAATAGAGGAGCTGCCACTCTTTAAACTAGGTCTTAGGACTTTGTCTTACCTACTTATAAAGCTTAAACATTATTCTATATAGCTCTTTTATTTAGTAAGAGATCTTTCTTTAAGAGTTAAATTAGGGACTAAAGCGTAGTATAGCGTGTATTAACTAGAGTAATTATAGCAGGAGTAAGCAGATTAGGCGATACTGTAGCGTTTACCTAAGTCTAGAGATTCTGTATCTTAGTATAGTCTGCTTACTAGTCTAAAACTACTACTCTGTATTCTGCTATTTATAAAGGAAAGCTCTTTTTATCTATTTTATACTTAGTAAGCTCTACTTTATATAATTGAATACTTACCACAGAGGCTGTATCTATAATTAGTGATAGTTTCTGTGGGAGCAGAGGTTATTCTAGCTTTACGTAATTAATTGCTAGAGCGTTAATCGCCTCTAGGTTAATTTAGTTCCAAATTCCTTTTAAGTTTGCTTAGAATTAAAGCTAGACAAACTAGTAGGGCTAGCTAGTGCGATTAACAAGCTGTACTTCTACTATTTTAATAATTTTTTATAATTAGAAATAGAGGGGTTGTATTGTAGAGAGGTTCTAAATAGAGTGTTATATAATAATTTAAGCGTTGCTAAGTAGGTAGGGAGAATTATCCTACGTTCTAAGCGCTAGGCTTATAACTGTTATAGTAAAAAGGGCTTAAACTATTATAGGATATTTAGGAGCAGAGTTATAAAGAATACAAATAGCTAATTATAGGAAAGGATGCTGAAAGGGCAGACTATATACAAAAGAAACGAGCCTCTTAGCAAGAATCCTGTGATATGAATTAGTGGATCCAGAAAGAATCACGGAAGTGAGTGTTTTACTTCAACACGTTTTAAACTAAGTAAGGTCTAGGGTATATAATAGGCTAGGGCTATGCCCTAGCCTTTAGAAGGATCTTAAAGAAAGGAACTACCCTAAAGAAGTAAACTTACTAAAGAAAACTCTTCTTATAAGCAGTACACCCCCCCTATAGAAACCTAATATCTAGAATTTATTCTTTATATTTAGCACTTACAGTTCTATTCACTCTCTAAGGCTAGCCCATAATAATAATACTTTTAAAATACTTAAAACGCGCTTCTAAAGTGCGCCTATCCTACGCCACTTTAACCCTACGTTACTAATTTAATTAGAGACTAATATATCTACTTTTATAATATATAGTATTCTTTCACAGTTACTTAAGAACTCGAAGTAGCATCTAGTTACTTTTATATTAAGGAAGCTTTAAGCTATAGAGCTAAATTATAATGTATATAACTTTAAGCTCCTTACTATTATCTACTACTTTAAGTAATAGAGATATTATCTAGATAGCATATAGTATATAATTTAAGTGCTAAATAACTATAATAACCTACGCGGTATACGCGCTGTAAAGAAGCTAAACCTATAATAAGTATAATAGGTAATATACCTAGTTACTTTTAATTTTAAAGTAGAACACCGTCTAGGGAAAACAAATCTAGTAGATAGACTATTAATAAGGGCAGATTACGTATAGGAGAACCTATCACTAGCCTATTTATTACGTACCCTATATATTAAGATACTATAAAGGACTAAGCATAGTAAAGTAACTAGATCTATAAATAAGCCAAGCTTATTAGGCGTATATAAAACGTATATTACTAACAGTTATAGAGCTATAAGAATTCCTACTACTAGTGCTATAGTATGTACGTTATGTGTACTACACTTACTAGCTAGAGTATTAGTTAGTAGTAAACCTATAATAAAAGAGTCTAACCTTATAACTAAAGATTAGTAGTTTTAGTAAAGGATCACCTTTACTATTAAGCGTATTACTAGCTTAGAATATAAAAAAAGCACTTAAATTAGTAGTAAGATGTAAGTATAGCGCCTTAACAAAATAAAAGTCCTAAAGTATAATAGTAGATTATACATCCTAGATAAACTTGTAATTGGGTAAGAGATTTTATTCTAGCACTATAATATATATATAGTAGGCCACTTTAGTGTACGTAGAACGCTTAAGGCTATTAAGAGAACCTACTATTAGCCTCTTATAGATTAAGATGTTTAGAAGTATATAAGAACTTATACTATCTACTAAAGGAGTAAAGCTCTAAGGTATAGTTAGTATAGCTAGCTATTACCTCTTTTAACGCTAAAGGATATATTTAAGGAAGTTTTACTAGACTTTATAATTATATTCCTACTAGTAAAGGATTAAGGTAGCTGCGCTTTTAATATAATTTTTATAATTATATACTATATCTTTAAGATAGCTATCTATATCCCTATATAGAAAATATAGGATATAAAAAAATTTATAGAAGCCTACTTTTAAGAGGTTATTTTAAAGTTTAGTATTTAGACAGGTATTATATCTAATAGGGACTGTAGGTTTGGCTTAATCTGTAATTAAGTAATTAAGGGTTAATAGTATACTATCGTGTAAAGGGTAAGAAGTAGGTTTAATTAATTACGTCTTATCTATTATATAAAGGGGCACTAAGGACCTTATAAAGTCTCTGCCTCTTAGCGCTGACCTAAGTAGTGGGTCCTTATACGGGTCCTTATAGGTAGGTAGGGCCTTATAAAGTCTCTGCCTCTTAGCGCTAACCTAAGTAGTGGGTCCTTATACGGGTCCCTATAGGTAGGTAGGCCCCTATTTTACTTAGTGCTGTTTATATAATAAATTATATAGATACTAGTAACTTTTCTTTTATATAATAGCTTATGTCTATTATACGCTTCCCTTTCCTATCCTTCTCTATCTATACAGTTAGCCTTCCCCTATTAGAATAGGTTATAAGGTAGGTGTAGTGTTACTATGTAGTAGAGATTATATTTACACCTGCTTTTATGTAAATAGGTAGTAACAGCTAACCTACTTAGTTCTTACTCTACCCCTTTGCATAGTAGTAAAGTTATATTATATAATAAGACTCTTTTTAGGCATATATCCTTTACGTAAATAAAAGGTAGAGTGTTAAGTAATATAATGCTTAGCGCTAGGTCTTAGTAAGTAGGTATAAAAGGATCGCTCCTAGTCGTGCGATAAAGGTATACAGTAGAAGTAAAGTATAAGGTAGCCTTCTATACTTCTTCTTTATTACTCTATTAGTCTTGTTTATCTTCCTCCTCTTTTATATAATAGTCTTTATCCTCTAGCTCTCTTTTAAAGTTAACGATAATCTTATTTAGCTAGATAGAAGTATAATTTTCTAGTTATTAAGGAGACTAAGAGTGTCTAGCCTCTTTGTACGATGTAGTTTATTAGGTAAAGGCAGTCTAGGTTTTAGGCTGCTGCCACTAGTATAGCTCTATATATAGTGTCTCTGTCCTCGCATGTATAGGGATAGGCCCTAGCTATGTTCTATATATATATACATTGCCTATAGATAGTGTAGGTTACATTATTAGGATCGTGTAAAGTAGTTTAGGTTACAGTTGTAGTGTTATTATACGAAAGGTCTGTAGCTTATAGTTAAACTATAATAGTTTAAAGAGTTTCTTTGCATAAGTGTTCTTTATTATAGTATTAACTATAATAAAGCCTTTCTTTATAAGAAAAGTTATAAGCTCTCTTCTTACTATATAACTAATTTTATTAAAGGTTCTACCCTTCTAGTTATTAAAATCTTTAGTAAAAGAAGAGATTACCTCTTTACCTTTAAGGCTACTTACGCGATATTACACAATTATATATACTATATAAGTGTTTAGCTATTTTAGAGAAGGGGGTAGGTAGCTGTATAGATCTACTTTATCTACTTAGTACTTTTGTGCGATCTCTCCTCTTAAGGTAATAGTCTTAATATTTATTACTTCCTCTACTTGTTAAAGCTATATTACTTTATCTTCTTATTAAGGAGGTAGTATTAATTATTGCATAACGTCCTGAGGTTATAGTTCCTCTAGGAAGTCTCCTAGTTTTAAGGCTATATTGTTATTATTATCTTTCTTAGTTGTGCAACGTGTCTGTATTTAGTTGTCGCTAGTTTAATTATATAACATGTTTGCGTTTAGTTGTCGCTAGTTTAATTGTGCGACGTGTTTTTTAGGGTTATAAATGTGCTTACTATCTCCTCTCTTTTCTATAGAATAGCTTAGACTAGATCATGCAACTCTTTACAAATGTGCGCGCTTTGTTTCTACTTATTATATAATCTAAAATTTAATCTCTAGTAAAGGTAACAATATAGAGCCTACGCATCTAGCTTATAGGGCGCTCTGTCTTTAGACCTTGCTAGTTTGTAGTTAATTAGAATTAACTACTAATTAGTGTAGGTTTAGCTTAATCTGTAATTAAGTAATTAAGGATTAATAGTATACTATCGTGTAAAGGGTAAGAAGTAGGTTTAATTAATTACGTCTTATCTATCGTACAAAGGGGCACTAAGGACCTTATAAAGTCTCTGCCTCTTAGCGCTAACCTAAGTAGTGAGTCCTTGTGCAGGTCCCCATAGGTAGGCAGGCCCCTATTTCACTTAGTGCTGTTTGTACGATAAATTGTACAGATAGGGACTCTATTTTTACCTTCGTATTTTAGGCAGAAATATACTACTAACTATAGGTAAAGCGTAGGCTTAGCACTACTTTCCATTTTTACATAGATAGGTAAATAGAGTAGTAGAACTAAATACTT
Source organism: Paraphaeosphaeria minitans (assembly GCA_015832175.1). Lineage (NCBI taxonomy): Eukaryota > Fungi > Ascomycota > Dothideomycetes > Pleosporales > Didymosphaeriaceae > Paraphaeosphaeria > Paraphaeosphaeria minitans. Next base: position 2,526,701 of record WJXW01000007.1, read on the forward strand.
AAATAATACCTTCGCATGTTTATTACATCTTTATAAATAAACTATATTAAACTACTCCTAACAGCTTAATTTGCATATAATAACTCTATCTATAATTTAATAAAAATAACGCCTTTAATACTATATATAATGAGCACCCTATTCTTACTACGCCTCCTATAGACAGTAGGCTAAAGGGGGAGCTACTAGATATAGTTAAGAGAGTAAAACGTATATATAGTATACACGCATTACTTATAAAGCACCTATACTTAGTATAAGAGTATTAGAGCTAGTACTATAATAAGAAGTATAAGTAAGAGTTATTCTAGAGAGGTAATTAAGTCCTACTTAGTATAAAGAATATATATATATCTTAATAACCAAGTAAGAAGCTATTAGGAAAATTTATTAGGCCTTTCTAGGTGTAGGACGTAGTTAGAACGTAGGCATACTATCTACTCCTCTTACTATACTATTGCATTTATAACGTGTTTTATATTTCCCTCTTTAAATAATAGAAACTAAGGCTAGAAGTGGAAGACATTAGTACCTAACTACTAGAGGTTACACCTAAAGGAGGAAAAGCCTAAGAAGTAGAAGAAATCCTAGCTAAGTAAATAAGAAAGGGGTAAAAGTAATACCTACTCTACTAGAAAGGCTATAATAAAACTTAGAATACTTAGATTCTAGAGTTAGACTTTAAAAATATAGATAACTTAGTCTAAACTTTTAAAGGGAAAAGAGCTGTGTATATAAAGAGGAGATAAAGAGTATAATAAAAGTATATAAAATATAGATATAATGTCTGTATAATTTATCGTACAAACAGCACTAAGTGAAATAGAGGCCTGCCTACCTGTAGGGACCCGTACAAGGACCCAGTACTTAGGTCAGCGCCAAGAGGCAGAGACTTTATAAGGTCCTTAGTGCCCCTTTGTACAATAGACAAGACGTAATTAATTAAACCTACTTCTCACCCTTTGCACGATAGTATACTATTAACCCTTAATTGCTTAATTACAGATTGAGCCAAACCTATATGTAACGTATATTATTATAGAGCACTATAGCTTATAGAGCACTTATAGCTTATTAAGGGTATCTATTTAAGGTTTATAGGCTAGCTTCTAAAAAGTAATCTAACTAAACTATATACTGCCTACGTCCCCCCTACTTATTATTTTTATAATTCTTACCCTTTTTACTATTCTTACCTACTACACCTCTAGTAGTAACCTCCTTTCTACTCTCTTTATTACTATTATTTAAGTTGCCCTTATTATAGTAAGCAGTAAACACTAGATTAACCTAGAGTAAGCTATTAGTATATATTTTAAGTGCGGTAAAAGTGTAAACTTACTATTTATTATATAAAGGGAATAACTGCCTTAAGAGCACTAGTAATCTAACACTACTTTACTAGAATTAAGCCTAGATACTAAGGGCTAGTAGTAGGCACCTAGGTTGCCACACCTATAGATATACTAATATAAGCTATAATACGCTAGTAGTTAGCTAGCTTTAAGTTAAATTACTTTTAGTAATAAGCTAGTTTTAAGTCTATTACCTTTACACCCTTATCTATCTTACGCTACCTACCTAGAGTCTCTATAACTATAATATAATAATAATTACAAAGGGTGTATAGGCGATTAAGGTGCCTATTCATCGCCTTTAGCACCTATAAATATTAGCTAAAGCGTATATATAGCGCGCGACTCTACATATACTAAGTTATAGCCTCTATAATTATCTTTAATATAATAGTTACAGCGCTTATTCTTATCTTTTATATAGTTCTTAAAAAGCTTTACTAAGTTCTACGTGTAGTATATATAAGTTATAAGCACTATATTATAGTCTATATACTTAGTACTATTACTAAACGTAAAGATAGTAGGACTATGTAAGTTAGACTTGTTAATATACTTAGGCACTAAGTAGTACAGTATGTTAAATAATTAAAGAAGTTATTTAAAAGTTAAGCGCTTTATCTATACTAAGTGTATAGTAGTATAGTGTAAAGATTGGCCTACAATGGAGAATTAGAGAAACATAGGGCCAATTAGCTGTTGTTTAAGATAGCTAATTAGGGAATAGACAAAAGAAACGAGGACGTGAACTAGACATAATAGGAAGAGACCTAATAAATAATTAGAGTAGTTAGATTTGTATAATAGATTTTAGATAGGATAACTTAACTTATTTCTTTTTTATTCCTCACTTAAGGCAAACGCACCTATAACACTATAATTTTTAGTAAGGGACATAGGGCGGCTTTTAAAAGAATATAGAGAAGTATAGCGACAAGTATTTAGAGAACTAATAGAAGCTATTTAGTAGACTTTTAAGTAGCTACTAAATAGCTAGAAATAAAGTGACAAGACTAATAGACTTTTAAGTAGCTATTAGGTGCTAGATAAATAGACTGTATAGACTTTTAAGTAGTTATTAGTTACTTAGGAACAAAGTAACAATAGATTAATAGACTTTTAAGTAGTGACTAATTATCTAGAAATAAAATAATACACTAATAGACTTTTAAGTAGCTATCTAGTGCTAGTATAGACTATATAGACTTTTAAGTAGTTATTAGTTACCTAGGAACAAAGTAACAATAGACTAATAGACTTTTAAGTAGCTATTAGGTAGAAAGAGTAATAGACTAGAGGACCTTTAAGTGGCCACTAGACTCCTAGGAAGAGTAAATGTAATAGACCCTGAACAATCCTAGTCTAAGCAATAATTAAGTTAGGGACAAAAGGGGAAGTAAGGCATTAGTAGTAGGATTCTATTAAGTAATATTGTTATCTGTATACCTACAGCTAAATTGCTAACAAAAAACTAATATAAAAATAAGTAGACAATAGAAGAAAAACAGAAAATAGATAAAATAGATTTATATAGGTTTTATAATAACCCTATTTATCTAACTACCCCTACGAAGAGCAGCACTAGTTAGAGAAGCTAGGATATTACTAATTACCTTTTAGAAGATATAGACAAAAGAAAACAGTTTAAGAATAGAGGACTAGGAATAAAAGACTTCCCCTAAAAGAGAAACGTAGCTTAGTTTACTCTAAGCCTAAATAATAGTAATACACTAAGCTTTAGTAGTATTAATATTACTACCTTATTAGAAGACTATAACTTGTACTTATTAATAGACTTAGAGTACTAAAAACTAACTAGAGCCTACTTTAAGAGCTAGCTTAATAAAGTAAGCTAATAACCTATTACACTAAATAACTACTTCTATAAGTTTAATAGCTATACCTAAGCTACCCTTACTTAATCACAAATTATATAGATAGAAGTAGGGACTCTTTTCTTTAGAGGTCTTAGCTAAGACAATAAGACTATAGTTATATATAGAATGCTAATAGAGAGTTGCCTAAGAGGAGGTAATATAAACACCTATTAGGTATAAGAAATATACAATTTCCTTCGCTAGTGCAGAGACTAGGATAAGGTAATTAGGGCTATATAGTAGGAGGAGAGATAGGTTACTATAAATTTAGCTTATTCTAAAACTGCTTTGCTGGTAATTCTACTTATTCTACTACCTAAGAAGTTCTTTAAGGTATAGGAGGAAATAAGAATAGGAGGAAATAAGGATTATAAGGAAGAAGTAGATATGAAAGTCTAAGAGGTTATTGTAAAGATAAGAGGACTTACCCTTATTATAGAAGAATATAAGTAATAGAAGGCTTCTATACGTACTACTACTTTTATTCTTAATAAGCTAGCTAACAACTAATACGCTTTTAATAAGCTTATAGGGCTAACCCTTTATATAGAACGTAATAATAGGTTATTTAAAAGCTCCTATAACCCTATTATAAACCCTAGTGTAGGTACTTAGGTGTTGTGGTAAAAAGGGCTCGAACTATCATAGGATATTCAGGAGCAGAGTTGTAAAGAATATAAATAGCTGATTGTAGGAAAGGATGCCGAAAGGGCAGACTATATACAAAAGAAACGAGCCTCTTGGCAAGAATCCCGTGATATGAATCAGTGGATCCAGAAAGAATTACGGAAGTGAGTGTTTTACTTCAACATTAGGTAATTCGCGATTAGGAATACTAAGCCTAGGTTTATAGGACCTATAGAGAGACTAGGTACATTATAAAGAACTGCCCCTAGCGCTAAGGCCTTATTAAAAGAGGTTAGTACTATAAAACTTTTAACACTAATAGCTAGTTTTTGAACTTTTACTATAGCCTAAAACACCATTAGATAGAGAAATTCAGGGGGCCTATATCCTGCTCCTAGGGAGATGCACAGCTCTAGTACCTACTTAGAGAGATTAAATAGTATTTTAACGTTACTAATAAAGATTTAGAAAAGAATTTTAGCTAGGTACTAGACCTAAAGAGTAAGAAAGCCTCTACTAATTTTAAACACAAATTAGGCTAATTATATTTTAGGTTAATAAGTAGTAAGTAGAAAGACTAGGAGCTAAAGATAGAAGTAATAGAAAGGGCTAAAGCCTTCTACGCTACCTTATTAGAGGTCTCCTACCTATTTAAAGAAGTTAATATAACTAAGAAAGTAAATACTACTAGGACTAGGGCAGTAGAAAAGAGCTCGTAGGAATAATAGAACTAACTAGGTATTATAAGAATTATAGGAACTAAAGTAAGTAAACTAGTGTTAGTAGCTTAAATAAGAGACCTTTAGGAAAGAAGAGTTAGAATTAATCCCTAGCTATAGATTAAAGAATTCCGCCTAGGATCTCCTCTACTAGTAATTAATAATAATAAATTAGTACTGTAAGTAGTAGTATAGAAGTAAACTAAAGGTCTTCTAAACCTACTAAAATAATAGAGGAGAGTATTATCTAAGCTATACTAAAAGCTAAGGCTACTAGTAGAAAGAAGGGTACTTAAATAGCCTTTACTTCTCTATTAGATAAAGAGTAAGTTACACTTATTAACACCCTAAATACTAATTCTATCCTAATAGCAGCACTAACCTAAGAGGTAAGAGGTATTGTAGTTAGATTAATATTTTCTTAGAATAAACTATATTTAAAGGCCTAGCAACTACTCTTTAGAAAGGAAAAGAAGCCTAATGACTAATTAAATAGGAGTAAATTAGGAAATGTCTTTATAGGCATATAATAAAGATAGGTTTTAATAGAAAAACAGAGTTAGGACCACCCTTAAGAACCTATTATCCTATTAGAAGTAATAATAGAGAAGTTGCGCCCTAGCCTACACTAGATTACATAAGGAAACGCTATACAAAATACCTAATATAGTATTAGAGAGGTGTAGAATAGATATTAGGAAGAAGCTAATAAGGTTAACCTCTAAAGTTAAACTAAGCTAGAAGAATAGATAGGAGTTTAGAGTATTCTAGCAAAACTCCTTACCTATTTTATTACTATTCTTAGAAGCTACTGCGAGGTTCTGCTTAACTTAGGATTAAAACTAAATATTATAAAGTATACTACTATAAGGGCACTTAATATTATAATCTAGAACTAAGATTAGAGCTATTTACCTACTAAAGAATAATTAGGCATAGTAAGAGCTAGTAGAGATTTAGATAAATATATAGGAACTACCTATAGTATACTACTTAAGGTTAGGCTAATTACAATTTCTACTTATCTTAAGATTATAAAAAACGTTAGAAGGCCTATTATTCTAGGCACCCCCTTTGTAATAGCTGCTTAGTTAGCTATAGAGTTCACCCTAATAGGCTAATACCTGTGTAGGGTTACTTCTATAGATAGTAAAAGAATAGTCTCTTTCTTTAGGTTAGATACTCTACTACTTTCTAACTATAAGATAAGCAATAAGGATTTAGGAAACGTCTAAAAAGTGTACTTATAGAGGAAGTACACTTGCTATAGGGTTACCCTATTAGTGTATACCTTAGTGATAAAGAGGTGGAGGATAGAGAAGATAAGTAGGAAATTAGTTAAGTAGAATTAATTAGATAATAAGCGAGAGAACGCTAGGTAATAGTAACTAGGTAATTAGGAACTACTTATACTATATATAAGAAGGTAGTAAATAAAGTTTAGCCTATAGATAACCTAAGAGGAGACCGCCTATTAGAGGTAGAGAGATTAGATTAGAGAAAAAGAGCTATTAAATAGTAATAAACTATAATAGCTTTTTAGGGACCTTAACTAGAAAAATATTTAGGAATATTTAAACCTAGGTATATAGATTTTAGAAAGGGGCACTAATTAACACCTAAATAACTAAAGGAGATAAATGTTAGAGACTAGCTAAAACCTACAGAAATTTTACTTATCTATAAGCTAATATTCTATTAGGAGGCAGCTCTAGCCTAGGAATTTAGTAACATAATAACTATTACTAAGGATATTATGCCTTTGTACTAGATTTAAACTATCCTATATAAAACCTAGTAAGTAAAAGGCTTTAACTGTCTAAAGAAGCTAGTGCCTATAGTACACTAAATAATTTTAGATTAGATTAACTAAAAAGTCCTTAAAATATATAACAGCTAATATTAAAACCCCTAGTTCCTAGTACTAAAGAAAGATAAAGGGTACTAATTAATTAATAACGCCTAGTTCTATAATAAGGTTTTAGAAGGAGATACTAATCTCCTACTCTTAGCTAATAAGTTTTCGGAGAGAATTAGAGGTAGAGTAATCTACTCTCTATTTAATCTATTTTTAGGGTTTAACTAGATACTACTCTATACAGCCTTAAGAGATATAACAGCTTTCTAGACACCTATAGGCCTTATAAGGTACTACACACTACTATAAGGTGTAATAAATTTACTAGGAGTTTTCTAGAGAGCTATATTAACAATCCTTTAGAGGTATTTCCCTAATATTTTACCCTTTATTAATAATATTGCATTAGGAGGACTAAAGTTAACCTATAGGAACAAAGAAGCCCTTCCTAGGGTACACTAATTTGTACTTAAACATATTATGTAACTAAATAGGGTACTTACTAACCTAGAGAGGGCCTATACTACTATATTAGAAACAAAATCCTTCTAGGGAGTGAACTAAATAGAAATGGTAGGATATAAGGTATCGCCTAATAGCTAATTGCCCTAAAATAAGAAAGTGGCCAAGATTCTGTACTAGAAAGAATGCATAAATTAAGGAAAAGTCTAATAGTTTATAAGAATTTACACTTACTATTACTAATAGATCTTCTACTTTTCTATTAAAGTAAAACCTTTATACATAATTACTAAAAAAAGCTAAGAATAGAAGTAGGGAGACCTTAAGCGCTAATTAATAAATATTCTAAAGGAGAGTATTACTACTACACTAGTTCTAATAACTCTTAATTATAAATTAGAAAGGCGGATTTTTGTCTACGTAGACGTAAGTTTATAAAGAAAAGGAGCCTATATTATGTAAGTAAAAAAGAATAGAAAGCGCCACCTAGTGTAGTTTAAGAGTACACTATAGTCTAAAGTAGAATTAAGGTAGCACTTAACTAAGCTTAAATATAAAGTAGTAGTATAAATACTAAAGACGTTTACGCTGTACCTATATAGGACCTAATTTATTATTAAAATAGATATAGCTACTCTAATTTTATAGCTTAACTAGTCTTCTACTAACCTCCCTAGATTAGTTATAAACTAATAGCTAGGTATAATACTGCTATAGAACTTTAAAATTATCTATAGGCTAGGAAAATATAATATTGTTGCTAATAAATTATTAAGGTACCCCTAACCAAAAGGATAGACAGCGCTAGAAGAATTAGAAGAAGACCTAGATCTCTTTATAAACTATATAGTAGAGAAGCATAATAATAGCTTAGTATTAACTTTATAAGAGGCCTAGATTCTTAGCAAAGACCTTTTAGATAAATTAGAAGAGATAGCGAGGTTCTTACTATTTAGAAAAAGACCTAAGAAGCTAATACCCTAGAAAAGCCGCCTTTTGTAGACAAAGAAGGCCTAAACCTTTTTTATAAAAGTAAACCTACTATTTAAGAACTTAACCTTAAATCTTACTATCTAAAGGGTAATTAATAACCTAGATATTTAAAAGGCACTTATTTAGGAGGTCTACTAGCACCTCTACTATAAAGGAATCTAGACTATAAATGCTGCGATCTAGTCTTAGTTCTAGTAAGAGAGTTAGTTTAAGATAATTTAAACTAAGCTAAAGAAATGTGCTATCTATGCTACTAAATCAAGTAATTAGATAGAGATAAGCTTTAAGATTAGTAACTTAAAAACCTTATTTAAATAATAGACTATTAATATTACCTACATGCCTATAAGTAGGCATTAGAAATCCTTCCTTATTATTACTAGGGAATACGCCTTAGGATAGCCTAAAGCTAGAGTGCTTATTAGAGTAGATTTAGAAAGTGTTTTAAAGTTCCTCTATAAGGATATTATCTATAGGTAGAGGGTGTTTCCTTAACTAAGTGTAAATAGGGGACCTAAAAATAAATTAGTGGTTAAAGCACTAGCTAGACACTATAAGATACACTATATTTAAGCTTCCTCCTATAACTCCAAGGCTTAAGAACTAGTTAAATAAGGGTACTATTTACTTATTACAGCGCTTATAAAGCTAGGAAATAATTAAGAGCACAATTTACTTACAGTAGTATAGGCTAAAAGGGTTTTAATTTAATAAAGCATAGGGTTAGCACCTATAGAGATAATAACTAGTATTTAACTTATATTACCTATTAAGCTGGCGATTGAAAGCTAGTAGACCCTACTATAGTTAGAGGTGGAAAACTAATTAGATCTACTTACCTTAAGGGCTAAGTAGTTAAAATAGAGAGGTAATAAACTTTTAGAGGCGCTATCTAGATTAAAAAGAATACGTCTTAAGAGAGTAGAGTAATAGGATTTTAGTAAAGCCTATTAATAAGACTTTTATAAAGGAGACCTAGTGCTAGTTTAGAATTTAATTAGGGCTATAGATAAGTTAATAGCCGCAAAGATAAGAAATTACTAGCTAGGCCCTTACTAAATCTCTATTAACTATCTTAGCTAGTTATATTACTAACTTGAAGAGCTTAATAGAGCTATATTCTAGTATACTATATATAGTAACTACCTTAAGCACTTCTACTAGCACACCTTAGATATTAAAGCTTAGGTACTAAGAGAAAGGATAAGAATTATGCCTAAAGACCTACTAATTAACTCTTAGACCCTACTACTAAAGCTGCCAAAACTACTACGCTATTAAGAGGTTAAAGAGAGGGAGAAGTATAGTAATTCTAGCTTAGAAGTTAAGGATAGCTTTATAAAAACTAGAAGAGTAGAGTAGAAGAAGGAACTTTAATAGGCTATTATACTACCTATATAGAGAAGAGTCAATTTACTAAAGGTAGTTATTTTAAAAAGAATAGAAGTATTAAATTTTAATATAAACTAAGATGTGTCTACTTTAGAGTCTAATATTATATGAAACTAGCCTAATCCTTCCCTAATATAGAATTAGGAAAGCTAACTATAGGTAGTTAGTAAAAGAGAGGGAGAAAAGAAAAAAAAAATAAAAAACACCTAGTTACTAGCTAAAGATATATTAGAGCACTAATTATTATCCTTTTTATTATTAATAGTAACATTATCTCTATAGTAGCAGCAAGACTAATAAGTATTTAGGGTTTAGGGCTTTATAAAGCTAGAGGCCCTAGTTATCTTAAACTAAAAGAGAAATCTAGCATAATTTTAAGTAGCCTAATTAATAGATCGCTAATAAGGCAAAAAAGAACTAGAATAAAAATACTAGAAATAAGTAGACTAAAAGAATAGCTAAAGCTAAAGAGGAGTATTCTCCCTAGTAGGAGAATCTAGGCGTATAGATAATCTAGAACTAGGCAATCTATAATTAGAGCTAAAATAAGAACCCCCTTAAGCTAGAGGACTAAAATCCTAAAATAATAAAACACTACTAAGAGGGAACTAGAGGGAACCTCTAGAAGACCTTCTAGAATAATCTTAAAAGGCTGCTAAAGAAAAAGGACTACAGTTTATAGTAATAGTATATTAGGGTTCTATAGGCTTCTTAGGAATAGAAGCATTAAGGGCAGAAACAGCCTTAGAAGTGTAACTAGAATGAGCCTAAAAGTAGGTTATACTAATAGAAAGGATGTTAGCAGCTAAAATAATATTATTTATAAAAAAACTAGTGCTAGGGTTAGCTAGCTTACCTAAAAAGAAAAAGATATTAGCTTAGATAATAAGGAATTAGGACTAGAACTTATAATAAAAAGAGTAAAAAGTATAGTTACTATTTATTTAGCACTTATTATACCCTCTCTAGTTTAGCAGCTTACTTTCTCGATAAGAAACGCTGCATTTACTACTAAAATAAAGCTTACTCTTTCTACTCTTATTCTAGTAGTAGGTGTAGTAATAGTTAATTAGAGAAAAAGAAGAAAAATAAAAGGAGATAGTAGTATACTAGACACCTACATTAATATTAGTATTATAGTATCTACGCTTTAATAGAGCCTCTCTAGTACCTAAGCTAAAGAACTTAGTAATAGTCTCTACTTTAGTATTACTATTATTAAAGTGCTAAATAGTAAGGTCTAAATAGCTATTATTCTTATAGACGCTAGTAGTGCAAAGAATAGAGCATAGGGTAACACTTTATATACCTAGGCTATAAATAAAGTAAGCTAGTTTATATAGAAGATTGCAGTTTATATACTAATTAGCCTTCACCCTTACTAGGAAGGTTAGTAATAGGATATAAAAAGTTTTTAAGATAATATACGCTATTTAATAATGTACTCTTTAGTAAACTTAAAAAGGTAGATAAAGAGGTCTACCTTTATATTACTAGTAGGGCTACGCTTATTTAGGTTATTACTACCTTTCCTGCCACTAGCACTAGAAGCGGCTATTCTACCTAGGGTATAGTTAACTATAGCTATAACTATAGTAGAGTTATTAAATAGGTATTAGAAGGACTAAAAGAGAGGGAGGAGGGTAGAAGTAAGGGTTAGGTAAAGAATAGAGTAGAAGAAATCCTAGGGTTATATACTCTAAAAATTAAGCGTAGGCTACTTAAGTGGCTTAGTAAAAGTATTTAAAAGAGGATATTACTATAATATTATTATCTAATATGCTAAGAGGTCTGTAAATAACTTTAATTATAAGGATATAAGCAGTAGATAGGCGATAGGTTAGTAGTTAGAATAATTAGGTACAGTTAGTTAGCTAGAGGCTAAGGTGAAATTATAGGCCTAGAATTAGACTAACGCTGCGTTACTGCCTAATATGTAAAGAAGTTAACAAATAACTTTAATTATAGGGACATAAGCAGTAGATAGGCGATAGGTTAGTAGGTAGAATAATTAGGTAAGAGTAGCTAGCTAAGGATTAAGGAAATTATAGGTCTAGGAGGTAACTACTAATAAGGTGTTAAAAGGGTAGTAAGGTAGTAGGCTTAAGGGACTAAGCCTAGAGGAGAGGGAGGAAAATGTAGTGTAAAGGTTAGCCTATAATAGAGAATTAGAGAAATATAGGACCAATTAGCTGTTGTTTAAGATAGCTAATTAGGGAATAGATAAAAGGGAGGATAACGTAAACTAGATATAGTAAGAAGAGACCTAATAGACAATTAGAGTAGTTGGATTTATATAATAGATTTTAGATAGGATAACTTAACTTATTTCTTTTATATTACTCACTTAAGGTAAACGCACCTACAACACTACACTATTAAGCTTTTTTAAGGTTTTTTTAGAGTTATTTATATATCTTCTTTAAGTTTTCTACTATATCTATGGCTTCTTTTGCTTTAATTATTGTAGGAAATTATTAATTAAAGAGATGTGGGTGTCTTCTATAGTTTATATAGAATAGTGTATGTCCTAATACTACTAATACTTTATTATTATAGGCTAACTATACTATAGGTAGTAATAAAACCTAGTTATTCTTCTAACTATTATAGTAGATGTGTAGGTACATTTCTATAGTTTAGTTTATATATTCTATTTGTCTATTTATTTATAGATAGTAAGCCGTTAATAGCTTTTATTTTGTTCTAAGTAGGGCTATAAGCGTTATCTAGTAATTTAACGTAAAGAGCTTATCTCTATTGCTAATAATTATTTTTAGGATTCTGTAGTGTCTAATTAGTTAGTCTAGGATAAGAAAAGCGAGTTCCTTTACTATTATTCTTTCAAGGCATAGAATGAGCTTAATATACTTAGTTAGTTAGTAGACTATTACTAGTATACTATTATATTTCATTACTATTATTAGATCTTTAGAGTTTAGAATTCCTATAATAAAATCTATAGTAATGTCTTCTTATAGTGCTATTAGTATTCTAATTACTTATATCTCTCTATATTTAAAATATATATTATATTTGTTTCTCTAGCATTCTATATATTTATAGATATAAGTTATTATAGCTTTCTTAATTCCTTTAGAGGTGTAATTCCTTGAGATAAGTTCTATTATTTTTATAATGCCTAGGTGTCTATACATAGGGTTATTGTAGTATTATTGGATAATCTTAGTCTATAAATATTCTAGAACCTTTTAGTTAATTACTAAAAGTTAATTTAGTTCTACTATTAGTTCTAGAGATCTATCTTTGGCTTTGCGAAGAATTATAGAGAAGGTTTTTATCTTTTCTTCTACCAGATTACTTTATTGGCTAAGAGCGTCTGCTCTGCTATTTTCTTTTCTAGCTATATAGATAATTTTAAACTTATACTGCATACTAGTCTATAACTATCTTTGTTATTATGGCGTAAGTTCTTTTATTATTATAAACCTTAGAAGGTTTTTATAATCTATGTAGATTTCTAGTGTTAAGTAACTAAGCGTGGAAATCCTCTAGTGCTTTAAGGCTTTAATCATAACGTAGAGTTCTTTATTATATATATTATATCGTGTTTCAGCGTTACTAAATTTGTATAAGTAATAGGTAATTAGGTGCTATTTACTATTACGTTTTTATTTAGTGTAGGCGCCTAGTGAAAAATCGCTAGCGTCTACTTTAAAGCGCAGTGGTTTATTACTTCTAAAATAAATAAGGATAGGTTCTATAATATATACTATCTTAAGGAGTTAGAATACTATTGTACACTTATTTATCTATTTAAAGGGTACGTCCTTCTTTATAAGATTTATTAAAGGTATTGTAACCTTTATATAATCTTAGATAAATTATTAGTTAAATCTATAGAATTCTAAGAATTCTTAGATGTTCTTAGCTGTCTTTAGTATTAGCCAGTTCCTAATACATTTAACTTTACTTAGTGCTATCTTAATTCCTTCTATAGTAATAATGTGTCCTAGGAATTTAAGTTATTTAATATTAAACTTATATTTCTTAAGTTTAATATAAAGGCATGCTTTGTCTAGTGCATCTAGTACTGTTTATATATGCTTAGTGTGGTCTAATTTGTTTTTAGAAAAAACAAGGATATTGTCTATATACGCAATAATAAATATGTCTAGATATTTATAGAGTACATTATTAATAAGTGCTATAAAGGCTGCTAGTGTATTTATAAGGTTTAAAGGTATAACCTTATATTTAAATAGTTTATAGCGTGATTAAAACACTGTTTTCTATTCTTTACCCTTCTTAATTTATATAAGGTGGTAACCATCTCTTAGATCTATTATTATAAATATCTTAGGTTAACATAGTTAATCTCGTAACTCTGTAATATTTAGTAGTAGATATTAGTTTTTTATTATTATATTATTAAGTTATTAGTAGTTAACACATAGTCTGTCTAATCTATCCTTTTTCTTAATAAATATAAAAGGGCTTACTGCTAGTAACTTTAATAGTTATATATATTCTTTCTTAAGGTTTATCTTAATAAAATTACGTTCTTTAAGGAGTTCTTCTCTTATCTTACTATATAGTAGTCTAAAGGGTGGCGTCTTCCCTTCTTCTAGGTCTATTGTAAAATCCTAGGGTTAATGTTTAGGTAGGTTTGCTTTTCCTTCCTTTTCTGTAAATATATATATCTATTTCCTATACTCTCTTAGTAAGGTAAGAGGTGTACTGTTATTCTTCTTCTTACGCTTCTTAATCTAGTAGTTTCTACTAGCATCTACTAAGGTGTGCTTTTGTTTTTTAACTATCTATTACAGTATTATATTGTTAATAACTCCTTTATCTACTATTATTTTTGGTTAATACGTAGGCTTTGCTTATAATACATAATTACAGCGTTTAAATAATATTTTCTTTATACCCTAGTTAATCTACGGGTTATATATTGTTAACTAAGGTAAATCTAAGACTAACTTATACTTAGATCCTAGTAAGATATCTAAGGTAACCTCCTCTCTATATCCTTAGACTATTATTATAGTAGTAACCTTCTAGTATATCTAAAGTGTCTTAGTGTTAAATCCAACAGGGTAGCTAGTCCTAAAGGGTTAAGGTTGGTTCTTAGGCAGGAGTACTTACAGAAGGTAGAAGGTCTTGTTAATATAATAGTATCTTGCGAAGTGTAACAAGTTAACAATTTAGTCTACTAGAATCTAAACAATAGATTAATAAACAGATTAAACACAAGTATAGAGAGCCTATCCTTACGTTCCTATATACTTTAAGCGATTAGTGGACTAATCGCTCTAATTAAACAAATTAAGCACTAATTAGTTACTTAGTATATTAAGTGCTTAGTCTAATTAGTTATCTTAGCGCTCTAATTACACTAATTAGGTTACGTAACCTTTTGTGCTGTGCCACTTAAACAACAAATATAGATACATATAAAAATCCTAGGAGGCCTAGCCTTTAGATTTTAATATTATCTCCCTCCTTACTAGGATTTATCCTTAAATTATATAACTATGTCTTATGCCTAGTTATAACTAGAGCTCGCCTTGCGTTATAAATAGCGTTAGCTTACTTATATTATGCCCTAATAACCTTCTAAGTCTAGTACTACTTATTACTATTACCTAACTAATTTTATTAACTCCTTTAGCAAAGTTATAGTTAAGAAATACTTAATATATATAAAATATAACTATGTTTATAAGGTTCACGTTTAGTCTAGAAAATGTAGGGAATATATTTATTAAGGTTAATATTATAATATACGCGTGTTAGAGTCTAAGTTTAAGTATTTATTAGTAGAGAAAGAGAAATTATGTATATAAATAAAAAAGTTAAGAGAAACACAGGAGGCTGCGTTTAAAGCTTATAAGAAGGCGTTAGAGAAATTATAGGTTACACGTATACATAAAGATTAGTTACGTTAGTAAATAGACTTACTAAATAAGCGTACTAAGGATGTAATAGTAGTTAAGGAGAAGAATATTAAAGAGGCTAAATCTTATAAGGCTGTTAATCTAGTAGTTAATAAGACTCCTTTAAGTCCCTTCTTATCCCCTATAATATAGAGCGCTTTTAAGGATTTCCTATTAGAATTCTAAGATAATCTAGTGCTTTTACTGTCTTAGGTATAAATGTTATTATACTGTGTAGGTTATTAGTAGAATTCTCTAATCTTTTATTAATAGTTTCTTAAGTAGTTCTCTAGTTCCTAAGTGTTTTTACTGTGTAGGTAACCTTTCTACTTAATAAGGTACGTGTTACTATACTAATTATATTCTAGAATTCTTTTAACCTTAAATTTATTTTCTTCCTTAGTTCTGTGGTAGAAGGCGGTTTTAACTAGTGTATTAGGGTCTACTAGTTCTAGTAGTAATACGTGGAATACTAGGTGTATCTTTGCATCTAGCGGTAGTTCCAACTTATAGTTTACTAGTAATATTTGCTTAGAAATATAAAATAGTCTAACCTTAATATAATCTAGTTTCTTATGTTTTTTCTTCTAAGTTTAAAGGTTCTTTATAAGTAGATATACTTTATCCCCCTTCTTTAGCTAAGGTGCTATTTTTTATTTTCTATTTTAATATAAAATTAATTACTACTAAGCTTTCTTAAGATTCTCTTGGAGTTGTTAGTATATTTTCTTTATATTTTCTGCTATATCTATAGCTTCTTTTGCTTTAATTGTCGTAGGAAATTGTTAATTAAAGAGATGTAGGTGTTTTCTCTAGTTTACATAGAATAGTGTATATCCTAATACTACTAATACTTTATTATTATAGGCCAACTATGCTATAGGTAGTAATAAAACCTAGTTATTCTTCTAACTGTTATAGTAGATGCGTAGGTACGTTTCTATAGTTTAGTTCGTACGTTCTATCTGTCCGTCTGTTTGTAGATAGTAAGCTGTTAATAGCTTTCGTTTTATTCTAAGCAGTGCTATAAGTGTTATCTAATAATTTAACGTAAAGAGCTTATCTCTATTACTAATAATTATTTTTAGGATTTTGTGATGTCTAATTAGTTAGTCTAGGATAAGAAAAGCGAGTTCCTTTGCTATTATTCTTTTAAGACATAGAATAAGCTTAATATACTTAGTTAGTTAGTAGACTATTACTAGTATACTATTATATTTAATTCCTGTTATTAGATTCTTAGAGTTTAGAATTCCTGTAACAAAATTCATAGTAATGTCTTCCTATAGTGCTATTAGTATTCTAATTGCTTATATCTCTCTATATTTAAGATGTGTACTATGTTCATTTCTCTAGCATTCTACACATTTAAGATGTAAGTTATTATAGCTTCCTTAATTCCTTTAAAGGTGTAATTCCTTTAGATAAGTTTTATTGTTTTTGTAATGCCTAGGTGTCTGTATATAGGGTTGTTGTGGTATTATTAGATAATCTTAGTCTATAGATGTTCTAGAATTTCTTAGTTAATTACTAAAAGTTAATTTAGTTTTATTATTAGCTCTAGAAATCTATCTTTAGCTTTACAAAGAATTGCAAAGAAGGTTTTTACCTTTTCTCCTACTAAATTACTTTGTTAGCTAAGAGTGTCTACTCTACTATTTTCTTTTCTAGCTATATAGATAATTTTAAACTTATACTACCTAGTAGTCTACAACTATCTTTATTATTATAGCGTAAGTTCTTTTATTATTGTAAACCTTAGAAGGTTCTTATAATCTATATAGATTTCTAGCGTTAAGTAACTAAGTGCGTAAATCCTCTAGTACTTTAAGGCTTTAATAATAGCGTAGAGTTCCTTATTATATACGTTGTATCGTGTTTTAGCGGTATTAAATTTATATAAGTAATAGGTAATTAGGTGCTATTTACTATTACGTTCTTATATAGCGTAGGCGCCTAGCGTAAGATCGCTAGCGTCTGTTTTAAAGCGTAGTAGTTTATCGCTTTTAAAATAAACAAGAATAGGTTCTATAATACATACTGTCTTAAGGAGTTAGAATAACATTCTATACTTATCTATCTATTTAAAGGGTACGTCCTTCTTTATAAAATTTATTAAAGGTATTGTGACCTTTACGTAATCTTAGATAAATTGTTAGTTAAATCTAAAGAATTCTAAGAATTCTTAGATATTCTTAGCTATCTTTAGTATTAGCTAGTTCTTAATATATTTAACTTTACTTAGTGCTATCTTAATTCCTTCTATAGTAATAATGTGTCCTAGGAATTTAAGTTATTTAACGTTAAACTTATATTTCTTAAGTTTAATGCGAAGGCATGCTTTGTCTAGTGCTTTTAGTACTATCTATATATACTTAGTGTGGTCTAATTTGTTTTTAGAAAAGACGAGAATATTGTCTATATACGCGATAACAAATATGTCTAGAGGTTTACAAAGTATATTATTAATAAGCGCTATAAAAGCTGCTAGTGCATTTATAAGTCTAAAAGGTATAACCTTGTATTTAAATAGTCTATAGCGTAATTAAAACACTATTTTCTATTCTTCACCTTTCTTAATTTGTATAAGGTGGTAACTGTCTTTTAGATCTATTATTATAAATATCTTAGCTTAAGATAGTTAATCTTGTAGTTCTGCAATATTTAGTAGTAGATATTAGTTCTTTATTATTATGTTATTAAGTTGTTAGTAGTTAACACATAGTTTATCTAATCCATCCTTTTTCTTAATAAACATAAAAGGGCTTACTGCTAGTAACTTTAATAGTTATATATATTCTTTCTTAAGGTTTATCTTAATAAAATTACGTTCTTTAAGGAGTTCTTCTCCTATCTTACTATATAGTAGTCTAAAGGGTAGTGTCTTTCCTTCTTCTAGGTCTATCGTAAGATCCTAGGGTTAATATTCTAGTAGGTTTACTTTTCCTTCCTTTTCTATAAATATGTGTATCTATTTCCTGTACTTTCTTAGTAAGGTAAAAAGTGTACTACTATCCTTCTTCTCGCACTTCTTAACCTAGTAGTTCCTACTAGCGTCTACTAAGGTATACTTCTGTTTTTTAACTATTTATCGTAGTATTATATTGTTAATAACTCCCTTATCTACTATTATTTTTAGTTAATACGTAGGCTTTGCTTATAATACATAATTATAGCGTTTAAATAATATTTTCTTTATACCCTAGTTAATCTACAAGTTGTATATTATTAACTAAAGTTATCCTAAAACTAACTTATACTTAGATCCTAGTAAGATATCTAAGGTAAGTTCCTCTCTATATCCTTAGACTGTTATTATGGTAGTAACCTCCTAGTATATCTAAGGTATCTTAGGTATTAGGGATCTATTCGCGACATAGATAGTATAGGGTACTTCTTTCTCTAATATTATAAGTCCTGCTTATCTTACTATCTAATAAAATATAAAGTTTCTTCCTACTCTTAAGTCTATAAGAGCTTAAGCCTGTATTCCTTTAAGCTATACTAGTAGCTTAACTAATACTGTGCTTACTATAGTATTTAATTTAATAAAGGCGTTTTCTTATCTAAGTTTAGGCCTAAAAAAGACATCTATTTGTGTAGGTTATAGTTAAGTTCTAGTGCCTAGTATACGTTTCTAAGTATCTGCTTCTATTATTATTCTTAAGTATATAGCTTGTATAGATTATCTTCTTTTTCTTTCTATAAGGATGTTTTTCTGTTTTTCCTCTTACAGTCTTTACTATTTCTATATACTAGTTAAATTAGTAGCTCTATTATTACTTCTTACGTAGGGCAGTTTACAAAGCTATCTAAACGTTTAGCTATATAGTAGTATTTACAGTCTTAGTTTAGACACGTATACTAGTATAGTTGTATATAGTCTCTATTAATAAGTATATTATAGTATTTGTTACCCTTTAGCGTAAGGTAAGGAAAGTATTTTACTTATTATTTATCCTAGAGGTGTTTATCGCAAGCTGCAATAGGGTAGTCTATCTATATCTATCTATAGCGTAGTTTTCTTCTAGGTTATTTCTTATTCTCCTCTTTCTCTACCTTGTGTTATGCGTATATTGGTTCTTCGTAATATATCCACATATAGAATTAGTGTGTAGGATTTTAGTAGTCTAGGTAGTACTTTAGTACGTAGTCTAACTTCTTATTTTTGTAGGGTTGCATTCCTTTTAGTGCCTAGTAGGGTTCTATATAGTCCTAAACATTTAGTTTATACTTAGGTAACATAAAGTTGTCTTCTTCCTGCCTACTTTATAGATAAGGAGTAGAAGATCTTAGTATCTCTTCTATATCTTCTATATTATAGTATACGTTAGAGTTATCTTCTAAATCTTTGTATAGTCGTGAGTTAGGTAAATTTAATTACTTATTTTACTCTAGTGTAACGCGTTAGTAACTAAATAGCGTTATAATAACTTCCTATTCCTTATTAGGTTCTTAGTCCTTAATAGTTAGTATATTTAACTTAGTTTAATAAACTTTATTCTTTAATCTACAGTTCCTAGCTATATAGCCTAGTTTACTATATATAAAGCATTTATAGGTCTTAGTTATTAGTTATTAACTTCTATTAGAAACGCATTTGTTAGGCTGCTTAGGGCCTATCCTTCCTTTTTTTCCTTTGCCTATATAGTTAAACTAGACATCTTCTATTAGTTTATATCTCTAGTAGTTCCTTAGCTATTACTTTTAGACAATTTTAATAAGATTCTTATAAACCACTTTTGCTAGTTATCTAAAGCTTATTACCCTAGAGTTTTAGAAGAGCTCCTATTACAGTAAAAACTACTCTTTATTAATCCTAATAGTTTCTTTATATAGTTCTTTAAGGTTAGTAATTTGTGCACTACTACGTAAGAGTTCCTTATATAGTTTCTATTTAAGTTCTTATTTATACATGTCCTAAAGAGATTTATTGTCCTAGTTAAGTTGCACAGTATATCTGCGAAACTTAGCTATATACTTAGCTATTAATTATTTCTAAATTATAGTCTAAATCTTTACTTTTATAATAGAGTCCTTATTAGTAATCCTAAAGAGTTATTTAAGGCATTTCTTAAAGTTATTATAATCCTTAATAATATTAACTATATTAGTATAGTTATTTGCGTAGTTATTGTCATTGTTATTATAGTCTATTCCTAGGTACTTTTTAAGCTAGAGATAGATCTATAATCCTGTATCTCCTTATATATATATTACTGCGAAGATAACCTTCTTTTTGTCTTTAAGAGGTTTATCTAAGTTAAAGAAGTAGAGGTCTAACTAGAGAATCTAGACATTAGTTTAAAATCGTTCGCTAAAGTAGAGATTAGGTTTATACGCCTTACTGCTATCTTTTATAAAAGTAATCTTAGCGGCACCTAAAGCTATAAAAGAGGTAAGAGTTTATAAAGTACTTATATTAAGGGTGTTTAGAATATTAAATCTAATAGAGTAGCTAGTCCTAAAGGGTTAAAGTTAGTTCTTAGGTAGGAGTACTTATAGAAGGTAGAAGGTCTTATTAATATAATAGTATCTTATAAAGTGTAACAAGTTAACAATTTAGTCTACTAGAATCTAAACAATAGATTAATAAACAGATTAAACACAAGTATAGAGAGCCTATCCTTACGTTCCTATATACTTTAAGCGATTAGTGGACTAATCGCTCTAATTAAACAAATTAAGCACTAATTAGTTACTTAGTATATTAAGTGCTTAGTCTAATTAGTTATCTTAGCGCCCTAATTACACTAATTAGGTTACGTAACCTCTTGTGCTGTGCCACTTAAACAATAAATATAGATATATATAAAAATCCCAGAAGGCCTAGCCTTTAGGTCTTAACAGTAATTCTGTTACTAGTAGCCAAAGTGGTTAAAAAAGTAGGAGTTTATATAGTACTTATATTAAAGGTGTTTAAGATATTAAATCTAAGAGGGTAGCTAGTCCTAAAGGGTTAAGGTTAGTTCTTAGGTAGGAGTACTAATAAAGGTTAAGGGGTCTTAGTAATATAATAGTATTTTATAAAGTATAATAAGTTAATAATATGGCCTAAGTGTAATCTAAATAATAGATTAATAAATAGGTTAAATATAAGTATAGAAAGTCTATACTTACGTTCCTATATACTAAGGTGATTAGTCTAACTAATTATACTAATTAAAGTAGTTAGACTATACTTAGTAATTAGTAATATAGTCTACTTAGTCTACTTAGTATGGTAAGGCCACTAATTATACTAATTAGGTTACGTAACACTAACTACGGCACACGCGCTATTTTATAAAGTAATTATATATATAGTCTAAGTAATTACGCGCTTTGGATCTTAATAGGTTTTACTTTAATAGAAAAGTAGAAGATCTATTAGTAATAGAAAGTGTAAATCCTAATAACCTATTAGACTTCTCCTAGATTTGTGTATTCTTTCTAGTATAGAATTCTAGCTACTTTCTTATCTTAAGGCGATTAGCTATTAGGCGATACCTTATACTGTCAGAACCCTGGGTACCTGGCTGGGCTCTGGGATGGTAAGGGCCAGCCGGATGCAGGTGGAGATCACCTGATCTAAGGCTATATAGTTCCATCGCTGACGGAGTAATCCGGCAGCGATTCGTCTATCCTCTATCCTCTATCCTCTATCCTACATCCTACTATACAATCCACTATTGTTTCACATCTAAAGCTGAAGCTACATTGCTCGTGCCCAACTCCTAACATATACCCTATAACTTCTATTTAATTTACTCTCTATAACGATTTAATCCCTAATATAGTAGTATTATTATATGTGTGGTCTATCTTAAGTGAGAAATATAAAAGAATAAGTTAAGTTATCCTGTCTAAAATCTATTATATAAATCCAACTACTCTAATTATCTATTAGGTCCCTTTGTGTCTTGTCTAGTTAGTAGGTTTTTACTTTATTATCTATTCTCTAATTAGCTATCTTAAATAATAGCTAATTAGCCCTATATTTCTCTAACTTTCTATTATAGGCTAACTTTTATACTATATTTTCCTTCCTCTCTTCTAGGCTTAGTTCCTTAAGCCTACTACCTTACTACTCCTTTAACACCTTATTAGTAGTTACCTCCTAGACTTATAATTTCCTTCATTCCTAGCTAACTACCCTTACCTAATTCTTCTACCTACTAACCTATCGCTTATCTACTACTTATGTCCCTATAATTAAAGTTATTTATTAACTTCTTTATATATTAGGCAGCTACGCAGCGTTAGTCTAGTTCTAGACCTATAATTTTACTTTAGCCTCTAGCTAACTAACTATGCCTAATTATTCTAGCCGCTAGCCTATCGCTCCCTTACCACTTATATCCCTATAATTAAGATGTTTATAGGCCTCTTAACATATTAGGTAGTGATATCCTTTTGTAAACGCTTTTACTAAGTCGCTTAGGTGGCCTACGCTTAACCTTAGGATATATAACCCTAGGATTTCTTCTACCCTATCCTTCTCCTAACCCTTACTTCTATACTCCTTCTTTACTCTTTTATACATCTAACTAG
Organism: Paraphaeosphaeria minitans; assembly: GCA_015832175.1. Lineage (NCBI taxonomy): Eukaryota > Fungi > Ascomycota > Dothideomycetes > Pleosporales > Didymosphaeriaceae > Paraphaeosphaeria > Paraphaeosphaeria minitans. Next base: position 2,549,420 of record WJXW01000007.1, read on the forward strand.
AGCTAGAAAAGTATATTATAGGCTACGCCCTAGTAAATGTCCTTATTCTATACGCTTAGACCTTAGGCCTATTAAGTCCTTTAGATTTAATCTTCTAGCCCTAGATATATAAGTTTAGTAGTAGAAGCTTAACTTCGACTCTTTACAAATTTATAAAAGTATTATTTTTAGTAATTTGGCTTATTGAGTATTAAGCCCCTTACAGATGGCGTGCACGAGCCGCCAAGCCACAGTAATGTACCTACGACCCGCCGAGCTCCAACCTCTATTTCGAAAGAGGACGTAAGGTTCTTCTAGGTCGGTAGATGCGAGCGACATCATCATATAGTATATACTAGCTAGAGATATGTTGTGTTTAATAATGCAAGGCAGGATGTGGTGGTCAATTTCGCATGCCCCCGAGCGCTCCAGGATCAAGTTGGTGCTTACAGTATGATACTTGTTGCGACCCGCTTTCTTGCCTTTCTTGAGCTTGACCTTTGCTGCGTTAGCTTTCTCAGGAAGGGTGCAAGTCAGGACAGGAAAAGTTCTGGCTCTGCTAGGTACCTATACGCAAGCCTATTTCGATGCCCCACAGCGCTGCAGATGCAGATCACCCCCGCTAAGCGTCTTAGCGCACTATTCGATGCCACAAGCGACTCTTAAAAGTTGGTTTCTTTGCAGAATATCGTGGTATATATATTTTGTGTTTCACTTTGCTTCCATCAAAATATTAGGATTTCCTCCACAGCTTCCTTGGTGTAGTTGGTTATCACGTCGGTCTCATATCACATCAGTTGTATATGACTGCTCTCAGAAGCAGCTATCCGAAGGCCGCCAGTTCGAGTCTGGCAGGGAGCATATCTTTTTTATGTTCTTTTTGATGTTTCCTATCTACTGGTGTTCTTTTATGATGTTCCCATCTACTGCAACACCAGCAGCAAACATGCGCAATGTGTTTCTTTTTGCCTAAGACTCGTCTTGGGAAGCGCAATACGTAAAGCTGAACAGACAAACCTTTGCGTGTACGGTAGGTACGGTACCGGTACCGTACGTCGGGGGGAAATGCGCACGTTGTTGGCCGGATCTCTCAACATCTCCCGCGTCCCATTGATGCCCCGCCATGTGGCATAGCAAAACGTCGCTCGTTCTTCACGACTGCATCCAGGTGCTCGGTCGGTTCGTGTCTCACATAGGTAACTTTGCTCAGCGCGTGTCAAGATCGAAACGACTGTCGCAGAGCGCGATGGCGCATCTGAAACCTACCTGCTACACTCCACGCATCGACGTAGCAACGCATATCCTTGACCCCCGCACGCGCTACAGATGTCACTGTCCTTTGCAGTTTAATAGTTGCGCGATCCCTTCAACGGGTTCAGCTTCGTGGCAAGAGTCGTCGACATCCTTTCGTCTCTTTTGCGTTGTTCTCAGGGTTGCCCTAGGTACCTACCCACAGTGGCCTCAGGGGATCGTGCGTTGCGCACGAGAATCGATCTCTCCCCCACGGTTTTCGTGCTACCTACCCATCTGGCGCACGCTCATGACTCAGTTTCTAAAGGTTTGCGTTTGCATTGCCAATTTCCCGCGCACGCCTTGAACCTGCACCGTACCCAGCAGCCTCTCCTTGTCCGGCACAATGCCAGGGCCTTCCAGGCCGCAGCTCGTCTGCACAACCCGCAGCTGATGAGCTTTTTGCGTTTGCGATGCATGATAACTGGACACGACCCGTTTCACGGCTGAACTCAATCAAGGTCCGAATCGGGAGGACCTGGGGGTCGTGAGCGTTATCGATATATGTAGTTGGGCGACAGCACCTCACCTCGCGTTACGTCCTACTGTTAAGATGCACACTGGTTGTCGTCATGTCGGATAATGCCTTTGCGCTGCTGATGTACCCGAGCGGTGATGAGAAGGCGCGACAGAATGTCGCCGTTGGGGCTGTTGTCACCATGACTCTCCTTGGGAGTGCGTGAATCCACGAAAAGCTGTCTCGCCACGCCTACTGATGGTCAACAGTGGCATGTGTTGCCCTGCGGATCCATACACGCGCGCGCATCGTTCGGAATATGGGCAACGAAGATTGGACGATTATTGCGGCTGCGGTAAGACGACACGCTCCTATCGACGTAATCCGGACTGACACAAGTCTCTTGTAGATACTCACAGTGGCCTTCGCGACACAACTCCTTGTCGCCGTCAAGGTGTTCAAGATGGGATACAGTGGCATGTCTTTATCGATGGAGCAGGCGGTGGCAAGCTCAAAGGTACGTTCCCCCGAATTGATGCTTCGGACATGGACGTAGCTCATACCGACCAGCTGGGACTTTCTATAATTGTGGTGTACAAGTCTACCGTGACCTTGATCAAGGCCTCTATACTGATGATCTATCTACGCCTATGTACGTCCGATGTTCGGGAGATCAGAGCCACTGACAAAACTGACATCCTGCAGCGGTTACCAAGACCTTCGAATGGCTTTGCAAGGGAAGCATCTATCTCCTCTTCACGTACCAGGCCATCGTCATCATCATCGTACCTCTAGAATGCATCCCGCTGCGTAAGATGTGGGACTTGAGTAGCCATGTCCCCGGACATTGCATCGACACAGCGACATTTTACTACAGCAAGTCTCACACCTCCAGACGTGGGTCACTCTGCTGATGACTCCAGTTACATCCGCCTTCCACATCCTAATGGACGTCTGGATCCTACTACTTCCGTACAAACTCATCTTCTCCATCCCCCGCCCGACCCGCGAGAAGTTCGCCGTCTACGCCGTCTTCGGCCTGGGAGCATTCAGCACCCTATGCTCCGTCATCCGCTTCCACTTCCTCGTCGTCGCGCTCAATAGCAAGGATCCCTACTACGACTCGCTCGGCGTCAACGTCTGGAGCGCCGTCGAAGTCAACGTGGGCATCATCTGCGCCTCGATGCCGACGCTGCGTCCGCTCTTGTCCAGGGCGCAACGCGTGCGCACGCGGCACGCTTTGAAGGTGACGGAGCAGAGCGAGGGGTCGTTCACCCCTTGGAGCAGCAGACGAGGAGGCCTGTTGCAGGCCAAGGAGATGTTCATCACCCTGGGCACCATCACGGCTGGGACGTTCAAAGGCTCCCGAAATTCCGTGCGTGACGAGGAGCAGTGGCGCGACGAGAAGCCGCCTCCGGTACCGCCCAAGGATGGGAGGGAACCCCGCCTTTCGTATCCTGATGTCGCTCACCGCAAGTTTTGAGATTCTGTTCAGTGATGCGAAGGACTATCTAGGTAGGCTACGTCCGCCTTTTTACTGTCAGTTCGCTCCATGCCGTGGCGTCATGAGGCCCTTGCGGACGATCGGTGGAAGGAGGTGACGCAACAGAGGAGGCGTCCCTCGAAGCAGCCCTCAACCATCCATGGCTTTGGGTGCCTTGAAGCCCCAGCGCTGGGTCGTGCATGCCATGAATGTGCCCTAGGCCGTCCTCGGGTCGCTCTACAAGAATCCAACCGTCATGTCCAGGCGACATTGACATGAATAATGAGTTACAAGATACCATATGGACTTCGCTCGGCGCGACCCATCTAACGCGTTGTTCTTCTTACAGCTAGGCGTTCCGCTAGGCGTCTGTAATTCTAGTTTATGCTTTTACTGTTTTGTACCTTACGTTTTATACCGCACGTTCAATCGAATCTTGTTTTCTGCCGCCCTATTATCTACAATTGGTCTGCGGGTGGCTGTCCCAATGCGGTCACAAAGTGGGATGCCACACAACGTAGCCAAATGCCAGCTCCCGCGCGCGCTGGAGATATTGTACTAGGTATTCACGTTAGGCCAGGATGCTGCTTACTCAACGTGGAAGACACAAACTCACCGCCGACGCTCCACCTCCGCGCAAACCAACTCAAAACGAGCAAGACCCCATGTACCTCTTCAGCACGGGGCTCTTCATCGCTGGTGTACCTCTTCGTCTCAAGCACGGCAATAGCAGCGCGGATCACACAGCACACTCCGGCAAATGGCAGAGACGGTAAATCCTCCTCTCTCTGGATCTTTTGTATCATCACGTGTACCATGTCCCAAGCCATGCGCTGAGAGTACTGCAACGCCATGAGCGCCTTCGCAGCGACGGAGTCAAAAGTAGGTGGGCCTTGGGCCTTAATTGCTCGACCTGGGTTTGCTGGAGGAGTAGGTGAGAGCTACAAGACTTTAGACTAGACTTTGTAATACTTAAGCCACTACCTAAGACACTGACCAAAATGCCATGGCTATCGCGTATCGCAGTGAAGCCAAGTGTACGGTTGTGGTTTGTCCACCAGTTTCTTGATTACCAACGCTACTTCAGCATCAACCTCGTCGTAGGTCTCCGCCGCCTCGACGCCAAGCTGGACAGCATAAAAATACTCTAAGGCTCGACCCGATTCGAGCGCCACTATCGCTCTGATGTGAACTTTGCGCGGCGAGCTCGCATATGGCGTGGGTGATGGCGCAGGTATGGCAGGTTCTATCTGGCTTGCGATGTACGTGCTGAGGGTTGCTTCGACGGGCGGACTAAAGGAAGTGGCTCAAGCATATTTGACAATGGTATCATGCGATCCAGCATGATGATGGCTGCGTTGAGCGACGATACCACCTCCTCGCTGCAGGGCTCGCGGTCCGGCTTCCGCAAACTGAGTTTGATCAGGTCAAATAACGCGACACAGGTACTCAACGTAACGAAAACCTGCTTGGGCATCCCGTGAGCGCACTCGTACACCGCCATGAGCATGCCTGCCCGGAACAAATCCAGTGAGACGTCACTGGCGGCCTGACCGATTGCCAGTAGCTGCTTTATTGCCGTACACAAGGAAGTAGGGTTTACATGCTCGACATGCGAGCAAGGTAGCCTACTCAGTATGAATACACACAGTAATTGTAACGGGCTCGGTATCATATCTGATGGGCAGTCGTCGTACGCACCATTCCCCCCTTCTCGGAGTAGGTCTTCGTCGATTAGAGGACACCATTGATGGATGGAAGTGGCATGCTCCTCCATCATATCAGAAAAATTACACTCCGCCAGATAGAGTATATCAGATACAAGCTCCGAGAGCCTTTCATCGGACCCAGGCTCCCGGTTCGCGCAAGCGATGCCCGCACGCAGTAGCTCAACTCGACCTCGCGTGGTCAGGTCGAAGCCACAATTGCCATGTTGGCCAATCAGTCGGTAGGGTTTCACTTGACATATCAGGCTCGAGGCGCGACGGGAACGCAACCATTAGTGTTATCCGTTAGGGCTGCCGCTGAAAGACGTACGCAGTGCGTCTTGAACAGCCTGGCAAGGCACGATCACAGCGCTGTTTGCGTGCTCGTCAGTAGTTGCAGGTGTTGGCGCCTTTCTGTGTCACTGTGATCATTGTGTGGTGTTGTTGGGAGACGACAGAGGGACAGCGCAGGTGCCAGGGGCGGCCGATGCAGCAGTCATTCGGAAATTTATTACCTCTCGTGGTGGTGAGGGTAGGTTGAATGTGCATTGGCTTGCTGATTAGTAGAGTGATGCCGGCGTCGGCATGTGGTTGTCAGCCAGCCACCTTACCGAATCTAAACCAGGTGCGCGCCTATTGGTGGCCGATGCGTGAATAGCAAAGAAGTACAGCGCTGCATCACAGTCACTTTCACTGCCCTATACTGGTCTTACACATGACTCCTCAGGACCCACCATTGCTATCGCCATCGCTACCGACCCAATACGGCTTTTAGGCGAAGCTGACGAGGAACGACACTCCATGAACCGAAGAGAAGATCAAAGCCCGAGTACCATCACCGCGCGTGCAAAGAAGATAACCGACTAGATAGGGCGGCAGCTTACTGCGCCGAGGGCTTGAGGTGTCCCATGTCGACGTTGACGGTCAGATCGACATCTCCGACCGGGGCCGTGCGAGGAAGCTCACGCCTGGCGTGGCGGGGCGAGCGCGGGAGAGGTTCTGTGGAAGCCAAGTGAGCAATGCCTGTCTGGCGCACGGTGCTGGCACTTCACAAAAAGGTCTGACTGATGCGGATGCGCAGGTCGGTAGGGTAGCCTTTGACCCCACGACCGACCGGGAGAGGCGAGGAACAAGTAGAAGAATTAAATTGATACATTGCAAGCCGCAAAGCAACCCTCTTGAACGTACATGTACATGTACAAATTCCCGCTCACACCCGCTGCGAAACAAAGAGGTATCTTTATGCATAAATCCAGAAGCCGGCCCATCCCACATATCCCGGAACGCCATTGTCGCATAAGTGTTAAAAGAAAAGCATACACAATGAACTTGAAGTCATCAACCTTCGGGCGCTTCAGTGCCTGGGTCATCAGGAAGGCCCAAGCCAAACCCGCTATCACCGAAATACAACATGTCATGAGGAAGATATTCGAGATCCCACGGCATCATGTCGGCCCCAAGCACAGACATATCCACCTCTTGCGAGTCGATCACCATGTCACCAAATGTCTGGTCCGTTGCAGTAGGGAATGTCGCAAATGGCGAAAAAGACACTTGAGAGGTTTGCTGTTGTTGAGGCGAGAGTGTGTTCGACGGTGCGGACATTGAACCTCGAGCGAAGGATATAGGTTGCGAGGGAAGGCGGGAACTGTTAGGCGAAGAGGTCGAATAAGGAGAATGCAGATTGAGGAGAAGATCAGCATCTGAGACTAGGACAGGATCTGATGTCGAAGCTGTGTTAACGTTGGTGGCTGGCGGCGGCGGCGGCATTGCGCTCGAGTCAAAGGAAAGAAACACCGCAGAATGAATCAACGAAGTCGGCTCGAATTTGGTCGTGTCACTCGACAATGTGGATGTGAACGGTGGTCGATCATTTGCCGCGGGTGTCGGCTTTGGCTGTAACGGTCTGCCATCGCGAGTCTTGCCATTCTCTGAAGTATACATGACGGCCACATTCGTAGAGGGAGAGTTCATTGTGCCTGTTAGTGACCAGCCGATCGCTAACTACGCGTCAGTGCTTTTCTACATCAGACCGCTATCAACCTACCTTGACTGGTGTTCATGGGAGACCCTGGTATGGGAGTCCTGGCCCCCTTTCGTATTGCAGCCGAGACCTTGACGGCATCCACATCTATGTTTTGCGTTGTCAGATAAGTTCCCCAGCTCAGCTTACGTCGCCAACCCGGGCTCGTAAAGGAGGGTTCTGGTCTGGGTGCTTCCAAGGCGCTTTCCATTTCCTCTCTTGTGTAAAGCAATGGGTCACCAACACCCTTGGCCTTCTGGTCCAGGACGGTAAGGATGTATTTGACGCCTGCCCAATAAGTTTCGAGCGATTGCATAGCACGATAACAGCATTGGTAGTTCTGATTAGCCGCGGACGCCAGCAACGTATGTTTGGCGGCCTGGCTTTGCTCGCGCTTGATCGTTTGCGCATTGCCATTCGGGACCGGCGGCTTGTCGAAGCTCATGTGATCCAATGAGATGGGCTTAGGCTCGAAAGAGTTATTCGCCTCCGCCGCGCTGGGGGTAAGAGGGCGAGAAGATGGATGCGAGCTGGCTGAGTGCAGAGCAGTCTCTCTAAGGAAGGCACAGGCAGCGATATATATGGGTTGACTATCAAGATTAGCACGTCATCTTCCAGGGGCGTTTCTTGGTAACCATACCTGGTGAATGGGTTTCCGACGCCAGTCTTGGTGTCGATTAGATCCGTAAAAGAGAGAATGTCAGCCACAGTCTTTGCTGAAGACATTGAGAGATCCCTGCTGTTCGAGGAAAGGGGCTGCGCATTGCCCTCAAATGTTTTCAACAAGGTCGGTTGGTGTAGTAGAACGATGCAAGTATGGAACCAACAGTGAAGTAGAAGAAAGTTGGTGCCTTGATCGAGCTTCACATAGTGCTGGAAGTTCAGAGCGTTGAAGTGAAGTCTGGGCGACAGGTTTTGATAGATGTACGTCAAGTGATACTCCATCGTGTCCAGCTGAGACCGAAGATCTGAGGTGATGTCTGATCGATCTTTGATACTGTTCAACACGTCTGTAACCCTGCCGTATAGATGCACGATGCGTATCAGAGCCGGAAACGGCAAGGGCCAACCCGAAGTTGGATCTACTTCGTTGAGAGAAGGAAACGAAATCTCAATATCCCGATCTCGCAATGTGACGGGGCGGCCGGTTCCAGACGAGACAACTCGATCCAGGAAGAATATGGCCCAAAATGTATCCAGTCGTTCTTGTTCAACCGCGCGCTGCTCCTGCTCTTCTGGCACAGTACTCTCTTTCCGACGGGCTTCCGAAATATGCTGAGATGAGCCACGAGACACCGTAGGGTCAGTCCTAACAGACTTTGGCGTTGGGCCTTCGCGTCCTTCGTACTTGAGTCCCTGAAGAGTCTGCATACCTAGGTCTTGAGCCATGCGAATGGCGATGCCGAGATACATCCACAATCCGCTATCGCGATTCGCACCGAACTCGTCGTAGGCCAACAGTACGGCAGCCTGAACAACTGCAACACTAGGGCAAGAGAAGCTGCCGATCACGAAGAGTAAGCGCGTGCATTATGAAACGGCACAGATCGGAAGGCGACTCACGTATCAGGGATGGCAGACTTGGCACGTTGTGCGAAGGCCTGCCCATATTCTGGAGGATGGATCTTGGTTGGCTCGTTCTCATCCTTCATTGCCCCAGAGCCTTCTATTAAGAGCGGGTTGTTGGAGAAGCGAGCAGCAAGCGCACAAACAGCATCTACAAGAATGGCGTCGACTTGCTTTTCCTCGAGGTCACGCATGAAGCGGTCTTTCTGGAGAAAGGGAAAGTTACAACCCAGGTGGGCGAAGAAGGTCTTGCACAGGTGGGTGATGAGTGGACTGGGAGACATGGAAGAGGCGTCATATACGGGTATCTCAGTTGGGGTGCGGGATTCGGTGGGCGGTGGCGAGCCGACCGAGGGCATCCCCGGCGAAGACTCGAGTGGATCTGACGTTGTGTGACCTGTGCCGTGCTGCTTGCCTCTCACTTTGACGACCATCTGCTTGAAGCCGGGCATGATGGCGGTGGGACCAAAGTAACGGAAGTATGGCATGCGATTGCGGGTGCTCAGGGTCAGGCCGGTGGTGTTGTTTGCATCGTTGGGACGCAGGCCGGTGTCGTTGTTGCTGTTGGTATCGTTGCGACACAGGCCGGTGTTGCTGTTATTATTATTGTCATCGTTGCGACGCAGGCGACGGGGCGGCGAGAAATCCGAGTTGTAGGACGGCGTCGAGGATGGGTGGGATAGCTGGGGTCGGGAGGAGGAAGAGGAAGAGGAGGAGGGATGCTGTGGCGCGGCTTCCTGTTTGATCTTGACGGCAGGAGCAGCGTTGGACGTGGTTTCCCTGCGCGCGACCTTGTTCCCAAGGCTGACCACTTCGGTCGGACTCGTATCAACGCCATAGCCGGCGCACTTGTGTTTGTTCTGGGTGCATGTCCCGCAGATGGGCCTTTCGCCTGGACGGACTTGTTAGTCTAGCATTCTCGCGCAGAGACGGGAGTCGCCCGGAGAGGAGTCGCCCAGGGACAGGAGTCGCCCAGGGACAGGAGTCGCCCAGGGACAGGAGTCGCCCAGGGACAGGAGCGCAAGATTAGCGTAACCGTTGACGCACCAGAGCATCGCGTCTTCTTGCGGCGGCAGGTCAGACAGGCCGAGTTGATCCTGCGGCGCTTCGCGTAGGGGCCCTCGTGGTTGGTCACAAAGCGGATGGGCCGAGGTTGAGGCGCATTCGCAGAGACGGTTGCGGGCGCTGGATTCATGAACGAGGGCGTTGCGGTGGTGCGGTGGTGCGGTGGTGCGGTGCGTGTGGACGCTGCACCGAGCCCACCTGGGACAGTGGGGAGAGGCCCGAGGGTGGGGACGGCCGAGACGCGCGACGAGGTCAGTTGCGGGGAGTAGTGCGAGCGCTGTCGACGTCGACGATCAGACGGAGCAAGCTGCTGCCAACGTCGGTTGGCATGGTCGCGCGAGGGCTTGAGAGGATGGTCGCGGCGAAGCAGGCGCTGTGAGCGGTGAGCGGTGAGCTGTGAGCTGTGGTTGCGAGGGCGTGCCGTCTCATCTGGGGACTGTCTGGACGCTGGCTTGGCTGGCTGTGCCTTGGTGCGTCACTGCATTCCCATCTGGCACCGAGCTTTGCATCGCGAACCGCTCCCCAGTCGGCGAGTCCCCAGTGTCTCCACCAGATGCAGGGGCCGGATCCGCTCAGATCGCCTGGCGGCACTCCCGCCATCTAGACTAGCAGTAGACTAGATAGCTATCGGCTTGCAAAAGTTCACCGGACGCCTCGTCGCCCATCAGAACCACGACGTCACCTACACGCCTGCATCTAGATAACAGATCCCGATGGAGTCGATTCGCCCTGCCTTGGCGACGCTGAGGCTGCGACCAACTCGACGTGCACCCCGATCGCTCTACCAGTGTCTGCACACCACCGCATCGCGACGCGCTACTCCGCTGCCTCATCCTTCGGTCCCGGGACCTCCGCCCGAGACGCCCACCCCATCTCCCACCGATGCGCTCTACCGCGTTGCTAGGAAGAAGAAGCAGGCTTCGCTGCTGCAACAGGCAAAGGATATCAGAGCGGCACCCAAGCCGGGCGGCGCCCTTGCGAAGCGCTTCTGGAAGGATTCCATCGTGAAGGAGGCAGATGGTACGCCCTGTCCACCAGTACGCGCAAACCGGCATTAACACTCGCCAGGTGGCCTTCAGGTCTTCCTCGACACCAGACCGGTGCGGACGCCCGCTAAAGAGGTACTCACCGTTCCTGCGACCAAGCCTCAGCTCGCCACTGCCATTGCGCTCGAATGGCATCTTCTCTTGAGCGCCCAGCAAGCGCTGAAGACGCACTACATACCCATGACATCGCTCGCTGCTCGCGCAAAGGACATCGAGAAAGCCGACGCTGAAGGCAACTCCAAGGTGCGCGACGACATCATTCGCATGATGATGCGCTACCTCTCCACCGACACGCTTCTCTGCTGGGCGCCCGAACAGCAGCTCCACGAAGTCACCCAGGGTGGGCTCACCCTCCGCCAGACGCAAATGAAGCTCGCCACGCCCATCATTGCTTACCTGACAACGCACGTGTGGCCGGGGGTCGAGATCCATCCAATCCTGGAGCCAGACAGCATCATGCCCAGGTCGCAGCCCGAAATGACAAAAAACGTCATTCAGGGCTGGCTTACGGGTGTTCCGGCATTCGAACTTGCCGGCTTGGAACGCGCGGTCCTGGCCTCCAAGAGCCTGCTCGTCGGCGTCAGACTTGTCCACGAATGGGCCGAAGCGTTTGCGCCATCGCGGGAGGCTGGTGACGCGGGCCGCTTCGGAGTCGAGGAAGCCGCCGAAGCCGCCAGCACCGAAGTGCGATGGCAGACTGGACAGTGGGGAGAGGTGGAGGATACGCACGACGTGGAAAAGGAGGACATGAAGCGCCAGCTGGGCAGCGTCATTGTCCTGGTGGGCGGAGAGACGTCGTGAAGCATCGGACCTGAAAACACTATAGACGGGCGAAAACACGCCTTGTAAGATGGCTTGTAGAAGTAGTTGTTGGGTTACTTGTAGAATTACAAGTTGCACATGTGTAATTGAGCCGCCGTGGCATGGATGCTGCAGGCCATGCGTAATGTTGCCGCCGTGACGTGAATGTTGCAAGCCATGCGTAATGTTGCCGCCGTGACATGAAGGCTGCAAGCCATGTGCATGACATGAATACTGTGCGAAGATGAAGGATATCTTGTGGTGCTTACCTAGGGAGCCGGCCTCCACACGCTCTGATAGGTGGACTGCTGGTAGGCCTGGACCGAGCCCCGCTGCCCGCTGCAAGTCGTTCCGGCTTGCGCAACCTCAACTACAAAGTCGCATTGCCGCGCTGCTACATGTCCTCGCTGGAGCATATCTAGTACATGTGCATCGCGTAGAGATACTCGGTCGACTTCATATCAGAACGAACGCAGCCTCGCCCTCGCGCGAGCAGTGCCAACATGGAAGGGTACGTCCAAGCAATTTCCAAGCTGTCATCCCTCCCCGCACCGCCTCGACACGGCCGGCAGCGCACTCTCGAGTCTATCATTTGCATTTGGGGGCGCCACCGCTGACGACATGCATACATGTACAGACACAAGCGCTCCAAATCGGCCAGCGTCAAGAACCTCCTGGGGAGAGTGTCCTCGCGAAACGACATCACGGACCCTGAGGCGCTTCCAGAGAGCTCATCCGCCACTTCACTCACTTCGCAGCAGCCCTCTTCGAGCTCCTCGCACCCGCACACCCACCACGTCCACCTCGGGCACTCGCGAAGCACCTCCTCAAAGCACCGCCCACATCTCTCCGTCGGCATGTCCACGGTAAACGCGCAGGACCCCGATGCGAACGGCCCCACCTCTCCCAGCTACGCGTCATCCCCGCTGTCCCCGACCCCCAAGGCCGCCTCCATCGAGCAGTCTGTGAAATTGTTCCGCGTCTTCGAGTCGCTCCGCAACGGCGACACCGCCGCCATTTCCAAGGCTATCCGAGAACAGGCCAACGCCAATACGGCAGACAGCGACCAGAGTAGCACGTCACTGACTCTTCCTAGCCGTGCCGAGGGGACTACGATACTGCACCTAGCCATACAATGCGCCGAGGTACCTGTCATTGAGTTTGTCCTGTCGAATACCACGCCTGGGCCCGACTCGGTCATTGACATCAACGGACGCGATCGCGATGGCAATACAGCCCTGCACCTCGCAGCAACCCTGGGCCGCGCACCTGTTGTGCGCATGCTGCTCGACAAGCCCGGTATCAACGATTCGATAACCAACTACAACGGACAGACACCCTTGGACTTAGCCCGCACGCCCGAAATATTCCAGCAGCTGCAACTCGCTCGATCCATATTCATAGACACCAATGTGAAGAAGGTGCAACAACTCCTAGCTGCCGGCGACATGGCCTCTCTCGAGAAGCTGCTGCAAGACCCCAGGATAAAGAGCACTCTCGATGTGAACGGCGGGGAGCTGGTGACTGATCCCGTGGTCGTCGAGGCCGGAGGTACCCTTCTGCACGAGGCCGCCAAGAAGAAGGACGTGAAGTTGGCACAACTCCTCCTCCTTAACGGAGCTGACCCCTTCCGGAGGGATCGCAAGGGCAAGCTTCCCCAAGACTATACCAAGGACGACCGTACTCGTGCGATCCTGAAGCGCTCACCAGCTGCCGCCGCGGCCCAAAGAGGAATACAAGAAAAGACCATACTTGCTGGAGCAGGACCGCAAGCTGGATCCGCGCCCGAGAGCGGCATGGGTGCGAAAGAGTCGCGCGAGATGAAGGGCTACCTTAAAAAGTGGACCAACTACACGAGTGGATATAAACTACGCTGGTTCGTTCTCGAAGATGGAGTGCTGAGCTACTACAAGCATCAAGACGACACGGGTACTGCCTGCCGTGGCGCCATCAATATGCGCATAGCAAAGCTCTACATGGACCCGCAGGACAAGCAACGTTTTGAGATTCAAGGCAAATCGTCCGTCAAATATCATCTCAAGGCCAATCATCAGGTCGAGGCCAAAAGATGGTATTGGGCACTGAACAACGCAATTCAGTGGTCCAAGGATGAAGCACGTGAAGAAACGAAGCGCACACAGCAGGACCAGGAAGCGTTGAAACAGGCCAAGATAGAGCAGCTTTCCAAAGAGGGCGATAGCTCTAGCCTTGCTAGCTCTAAGATTACGAGCTCGCGTCACCTAGCTCCTACGACATCTCTCGGAGTGCCTTTGACAAGCCAGGATACGGCGTCGCGTTCAGGGCAGAGCCTGATTGAGGATGGGCCAGAGAGTGCCTATGACCCCAGCGTCGGTGGCAACGATCTCAGCAAGATGATTAGTCATGTTGGCACCGCCACTGTGGAGGGTGACGCCGACGACGATGAAGAGTATGGCGATGACACGAGCAGTCATGAGGTTCGACCTCAGAACAAGGATGCTTTCAACATCACCGCACAGTCCGCGAAGCTCCAACTCGACCTTCTTGAACATGTATCCACCGCGCTACAACAGGAAAAGACGAAGAACCCGACACTACAGATCTCAGATCCCATGATGCTACAAGCACTTTCTTCGTACGAGTCAGCGGTGGGTAATTTGAAAGGACTGGTAGGCGACTTGCTCCGCATATCGCGGGACCGCGACGCGTACTGGCAATACCGACTAGACCGGGAAGCCAACGTGCGTCGAATGTGGGAAGAGAGCATGGCCAAGGTCGCCCGCGAGCAGGAAGAGCTCGAGAACCGGATAGGCGAATCCGAAACCAAGCGACGAAAGACGAAGCGAGCTCTGCGAGAAGCATTGGAAGACTACCAGGTTGGCGACGAAAAGAGGTTATCCAAGAGCTCAGACAACTTTGTTGAAGCTGAAGAGGACCCAGCAGCTTTGAAGTCAAAGCCTAGTTCGCAAGCATTGAAGCGGAAGGCTACTCTTGCTAATATCGCTGCAGACATGTCTGAGTCTGATTCGGATAGTGATGAGGAGTTTTTCGATGCTGTAGGCGCTGGAGCAGTGGAGGTCGTCGAAATGCCCGTTGCAACGCATGATGGTGTACCGGAGGAAGCGCCTCCTGCTTACAGTGGTGATGTGGTTGATAGCAAGCATGCAGATGTTGCGAAAGGCTTCGTTGGATACGAAGGTGGTGTACGCGACAAGTTGGCCATGGACGACGACGACAGACCAAAAATATCACTCTGGGTAGGCAAACTATCTCCGGCATTTTTGACCTAAACTAACTTCATCATAGGGCATTCTCAAATCCATGATTGGAAAAGACATGACCAAGATGACGCTTCCGGTTTCCTTCAACGAGCCAACATCGCTCCTGCAACGTGTCGCAGAAGACATGGAGTACACTGACCTCCTCGATACCGCCGCCGAACGCACCGACTCCACCGAGCGCCTGCTTTATGTAGCCGCATTTGCCGCCTCAGAATATGCCTCGACTATTGGCCGCGTGGCTAAGCCATTCAATCCTCTCCTTGGCGAGACCTACGAATACGCGAGACCCGATAAGGGCTACCGTTTCTTCATTGAGCAAGTCAGCCATCATCCCCCTGTTGGTGCTGCCTACGCAGAATCGAGCAAGTGGGACTACTATGTAAGTTTGTTGAGCGCTATGCCTAACAGTAACAACACGCTGACGTATGCCAGGGAGAGTCAGCGGTGAAGTCGAAATTTTACGGCCGTTCGTTCGACATCAACCCGCTCGGAACCTGGTTCTTGCGCCTGCGGCCGACCGCTAACGGTGGCAAAGAAGAATTGTACACCTGGAAGAAAGTCACTTCCTCCGTCATCGGTATCATCACTGGTAATCCCACCGTCGACAACTATGGCCTTATGGAAATCAAGAACCACACCACCGGCGAATTGTGCCAGCTCGAATTCAAGCCACGAGGCTGGAAAGCCTCGTCTGCATACCAGGTCATTGGAAAGGTGTTGGACGCGGAGGGTAGAGTACGCTGGAGTGTAGGTGGTCGCTGGAACGACAAGATATACGCGCGCTTCACGCCTGGCTTCGAAGACGCAGACATCGACAAGGGCGGCTCGAAACAAGCAAAGCACGACGACAACAAGGCCTTCCTTGTGTGGCAGGCCCATGGGCGCCCGACGGGTATCCCGTTCAACCTCACGCCTTTCGTGGTAACGCTCAACGCCGTCGATGACCATCTTCGCCCTGTTCTCGCGCCGACGGACACCCGCCTCCGACCCGACCAGCGCGCCATGGAAGACGGCGAGTACGATCTCGCGGCCACAGAGAAGAACAGGGTCGAAGAGAAGCAGCGCGCGACGCGGAGGCAGCGCGAGACGCACGGCGAGGAGTTTGTGCCCAAGTGGTTCTCCAAGGGCAAGTGCGACATCACGGGCGAGGAGTTCTGGAAGTTCAACCACAACTACTGGAACACGCGGTACGACGTTGCGCAGAAGACGACAAAATGGGAGGACCATAAGCTCGAGGACATCTTCTGAGATGCACAGGCCGGTCTGTGTCGATGTCGTCGCCGTCGTTCGCAATTGATCCGAGCTTGACGGCCTGGGGATTAAGCTTGTGTACATGACGGGGCTGGATATACCGATTCGATCGGGATTGCTTTGTAACCTTAGCGTATGCGTAATCTGGTCGACCACCTCTCTTTCAAATTGAATAACTTTGCAGAGCTCTTGCGCTGTGCGTCGTCTACCTACCGTACCCAAAGAGGACCCTCGAGCGTTACAGGTCAACAAAAACCGGTGTATATCCAATCCATGCCCCCCAACAAAACGCAAACGATACACACCTGCACGCCAGACGGAAGCAGCATCGCAGTCGAAGCAGCAATAGGAGAGAAGAAAACAAGGCGGAGCGTGCGCTCTACTTACTTACCAGGTACCGTACGCGATGGCGGAGCGCGCATGGCCGAGTATCCACGACAAAGATCACTCCCACGACAAAGCTGGACATCCATGCCGCGAGCACTAGGTACCAAAGACGTCCTCGCCGTTACCTACTTACCAACCGTAGACGCCACCCCACCAACACGAAGGGCGTGGAGAACCAAGGATCCAGAAAATCCAGTCCATGTTTTTCTAACTTGACGGAAAATCCCAGTCGTATCACTTTACAAAAGCAGGGAAATATTTGAACAATGGTAAGCTTGGAGTAGCTTACACTCTCTACAGTACAGTAATCCAATGTAATACGGTTGAGAACTCGGGACCATACCTACGGGACGGTTAAGATCCACGTCTCGGCTGTACCGTACCATCACATCGACCACTAGAAACGCTGCCGCCAAGTGTGAGTATATAATCCGAGACTATACAACCACTTTCCTAATGTGAGTCCGCGCTACCCGTCGTCCGGCCCGTGACTCTCTGGCTGCGTCGCAAGCTACCCAACTCCGCGAGACGTCTGGCCGGCCACTCCTTCCCGTCAAGGAGGCTGTCCTGCTGCGCCGAGAACGAGCCCATGAGCGGCGGTTGGAATCTAAGAAACCTGCCTGTCAGCGGGTCGGGCAACTGCGGCGCCCTGGGCCTCGTCACCTCGATCTTGAACCGCAGCGGCGGGCTGTCCAGCTTCTCCATCCTCGTGTGCTCCCGCTCCAAAACTTCCGTCTCCACGAGCCACCTCGTGTCGCTGTAACGCGCCCTTTTCCACTCGAGGATGACCCGCAGCCGCGTGTCTGGGTCCACATCGACCCACCGTCCGCCGCCTTCGCCGTTGGGAACCCACGTCTTGGGCTTGGCCTGGTACTTTGCGGGGTTCGTGCGTGCCAGCCAGCCATCCATCCAGCCTGTTTGCTTTGCCTTGTCTTCACGGGCGATAGCTTGCTCCTCGGTCTCTTCGTGCTCGATGCCGATGTAGGCATAACCCTGCTCCTGGCCTGCGAACAGTTCGGTTTCCCTGATGTCGAGATGATATTCCTCCAGCACACCATTCGTGTCCTTGAATGTGATGGGGACGCTGACGGTTTTGTCTTCATCGTCCGTGGCGTCGTCCATGCCGAAGACTGTTTCGGTTGTGATGGCGACATCATCGTCCACGTACTCGCTGGCTATGTCTTCGCTCGGTCGTGTGGAGGTGTCAGTGAAGCTTGTCACGGGCGTGAAGGGCGTCGGGGTCCAGCTGAGGGTGGACTCAAATGAGCTCTGGCTGAGTGACCTTACTATTGGGGATAAGGGAACGCTTGCTGTCGTGCTCTCAGTTTCGGCGTCGTCTTTGGGCGTAGGTATGAACAACGCTGGGTTACCCGTTTTGTCTGCGTGCGGCATCGTATTGGATGTATGACTTGTCGACGTTCCAATCGGAGTCCGGCCAGGAAACATTGTCAATAGTTTGGTTCGAGTGCGTGCCGTCGTCGATCTTGCCCAGATACCCAGAAGGTATGTAATGCAAAAAATGTCGCTCTTCGCAGTATGACGCTGCTGGAAAAAATACAGCGCTGCAATGCAAGAAATGCGCAGACCAGAAGGCCTACATTGGTTCTAGAAATACAGGGTATGGAAAAGAAAAGAAAAGTATTATTTTGCTCGGTGTGAAGAAATATTGCGGGGGGGAAAGTATGGAACGGCTACTGTGTTGAACCGTGGATAGCAATGTGTTGAGTGAAGGACGCAATTCGTATGACACTGAATTGCCGTGTCATGACACCGCCCATTGGGAAGTTATCGATCGCGTGTGTGGTCGATCTACGGTTTCCGTAAGAGCATACACAGTAGGGACTCTCAACTCATTGCAGTAGGCATACCATGGGAAGCAGGAGCGATCCCGCCGGCGCCTCAAAGTCGCGCTAAAGCTGGTAGCCCTTAGTATTTTGTGTATACATTTAGCGTCAACAGCGAAAGTTTTAATCGTTTCGTATTTGCACAATTGGAGTCGATAGACAATGATATCGCGTGTGTAGGAACACAGAATCTATCTCGACGCTTGCCACTGCCACCCACGAGCGTCCAGGACAACGGTTTCTGAAGAAAGTTGCACATTTCAAAAATGCTTACTTATGACCCATCATCTCCAAACTCTTGTGATAGTCACTGGTCCCGCCCCCGGGATCCCGATCCTTCGGCTTGCAATTCTGGTTGAACGGGACCTTCCCTTTGCCATGGGCCCCATCAATAGCCATGAAAGACTGTCCCTTCGCTTTGAGCATATTCTGCGCGGCGTCCTCAAACCACCCATTGATGAAGTCGCCATGGAAGCAGTAGCCATCACCGGTCTGGTGCCTAACTATCAGCAGGAGACCTCGTCGGAAAGGAAAAGCACGGCGCAGGGCAACTCTTACCTCGCCACAGGCAAGCTTGAAGGGCGGAACGCCGCTCCAACCACCCGGGATCGCAGAATTGGTATTGTACCTCACCGAGAACCTCAGGCTCGGCATTCTCTTCATCCCGGAGGGACACTTGCCGCCCGGACTCGCAGCCGCGTACGCATATTCAGTTACTCTGTTCGGATTCACGCAATCGGGGAACCTGCACCGATTAGCGCAAGGGGTCTCGGTCCTGGGGTCTATCTATTATATCGAACCTCAGGATGGCCTGCATGTGCGCGCCGCATGTTCCCCTGGGGAACGCCGCTCGAGGGCGACTGTTCCGATCATCCGCACCCGTGTCGCACCACCACGTGATGGCCGTCACCTTCTCGTCGACATCCGCCTGCGACTTCGCCGACGCGTTGCCCGCGACCATGTGCAGGTCGCGTGGGAACGGGATCTCCGCGCGGTCGATGTTCTCGTAGTACGTCTTGAAGGTCGCGGGGTATATCTCGGTGTAGGTGTCTCCTTTGACATAGTAGAGTGTGGGTGCCCCTGCGTTGCATTTAGGTGTGGCCCTGTGCACGTGGGGTTACGTAGGGGGGGGAGACGTACAGTATACCGACAGATCGTTCGGGTTTTCGCCTGAAGGACAGCCTTTCTGGAGATCTGCCGTGGTTGGAAGGTCTTTGGTCACGGTGTCGGAGCCGTAGAAGGAGTGCATGTGGGAGGCATATCTGCCTGGGAGGACGATGGGGTCGATGTTTTTTCTCATAAAGGGCTTGTGTTCGATGTCGGTGAGCGCGGTAACAGTGCCGGCCAGGGTAAGAAGGACGACGCGCATCGTGATCAGTCTTTCATTGACGGAACGCTCGCGTGGAAATTAGTCTCCAGACGTTCTTTCATATGCTTTTATCGCTTGTGGCCGGTATGGTGGGAGATGTGGGGTAGAACTGCCGGTGAAGGGTCTTAATTTATAGGTCCTATTTGCCGCCGAGCAGTCTCCAATCATTTCAACACTCGTAAAAAACGAGTCTTTACACATCAGGAGAAATGAATTCTGATTCATCGAGCGTGGCCCCTCTTGTTCAACTCGAGATTTAAGCCGATATTTGCTTGCTCTGCGTTCGGAGGAGACGCATTCGTACGACAATGTGGGGACGACTGGACCGACTAAGATAAGCAACAGAAAGGTCTATATGACCCATTTCCCTAGTCTACGCAGCGTAGCTTCAAGAAGTGAAGACAAGTAAAGTACAAATTGGTATATCGGTAGCCAGTAGCGTATGCATCTCGCGCGAGGGGCAGTGTATTATGGGATTTAATAGTGGGTATCTTCGCGTCATAAGATATAGGAGATTTCAAGTCCTGACAAGGATATTATCGGCACAGTTGCTCTGGTGAGATAGAGGCCATGTTTCGTTCTGTCTTGCCAGATGTTTCGGAAGGAGCAGCTTTTACGGCGACATCCATCCATGCGTTGACTTCCATCATCCGTAGACTCCGGAAGTGATACTCGGTGCGAGAGATGGCGATGCGGTCCACTTCCAGTCATCGCTCTGCCGAGTCTCAATCTAAGAATAGTTTGCGATTGCAGCATCCTGTGTCATTGGAGTCGTAGTGCCGATTTCTCTGCTGGTAATGTTCGTGCTGCCCGTCTTGTCCGACGCATGATGCATTTCCGCAGGCAGCATAATCCCTTCAAGTTCTGCTCGCGCAGTTCCCGCTGATTCGTAGGTGACGTACCGTGGAGGGTTGGCCTTTGAGTCCGAGAGCAGGTGTGCATTGTTGCGGTTTTCCCGTCTTCGTCGCATGAAAAACAAAACACCAAGGATCGCAAGTACGGCGAGAACACCCAGTGTTATACCTACTCCCATGCCTGCTTTTGCGCCAGAGGACATCCCCGATGACTCGGATGTAGCAGTCGGGGTCGAGGATGTCACGGTTTCTTCTACTGCGGTTGCAGATGTGGTGAAACTTGACTGGGTGATGGTGGATGTCGACGAGGCTGAACTGCTGATGGAGGAGATGGTGGTGCTGCTGATGCGCGGCAGTGCTGCGACCGCAGTCCCTAATATGACTGGCGCACTGGCCTTGAATACCAAGTCTTCGTCGTTGCAACAACTCGTATTCCGACCAGTGACTCCCGCCTCAAGCGTGCCTTGTGGTGTGCAGCAGAATTCGTTCTTCGGGTCAAAACAGTAGAAGATGAAAGCGTTGTAGTGGTTCGGTTCCTCTGCATTCGATGGTAAGCGACGGTGCGACGAGAGCATTCATCTACCTAGCACACCTTCGCCCCAGCAAAAGTTTGGACAAGAGGGATCTTTCCATGTCTTGTCGGTACAACCATTTCTCCAGTAATGGTTCGCCCCTTTCGCTTCATTAGATGGCTCCATACACAACCCGTTGGTCATGCAGAGGTCCCCAATCGCGCAACAAGATGAGTGTCCGCCATTCTCGACTGCCGTAAGGTTACAAGGAACATAAGTGGCCGCAGTATTCGCATAGAGCGATCCATTGTTGGCATAGCATTCGGCGGCCATTTTACCGTGGCGCAAAGTTGAATTAGAAGTTTGGAAGAGGGCGAGAGAGAGGATACTATAGCAAACTGCACTGCATATAGCCTCCCACCGTGTCCGTGTGCCACCCGTTACAGACTCCGCCTACGTCTGAGCGCCAAGTCGATGGTACGCTTCCAACCTGGATAGCGCGATGGCTCAAGAGTTTCACGTTACCGTTCGGGCTGAATTTTATGGGGCCGGACGTGATTTAACTGGTTCGGGGCGATAACATCATAAATGCCTAGATTCCTACAAGTCCGAGCATCTCATCAAGCGAACTCAGTTCAGGGCTGATCTCACGACTAGAAAGTCGCACAGATCTTGGGAAGCGAGCCGTTCGGACTTTACCATGTTATCGTACATATGCGTACGTTCTCAAGGTCTGATACTGGGTAGGATACCAGGTCAAATAGCTTACCATAGCCATGGCAAGAATCCAACCTTGTGAGAAGGATGGTTTATGCCCGTCGATTGGCATGGGATGCGCATCTCGCGCGAGAGGCTGTGCAGGTAGGTACGGTACGCTCCGCGACCTGTGCACTGAAATGTTGCGATCTGCAACAACAGCGTTCTCCGTCCTGTTACTCTCGAAATCATGCGACTGAGGTCGAGAATTGTCACTCAGACATTGTGCCTTGAAATCTCCGCATCGAAATATACGCAGACCGAGAAGCATTACCTGGACTGGGCCGAAGGTCGGTGTTGTTCTGGCAGGGTGCCAATTCTACGCCCCCAGCCCCCAGCCCCATGCCCCACTCTTTCGCTTGGACCCATGGGTGCTGCCGCTGGTCAAAGCCAATAGGGTCAGCAGTGGCGCTGTGGCGATCGAATCCTGGCAACCTAGTAACAGCATTGCTTTTCCCGGTAACTCATTCGCACTGCCTCTCACAATCTTGATCTTCAGGCGAATGCCAATTCAAAAGCGATTTTGCAGTTGCTGGTCAGAATCCCAGGTCGTCACATAAGTATAGTTGCGGTTTCGCTCTTCATTAAATGAGATGATAGACTCAGATTTGTTTAACTTGCCACAAGAACACGTGATCAGGTCATGGATTGATTTTTCCAAAACAGGTGTAGAGGTTAAGCCACGAACAGATTGTTACATTGTGCTAGCATAATTCACACTTGCACGGATCTATAATCTCTGCCTGATTCATGCACACTTCAATTATCAAACACAGAGATTACTAGATTCCATGATGGTAGTTCCAATTGATCATGACATCGAACCCTATCTTGTCCAATGGTATCGTTCAGAGTGGCATATTGCTAGTCCATGAAACTGCTGTCCCCGAATATTTCCAATATTGAATATAGTGAGACGTTGCATGATGTAGCCTGACTGGCTCGATGTAACGCTTTTAGGACGATGTCAATCCCAATGTCTAATTTATAGAGCAACCTTAGTGCACAATGTTGGTATAATGTACATTAGTTGCGAACAAAGCTCGTCTGCGCTGTGAAATACTAAACATGAGTGACCCCCCCTATCCTCACAGTGAAAGCCACTCGTCAGTGCCTGCTTTGTGCACCCTCACATTGACCACAAGGGCATGTGCATGCATGCCGCACCGACACTGGATGTACATAGGCATTGATAAAGTTCCTCCATAATCTTCCCTCGTCAGATTCACACCACTTTCAGAAGACAACCCCACATCACCTGTCCTCACAGAGAAAATAGCACTTTTGTGTGTACTGCCACCCACTTCCGTAATCGCTCTCCAATCACTGGATACGAGCAACACCATACATCATCTGAAATGGAATTAGGACGCAACCTTGAAGACAATATCGCTGGATACGAGCAACATTACACATCCTCTAAAATGGAATCGCCTAAAATAGAATCTGGATGCAACCTTGAAGACAGTAGTTACTGTGATCTCGAGGAGATCACGTTGCAGGAGGAATGGTGGCGCGAGCTGAAAGCACTTTTCACTAAGACAGATGCGCGTCGGAAAGAGGTTCTTCGTCAATTCCATGAGTCGCCCGCAGCCCGCGAAGCTCGCGAAGCCAAAGAGACCGGTAAGAAGCCGCTGTCGCAAGCCGAGGTCACTGCGCTTCTTGAACACCGTCGCAAGGTGCAGGAAGCACACCACACATCTAGAACCTTACGGGCATTTGAGGAGTCGGAACTTCGTCGCTATCTTGTCCATACCTCCCCTAAGCCCGAAAATCACCATATCTCCTCGGGCAGTGTCAACAAGTCAGGTAGACTGCATCACAAGAAGATGTTCATCAAGCCAAAGCAGCCAAAGGCACCTGTTTCGCCTTTCGCCTCACTGCCTACCCAATCCATCTTATGCACGCAAAGTGGAAGTTCGGCGCTTGCGGAGACATCGGAACTTGATAGCACCTCATCTTCTGTCACTAACGATTGGCATCTGGGCCTAGATTGTGATTGTGGAAAGATTCACATCGGTGGGTCAGTCTGGGCTTCAGTGACCCAAGAGCTGCAGCTCCTCGTACGCGTCTGTAGAGAGTCGAAGTGGCTCCGCGGTGTACCGGGAGTGTCTGTGTATCGCGGTCATCCGGAATTCGTCAACGAAAAGCAGTCCAGCTGCACCGTAACTAGTTGTCCAGCCTGCCTCCACCTCGCTGGTATTCGCCGGTTCGTTGCGCACACGCTCTCTCAAGCTGAGGCTCTACAGATCGAGGCAATGCTCTTGTTAGCGAGCGACTTCTTTCCCCTAATCAGCGGCGAACTCGGTGCTGACAATACCCAACGATTCGATACGCATAGCGTTCTCGCGAAGGCACTAAAGACCCACCCCTACCGCTTGTCAGCATACCAAGCCATGATGGTCATGATGGGCCGGGCGGGAAATGACGACTTGACCTATCCTTTAGAGGTGCTCGAGTACCCCGAAAAGCTGAAGGTTCTATGTGAGTCATGGTTCTCTTACACTCGACAGATCTTCGCCCCAGAGAACTTGAAGGTCGACCATAGCGACAAGGTCTTCATGTTCGACCGGATGTTTGCACCTAACAACCAAATGACCTCGAATGACGAGAGCGTGAAAGATGCGGAATGCATGCTATGCGGCGACAACGCTGAAGGGAAAGCAAAACTGGTCCGCGTGCCTTGTGGCCATGCATTCTGTGTTGACTGTCTTCAAAAGTGGCGTATCAATTCCCCCCTGGATGAGAATTTCTTATTCCAGTATCGCTGCCCACTCTGCCGCAAGTGTCTGGCATGTGGCACTCAAGAGTGCGATTTCCACAAGATTCAAATGCCCGAGCTCTATGAAGGTGCCTTCAACATCGGATCCATCTGGCCAATTCCACTCGAGTCACTCCTGAAAACCGTCTTCGCCAAGGCCGACGACTCTCTGCTCGAAGCCCACGCGTGGAACGAGCTGGAACCGGTGCGGCTCATGCCAGCTGCAACGTACATCAAGCTCCGCGAGAGCACGCGGAAGGCTAGAATTCTTCTGCGTTACAACCTGAAGCAGGCTGGGCAATGTATTGTTCACTTAGGCGAAGGTCCGGAGTACCATCATCATGCCGACGCCGCGATTGGCCTTTTCGAGGAACTTGCAGCAGAGTTTCGCCGTGCAACGCAACACGAGGCCAACCCGCACTTCTCGTCTCATTGGGATGCTCTCGACTGGTGTGCCCAGCCTTTCTACCCTGCCGTGTCAACACGGAAACCGCGAAAGAATCCAACGTTACTGATTGGTCCGATGCCTGATGAAGAGAACCACCAATACATGTTCCTTGAGGATGGAGACCCAGAGATGATTCTTTAGTTGCGACACCCGTTTTCCTTCATCTAGTATTTCGGCTCGGTTCGCTGCTTCCTTCCGGTGCTTAACGTCCCCAGGACAGGATCCGATAGCAGTAAAAGAAGTATCCACGGCCTTATCTAGGTTTCGAGGAGACCCAATGTGATTGTTCTAGGTCAAGTAGCTTTCCTCATTGCTGTCACTGGGTGCGAAATTAGGACGCAGCTGCAGGCAGACGACATGCTCTGAACGCTCGGTTGTACTTGTTGTGCACTTGCCTTGCGATTTCGACTTTCTCCGGTCCAACTCTCAGGTCCAACCAGCTTCTTAAAAACCTTGGTACAAAGACCCAAGTAATTGTGTTGTATTGATGCTTGGCGAGGAGCCTTGTTCGATGTAGAGTGTAGAGCGTACAATGTCCCTATTCCGGTATCTCCGGTACTTGAGTTCAGTCTAGCGGCAGTGCTGTAGTTATTACCAAGCATAATTTCCACTTTCTTAGAGAGATGTTGTTGGCCTAGTGGAAGGATAAACGAGGCAACGGAACCTGCCATGGAGAAACCAATGGAAAATTTGAGGGTTAGCCAATGAATCCCTAGATACTTATAGATTGCGCTAAGCCTGTTTCGCCTTTATGGCCAGTCGCTGGTATATATGGCATATACAAGTGTTGCAGGAACTCTCCAATGAATGTATGTGTTGGATTGATTCCACACTAGACCCTCTACTTCGAAGCTGCTAACCTTTCGAGGAGATCGTATACGAGTATGATTACGCGGCTGTGGCTGCGATACAATGTTGCCTGCTAAATTCTTGAGGCCTTAGGTGGTTCACCCGTGATGCACCTCAGCAAACTCCCTAAGTATGCCACGACCCCACAGTGATGTAGATTGCCTTGATGATTGCGCCCGAAATCGATTGCCGTGTCAGGTGCGCTGCTTGGTAAGTTATGACGCCGGTCGCGACATTGAGTAGCTCAGTATTTCATCTGCTATGGTAGGTAGCGTAAAAGACTCAGTCAGCTTCACTCCAAAGTCGGTTTTCAACCTCGCGGTAAAGAACTGTTACAAATATCACTCCAAAGTCGGTTTTAAACCTCGCGGTAAAGAACTGTTACAAATACCAGAATTGTGGGTCCTTACCGTTAGGGCAGGCACGGCTACCCGTGAGCTCACCTCGCTCATTTGCTCTCTTCAGTATACAAATACCTACTCCACTCTACCCCGCTGTCTGAGAGTCGGCTGCCTCGATCACAACAGCTTTCTCTCTTTAACCACCTCGGGCACGCTCTGTACTGCCTCTACCTGCGCCCTCCGAGCGCTCCTTCCCTCGCTACCTAACAGTGCCACTTCTCACTCGCCGCACTCTCTGCGTGCATCGACTGCAACATGCGCTCCCTTGTGGCTGCTTTTGCGGGCGCTGTCGCGCTTGCCTCCAATGTCACTTTCTTCGGCGCGCCGCGCTTCTCCCTCGGCGACACTCTTCCCAATCGCGATATCGACGGCAACATACTTATTGCGCAGGATATCGGCAGCTCTGTAGAGAAGCCGAGCTGTCAAGGTGGAAGCAGCGCTAATGCTCGCTCTATTGCGTACTACCAGTAAGTCCTCTCCCGTTTTACTCCTCGCCTGCCTTACGACTATATCATCTCCCTTACCGTACAAAGAGAGTGGAATACGCGGACGCGGCCTTGCGACAAGGTCCAGCCCTCGCAGATCAAGCTCGACGGCTTAACTCAACTCAACCTGGCTTTCGCATATATCGATCCGAAATCTTATCAGATCCGCCTCCAGAACCCACAAGACGATGGAATCTATCATGAGTTCGTCGGGTTGAAGGACCATGGTCTGAAGGTCTGGCTTGGTGTCGGCGGCTGGGAATTCAGTGATGAGGGCCCAACGCGCACCACTTGGTCCGACATGGCCAGCAGCTCTGCAAACCGCAAGGCCTTCATCACGTCGACACTTGAATTTCTCCGGAACTATGGCTTCCAAGGTCTTGACATCGATTGGGAATGGCCTGCCTCTGCCAGTCGGGGAGGTCGGCCAGAGGATACACAAAACCAGGTGAGGCGACAAAGAATACTTTGTTACATTCAGGTCGTCTAACGCCTTCAGGTCACGCTTGCGAAGGAGCTTCGGGAGGCTCTTGGAAAGGACTATGGTCTCACTTGCGTCCTGCCGCACGATAACACCTTTTTGGAAGGTATCGATATCAAGGCTTTAGCGGAGCATGTCGATTGGTTCAATGTTCTGACTTACGATCTTCATGGCTCGTGGGACCAGAGTAACCCGGCAATCGGAGCTAAGATGCGCCCGCACACCGATCTGAAGGAAATCGACACCCACCTGGATGCTCTGTGGGCTACCGGTGTCGATCCAGGAAAGTTCACACTTGGTCTGGCCTACTACGGTCGCGGGTACACAGCTGCTGACCCTAACTGTCTGCACTACGACTGCCCGTTCTCCGCACCAAGCACCGCCGGCGAATGCTCTACTCAAGCTGGTATCCTCAGCGGCTGCGAAATCAAGCGCAATATCAAAAACCAGAAACTCACTCCAACCTTCATCGAAGGAGGTGCCGGCGCAATGCAGTTGACCTGGGGCGACCAATGGATCAGCTACGACAACGATCACACCTTCTCCTTGAAGAAAGACTTTGCAAACGAGCGTTGCATGGGCGGTACTGCTGTGTGGGCGATCGATTATGATTCGTGCAACGACAACGGTGAGCTTCCACCTGTCGGTCCAGGCCACTCATCTTCTTCTTCCGGTGTCCCTTCCGCAAGCTCTGTCGCTGCATCAAGCACCCCACCCAATGGACTGCCGACCAAATCCGAAGACCCCTCGACTATTCTCTCATCGGCTGGCTCTTCAGGTCTGACTTCCACGGCGGAACCTACATCCCCAACGGCCACAAGCTCCGCGGCAGTATCTAAGTCTGCGACGGGTTCTACTGCAAACACGAAACCGGCTGATACTTCCGTTGTGACTTCCTCGGTGGCGCCTTCATCATCAGCAACCATAAGCTCCTCGGTCGATATCAAGTCCTCGTCAGGTTCGATGTCAGGCACGTTACCACTCTCACCATCATCCAACTTGGAAAGCACGATGTCAACAGCAACGCCTCCTGCAAGTCTAACGACATCATCTGTTTCTTCCGTGGTCTTGCCACCGTCAATCCCGCCGTCTTCAGGTACCCAAAGTGCGTCGGTCACTTCCGCAACCGTCGATACGACCTCTGGGATTTCGCCAACACTGTCACCGTCCGAGAGCCAGACATCACCAAAACCATCTGGGAGCGCTAGTACAAGTTTCTCAGTCTCGTTTTCATCATCACCATCGGGGACCTTGGTCTCATCAGGCGTAGATACAACCTCGCTGCTTCTTACGCCAACAAGCATCGTTTTTTCCACTTCCACAAACTCCAACCCTACGGCTTCGTCGTCAACGCCAGCATCTTTACCAATTCCTGGGACCATGTCGTCTTCGTTGCTCACCAAAAGCAACACCATTATATCGACATCACCTTCTTTGTCAACCTTCTCTTCTGGCCCCGCATCAACTGTCTTGGCCACGGACAGCAAGATTAGCACGTTATCCGACAATATTAGCTCATTTTCAAAGTCTGTCAGTACTTCGGCTTCGGCTTCGGCTTCGGCCTCGGTTTCGGTTTCGGCTCCGTCACCGTCACCGTCATCTTCTTTTGATACCTCGTCAGCCTCCTCGGTTGCGAACAGTGAGACCAGCACATCGTCTA
Organism: Paraphaeosphaeria minitans; assembly: GCA_015832175.1. Classification (NCBI taxonomy): domain Eukaryota; kingdom Fungi; phylum Ascomycota; class Dothideomycetes; order Pleosporales; family Didymosphaeriaceae; genus Paraphaeosphaeria; species Paraphaeosphaeria minitans. The sequence continues at coordinate 2,578,154 of WJXW01000007.1, forward strand.
AGAAGAGTAGCTCGCTTTCTACGGCTGTTATTACGTCTAAGCTCAGCATTTCGAACAGCGCTACCGATTCTGTGTCCACCATTCCGACTTTACAGACACAGAGCTCCACTTCGACAGTGAGCATATCTTCGAGAGTCTCAGTAACCTCGATCTCCTCAGTTATTAGCACGTCTACTCTCGGCATTTCGAGCAGCGCAACCTCTGTACCCACTATTCCAACCTTGGAGACGCAGAGCTCTACTTCGATAGTGAGCACATCTTCAAGAGTCTCGGTGACCTCGACCTCCTCGGCTATAAGCACGTCCTTAGTCAGCATTTCGAGCAGCACTGCCGGCTCTCTGATCACGGTCCCAGTCATACCAACACCGGGCTCTTCTACAACTTTGGAAACAGCATCGGAGGCTTCTGTGTCTTCTCCTTCAAGGACACTAATCACTCCTTCGCTGGGTCCTGCCGAATCCGCGATTTCCATTCCGACAATACTAACACCATCCTCCGCCACCTGGTCGGGCTCATCGTCGGGAAGTACTGTACCCTTGATATCCGTCTGCACTGGGGACTGCGATTTAACGACCTCGGGTACACTGAAACCGACACATACAGGGTCGCCTGATGACTTTGACTCTGATGAGGTTCCGATCGTCCCTTGGCCGGTATTCCCAGAATCAGACTGTCCACCAAACTCTGCGCGTGCAAAGGCGGGTAAAAATCGTAGCTTTTTCGGTTGTGGGTGCGGCTGGTCGGGACTCGACTATGGCCCAGGGTGCCCGAGGCCGTCATGTGGCCTCTTCGAGATTGATTGCTGGATCAAGAAGGTGATAGAGTTTATGTGGTTTGAGATAACTCTATGTGGTCATCTATTCGAATGCAACCCCTGTAAGTGGGTTGGTTGTCCAGGAATAGACACCGGCTGTGGCATTTTTGGCTGCGATGGATACTGCTTCAGCTTATGGGGATGTGATCCGGATTGCCCTCCAGAAGTAAGTTGTTTGATAGGTCTACTTTCGAGCTTGTCTAATGTTTACGACAGGTTTGCGGTACCTGCATCACCAAAGGCGATTGCCCCGGCATTAAGCCTGGCCCGCCACCTGGTTTGAAGAACCATCCGACTCCGACCAAGCCAAACCCTTCGGAGACCCCCGATAAGACCCGGAAGCCTACATGTGGTCCCAAGGAGTATGTCACAGCTACCGAAGTCTTCAGTTTCTGTGTCAAGAAAGTTTTGCCCGTCTCAGTTACGGTCAACAGTACAACGAGCACAACCATTTCGACGTGCTCGGGACACACCTCTAAGTTCAAGAACTGTCCACCGATCGCGGGGTTCACCACCACCGAGTGGCAAACTTTGACCGAGACGGCTTCCTGTACCCAGTCATCCACGGTATATTCGACGTTCTCGTCTTGTCTCGTCGGCACAGACTCCATTGGAGGCACGCGAACATCCAGCTGCATGAGCACGGTGTCGCCAATCGTCGGCTGCGATGTCACTGGCGGAGCAACCAAGACTGTCTCAACCACCAGCAAGCCTGGTGGCTGTACACGGGCGCCACTGGTCTACAATGAGTGGGAAGGGGACAATACCGGTCTTCCTCGGAACGCCAGCGCCATGACCACTGCGATCTCGATACCCTTGATCGAGATGAAGCCCAACGCGACCAGTGGATCTTGTCCTTGGAGTCCCTTGCAGATCAACGATGACGAAGGTGATAACGTGCAAAACGACACGCTCATTACCATTCCGACGATTCCAATGAAGAACGAGACCACCGGTGGATCGTGTCCCTGGATTGCCATCGACCTCGATGATGATGAAGGCGATAACTTCTACGAAAACAGTAGCAGTATCTCCATCCCAGTATTGTCCATGAAGCCGACCACAATTTCCATCCCAGAGCTAACTATGATGCCTTCGACTACCAAACGAAAAGTGGCTTCACATCTTTCGCACCAGCCGATCACGAAGCCGCCCAAAGGGCCACATCTGTCGCAGACCGCACATCCGACACCACCTTCGTCGGATTCTCCTGCACCGACAGGAGCCCCAGGTCCCAAGCCGATTCCAGCTGGTGGTAGATGGCAATTCAAGCTCGAGCATACCCCGCCCAAGTTTCACTGGACGCTGTACGATGATGGTGGAAACGAGGCTGGAGATGGCGAATATGGAACCCCTATCCAGTGCCAAGGACGTCCCCTGAAGGACTGTTTTCCATTTGAGATACAGTACAAGCTCGACCCCAAGCGGCTTGATTCCCATTTCGCCTTTGAGGTCATGTTGGACCTTCCAAGTGGTCGACGTCTAAAGTGGGAAGATGGCAAGTTGAACGACCTCTCTGAGGATGGCTACCCCCGGCAGAATTATGGCTGCGGGAGAGACGATCGCTGGCAGTATTTCGGGCTCAAGAGCCGGGAGATCTGGTGCTACTTCGTGTGGCATGGGCAAGGCGGTTGGAATGGTCAAACTGACCAGGTAGGGTATTGAGAAGATTGTTTGGGGGGAGTGCGGTGTTTCACGATTTTCTCGATAGTGTTCGCAGTTTCTGTAATTTGCGCGCATGTTCCAGGCTCGTTAGCTAGGGGTAGTGCTAGTCGAGCGACATTGTGATTCTTTACTGGGGTTTTGCATTCTTCCTTCCTTGACAAGGATTCTAAATTGTGCATCGAATCTGTACGAAGATGCTTGGTAGGACTGAACTTGCGCGGGACCGAATCATAGGCTCCGGGACGCATCATATAGGTCGTGGAAGTACCCTCTTACTTTACAAAAGACGTTACAGGAATTGAGAACGGATGAGTGTGCGGTTTTTCACTTGGAGTATGATATGTTATTAATGTCCCCCCACACGTGCATAACCAGGTTGTCTGGACGAAGTGCGATCCGTCAGCGGACAGATACTTTCCTGCTGCAAGTTCTATGGTAGGCCTTGCATCTGGTAGAAGACCTTTGTGAAACCGGAGCCCAGACTTGCATCCTCGCTCAGTCCAGCTTCCTCGGACAGGCTACGAGACCTCTCCGGTGTCGGTCAAGGGGGCATCTTGACCCAGATAAGATTGTTCAGAGAGCGATATCCCAAAATTGGACGAGCATGTGGGAAGTGTATCCTGGATTAAGATGACTATATCCTAAGCCACACGCAGAGAATACCAACACGATTCCACGCAAGACAAGACTCTGCATGACACCCCCCCCCGGGCTACCTAGGTACCTACATCTACCCCATAACCGTCTCCCCCCTACCCCTACCCCTCGCAAACAACATCAACGGCGCCGCATTATTCGAACACGTACTCGCAGCCACCACGCAGATCCCCCCACCGCCCCTACAACACGTGTTCACAACGCACAGGGAGCCAGCCGCGCAGTCCGTGTTCACGCTGCACGCGGGCGACGAGCACGACGTCGAGCCCGGCAGGCACAAGCCGCCGCCACCGCTCAGCGCGCCGCAGACGCAGCCCGCGCCGCAGTATTTGTACACGGAGCACGAGGACCCCGCGCACACGGGGTTGGAGCACAGGCCGTTGGTGCAGGCGCCGCTGGCACAGACGTTGCCGCAGGCGCCGCAGTTGTTGGCGTCGGTGAGGAGGTTGACACATGTGTTGCTGCAGGTGGCTGAGGGGGCGGTGCAGGGGCATGCTGATGCGGTGGCGAGGGCCGTGGTTGTGGTTGTGGTTGTTGGCGTGCTGGTCGTGGTTACGGTGCCGAATTCGGCGGTGGTTACGGTTGTCGTGGTGATGGTTGCGGCGGTGATGATTGAGGTTCCGAGCTCTAGTTCGGTGGTGGTGGAGGTGGTCCAGATCGTGGTGGTTGTGGTGGACAGAATTGGGGCGCAGGAGTTGTCCGGGGTGAGCGTTATGGTGACTGCGGTGGGGAGGCGGGCTTCCACACGGCGTGGTACGAGGGTCGTCGTGGGGCAGATGGTGGTAGTCGAGGTTCTGGTGAGGTTTAGTTGCTGTCCATCGATCGTGATATTATGAATGCTTACTCAGTCTCCGTTTCCGTCACTGCATCAGCGAAGGCCGTTGTGGTGCTAACGAAATCGGTTATTGTATTAGTGAAAGTAGCAGTCTCAGTCTCGGTCTCAATGAACTGAGTTTGCATGGTTTCATAGGCGGTGGCGGTCGTGGTTGAAGTGACAGTCTCAGTCGTGACATCGGTAGTTGGCGAGCATGAGCTCACAGAAGAAGATGAGGCACTGCTGGATACAGAGGAGCTGGAAGTAGCACTGCTTGACCCGATAGAGCTTGCAACGGAACTGACTGAAGTCGACGACGAGGTGCTTGATGAGGAAGCTGAGGATGACTTGATGACTGATGACAGAGCGTGAGTCGAGGAAGATGTGCATTTTGTTGATGACGAAGACTGAGCATGCGTCGAAGAAGTAGTGCATTTCGTTAAGAACGAAGACGGAGCACGCGTCGAGGAAGACGTGCATTTAGTCGAGGACGAAGACTGAGCACGCGTCGAAGAGCTAGTGCACTTCGTCGACACCGAAGGCGCCCGCGAAGAAGTAGATCGGACCGTGGAGCTGCTGCACGGCTTCGACGACGCTGTTACGCCGCAACTCCCGAACTTGGAGTTGCAGCCAGCACCACAGTAATCAGACGTCTTACCGCAGTACCCGTACTGACTGCAGCAGTTTCCAAAGACCGAGCCCTGGCACGTGTACCCGGTGTGCCCGCCACAGGTCCCGTCTTTGGATACCTTGGCTGCGGGCTTGGGGGACGACGAGCATTTCCCAAAGCCAGACTGGCATCCGGTTCCGCAGTACGCGGGGGTGGAGCCGCAGTAGCCATATGAAGAGCAGCAATCACCAAAGCTGCTGCCGAGACAGGTGAGGGTGGTACCTGTGCCGCAGCGAGCAGATGTACTGATTTTGAGAGCGAGGATCGATGGGATGGCCGACAAGACCAACAGGAGTGAGGAACGCATGGTGCGTACTCTGGGATTAATTAGATATTAGAAATAGAGTAGTATGACGCAAAGAACGAGTGACAAGAGCGAGGCAAGAGGAAGGGTGCCGCGAGATGCAGCAAAAAGAGCGTGGAGACTGTTGCGTAGGTACAAATGGTGGTCTAGCAATCAGTCAGTAGGTACCGTAGCTCATTGTTATACTTATGAGGGGAGAAGTTCACTATCCGCCCCCCATCGCAGCTTTCCTGCCAAGCAAAGCCATGAGAATTAATGGTAGCCATTTCAGCAGCGCCACAGAGAGAATCTCCCCTACTACCAGCGCAACTAGGATGGGTTGAGAAAGTTTAGGAGAGCCAGGGATCCAGACCCTGGCGCTGAGTCGCTGGGGCGGCCTGATGCGGTTAGACCCGCACATGCACACGGGTCGGTTACGATAGGTATGCACATCAACAACCCAGCGTGAGTGAGTGCAGCATCTCGTCAACATGCACGAAATCAAAGCTAGGTTCGCAACAACTGTAAACCCGAGTGTACATGAAAGTGTACAGGAGTCTCTCCTTTTTTTTTGCTTTACAGGACGGATAATTACACTTGAGCATAGCAATGTAGCGCGCGCGAGGCGTAGCAAAGCGAAGTTTAATTACGATCAAATTTCGGGGCGGCCGCCACCTTCCAACCTATCGAGGGGCATTTGGTATAGAATAGTAGTTCGTCGTCTTTGGTGCGTAAACAGCTCGCTAGCAAAGATTGAACTACATGGGGCTAGACGTAAACACCACTCGGCCAGATCAAAGGTCATTCTTTCGGAAGAATTTATCCACGTGCAATTCGGAGCAGTGCGTTCTAACGAACCAAACGGGTAGCAGGTATCATGCGCAAGCACGCCTCAACTCCAATCAGCGCCGACTCCCTTAAATCACAATCCCATGTGCAGCTAGCTACTCCGCCGTAACTTCAGCGCCGAGCACGCTTGCGGAAACCTGCCCCAGTCCACCGAGGAACCCCAAGAAGAGCGCCAGCGCAGTCGACTCGGCAGGCCCGACGAGATCATCAGTGATGTGCTCCACGTCCGTTTCCATCTGGTCGACGTCCCGCTTCGCCGCCGCGCTCGGCTCAAAGGCGTCGTCCGGGTCTGCGTCGGAGAAGTCGCCGCGTCGGAGACCTCTCCTTGTAGGCCGCTTGAGTGTGTTCAAATCACCTGGAGAGGCTTTCGAGGACGATGCGGCGCCGTTATTTAGAGTGCTCTTCCTTGGACGACCCCGCCTCTTGGGCGTGACTGCGGGAACAATCTCTTCGGGTTCTTCAGAGTTCGCGGCTGGAAGCGGTCGCGTATTAGGCTCGTCGAATTCGACGTGCTTCTCGGACTTGTTCGAGGTAAGGAATGACAGCACGCTGTTGTCAAGCATGGCGCCGACGTCCAGGTCGCGGATAAAGGCCCAGACGAACAGACTGACAGAGGTGAAGAACACATCTGAGGTGGTTACGCTGACGGCCGGGTGGATGCTGATAGGCCTGAGCTTCATCGCCAGGGTGCTGAGTCCCTCGTACAGTCGGTTTGGCGACGAGCTGCCTCTGCCGGTGACCTCTTCGAGTCGGTGCTTCAGTCTGTCATAGACCGAAGTGTCGTTCAAAGGCGTGTTAGCAAGGACCGCAAAGCCGAATACCTCCCAGTGGAGAATGAAGGCGGCGATGGAAAGCTGGTAGAAGATCCGGGAGTATGAGCGATGGGCGGCGGCTTTCGAGGCATAGTGGTGGCCAAATCGCTTCGAAACAATCTGTCACGAGGTTAAGAGTGGTCTTGCCAAAAGCGAGCATCGAGAAGCTTACCTGCGGCGCAAACGCAAGAAACAGGGGAACTAACACATAGCCCCAGCGCAGAAGGATGACGTCTTTGTTCTCCTTCAATTGACCAGGCAATGTGTGCAGGGCGAATATTGATAGCCACACCGGGATGTAGAATACGAAGGGTTTCGGAGTGAACAGAGCGTCATGGCGCGCCGTGTCCTCGCTGTGTCTGGCCAGAGGCGTGTAGAGCATAATGATGAAGAACAAATTGAGGGCATATCCCAGGCTCCCAGTTGCGCTCAAGACGACAAAGGACGCAATGGTATAGGGGGTGAGGTTGCGTCTGCGGCCTGCAATATGTCAGTCGCGTATACTGGGCTATTGATTCTTGTTGAACATGCCTTCAATACCCATGAATATGGCGTTGCCAATGAGTGCGACGAAGTGCTGCGTGGTATACACAAATGCCTCAGGCTTGGCGACGGCCACTTCATCAGATGCGCGAATCAGGTCCGTGTCGCTCAACCAGTCACCCAGCCTCCAGCTTCCAACTCCTTCATCTCCCGTGCCATACCAGCCACGCCAGATGGTTCCAGGCGTCTCGTGGCCGCCGAGATGAGCCCAGTCCAGGTACGACAGTGCGCGCCACAGGACAGCAAATGTCGTGACAGACGTCAGAGAGAAGAAAGCGAGAACGGAGAAGATGACAGCATGGCGACGTCGCGCTTCGACCTGGGCCCGCGTCGCAGTGGCCGGAGGGAGTGCGCGCGCGGCGCGATGGGCCTTGTGGAGCACATTTGCTGTGAGGCCAGCAACAAGGGCAGTTTGACCAGCGAAGAGCGCGTAAGGCAGCCGGTTGCTCTGGGCGGTCGCGCTCGACTCAAGGGGCGCCATGGTAATGGTAAGAAAGCGTGGGTATCAGTTGGCGGCCGTTGTGCGCATGGCACTAGGTAGACTATCGTGTTGGTTCTCTCCTTGGTAGTTGTGCGTTGACAACTTGACGCGCCCCGCGCAACAAAGGCGACGTCACTGGCGGCCGTAGGCTGGCTTTCGGTCTAGCCTGTTGTGTCCCTAGCCGTCGATCTTCTAGGCGCGTCTCCACTGGGCCCAACTTCACCCAGACATCGACATGCATTCGAATTTCACGACATGGCGCCCATAGATGCCGTCGACGATCTCTCCGATGCCGAATCGACCTACCACGAGTCGTCCGATGACGACTTCAATCCCACCGCCGTTCCTGCCGATGATCCCTCGAGCTCCTCCGACGAAGACGATGCGCCTGCGAAGCCTACCAAGGGACGCGCAAAGCGGAAAGCGCTTGCAGATGAGGAGCTGGACTCTGGAGACGAGGTGACCATCGAGGCTGCACGGAAGCGGAAAGCAAAGAAGCGCAAGGGTGCAAAGGCAGATGACGCCGAGCTGCTCCTTTCCGACCATGGTGGAGACGGCGGCTTGATCAAAACGCGCGCGCAGAGAAGAGTCGAGTACGTGCCTCCATGTAGAGTAAGGAACGCCGGCGGCTAACATCGCTGCCTGCAGACTTAAGGAGCGCAGACCACTCGCGAGGACGGACGGAGCGACCGTCGATGTCAATGCCCTGTGGACGCAAATGCTCGCGGCGCCGCTCAAGCCTGCACTCCCACCTACCATTCAAGACGCACATAAACTGGGCAGTGACGAAAGCGCGGTAAAGGCCCATGCGCCCGAGGCCGTGGAAGAGGAGGACCAAGTGACCGTGCGGAAAGCCTACACATTCGCCGGCCAACGCACAGAGGAGGAGAAGCAGATCCCGCGGTCTGCCCTGGAAAAGTTTCTATCGGATGGATGGAAGACAACAGATCCTGTCATAGAGAAGGAAGTCTCGGATGGCAAAGAGGCGCAAGCAAGAGAAGAAGGACCCAAGATTCGACGCCCGCTCCGTCGTCCCTCGCGCTTCGATTCCAATCCCACCGGCTATGTTCGCGCCTTGCCTCCTGAGCACCAGCTACCATGGCCCCGAAAGGCTGCAGCCACCGCATCCGCGCAGGGCAACGTCCCGCCAGCAGATGCACCGAAACCTGCGCGGCCCGAGAAGGCGCAAAAGCTCAACGTGGTGGACAAGTCGCGGCTGGACTGGACTGGTTTCGTGGACAAGGAGGGCATCGCAGAGGAGCTGGACACCCATGGAAAGACGAAGGAGGCGTACTTGGGACGCATGGACTTCTTGGCTGGCGTGGACGCACGGAGGGAGGAAGAGAGGAAGAAAATGAAGACGGCCGCCATGGCCTCCTGAGGTTCACTTATTCAGGAGCGCTCCGGTCTTACAATGATACCCATATCCAATTCAATGCGCACATCAAGTACCTGGTCATTTGTGATGAGAGCAAGAAGAGAAGTCTCAAGATGTCAATATTCCTAAAGAGCAATAGACATGAATATACAATAACTACACAATAAAAGCTTCTTCCTCGAACCCAGCCTAGCGATCATGGAATCCAATGCAAAGAAAAGTATAGGATACCAAAAGAACACTCATGTCAGTGCTACTCCTGAAGGACCCCAGATCAACAGTCCTCTTAGCCAAGACTTCCACGAGGAAGCTAAGCGCTGCGCCTTGAAGCTAGGAGGTCGGATTGTTTGGAGCAAACATGACATTATAAAAAAGGAAGCCGAGTGAAAGGGTAACCGAAGAAAGTGGAGTCAAGATGACAGAAGAGCGGGATAGTCTGATCTTCTCTACACATCCCATACCTGTGACCAATCGACGTCAAATAGTACATCCACAAATATTCATCACAACGTTGAACACTATCTAAACCTCCATCTCCGCCTTCTCCGTCTTCTCGCTCCCATCCACCCCGCTGCTCCCCCTCGGCGCTGCGGCCATGATCTCCGGATTCGTCTCCTCTAGCACCCGCCTCATCTTAGGATCCAGCTCGTCCGGGTCCGGCACCACCCACTTCGCGCTCTCCCAGGGCTTCACGCCTAGCAGATACATCTATGTCCGAAGTCAGCTCAGTCGCAAGGAAGAGTGCAAGTACGAGGTAGCTTACCGTGTCGATTTCCTCGAGCGTGCGACCCTTGCCTTCGATGACGAAGAAGTAGATCACTGTGGCGGTCAGAAGCGTCGCAAACACGGGCAGAGAGGCTTACCGAGACCAGCCAGCACATTGCACCCCGCGAAGACGTAGCCGTAGCGGAAGTCTATGGCGCCGGTGATGAAGGGCGTGAAGAAGGCGAGGAGGAAGTTCCACAGCCAGTTGCTAGCTGTGCTGAGAGCCATTGCCTTGGCGCGGTAGCGGCTGGGGTAGAGTTCGCCGCAGATTGTCCTGCGCACGTGGTTAGCCAGCTCCAGACGCAGTCGCGTGGGGAAAGGGTTGTTGGATCACCATATCATGGGGCCCCAGGTTGTTGCGAATCCGAAGATGAACAGGCAGGCGAAGACGATCATGGCGATGGATGCGTGGGGCGTGTTCTCCGGCGTGTCTCGATCGAGCGCAAAGTGGCCCACCGAGGCGAAAATCATGAAGCAGATGAACATCCACATGGAGCCTGCGATGAGAGATTTGCGACGGCCGTAGTGCTCGACGATGTAAAGGCCGTAGAAGGTCACCCCGAAGTTTATTCCGTTCTACAAAGTTAGAGGACTGATGAGCAAAATCATACACATGTAGGAAGCACTTACCAGGATCATCTGCGTTACAAACGAGTTGTTTATTCCAGTACCGCGGAAGATGACGGTGCCATAATAGAAGAAGTAGTTGGCACTGATAAGTATCAGCATATGCCTTCTTGATAGACATCCGAGGGCCAAACAGGTGTTAACCTACCCTGTGAGTTGCTGAAACATCTGCAGTCCCATTCCGATAGCCAGTCGGTAGGCCATCTTTGGTGCTTTCCACATCTTGAACCACTCTTGAATTGCACTTCCTTTGTTCGTCTCTTCTGCGAGCTTCATTCGGATCTCTTCCAGCTCCATGTGGATGGCATAATGGTTCTCTCCCACTCCATACACTCTGCACATCGCCTGCTTCGCCTCCTCTTCTTTGCCTTGTCTGAACAGAAAACGTGGCGTCTCGGAAAAGAAAAGGATGCCGCCAACAAGGATCGCGGGGAAGACGAAGGAGAGGCCCAAGGTGATCTGCCACGAGGCCGCTTTGCCGGACTGATGTCTTTCTGCGGCGTAATTGAACACAGCGGCAAGGAAGATGCCAAATGTAATCATGAGCTGATACGTGCTAATGAGGGCGCCTCGGACGTGGGGAGGAGCCGTCTCGGCTTGATACATTGGCACGAGAAGACTCAGTGCGCCAACGCCAAAGCCAGCTACGAAACGACCTAGCATTATCTATAGGCAGCATGTGAGCGATACTGGAAGCTGAAAAGATAATTGTGGCGACGACATCGAGCCCAAAACGTACCTGGTACCACTTATCGGTTGCGCTGACCTGCACGATGATGCCCACAGAAAAGACGAGGCACCAAAAGATGATACTCAGCTTTCTTCCAATCCAGTCCGCAATTGGGGCGCCAACAAGGGCACCAAAAAGTGTGCCAATGGATAGCAAGCCGACGATAAGGCCGGATCGTACATTAGAGAAGTAGTACTCGGGTGTGTCGCCATTCGTATGTCGCTGACCAAACCGTTGCAAGAAATCCGGCATGGCGAGGAAGCCGGAGATCTGTCCAGTGTCGTAGCCGAACACAAAGCCACCTGAAAAAAGGCCGTCAGCATGGCTTTTCTCCAAACATTTCTCTTCCACATGAGAAGATAGAGCATGCTAACCCATTGAAACCAGAATGCCCATGGAGAACCCCACCATCGTCAAGCGAGGCAGTGGACTAGTATCATATCCCTCATGCTGGCCGACCCATCGAGAGCTTTGCTCAACAGAATTGCGACGTCTCCAGTTGTTGATGGGATTGGAGAGCTTCATCCTGTCCTGTGCTACCTCTTCTCGTGTTTCGCGAAAGCGTACTGAACCAGTTTTGCGGGCGATGCATACTTATACACGCGCCGGCAGGCCGGAATGAAGCTCCCCGTTCGTTACCCCAGAAGATGCTAGAGACATCGGCCACGAGGTCAGCAAAAATTAATAATAAACACTGGGGACTTCATTGTTCGGGAGCCGTCGGGACCTGGTGGCACGGATGACGCGGCTACAAATGATCATCTACATCGGTGAGACTTCAGAGCAGTTGATACGCTCGGCCGAAATGGCAAAGGTCAACTTTTGCAGAGTGGTCTTTTAGTTATGTCGAAAGAGCAGATATGATTTTCGCACTGTATTCAATGGACCCTTGCCAAATTGATGGAGGAGCGCATGAGGCGCAAAGTCAAGCCAACATGAAGCTTTGACCAAAGCTTGCTTCAGCTCCGAGTTGACGTCATCCGTCAGATACGCCGATAAATTCAGGAACTTCAGGTTCGAACGGAGGCCGAGTTCCAACATATGGCATCATAGCGTACTCTACTGCGGAAGATTCATCATGGGTAATATGCCGGCCGCTTCCGGCGCGGACCACAACCCCAAAAGGGTATGGTACGGTAGCCGACATTGTGGGCGATGCAAACAGTCAAGATCGTGAACTTGGACGTTCTTTTGTTTTCGGGAAAGGAGTTCATTGACTCCGGAGCGGTTCATAGCGTGTCAATTGATGATGAGGTGGCACGGGATCAGTGTTCTGGGTCGTGGTGAGGTTGGCTGGCATTGTCAGAAGTGCTATCTGACTTTTAGAGCCGATGGAACTTACAAATAATCCCTATAGACTACCATCATGCAAACATCGAAATGGGGCAGTGGAGTTCTCCTCCGCTGGAAGGCGAGATTTGTCAGCTCTGCGTTTGCTTCTCGTAAGCATTGTTGTCTTCGGCGCAACTACACCACACTCGGATTCGAGGATTTAAGGAATGGTCCGTGTGCAGATCGATATGTTACATTGAAGACTAGACACGGAGAGCAAGACTGGAGAAGTAGATGAGGGGGGATGTCATCCCCGCTACTGCTCCAAACTCAACTAGGAGAAGATTATTCTTCACCACGGTTGAGCAGGAAAGTACATCTCCTGGAATTTTTGAACGTACTGTGTTTTTGTGTGAAAATGCCCGTGTTCTCTCGACACTCGCTAGCTTTTCTTACAGTAGATGCAACCACTTTCAAGTGTATCTCTACCTCCAAGGGTATCGCCGTCTTGACCACTGCAAAGTCACACATCTCATCCCAGAGCAATCCCGTCTTCTTCATCCGCCTCGTCGTCCCCGAAACTACCAAAGTCTCCGTCGCCTGCTTCAGGGAGCTCGAACCGCATGATCTTCTCTCCCTTACTCTCCGTTCCCCACTCGACCACTTGGCCATCCTGCACCTCGCAGTCCTTCAGCACTGTGCGGTCATCGCTCTTTCCATCTCCACCCTCAATCTTGCATCTCCTGCCTAGTATGCAATCCGTCAGCTGCACATTCTCGCCAACCTCGGCGCCATCCATCAGAAGACATCGCAGCAATCGCGCACCCTCTCCAATCTTGCAGTTGGCACCTATGCATGATTCTTTGATGTTGGTCTTCTCGGCGACGAGGACGTTCTCTGCGAGGAGACTATTCTCGGCTTCTACGCGGCACTTGCGGGGGATCAGGTTCTTGTGGGCAACCTTGTACTGGTGGGAGAAGGGCGAGGCGGGGTTGCCGTTGGTCTCCTCGAGGGAAGGGATCTTGGCGAGGCGAAGGGAGATCGTTAAGAGTAGATGGGCGGTGTCGATACGTCGGATGAGCGGCGCATCTGCGGTTGACGGGTGCACGTATGATAGCATTGGCGGCACGTTGAGTTTCGGCTTCGAGAATGACTGCACACTCTGCGCAATGCTGGAATCGCGCACTCGCGATGCAAGGGTAGGGGAGGTAACGTGTGCTTGGCTCGGACCGGCGTACGTGGAGCTGAATTTTGCGACGTCGATTTCTTCCTCGATGATCTGCGAGCCGTGGTCGCTGCCAGGTTCGTCCTCTGGTTGAAGTATTGATCGCAAGCCGAGCTTGTCTCCTAACCCGGTTTGCCAGCCAGACTTCGCCCACCAGCCTAGCACATCTTCTGCGACACTCTCGAATTTCTCATTCTTCTTGATCATCTCGATGACCCAGTATGGGAAGAAGTAGATATGCGCGTCGCGGTGGGTGGTGAGCATCTTTATGCGACCGTGCTTGCGGATGAGCGAATGCCGTATTGGCAACGTCTTGTTCTCTTCTGTGATGTCGTTGAGGGTGTCGGTCGGCGCCGTGTAGACTAGGTTCGAGACATTGCGGCGCAACGAGTCGGCTGGCGGGGGTACGATGGGCGTAGGAAGCGGGATAGTGGCGATGAAGTCCGTCTCTTCGCCCTTCTTGGTGCCCTCGCCTTTGGTCTGATACCAGACACCCAGCCCACCTCTCCTGCCGAGCTTCTCACCACCGAGGCCTGTAGGCATTTTGCCAGTCGAAGTGAGACCGCCGGTTGCTGCGCCAAATCCAGCCTCTTCCACCATCCACGCATCGGCCAGCGCGGTGCCGTCCAATTCGCAAACAATATCGCAGGGCAGTACGATGAAGTCGCTCTTGATGGCATCCTGCACTTCTGGCAGTCGGAAGAGGTGTCCGGTTCCGGTCTCGTGCGTGAGGTCTTTGGGCGCAATGACATCAGGCTTGGGCGCGGGGAGCGAGGTGAGGTGTGGGTCGCGCGACAGGGCCGCTTCTATGGCTTCCAATGATTCTGGAGGAGTTACGATGGTGATGTCTGTACGTTTGACCTTCTGTTAGCTTGAGCGCGAGCTGGAGGACGTGTTCTGGCTACCTGTGACTCCCATGCGATAGCACCATTCTAGCGGATACCACACCATGGGCCTGTTGGCAATGGGCAGCAGCGCTTTCGGTATGTCCTTTGGCGAAGACGTGAACGTGGTCAAGGAAGCACCAGGGCCGCACAATATGACGGCCTGGAAGCCCGGCGAGGGCAGTGTAGCGTGCGGCATGGTGCTGTGCGCCGATGCGAGATGCGGAGGGTTTGCTCCTGGACCCGGGCCACAGCTGATCTTGAAGTAGACAGACGGATGGCTCTGTCGCAAAAGTATTTACAGGACGTCGTCGGTGGGCGGTGGGCGGTGGGCAGTGGGCAGTGGGCAATCGCGCCCCGCCAAAGGTCCGTTAGCATGTGCATGACTCTTCGCGCGCTCATACTCGCCTAACATGCCAGCCTCCCCAGGTGGGTTGTAGCTCCCCGGCCCAGCCACGCCACGGGCCGCCGAGGGGACAACAACAACACGGCCTCTTCTCGCCTGCAGACTCGCTACCCCACACGTTTCTCCACGCTGCGCAGCCTAGATGGTGTGAAAGCATGTCCTTCTCCTACGACCGCTACGACCGCCGCCAGTCCAGCTCCAGCCGCCGCGGCACCTTCAGCTACTGGGTGCCTCTAGTCTTCACCGTTACCGTCGCCACCGCGGGCCTCGCCGCCTGGGTCTGGAGCGAGCGCCGCGACGATGAGGAGTCCAACGATGACGACCTGAGCTATGGGGAGGAAGACTTCAGGAAGAAGCCTGAGCCGCGCGACGGGGCTGCGCGCGAGGATGAGAATGAGAATGAGACCATCTTCTCGCGCGTCCAGGGCGTGATGCGCCGGACGCCCAGCCCACAGCAACTGTTCGATACCGTGAGCAAGAGGACAGCTGCGGGCTTTGCTGCTGCAGGCGCTGCTGCTGGTGCTGCGCTGGCGAGCATTCGCGAAGAGGGCAAGGACGACTACCCCGACCACAGCAGGTGGTCCGAAGAGGCGACGCTGCGACGGAACGTTGAAGCGCAGAGCGAGCAGAGCAAGACGGCCGTCGACGCCAATGCGAAGAGCTTTGCTGCCTCGGTGCGAGGCGGTCCCTCGAGCGGCGGCAGGAGGAAAACAGTCGCAATTGTCGTGTCTGCTGAATCGCTCGTGGACGACATCCACGAGGAACACAGCTCATATCGCTCTGAGAACGCCGTAGGTAACAAAAGATATCTCTGGAAGGCTGAGTTGACATGACATAGACCATCCTGTCCCACTTTCACGACACCGACTTCAGCCGCACCAGGCTCTTCGTCCTCGTCTACACCCCGTCTCTCCGCTCTCGACCAAACTCGCCAACCCGCGCCGCGTCTCTTGGCTCCTCTTACGATGCCATCTCCAACCCAGCCCGAACCCCAGGCGAAGGCGGCCCTGAAGGTCTCTCCGCTGTGGAGCCCCACCCTGAGGAATCCTACACCCCTACCCTCTTGGCCCGCAGCTCTGATGACCACCTCTGGAACACGCTCCGCTCCCAAGCCCTGCGTCTCGTCGAGAACCCCGCCATGGTCATGCCCTTCACAACTCCCTCCGGTCACGTGCACATGCTCCGTCATATCGCTCCCGATCTCGTCTACGTCGTCGACGCATTAAGCGGTCCCAATGGTAAGAACATCTCAGACATCACGCGATGGGTTGGTCAGACAATTGTTGTCGTCGGCAGCGACGGCACTGGTCTCGGCGGCCTTGTCGACACGGACGACGAGAGCCTTACTGGCAAGGGCAAGTCTGAGCATTCCGGTCACGGAAACCGGTGGTGGGAGAGCACTGAAATAGTCGGACTCGGCAAGGGCGTTGAAGTTGTCGATGTGTCGAGGCTCACGGAGGACTACGAAAGGAGGGTTGGAGGAAGGGAGTAAATAGTGCTCTTGTCGTTTGTTGGTTTTGAGGAATGGTGTTTACTTGATAACCCGATCACTTAGTTTGAGTTTGTTAGTGTGAATTTGTTATTACGTTCCGTCTATTGACATGTATGTAACGAAATATTATTTCCCGCTACGGATGTTTCTCTGTGTAAAGCCACGTTCAGGTCCAGGCGAGCGCCTACGCATGTACGGAACTAATACGCTATTCCCAATCTATTCCCGGAACGCGAACAATCGCTGTCGAGCTGTACCTAGTCTACTTAAACGCGCTTGGGCCCGAAGCGAATGCTTGCTTTCATAACCACATCCCCACTGATTCAAAGTTGGAGTAAAGCCGAGAAATCGCTCTTGTTGCACCTTAAATCGCTTGGATCCTCTGCCTAATTGTACCTGCACAACACACTACGATCTTTCGGACTTCTGCCTAGACAATGTCCACTAATTCGAACTTGGCCTTGCTGATCGACGGGGACAATGTCTCTCCAAAGATTATCGTTGGCCTGATGGCAGAGATCGCGAATATTGGGACAGCCAGCGTGCGACGCATCTACGGAGACTGGACAAGCCCTAATCTGAAAGGCTGGAAAGAATGCCTGCTGAATCACTCCATTACACCTATGCAACAGTTCGCGTATACCACGGGAAAAAATGCAACGGACGGCGCTATGATCATTGACGCAATGGACCTTCTCTACACTGGCCGATTCTCCAGTTTCTGTAAGTAAGCCCCCAAGTACAAAGTGTATGACCTGGGACACACCTAAGTTCTCAGTCCATCGTGTCTGAACTGACGCTGACTATCACAGGCATCGTGTCGAGCGACAGTGACTTCACGCGCCTTGCAGCGCGCATCCGCGAACAGGGCGTGACAGTATATGGCTTTGGAGAGCGCAAGACCAACAACGCCTTCATCAATGCTTGCGACAAGTTCACGTACTTTGATGTCCTGAACTGCCCTCCGGATGAGCCATCATACAATGCACCACAAGCCTCCCGGTCTCTACCCGTTATTGTACAGACGACATCCCCAGCCAAGCGCCCGCTCGATGAATCCGGCCACACGCGCCTCATCATGGCGATCAAGAACGTGAGTGACAGTGACAACTGGGCCAACCTGGCAGATGTTGGCAACTATCTCAAGAAACTGTCTCCCGATTTCGATGCACGTAATTACGGGTATGAGAAGCTCAGGGAACTCGTCGAAGCGTCGGGGATTGCGGATGTCAAGCGGAGGGACATGGGTAGCAAACCTCCGGTGTTCATGGTCCATCTCAGGGAGTCTGCCTTGAGGCAATGAGGGAAGAAGGCTTGGTCCAGCACAATGGACGCACTGCGCGTTTGGGAACCAATTAACGGTTAGAATGTGCAGTGGAAGGTTTATTTTGACTCATAAAGTCCCTAGCATGTAATCGCATTACTTTTGTTTCTCTGTGTTCTCTCCTGCTTGCTTTAGTGATCCTCTTTCTCCTCGTCACACCACAGTTAGAAACAGTTTGGTCTGCGCTAAATTGCGTCGAAATGTCTCGAAACTACGGAAGAACATCAGATTACAATGTGTATCTTCGCAGAGTCTTCTAGGATCATCAGCCTTGCAATTTCCCAGCTGGTCAAATACTTAGTGTTACCATTCCTTTACACTGAGCTAGCACTCGGGAAACGCACCCCAACAGAAAAGCAACTGACTGACAGCGATGAACACGTCGAACCCAACATCCCGCCGTTCGACTATGGAGCATATCGACCGTAAAGCCTGGGAGCGGATCAATCCTCCTAAGCCATACCAATCACGTTTCGTAGAAAGTTTCCTTCGTGACGATATTCCCGGTCAGTCGGCACCTGTTCTTGCACCGAAATCACAGAACACCAATGCTACCTTGCAAGTAGAGTCAGGGTCATCAATCCAGGCCAAGCATGAGAAGCATTCGAACTTCTCACAGTCGCTTGCTCACAGCGTCGCACGGATGATCCATGGCGCGAAGAAGCATCGCTCCAAGTCTGTGCCGGTGCATGACAAGGACGCTTGTAGGGTGGAAGAGTTCCTGGCTTTGGCTAACTATCGGAGCAAGAATGACTCAAGTGTCTCATTGCCAGCTAGGAATTTCCCTAAGCAGTGGCCCTCGGTTGGATCCTCGCGGAACGCGAGTCTGGTGAGTAGGCTTAAGAATCTGATTTCGAGCCATTGTGTACCTAGCATATGCTGATAAGATAGTCTCGGATGCGAGGTGATCAAGATCTCGGTCATCAACCAGATCTTTTCTCCAAAAGCTCGGCAGCCTACCGTCATAGTCCCAAATTATGGAAACTTCCGACGTGTCTGTGTAAACATGGCCCACCAAAGAGAGCAATCGCACTAGTGTCCTTTAGGCTAGCGTCTCAATGCCCCTT
Source organism: Paraphaeosphaeria minitans (assembly GCA_015832175.1). NCBI lineage: Eukaryota > Fungi > Ascomycota > Dothideomycetes > Pleosporales > Didymosphaeriaceae > Paraphaeosphaeria > Paraphaeosphaeria minitans. The sequence continues at coordinate 2,596,912 of WJXW01000007.1, forward strand.
CCCAAACAAACTTCGCAGCTTGCCCTTACCTTCTCCCCTTCCCTCTCGCAGCTCCATCAAACAGCTTTCTTTCGCGTCCGCTCGCAATCTCTACGCACTCAAACCAAAGGTACGCCCGCCGCGTCACGCCCCAACAAGCCCATGATGCAAAAAATCATCCTTAGTCCGAACCAACCCCGTCTCCCCCCCACACTCACCCGCGCTCCGAGTCCAAGCTCTACAGCCAGGCGTGAGACCAGCGGTCCGATGACCATGGCGCAAGCCTAGTCGGCATGTAGCTGCGAGCCTCGGGTATCTTGGTGGAGGTGCATACGCGTTGCCCGTGTGTACGCATCGGTGTCGCTGAGCCGGCCGATGTAGAGCAGAGGATGTGTGGGGATGGCGATGATGCGGTGGTGTTGACGACTGTAATCTTCTCTCTGAGGCGCTCTTATCCCACGGTATTAAACATTGCTTTGCGATACCAGGGTGCTGACGTATCGTTAGATTTTCATCGGGTTACGCCACTGGCAGAGTCACGACGCGTTCGCTGTCCTTTTACAGATCTCAAAACCTTTTCGAAGGAACCTTTTTATTTGGTTTATCTGTTTTACCTATAGGCCGTTCCGTCAACCCAATATTACTCCCATGTCCGAAATGCTTGTATATCCTCACTTCCGTCTCACTACATTACCAGCTTCGTCCAGCCTACTCAATGTCCACCTTGCGCACCTGCACAAAGTCGCTGTCTCCCATCTTCGGCACCTCGACTCTCAACACGCCATCCTCTAGCTTGGCAGTGATGCCGTCCGCGTCGATCGCGGCAGGGTTGGCCCGTGTGCCCAACCTCACCTTGCGCTCGAAGGGACCGACCTTGCGCTCGTCCATCGCCAGCGTCTTGAGGAAGTCCTCATCACCAGGACGGTAGATCACACCAGCAATCGAGAGCTCCGACTTCTCATGGTCCCAGTTCACACCAACATCCTCCTTCTTCGCGCCGGGCAGTGACACGTGTACGACGAAAGCGGAGGGGGTATCGAAGATGTCAGCCTCGGGGCTGAAGTCGGTGTTTTCATCCTTGGTGTTGGATTCTGGGTCCAGGAAGGAGCTTGTGAACGCAAAGGGGTTGAAGCCTGGGCCCCAGCCACCGCGGCCCCAGGGGCCCCAGCCACCTCCTCGGCCGTGGTGACCGTGACGTCCTGGACCGCCGTGGGGAGGTCCGTGGTGAGAAGGACCGTGATGAGGACCGGGACCACCAAAGCCTCGGGGTCCTCCGCAGCCATGTTGGCCCCGACGAGACCCACAACGGCCGTGGCGATGGCGACGGTCTTCACTCTCGGAACCGCTGCCGGATGGACCCTCTCCGTTGCCATTTGCGGCGTCCTCCATGTCTTTGTCACCCTCCTTCTCGCTCACAACATGATCGTTGTCGTTGTCCTTCTCTTCGCGCTCGTCATGGTGACGGTGGTGAGGTGGCGGGCCACGGTACGGGAACGCCCTACCACCGAAACCTCCCCATTCCCAGGGACCAAACGGCGCCGCCGGCGGCGGCGGGTGAGCTCCGCCACGCTCCCCCTCTCCATTCTCATTGTCCTCGTGCTCGTTGCTTCGGTTTCGATTCCCCTGCGCAAACCAGGGATGGTTGCTGCCATCTTGCTCTAGGCTGGCGACCCAGTCCCAGAAATTCGCCGCAGGGCTGTTCATATATTGTACCGAAGGCATCTCGGAAGCAGATGGGTGTGGTGATAGAAAATCATCACAGCAACATGCACAGCAACTATATACCCACCACCACACTCCCAGGCACCAACTCACGTGCGGCGCATACGTACGCCTACCCGTCTCGCCACCGCTACGTAAACGCCCACATGCGCCACCCCCGGCCAGCAACTCCAATCAGGCCTGTTGTACGAGAGCTTGAGGAAGATTCGAGAACGAGAAAGAGGGGTATGCATGGCGTGCGGCTTGTACGAAGGGTGCGTCTGGCCCAAGGCAGCCGAGTCTTGCGCGTCGTGGTGTGTGAGGTAGGAAGTTAGGTAGAGGTCGGGGGTTGCGGTAGGCCGATGACGCCGATGTGGCGGAAGTGTGGCGTTGCAGGCTTTTGATTGGATGCCGGAAGATGGACTTCAGAGGAAGTGCACTCGGAGATCTCGTTGGATGTCGTCTCGGTGGTTTGCGCGGAGGTTGTGCGGCGCAGGCAATGGTGAATCTTGTTTGTGAGTCACTTTGAGCTTCATGGAAAGGATAGGTACGGTAGGTAGGTACGTGTCAGAAACTACGGTAGGCGTTGGTTTCTTCACCAACATGGCATGATCACGAACGCGCCGTCGCAGCAGATGTTTCAATGTGCAAGTTTTCGTACCTACCTATCCAAATTATCGAGTGGCTCAGGATATCAAGACCCATCAATATACCCGACTTGGGCGTCCTTTAAATCCAAACCCAACACCAGCATGAGACCCTTTCTCGTCCTTGATTTATCTGCCGCCGTTAGGTATCGTTGATGCTCAAGTCAGTTTGACCATGTCCAAGCATCTGAATGACCAAACTCTTGCCACGCCAACCATTCACCGAAACACCCTAGTCCTCCTCTGAAACACTGTCATCGTCTTCATCATCGCTGCCATCAACCTCCACCGCAGCGGCCTTGAGAGCAGTGGCAGTCGGGTCATAAAGGTCGTTGTCTTCGTCGCCTTCGCCGTCCCCATCCCCGTCGAACTGATTGTTAAACTCCTTCAGAATATCCGCACCTAGATCGTCCTCCACCTCGCCATCGCCACCGTCGCCCGCAGCCCGTGCCGAGACAGCTGTCTGCAGACGCGCACACTGCTCGCCCTCGTCGCCCTCGTCGTCGCCCATCGGCCGATGGCACTCCATGCCCCACTTGGAGTGCAAGTGGTACCGGCGACACCACTTATCCTTACCCACCTCCTCCGTCTTCAGCGTCAAGCGGCGACGATACGAGCGCAGCGTGGTGCACATGACGTTGAAGACGAGATCGGCGTGGAGCTCGACGCGCTCCTTCTTGCACGCGAGAAACCACTCTTCGGCGGCGGTGCCGCACAGCGCGAGGGCGTCGGCCCAGAGCATGCGCGCGCCGTTGCCCTCGGCCGTGTGGTGGTACAGCGCGTTGAGCAGCGTGGGGTCGAAGTCGGTGACGTCGTCGGCCAGGGTGGGCAGGGGGAGTTTGTGCTGCCACTTGGGGACGTCGGGGAGGCCGGTGCGGTGGTAGTCCTTCATGTGGCGGTGCTTGTCTTTGGTGATGACTGTGAGGGCGCGCTCGGCGTGGGCCTTGTTCGGCATCCACATCTGGGGTAGCGTCGTGCTGCGGTTGCGCTCCTGGAAGGCGCGGATCCATGCGTCGGTGATGAGGTCGCAGAGCTGGATGTTGTCCTGGATGTAGCTGTGGATGTAGAGGAGCGTGAGGCGGTTGGCGGTCCAGGGCATGACTTGACCCTTGTTGTTGAGCTCTGGGAGAACCTGGAGGCCTGGGCTATTGAGGCTTTCGTAGAGCGTGACGATGCGGTCTGGGATCTGTATGCTGAAGCGGTGCGGTGGCGGCGGAACTGGTTCGGATACGGGCAGTGGGGAGAACACCACTTGCTCTTGCTCCTGTAAGGACGGGGCAAGACCACCGTTCTTCTGCTTCTGCGTGTGCTCTGAAAGCTGGACAGGCGGAAGCTTTTTCTTTGGTGACGTCTTCGGTACGTTGCTCTCGTTGTGGACCTTCGCCTTCTTCTGCGGACGTCGATTGCCATGCTCATTCTCCAGATTCTTGACGGGTGATGCGTGTCGCTTCTGTCCCTTGGTCAACTGCGCAGGTGATGACGAAGTCTTCGGCTCGGTGTATCCGCCTTCGAGTCTCGCGCGCTTGGTTGGAGTGCCTCCGCCATGCTGCTTCACCAACTCGTCGATGGACGTTGTGCCTGGACGCTTTTGCCCGATCGTGGGTGACTTTGAATCGCGCTTCTTAGCCTCTGCGGCTTCTTTCATTTGCTTCTTCTTGGCGGAGAAGCGGAGGTAGAGCTTTGGCTGGATCCGTGGCACCTGCTGAGGCTGTTGCGTCGGTTGAGCCTGTACCGGCTGCTGGTCCTCCGTCTGGCTGTGAAAGCCTGAGTCGATGTTGGGGTACTCTGCATTTGAACAGTCTTCGCCCACCTCAACGTTGTTATCCTCAAGTCCTTCGGCATCATCATCCTTGACTCCCTCGGCATATTCATCCTGATGCCCCTCCATGTCTTCGTCTTCGATGTCGGGGTATGTCCACTCCGTATGTATGGCAGCCAGTTCTTCATCGGTTGGCAGCTGCAATTGAACAGGTTCCGTCATCGCAAAGTTCAACTCCGGCTCTTGTCCAGCAGACAAGCCGTCACGTAGAAGTTGTGCGTAACCATTCTCGGTATACGTGGGAAAGGCTGCAGTCGCGCCGTATTGGTTAGAACGCAGGCTGTGGTACTGATTTGCGGGCGCAGACTGATACTCGGAGGCACGCGAGGCGCTGACATGCTGGTCCATCGCGGGGTTCATTTTGGCCAAATGATAGCTCAAAGGCATTGCCATTTTGTGTTCTGCGCTCAGCTGGTGAGCTGATGTGTATGTGTATGGTTCTCACTCCGGTTGCAGTAGAAAGTTCGCGACTGGACCGCGAGTTGATAACAGTTGGTGTGTCGCAGAGTTGCGGTAGAGGTGCCTATTCTTGTCTCCTTGGGAAAAGGCCGTATGTGCTGTATCGAAGCCGATGAAAAGGTGGCTGGGTCAGCTGTCGTCGTGGTGGCCCGCACTGAATTTGTGATCCTCTGGTGCGGTGAAAGATGCGCCGACGCTCGGGATCGTGAGAGGTAGATAGTAGTATCTGAACAACCCGCGCAGGAGCTGCTAAGTTCTTGGAGTCGTAGAGTTACCAGAGAACGAATGAGGTAGAGATATAGAGGTTGTGGGAGAGAGAATCTTTTTTGATCGTAGAAGAAGTGGCGGTCGACGTTGAGAGCGTTTGCACGAAGCTTGTGAGCAGTGCGGAAGGGCCAATGGGGTGAGCCAATGCGTCTCTCACCTTTCACCTCTCGTGTTGATCAAATGTGAACAATACCAAAAAGGTTGAAGCGCGCAGACGGTAGCTCATGTTGGCTAGGAAGCAAAGAACGGACGAAGAGGTGCAATAGCTGCTGCGAGCCGTTTGGATCTCTGCCGAAAGCTGTATGCGCGCTCCCTAAGCAGGATGCAGAGTGCATGGTGCTGAGCATTTGACGGGGACTTTACTTAGTCGAAGAAGCGTGTCACCCGTAACATCCGCGTGTAGTGTAGTTAACCTCTTGCCCGGCATTGTGTTTCGACTTGCACTCGTCGGCTGAAATATGGCGGTCGATGTTCCGGAAGCAAACGTAAAACAAAAACAGGCATGTGCGGTCGACTGGACCTGATACCTTCCTCTTCGTTTTCATGTCGGGACGATAGAACGTTTGCATGTAGAAAGCACCTATGATATGCGTATTGAGCATCTCTGATATGCGTATTGAGCATCTCTGATATGCGTATTGAGCAGCTCTGATATGCGTATTGAGCATCTCTGATATGCGTATTGAGCATCTCTGATATGCGTATTGAGCACCTATGATATGCGTATTGAACGACACTGGGACTGTCAGCCATAGCCATATATAGTACTCGGACCAAGCAGTTCAAAAGCCCATCTATCGGTGTCTCTTATGGAAGACATGGCCCCCTCTGATGCATAGCAACACCGCAAGGCTGGGTTCGAACAGGGGATGCTCTTGTCGATAGAGCCACGCCAGGAAAATTCGGGCGTTAGGTACGGTACCGCAGGCATCTGGACATCACACAGCAGGAGCTCTGTCGTCTACGAACGATAGTTGTTTCTGCAGCGTGCACTACATACGCTCGTGCATGGGCTGAGTAGGGGTTGGCTAGGCCCGAAGCGACATGTCTACGTCATCCATGGCTCGGAGTGGAGTGGATTCAGAACCCTCTCTGTGGTGTACCAGCACTGCAATCCTGCTCTGGTCCGCATATATCACCCCCATTATGCAAGCGCCCGCCCCGACAACTAGATCCCTCCTCCCGTCCCGTCCGCCGCGCAGGCATCGCTGTCCGCACCCTCGACTCGACCACGTCATTGAACGTAATCCGCGCACGCCCCAGGAAGCAGTCCACCGTACATGGCGCTCAACTACCTCACGACTAGCCAAGGCTGGCTGTCCTTCAACCACAGCACCCCTACACTGTTCGTGACCGCAGAGGATGAAGACTTCGACGTGGAAACACTGCGCGCCTGGCGCGATGAAGGATTCGTCGTCAAATACGTGCCCATGGGCAAGGGCGGCAAGACGTACGTCAACACGCTGCACCATCTGGGCGACGGCATGAGCATCGGCGAGCGCTATGCGATCGTGGGTATATGCACCTTTCCTGTAACTCAGCCTGCGCGCACCATCGAGCACGCGCCGCGTAGTGCTCGTCCCTAGCATTGTGTGGAACCCTGGCTGACGACTCATGGTGAAGCCTTCGGTGACGCAGCTGCCGTCTGTCTCGAGGTGTACTCCGAGCCCAGGACCAGCACCTCGAAACTGTGCTCCCTGATCGCCTACTACCCGAGCTCCATACCCGATCCGAGACACCGCCTCTCGTCGTCCTTCCGAGTTCTGGTCCATCTCGCGCAGGGCACCGGGGAGGGTGATACTGTTGGCGTCCAGCGGAGACCCGAAGTGCTGGGCATACAAGCGAGACGGAAGATAGTACAGAAGCGGATCACAGCAGGCATGGGTACCGGCGGCTTGCAAAGCAAAATTCCATACCCGCTCTACACCTACGAAGGCGTGGATGCGGGGTTTGCGGAGCACGATCTCGACGAGTACGACGCCGTGGCTGATGCGCTAGCATGGAGCCGAAGTCTCAGTCTGGTGCGGCGAGGGTTTGGTGCCGAAGTCGACCTCGAGCGCGTGTGGGAGGAAAACGAGGATCGTACGTTCCATCTCCTACTTCTCACGACCATCTTCTGCTCCTCAAGACCATCTTCTACCTCTCACGACCATCCTCTACTTTTCACGACCATCTTCAGCTTTGCACGACCAACTCATCTAACCGACAGCAGAGAAATTCTACAAAAGAAGCGCCAAAAAAATCATGGAGACTTATACCACTGATCCCACTCCCACTGTAAACTACACAGCAACCCTAACAGGCGGCCAGGGCCACGAAGAAATATTCCGCTTTTACAACGAATATTTCATGGCTGAAAAACTACCCAGCTTCCACCTGCGCCTCATCTCCCGCACCATCGGTGCGGACCGCATCGTCGACGAGCTCTACGTCCAGTTCAAGCATAACATAGATATGCCCTGGGTCCTCCCTTCCGTAAAGCCCACGGGGAAGAAAGTAGAAATCGTCGTTGTCAGTATCGTCGGCATGCGAGGCGGCAAGGTGTGGAGCGAGCGCATTTACTGGGATCAGGCGAGCGTGCTGTTCCAGGTAGGGCTGCTGGATCCTGACCAGGTGCCGGAAGAGGCGAGGAAGCAGGGGCTCGAGATGCTGCCTGTTGCGGGGAGCGAGGCGGCGCGGAAGATTATGGACTTTGAAAGCGAAGACACGAATGATATGATTGACGACTGGTGATCTGTTTTCCTTTGCAAGCGAGCGGTGGGGATGTGGTAGTGATTAACGATATTCCAACATGTACGGCTTGATGTATCACGGTTTGAAAATGCTTGTTTGTGCACTCGCCATGGGCGATGGTCAGATCGGAGCTGCAGGGTGCGATCACCTCTTCACCTCGACATGAACACGCCAGTGGTGCAAGGGTTTCCCTACGGAATGTGTTTCAAGACGTTCGCAATCCTGATCATCCCGCGGGGTCATTTTCGAAGTGGTTTATCCCTAGTAGCGTCTAGGCCACACCGTGTGCTATCGTGCACAGCCATCACATGCAGGAGCAGTCGGGACCAACAAGCACGGGAAGATTATGCAAAAAGAATAATTATGGGCTAACGGAGTGTTCGAGACCAGCTCGCCACTTGTCGAAACGACTGACCGAACCAGTCTTCAAACTGAACGAGCACGGTACAAAGCCAAAGGCCCAAGCTGCAAACCAGCCACCACGCACTCAGTCTTTGTCTCGGACACCTAGCCTCAACCGCCACGGGACCGCCCCATCGCTCTAGCCAGAGCTGATACTACCCAAACCGCTGCTGCTGCTGCTGCTGCTCGGACCGCCCAGCGACCGCCCCGAGCGCAGTGTGCGTCCGGAGGAAACGTCGGGCTTCGAGCCCCGGGGCGAGGTGGTGCTGATGTCCATCTCGAGCTCCTTGACCATGCGTGGGACGTCGTGCGGCGGGGCGTCGGAATCGAACGTCTTCTGCTGGCTCACGGGCTGGTTGTTGAAGGAGGCGTGGCGCTTGCTGGCCGAGGGCGTGCGCGAGCCGGGGTGCCGCATGATGCTGGCAGAGGGCGAGGCCGAGGGCGAGGGCGCGGAGCCAACGAGGTCGGAAAAGCGCTTGGTGCGGTACTGCGCGATCTGCTGCTGCTGCTGCTGTTCGTCGACGCGGGAGGATGTGGAAGAACGCTTGCGCTTGGGTGAGGTGGGGAAGTTGAGGTCGCCGAAGAGGTCGGCCTCGTCCAGCCTGTAGTCGTAGTTTTGGTCGTTTTCTTGCCACTGCTGAGGGTGCTCAGGCCGGTACGAATGCGCGCGAGCGTAGCCTTGGGGTGGGGCGATGGAGGACCGCTTCCGCTTCGGTGCAGGTTCGTCCAGGTAGCCTTGCGCGTAGCCGTTCTGCGCGTAGGTATTCTGCAGATACTGCAGATCCTGGCCGTAGACGTACTGGTCATGGTTCTGCTGCGATTGCTCGTACTCCTGGAAGGTGCGTCTGAGCGGCCGCTGAGGTTGGGGTTCATTGGCCTGGCCGATATCAGGCTCGTCGCGGTAGACTGGCTTCTTGCCCTTGATGCGCCCGCTGCGGCGCGTACCTTGTCGAAAAATGTGGTGGTCCTCGATGTCGCTCGCGTCGTCGGGCTGGTCCCAGGGCGGTCGACCGAGTTGGGTAGAGGCGACCTCGTCCTCTTCTTCCTCCTCTTCATCGGCGTCTTCAAGATCATGACGAGTCTCCTTAGGTGCACGAGCCTTCGGTTCCTGACCCCTCCGATTCAACACCTCCTTGGCCCGCTGGATCCGCCTACGAACCTCGAAGTCGAACGAGGAATTGCCGTTGAAGTTGTTGCCGATGGGAGCATTCTTGCCCTTCCTCTTGTTCCCGCTCTTGCTCATCTTCTTGACCTGCTTTTGCCGGGCGTTGGCTTCAGCGACCATGCCCAGGTCACCGCGGTGGACGCTCAGAACCGTAGGTGCAAGGCCCTTGAATTGCGCCATTTGGGCGGCTGGACGATCCTGCTCCGTCGCAAGGAACATGTGGTAGCTTAGCGTGTCCTCGAATTTATAATTTGGATCCCAGACTTGCCCGTTGTAAGGCATATTGATAGGGTAGTTCTGGAATTCATGCATTTGGCGGACCCCACAGGCTTCACCACGCTGTCGAGAAGCATTGCCAGGCAGCTTGTTACGGGCGTGAACAATAAACTGCTCGGCAAGCAGCCCTGCGCCCCTGTTCTTCGTGCTGAATGCAGCAGCGAAAGTCCCCTTTGGTTCGTTCCGCATTTGAACGCGGAAATCGACCACGACATGAGCATTGCGGCAGATGTCTTCGAAGTCCAAGAACCGCTCCATGCAGTACAGATGCACAAAACCGCAATTAGCGGCGAACGGGTCGTACTCATCATCGTCGCGCTCGTCGAAGGCGACGCGGAACCAGCCGTGCTTGATGGTGGCAGGTACACCACTTACACGGTTCGGGCAGTCCTTGAAGCGGCACTTATCAGCGCCCTGCCTATAGCGGCGCCCAGAATCACCGGGAGTGACCTGGATCCTAAGCATCAACCGATTGCGGTCGTAGGGATAGCCCAGAATGAAGTCCAGGATTTCCTCGGGGTCCATTTCACGGTTCTTCAGCTCGAAAATCGCGATCTCCTCGCCGCCATCCTGGTCCCTTAAAGAGGAGTCCCGGTACTCGTGCAAGTACGGACTCCTCTGAGCCCTCCACGGAGCGCCCCAAGGCTGTTCTAGAGTACCAAGCGGGTGGTGCGTGTAGGTGTAGAATTTACGGGGGTCGTACTGGTTGATCTTAGCGGTGCGCGTCGTGAGACCCTTCGTAGTCCTGTTGATGCGAACATCGGAATTCCATGAGGCGAGCTTGGGCTTCTGGTACTGTTGGCTTGTCTTGTGGTCGAACACAGATGCAGGCGCTAGATTTTGACGATCGCTCTTATCGGGTTCCACGGGAGGATTTCTACGACCGTGACCCAGAGAGTTGTTGCGGGCTGGATAAGTGGACTGGCCGCCGCGGGTCTGGTATCGATTAGCATAAAGCTCGTCCAAGTCAAGATCTGGGATAAGATCTTGCTCAAACCAAAAAGGCCCGCTCACCTGCTGATGGAAAGCCGGCTGCACGTATCTAGGCTCGGGTTGTGGAAAATGAATGTGCCTACTACTGGGGGAAGGAGCGCCTTGCCATTGCGTGCTCTGGTAGTAAGGCTGCTGCGGTTGCTGCAGTTGACGAGGATCAGCGTAACCTCCATGGTAGGCAGTTGGCTCGGGGAAAGGGTCATAGTCGTTGTTGAAAGCACCGAATTGAAGATCTTGCGGATCGATGTGCTCTGAGCCAACGAACGGATCGCTGTATGCGGCTTGTGGGCGGAACTGGCTATTACGCTTCCGAAACCCCGGAGACCTAGGCACAGAAGTGCGCTTCCCATCCGTCAACAACGGCTGCGGAGCGAGTCCAGCAACAGCGTTCATCGCGTCCACTTGATCTTGTGACAACATCACCGTCTTGCCGTTGATCACGAAAGGAACCCTTTCCTGCTCATAGCCCATCGGTAGACCCACCGGTGGACCCAGCTGTTGGCTCGCGAGCGCAAATGAAACATTATGCGGGGTGCCCGGCACCGCAACGTTCGGGTTGTGATAGAAGTTGATCGGAGCATGGCCGGCAGGCACAAAATTAGGGGGTTGTTCAGTCGTAAAGTTGGGATCCACGAAGCCCTCGTGGGCCACGTCGGTCCGGTTTTGCGCCGCATTGTCTTCATCGGATTCCTCAGCAAAATCGCCCCAGTTGAAGTCCAAATCGGCAAAATCCAAGTCTGGGTCGATACGATTGCTAGCACGACGAACGCTAGCCTGCCGCGCCCTGCTAGGCGTTCCAACGATTGAGTTCCGTACGGACAGCCTAGTCGCGCGTCGAGCCTGTGAAGACGAGGGAGTAGGAGGCTGCCGAGAAGAACCGTTAGCCATACTGATTAAGTAGCGAAGCGATGATCGTCTTTTCAGCACTGGAGCACTATCAAAGCGTTAGTGTTCAGTCTGGGTCTCCCTCTTGAGCACTGTCAAAGCGTTCTTCGGGAGGCGATGGGGGAGCATTATGACAAACTGCAAGCTCTTATACAATTGTGTAATAAGCCTATGCGAGATACATGTTAGGTCACAACGCCTCACACAGTAGTCACGGAGATCTTTGTGCAGTAACAGCCATGGAAAACAAGCGAGTGATATAATTAGGATTAAACAATGAACCGTTGCGTGTGGCACAATGCCACCCCAAGGGTAGTGCCATCGAGCCGGGCCTACACAAGGGTTGCGAACAATGAGCCAACAAAGCGAGGAGACGGTGCTAGAACAGTCGACATTGTGGCTTCGATCCCCATCGCTGAAGAGTCAGCCCTAGGCGGAAAGACGTTCATCTGGTATCTATCTTGGAAAATGTCAGCGTCCAATTCGTCAACGAATGGTAGCTCAAAATCTCGTCAAGGACTCTATCATAAGGTCTCCAAGCGTGCATCCACATGGTTTATTGCGGTACAGGTCTGTGATATTTGCTGTGTGTAATAATCATGAAAAAAAAGAAGGGACTGCACGATGCGCACATACCTAATGGTTTCATAAAAGTTATCCACGCTGGAGTGCAGTATGATTAGTTTGCGGCATTCTTGCTTGTAGTTCGATGAAGCGTTCATGGCGCCACACAACGCGATCCACTCGCGACGCTCCTCAGTGTACTCAAAGCATTGTGAAAGCCCTAGATGAGCATGAGGACCGACGTCGATGGCATGGAAGATACATGCGTGATGCGAATGTAGAAGTGTTGATGATGCAAGACGAAAGCGAGCGATGGAAAGAAAACTCATCTCCATCTCGGGATGGGAATAACGTTTCACCGAAATGATATCGATAACAAAAGCCTTGGCACTGCAACGCCTCTCGACAACGACTCACACTTCACGACCCCACGAACTTTACAATTTTGACGATTTGATCCGCCTTCTATTTGTGATCCATCCACAACGTGTGAAACAGGGAAACACCACGTTCCGAACGTCGCCAAACGTCTTTCGAAACGTCATGGAGGTGCCTTTGGGAATAGCGCCGAAACGTCAATGCCTTCAAACACATCGTGCGTCACTACACCCACGCTTCTTTCCTCAGAAAACGCAACAATAGAGACAAGATGGAGTCCTCCAAGCTGCCGGTTGACACTGTTACGCGACCAACAGCGTACTTCTTGAGACATGCACGCGTCGCAGGAACTCGTGAGTAATGAAGCTCATCTGTCCCTGACGATGCAGCCTTCAAGACATGATCACTGCTTAATAGCCGCGTTGGAACACAATACCAGACATCGGCATCCCCCCTCTTGCCATAGATATCTTGAAACACAACCTTCACACAATGTACATGGACCAGTAGCACAGTGTCATATCCTTTACCCGGATCTTGGACGACCAGTGGTATCGCCCGCTTCTGCAAAGGCCGTAAACAAGCAATGCCGGACCATGGACCATGACCGCAATCATCGACGACACTCGTTTCAACGCACGCATGGGGAAAATTATAGTTTCTTAGCCGGCACAATGACCAATCAGGTCCGATCGCCTGAAGCCATGAAGCTGCTCAGGTCTGGCTATGTTTGCTGTGGGCTGCTAGAAGAAAATACGGCTTGAAAGCTTACATGGGGGTGTGGTCCCAGGGCCCATCGTTGCATATGTTTATAGCATGAGCCAGGATATCAATTTTTGAAATCTTCACTGCGCCTGCGAATACATTTTTGGGACCTACGAATTATGACGGATCCGACCGAAATTTACGAGCTGGGAGTTTTGACCCTTTCTGTGGTTATTGCGCTCCTCTTCCTAGCATGGACAACTGTTGCCCTCCGCATGTGGGTACGTTTAGGCATCACCAAATCTCCTGGATGGGACGATGCCACTATGCTCATGGCATTGGTAAGCCATCTCAGCAATATATGAGCATCTATCTTATGGTTCTCAGTGTCTGTTCACGTGCTACTGCGCCTTCATATTGACGATCACTCTGAGGAGTAGAGCGCATCAACAATTCACTGAGATGGAATTGTTGCAAAGCCTCGTTGTAGGTATACTCCTCCACTATACATGATAGCTGCTGATGATGGCGCAGTATGTCCAGTTGAGCGAAGTCTTTTACATTCTCACAACAACTTTCCTCAAGATCTCCCTGGGTCTTTTCTTCCTGCGGCTGCTCACCAAACCATGGCAAACGCGTCTTTTCCATGTGATCCTCGCCATCTCCGGCGTCTTCGGCATTCTCTATTTCTTCGTTGTCCTCTTTGTGTGTGGAAGCCCAACCAAGCTTGCCGACAGTTTCATCGGTGCTCGCGCAAAGCACTGTGCTCCGGTCTGGTTTGTTTTGGCCACAGGCTACATCTACGGCTTTATCAACGTCATCGCCGACTGGATGTTCACGCTCATACCCATCGTCATCCTGATGGACAGCGCAATGGATCGCCGTTCAAAATTCTCCGTGGGCATAGTCATGTCTTTCGCTGCGGTTGGCTCCATATCATCCATCATGCGCATGGTGTATTTGAAGGGTTTACTGTTTGAGAACAGTGTATCCAGTAAGTTTCTATCTCATGGCAGCTTCCAGAGCATCGAGACTGTACTGTGTATCCTACTGTGTTACGATGTGGTCTCGTTGCTTCTGGCGAAGTAGATGTACACGCACAATGAGCAGACAACTTACCAGCAGCCAGCTACCTCGATCAAAGCCACAATCTGGGCGACTGCTGAACCCGGCACCGGTATCGTCGCAGCCTCGGCTGCCATTCTCCGTCCGCTCCTTCGCAAAATCTACACCGATGTGCGCGACAAATACGGAAGGTCGTCCAAGCAAGATCCTACCATGCCGTGTAAAACTACATCTGCAAGGACTGGGGACACTGAGAGCGTGTTAGCGCTGACATCCGTTGCGACGACGGAGACCCGCGATGCGAGGTTCTCGAAGGATTCGATGCGCTCCTTGGACTTGCACGAGCCTTGGGATAGTAGCATCGTCACTGAACAGGCTCGTGTTGGGGTTGGCAGAGCCGTTGTGATCACGGCAGGTCAAGAGGTGCGCACGGTACCGCTGAAGAAGAAGTGAATGCATCCTCAAGAAAGGATTTTGCGGCTAATGGCTAAGGCATCCGAGAGTATGGATACAAGATAGATTTGTGTCGCCCAGGCGCGAGGAGAGATGCTGAGAACATGATACCCAATCGCTTCAGTACCGCCATGAACGCCCCTGCCATCTTGCAATGGTAACGCTATCGCTTTTGTTCCATGTAAGATAAAATGGAAGTCATCATTAACAGTTAGATATGAACTGAACACAATTCATTTCCATGTTTCTCAATTGGTTTGGGTGACGAGCTTCCACTCCTTACCGACCCTCAAAGTGTCCGAGGCAGAGCTTGCGACCACTCTCTTCGCCGATGGTTGTCCAAGATCTGGCGGCAGGACATTTACAAGGCTTGCTCGGACCTCCGGGACGTCGTAGGGGATACCAAGCTGGAGTGTCGCCAGGTCGTTGTACCAGTAGCAGTATACGGATGGGTTTAACGCAGTCACTAAATTGTAACAGTTCAAAGACTGGTCAACGCTTCAGTCAAAGTCTCCAGAACCGGTAAAGTACAGCCTGTTTTTTTAGCTTTGGAAGCAGACAGTAGTTGGAAAATGGTACGTACGGCTGCTTAGCGTCCTTGTCACTGCACTCCCAAGTCTTCTCCTGCGTTATGACTTGGTGTATGGGTTGAGAGCGTATGTGCAATTGTAGTGCTGATCCTTCGGATATCCATCGTAATAAAGGGCGCAGGTGTACCTATGCACTGTCAATGGTATTCCAAACATTGGTTTTGTGGCGCATACGTAGTGTTTATGCCTTGGCCTGAGATGGCCTTGTTCTCGTAGAAAAAGAAGTCCTGGAAACCCGGACCAGTCAATCCAGCGGAAAACTTCTTCAGAGTTGCGTTGTCGGGATTTTCTGCAGAATATGGGTTGGTCTCAAAGGAAATTCCACGGTAGTAGAAGCTGGGATCGATGATACTGTCGAAGGTACAACCACCATGAACCGGAAGAGCCGTGATAAGTGAGAATGGAGGAAGATTTTGTTTCGCCGTCTGGTTTCCATCGATCAAGTGAGAAGATGCTGTATCAGTGCATGTGGTAACAATATCGTCTGCGATGCCTGTAATGCCTGGAGCCGAGGTACATTTGAGAGGTATGGCAGAGCTTCCAGACGCAACGATCACGGTCCTACGCAATATGTCAGAGGCTGTATGGCTATAAAGACCTGCTTTGTAAAGAGGGAAGGATGCCTACGGTTTGTCGTTTGTTTCTGGGTTCTCGAGACAGTACCATAGTTCCTCGACCTTCAAGTTGAAGTCAGGTGCCGCTCCGGACCACGAAACATCAAGTGTGATTTCGCTAAAGTTGCCGCCAGTGCATCGCAGGGCTGAGGGTAGGTTGTAATTGTTGTATGAGGGCTTGAAACTGCACTCGACTGTATGAGATATTGCATTATTGGTGATGTTGAGGCTGAGGTATTGGCCTTCAGATAGAAAGTTCTGGCCATTGAGGTCGAGACAACTTTTATCTTGTTAGTACCACAGCTTGCATTGGCGTTTAGTGTAGTTCTTGTATTCGACTAGGGAATGAGGGTTAGCGAATTTCAAAGGCATTTAGATAAACTCTTGGAACACTGCGCTTACCTCCGGTGATCTCCCACTGATCTTTTCCGACTTTGGCGCAGGTCGGCGCATCATAGCCGGCTGGTGGAAGTGGCTGTGCTGGTGTGAGAGGGACTGGAAGAGCAAGGCTGCCTTGTGCGAGGTATGTTATCGGAGAAACACTGTCGTCACCATCACATGAGGTAATTTTAGTGCTCCCTGATGCTGTAAAGATGGTTCTGCGGGATTGTTAACTTGGCCTTCGAAGAAGACGGCTACAGTCATACATATCGCCCTAATCACTGCAATACCTACCAGACCTCGGTAACACTGATGACGTTATTTCCATCGGCTGCCTCTTTCCACGTGACCGTTTTCCCAGAACTCCCGGCGGAGCCATCGCATTTTTCTTTACGTGGGGAGCACGTTATGACGGAACAGCAGCTACTGGAAGCAGAATCTCTGTTGTCTACTTAAAAAGTAGCAACTCCTCCCTTGATCACGTAATCACTGATTGTCCACGAGGAGATGCTGAAAGATTTATCGGTACAGCGTTCCGACGACCATGTCTGCGTAAAAGGAATATCAATGGCGGCAGCGCTGAACGTCAACAGTAATTGGAATACCAAAGAAAGGCCTATCATAACGGTATTGCGAAGCTTGTAAAGCTTAATGATTGTCGCCAAAGTGTCAAGTAAGGACGGTCATCTTGTACTATATGTACCGCGACGTCTCTCTCAAAGAGGCTCAATTATATAAAATGACTTGATCCACAACTACAGGAACAAACTGTCGCATAATTGTGCGTTTAGCCTGGAAATTCCGATGCAATCCTTTACAAAGACAACTGTGGAGAAGCCCAACGGGCGTACAACCATTGTCGATGTTTTTGCAATCTCCTTGCCTTCTGAAAACGGCAGCAGCCAGGAATATGCGGCTACGGGGATCAATGTCCCACTGAAGAATTCACCAGGCGAGTAGGTGTAGAGTGCATCGCTGAAAGTGACTGGAAATTGGCGAATGGGAACCCTGGTTCATTCAGTTTATCCGAACAGCGCCCAATTGGCCCCCAAAATTAGCGGCCATCGCACTGAATTTTGTAGACAGGTAGGTATGAGAGCATGCGTGGGCTAGTTGCTCCAGAACGTGTTCTGAAGCAAGCCTACTCAAAAACCCGAGCCATCCACCGACCTTCCAGGAGCCCGTAGCTACTCATGGTGATTATTTTGACAAGAAAGCACACCGTGCAAGGAGAGTTTTAATGCAACGGCCGTTGCCATCAGACACAGACGGCTAGTTGTGAGTCTTCAGGATGCCTTGTCGCTTTGGGCGCTCAAATTAGCATATCCATCTTGGTTCAAGCTCCTATCGTGGGTACAGAGGAAGAAACCCATAGATGTTGTAGGGCCCGGGTGATCGCCTAAAGCAGTGCAACGGCGGTACCTAGTCTGAATTGGCGAAAGTACGCACGATTGTTTCAGCCCCTGCTCAATGACAAGCGGTGCGGTACAACGATGCAACCCGTCTTACGGAAATGAATGGATTCGAACAGCAAAGAGGGTACTCACGCGCACCTAAAAGGCTCCCTAAGGGTGGCTCGGAGACACGAACGGCGGTATTTACCTTATTAACAAGGTATATATACGGGATTTTTCCAAGTCATACGCTAAGGCCGGTAGCTGCTGCCTAAGGATATTTATGCCTTAGCAATTACTATAGGCAGGGAATTTTCTCTATTGAAGGTACTTAACAAGGCGCTCTAAGGAGTGCTAAGAAATACACCTGTATTACTGTATGGTACAGGGATTCCATATACACTGTTCCATTCGCCAAAGCACGATATTGAACCATCTCTAGGACTACCGATACCACGGCGTAGTACGATGTGATCCGCCAGTTAGGAATGCTGACCGTGGGAAGACTCAACGACCGAGCTTTTTCAAGACCTCTACCTCAATGGCAATTGCCTAATTGTCTTTCGCTCACGATCGCCGTTCCCCGCCTCGTATTGCATGCTTCTAATAATGGATATCTTGATGGTTGGGGACTTCAAAAGCCGATTACCGGTATGATCTCCACCAGGGCGCGGAAGGACGATAATCGGATCGCCATGGTAATTGGTGGAGTCGTGTCACGCGAGAATGCGGCGCGGTCAATGTGACACAAGTCGATCGTGCCGGATACCTTTGGATCTAAGTGCGCGTGAAGAAGTGATAGCACAACTGCGTGCACGGTACCGTGGGAACTTTATCAATACAGCTCTTATGGATTGGGGGTCGTACAGTGGTAGGAAGCGGCAACCCTGTCCATGTTACGGGCGACCAAGACTGCATGTCTCAAACAAGCACGAGACACAGCTGCAATTGAAGTCATGTTTTGGTTCTTTTCCCAGAAAGGCACGCTACCCATATTTGAGTCTGGGGTAGCCTTGGGGACAAAACAGGACATTGTATCCGCATGAACGAGGCTTCCACGTACGTGGCAGCAGCCCTTTCTAGGAGGTGGAATTCGGGCCTGAGCCTTCTAGAAGGTATGACTTGAAACTCTTGATGTCAGTGACAGCAGTAGTCAGCAATGCGAACGTTCCAGCAGCCTGGTACGGGATTGTTGGCGAGGAGGAAACTGCATGAACTTGTCAATCAGGACCGAACGATCTCTCTCGGTACTGAAACAGACCCATAGTACGCTCTTCCCCACACCGATCTGGTTGATATCGTGGGCGATTCGCATAGTTCCCGCTTGGAGTAGGTGAAGGAGCCAAGAGGCGTATCGTGATGGTGGATGTATGGAGCGAAATTGCAGCAGCATTAGATTCTAGCAGCAATCGCATTAATGCAGGCGTCAGAAAGCCGGTAGGCCAGCCAACTGGTGCTCGTGGTGCTGTCGGAGGTGTTCGAGCTGGGGTTCCCGGTACGAAACTCGATCCGCCTCATCGCACATCAGCCGATGAGAGCACCGGCCATACCGCGCTACCTACCTACCTACCTACCTACCTAAATTCTGTTCGATGCCTCGTTACGAACATGCCCCAACTTCAACTCCTTCCCTAGATCTCCCCAGCGCTTCAATGGGCCATCCCTTTTCGGCTGCATATCTGCGCCCATTATTGGGATGGCAGCGTAGCAGCTTGTGGCCCCGTGGCGTACCTATTTGTGACACCTCCTAGCCGTGCGCGCGCCCGTTCACGCGCTCAGCGCCCTCCCTGATCTCGTGCCTGGCGTAATTGGATCTGGATATGTGACACAAGGTACGCATCTGCTCGGCACCAGCCGAATGCTCCCTTGCCGCCCGCCATGCTGCTATTACTTGTCTCCTTTGCCTTCTTTACCATCCTGATCCTCCCTCTATGCACACCTTCAGACACCCAGCCCTATCAGCTTCTCACATCGAGCCGCTCTTGTGACAAGCATCTCCCCCCCCACGTACATTCATGTGACGAACCCGTTCACTATCTCGGTATTTCCCGTCTTGATGTTTTTGTCGGGGGTTTTTTCTCGACTTTATGAACTTTGATCCTGCATGTCGAGACCTTAAAACTATCTTCCTCGATCGCGGCTAAGGCACCTCAGCATGCTCAGTATGTCTCCAATCCGAACACGTTCACTCGATGGAGGCGCTCCCAACTTTGACGCCGCTGGCATCATCTACATGGTCGCAGCCATACTCTACACCATTGTTCTTGGTGTGGAGCTCTTTCTACTATATCGCCAACGCTCAGCAGTTTGTGTCCGAATTCGGGGCCTCGATGTTGTGTTTACCTCGGTGTCGATGCTCCACGTCTACTTGGTTTTAGTCCTACTCGTCTATCCACTGAACGGACACTGGCCTTGCTCAGCTGAATTTTGGGTCATGTCCATCTTCCTCCCGTTAGGGATGGCAGTTTTCCAAGGTAGGCATCCGCTTCACTATGAATTGACATATCTGACCACCTACAGCTTGCAATGCTAGAATTCTCACGGCCTACGAGAGCCAGCGCCGGATGAAGAAAGACTTGTTGGCTGGTGCGCGCAAGAAGAGACTCACTTGGACACCAAATGGTCTCTTGGAAGCCTGGCTGAACCTTGACGCTGCAGCAAAGGTGTACGTAGGCACCGTCATCGGACTCGTCATCTCGGTATAGCCCTCCCTCCCAGTGCGGTCACAAGTCGAGGCCTGGATATACAATACATATCTGGACTTACGACTGTAACTCCAATGTGTGCCAGCTGCTAATTGCAACAGCTACTTCCAGCAATAGGACTCTTCTTTGGCTCTAGGCGCTTTCATCCCTCGTATGGTTCCTTCGGTCCCACGGTAGGCCCGCGAGAGTGCCGCCAAGGAGCTGAGTGGTAAGATCTCTTTGTGGAACACTGGCCATTCCGGATCTAGCTGAAAAATACAGGGTCCCGTCTATTCTTGTCCAACTGTTCTGGACGGCGGTTGTCGGACCTTGGATTCTCTGGAAGATACGCAATGTGCAAGATGTTCACTCCTGGGCGTGGCAGACAAGGTTCGCGATCTTCGCGGGGTACGTGGTTGCTCAATTCCTGTATCTGCATCAGCTGACAGTACACGAAGTTTACCCGGCACCCCTCTGTGGATTGCCTTCACCCAAGGAGATCTTCCCGGAATGCGGGCCATCAATAAGTTCTTCCCTGCAGCAGGCTGGTAAGTCTCACCTTGCATCGGTTGGACCCGGTCCCGAAGCATACATGCATTCGCGGAAATTGTTGCATAAGTGGCGATCGGGAAAAGCAATTACTACACGAGAGAATAGCGAATACTATCTTGTTTCGTTCTGGGGCCGGGCGGCTATACAGTCGAGCGCATTGCTAATAATGTCCGATAGGTTTCTGCCTTCCTTAGTCGTATGTCAGCAAGTCCTTATCCTCATACCTCTGCGCGATGCCGCCAAGAATAGAACAAAACAGCGACGATCGCTCTCTATCTCGACTGACACAGATTCGCTCACATCCACTCCTTCAAACATCTCCGAAAAGTCACCAGCTTCATTGCTGAGCAAGGAGCTGAAGCCCAAGGCTAGCATGCAAGCGCTCGAGGCCAGCATCGAGCACAACATTGAGTCGCTGATTGAATGGACCGCGTCGCGCGAATTTACCGCCGAAAACACCATCTTCCTTCGCGAAGTACGGAACTTCAAAAAGAAATGGTCCGCTCTACGGACCGTCACAACCGTTCAAAGACGTCAGATGCATACGGAAGCGTCGCTCATCTTCTTCACCCTCGTCGACCCGTTCACAGCAGAAACACCGATCAATATCGAATATAAGGTCTTCAAGAAACTGCAGGAGCAGTTTGAGGGTATGGAATACGATCCGTACATGCCCACAAATCGCAGCGCAAGCCCCGTTGGAGACAACGTCGTATGTCCATGGGAAAACACACTAGATCGTCCGGCCAGTTTGGATTCCAACGTCAGCGGCGCGAGTGAGTCGAGTACTTCGAGCACAAGGAGCCTTGTTCCCAGTCAGTTCACCGGGGAAGTCTTCGACGCTGCATTCGAGAGCATCAAGTACCTTGTCTTCACCAACACGTGGCCGCGGTACGTGGACGCGGAGATGTCGAGCAACTCACGCTCATCATAGATGGACAAGCGGAGCGCATATGGTGTATCATATCTGCAATTCGGCACAACGCATTCTTTATTACACCTTTCACCGAGCTTTCAGGCTGGCCGTGGCTCGGTGATCAGCTAATACGATACAATCCATTGTCCGCTGGTTGCGCCGGCTCTGTATCACATGTATATTCTACTTCTCACACCCATTAGACATGAGCTGGACCGTTTGAAGAACGAAAGTCACTAACTCGTGCTCAGGCTCGCCATCGTTAGCACTCTTTTCTCTCCTTTCTTTGTCTCTGTGCTTTGGCATTTCACGGTGCTTGCTCCAGGGTAGATAGACCAGGAATACCCCGAATAATGGCGTCTTGTTGTTTCACCGCTCACTCTGCTCACGCCTCAACACTCCGTGATCTTAACATATCGGATTCCCAATGGTTCATTGCAGGTGGATCCATACCATGTAGTTTGTTGGCTTTTCAACTGGGAAATATACTGCAGCAATGATTCTAGCGATTCCAGCTCTTAATCGCCTGGTTTTCGAAGCTCGGGCTAAGCAAGTGATGTCCCTGCACTGTCGCATAAGGCAGCGGCATGAGAGATGCGTCCGAAATAATACCTTCTGGTATTAACAATGCCTTCAAGTTTCACAACAGGCATCCGTTCTCCTCCCGCAACCTTCAGCCCTGGTGACAGGAACCACGTCCTGTCGTCAAACTCTATCATGCTCCACGAACTCCGCTCTATGGCTTTCTCATGTTTTGACGTTATCGCATTCTCCCGTCTCCACCCAAACAAAGGATCTGCCGTCCCGCGCATGACTATGCATTCGTGGTGCGGCCGAACCGCTTCTTGCCGCAGGTGGAGTGTCAGAACGGCGGTTCGCTTCAGTAGCGGAGTAAAGTCTCGTGGACCGTTATACTGGAGGGGAGGTGGATGTGCGATGGGAAACATTCATGGATGGGATGTTGTGGGGTCGATTTAGTGGGACTTGTTCCGTTGGCTTGTGGAGGTGCGTCATAGTTCGTTCGTTCGACAACTGTTGACAACGATACGAGCATACCGATGAACATATACACACTCTTACGAATGCGGTCTCCATCATGTCCTTAAATCGAACGTACAGATATCCAATTTCTCATTCTGCTGTGCATCGTGGATGCAGCTCACCCGGGCATTGTCAGGTAGGTACCGTGTCGCTTAAGGCCATATATCGCGGAACCCAGGGAATAGTGATGTTTGAGAGGAGAAGCCAGACCGATTTGGTCGTCCCAAGTAGATGAAACTGTTGAGATGTCGAACGCAGATGGACTTTCCCGCTTTAGGTGATTCCGGAAGGCGACGAAGATGACCTGATGCAGAAAGAGCTTGACTGCGATGGGTCAAGAAACGTAAGAATTTGCCACCGGACTTTGAACATCATCCTTTCTTACAGACATATCTCCCATTATTATGCATCAGCTGTGGGTTTTCTGGAACCGAATGGCAGTTCTACGGACCGGGGCTCTGAATGCCTTGCGTTTCCCATGAGGGGTTTGAGGGGCATGCGGGTGCTACTAACCCCAAATGATCGCACAATTGCCCAGTATTAATAGCCTGAGCTTGCTTATGTGAAAGCAGATGGACATTTAGACAGGTTACTCGGTTTCGCAAGTACTTTGAGATTGTTCGAGTTCTTTTGGCACAAAAGACAGCATATATTCGATTTAAAACCGGGTACCTATTCATAGAGGGGAAGAATCAATTTGAATCCGCTCCCGCTCCCTGAAGGCTTACGTCAAATGCCCTTCGAACGTCATTGCGGCCATCGCGATTTACATTCTTCTTGGTCTGTACGCCGTTGATGTGCAGATATCCACCAGGTTGCATCGTCGCTCCTTCTCCGATTCCTTCGTTTCGTTGTTGCTGATTCTTTGTTCAATTCTTAGAACGTATCTCCACCATACTTTTGAGCCTGTCGAATGCTTTTCGACTACCAAATGTACATCACCCTCGTGCATTCTTCGCGCCTCACAATTCTCTGGCTACGATAAGTACCTCACGCGCATACACTCGGGCAGTGAGCGCTATAGGCCTGATAAAGACGTGTGTTCATTGTGCAAAAATCTCACTGCCTGTTAAGGCTTGGCCATTTCAATTCTTTCACTTCGTCTGCCTGCACTATATATCGCCTTTACAATCGAGCCCGAGCGCAGTACCGTTGACTATACTTTCACCCGCGAGAAGCTGCACCATGCCACCGGTATAAAGTTCCCCATAGCAGCAACTCACAGCTACCAACACGCCTGAATTCAACACCTTTCCCAAGAATAACTGGGACCACGAGCTTCTCCGCACCCGGCCAAGTTTTTCAATCTTTCCAGACCGACAAGTCACGCACGGCGATTTCGAAATGGCTAAAACCCGCACAACTCGTCGTAGCACGAAGAAGAGCGATGCCTCCCCGGAGAAGGACTCTCCCGCCAGCAGTGCGAATCAAGACCCGCGTCCGTCCAGCGCAGGTCCGTCTTCGAGCTACCGCATGTCGGCCCTCAGCCTCGCCCACGCGGTCGAAGTCTTCGAGGCGCCTGCATCAGCCGAACGCGAAGTCTCGCAACATAGTGTAGAGCCACCTCCGCCCAACCGCATCACTGAGCGCCCGACCTCTGTCCCTTCGCCGCCTCACCTAGAGCCATCCCGTTCCACTCGAATGATTGAGCCACCCGCGTCGCCGCCTCCCCCACAGCCACAGCCACACCCGCACCCATCCCGTGATGGCAGCGCCGCCAACGCCTCACTTACCCCCACTCCCCCCTCGCCGCCTCTTCAAACGAAGCCCTCCCCATCCATCCACGTCACCGAGCATGACGATCCCCCTTCGAAGCAGCCCCGTCCCACCCGCGCCACCGCGACTCCCGACGCGCAAGCACACCCCCCGCAGCCTGCGGCAAAGCGAACCACCCTCGTGCAGAAGGACAGCATCATCGCCTTGGTGTACGCTCTCAAGCAGGAAACCTACCATCTATTCGAAGCGAAGAAGGCCGAGATGAGAGCCCTAGCGGCGTCGAAGAAGAACCTCCAAGCCCTCGTAGCATCGAAGAAGAAGCTCCAATGTGAATCCCTACCACCACCCTCCACCCCTTCAGAAACCACCACGCCACCACTGCCCACCTGCGAACCTGGAATCCACGGAAACACGGCCAAGTCGGGTCTAGACGACGAGGGACACCCCATCCACCACCCAACAAACCAGGCACATCCAAACACCCACCTCCCCCTCCCCCTCCCCCATCACAACCGCATCAAAAACCCCACCATCCCCCCAACACCCCTTCATCGCCCAACCTCCAAGCCGACGCCAACGGGGAATCCAGCACCTCAACGCCAACACCAACCTCACCAACCTTCCACGTAGACACCGCCGCATCTAGCCAGTCGTCGTCGTCGTCGTCGTCGCCGGGGAGCAGCGTCGCGCAGACGGATCGGAATGACGAGGAGGAGGAGGAGGAGGAGGAGGAGGATGACACAGGGCCGTGGAGGTACACGGTGCGGTGTCCGCGCATCTCGACGCATGGGAATGGGGCGGTTGGGGTGTTGGGTGCGAGTGTGATGTTTGCTTTGTTTGATTGAGGGTGAGTGAAAGGCGGGCGTGGCGTGGCGTGGCGTGGCGTGGCGGGTTTCAAAGCGAAGTTGGAATCGGCATGGGAGTCTGCGAGTTACTCGCAAGGAGTGATTGTGAGATTGGTCGTGGTGAGTCTCAATCGGCCGTGGGTTCGGGTCGTGTTGGGACTGGAAGCGGTGAGCGTGCCCGCATGTATTTCAGTATTTCACGGAATGAAAGTAAAAAAAAGAAAAGAAAAGAAAAGAAAAGAGAAGAAAAGAAAAGAAAAGAAAAGAAAAGAAAAGAAAAGAAAAGAAAAGAAAAGAAAAGAAAAGAAAAGAAAAGAAAAGAAAAGAAAAGAAAAGAAAAGAAAAGAAAAGAAAAGAAAAGAAAAGAAAAGAAAAGAAAAGAAAAGAAAAGCCATACAGTATACCAAATGATTCATAGATGTGTGTGTCATGTCCACCAAAGCCGATCCGCTGCTCGTCCCTCCCCCCATCCCACGCAACGTATTTACAGAAGAGACACCGTATCCGAGTCCATTAACACAGGGAAAAAGTATAGCTCCGGGCATCATCCGTCTAACCCTCATCAATCAATCGTTACCATGAACAGCGTATGCAAGTCGTCAAGATCGATCCCACATCAGAATGCCAGTCGCCCAGAACGCCCGTCGAGTGTACAGTACAGGTCTCATCGTCGTCGCGTTGCCTCGATTGCCTTTTCCATGCTGACGATGCGCAGACTCTTGCCTCGGCCAAGCTTGCCGTTCATGAGGCCGGCAGCGGGCACTATTGAATCGTCCCAGTGGCGAAAGACGGCTCGCATGTCTCGCGGGACGCCTTCGAGTAAGATCGTCGTGGGAGGTTTGATCGGGCGGTCTTCCTCCGTCACCGCTAGGATGACATATTCTTGCGCGAACATGAGAGCCGTAGAAAAAGCGTGATGTTGCGAGCGCGAGAGGGGGCCAACGATACTACCTTCCGTTAGTATGGTCAAAGGTAGCGACATGGCGACCACTTACATGTACATCTCGAAGTAGGCGTCCAAGATGTATATATGCTCAGGCTCCAGATCCCGCTGGCAAAACGGCATAATCTCCACAATCTTGGTACTCATACCAGGGGGAAGCGGAGACTTGGGAGGACTTGGCGTCTGTTCCCGTTCAGCGGACATCCTTCTGTTAAACTGCCACGACGGCCGGCGTAGCATGGCTGGAAGGTAAGAGCTCACCTGGAGACTCCCCCATCCCGAAGACTGCTGTTGCTCGATCTTGAAGAGCCGCGTTTGGTATCGCTCCGAGGAAGCTTTGTACCGCCAGTGGTCCGCCGATCGGGGTATAGCAGGCCCTTTACCGATGGTGGGAGGGAAAACCTGAATCATCTCGTTTGGTTCCGCGCCTTCATCAACTTCGAGAACATCGCCTCCCGGTGCCAGATCCATGCCCATCAGGCGTGCACCTGCCAATTCTTCCGCACAACATCCTCGACCTTTCCAGAGATAGACCTTTCCACGAGAGGTAGCGATGATATAAGTGTATCCCGAACAGAGGCTCCTGGGAACATAATCAACTTCATCGAATACAAGGCGACCTAGGTGCCGACGGCCGCAAAGCATGTACTCTTTGGCCGGAGGAAATGACCCTCGTCGCGTGATGAGGATGCCCCCAAGCGCGTCAAGGAGGTTTGGTGTTTCCTTCCCTTGTCGTATTGATACCAAGGTCCCTTGGTTTTGTCTGGCATAGTTCTTTGCATAGAGCTGAACATCCTCAATGGTGGATTCGGCTACCCCATTACCTGCCCAGAGATAGATCTCGGTACCCTTGGAGCCGCTGGCGTTGCTAAAGGTGTGAGTGCATAGGTACATGCAATCTTGGAACAGGACATGCTCATCGTGTGCATGGATAGGGATAATCTTTCCTTCTCCTGTTACTTCATGGATCTGCTTTCGGATGGTCCTGATCTTTCCATTAGGGCTCAAGTCGTACGGTGGAGTCTTCAGGATACGGACCGTATCAATGTTCTCGGGCAACACTCCTGTGGTAACTGGTTGTTCGTCGAAGAAGTCGGTGAAGACGCCGGCAGGCTTCTCAGGTGAGAGAGACTCCTTGAAAGGCTCGGACTGAGGCCTGGTGCCCATCACGGGTGGCGATATGCGCGAGACATTGGACGAGTATGGCTTCGGAGGTGTCGATTCCCTCGATCGTGCTGCAACCAAACCCCCCAGACTGCCCAGTCCGCCCAAACCAAGACCGGCCGGGTTTGGCTTTGTTGCGAGAGTTTTAGGGTGTGTCGGCTCCGGTATTTCAGTAGGGCTGCTTAGACCGACGCTCTCCGTTGCAGCTTGTTGGTCTGCTCTCGTTGGAAACTTGATTGGTGACTTCGGCTTGCTCGAGACAGGCGATGAAGAAGTCGATGGACGACCCCAGAGAGCTGTGGCATTCTTTACAGAGAACGATGGCTTGTCTGGCGATCGCTCTTCTTTCCTTGCACTGCCGGTGTTGGGAGGTGCAATCTCTTTCAAAGCCTGAATCTCCGACTTGGGCGGGGGCGTTGGCAGTGGTCGTGATTGGAACACCGAGCTCGGCTTGACAGCAGAGTACGATGGCGATGGTACAGGTTTGGGAGATTGAGCGACTGGCACGAGAGGTGATTTTTGTGGAGTAGCTTGCGCTGCAGGGGACACCTCCCGTTCCAGGTCCAAAGACGCGGGCTTCTTTGGCGGTTCCGGCGTTGGCGATTTTGGAAGTCTCTTGGACAGATCTGGAGACTTTGCCGGCGTGACTGGCTTATCCTTCAACGAAATCCTGGCAGGCGTTCGGTCTACTGGGGCATTGTTAGGAGGCTCAGAGCTGGGCAGCACATGTTCTGTTTTGACCAACGGAACCTTGGCGACTGGAGCTACCTTTTCTAAGTTCGCTTTCAGCGAAGTGTCCGTTGACGTTGTCTCACTCTGCTTCGCACCCGGTGCTCGCCTCTTCGGCCCTCGGGCTCTGCCCTTGGTCATGTGAGTCAACTCCGGAGCGGGGCCAGTCTTTTCCTCCTGAGCCGGCTTGCCAGGAGCTTCTTCAACGTCTTCCTTCGCAGTGCCTCCAGATCCGGCCATGGGTGGCGGTCCTCGCGCCAACATGTTTGCCAAAGCCGGGTTGAATCGGTCTGCAAGCTTACTAGCTTTTAACAGGGGTGTCTCCGTGTTTACGAGTGGAGCAATCGGCTGCCCGGATTTTCCAGTAACCACCGGTCTGCTTGTCCGTAGACTCTTTCTCCGGGCGATTGCTTCTGGCGTAAATCCTGTCTCTTTTGGAGGCGGGGGCTTGGAAAAGCTGTCCGATCTTGCAAGGTTCTGCCGGGCTGCTATGGCTTCGGGCGTTGGGGCATCTTTGGCGGAGGCGGAGCTGTCCGTCCTTTTATGAGCAGCGGATCCTTCCTCTTGAGCTTTCGCCAACATGACGGCTTTTGTCGACACCAAGCTGTCCCGGAACTCGTCTCTGCGTACGGAAGGCTTTGGTCCGCCTGTAACGTTCAAAGCATTCTTTCCTGAGAGGATGTTGCTTTTCAACACGTCCGGGGCAATGTAGTTCTTCGTCTCCGTTCGTCTCAACTTTCCGAAAACGTTCTGCAACTCATTAACTTCCTCACTCTTTGAGTTGCTTCCAACAGGCTGGCGTGATTTCAAGGTTGCACGAAGGTCTTTCTTTGGCGGCGTGTCGGGCTTCGGTTTTACGGCAGTAGGCGAAAGAGTAGCATCTTTTGCGAAACGAGACGAAGAGATGACAGGTTTCGTGGCCATAGTAATAGGTGGACTTTTCGGTGTCTCGGGCTCTGCACTCAGCGGTACTGATTCGTCCGCTGCACTGTTACTGTCGTCGGCAGGCATCGATGGCTTTGTGACTACTACGGGCTTTGGTTTCGGAGATGGCAGCACTGGTTTTGCGTCGTCGATGACTTCTGGTTCCTCTTTCTTTGGAGATTCAAGCTTCTCACGCAAGCTCTGCAAGCTCTGCAAGCTCTGCAAGCTTTGCAATGGCTTTATGGTTTTGTGAAGTGGAGATGGCTCTTCCTTCTTCGAAGGAGACTCTGATCTAGTGCGCGAGCTCACAGGCCTCAGCTGAACCTCCTTGATCGGCGATGATCTACCAGAAGCTGTTGCAACATCAGCAGGTGGGCTCTGCAACGGGCTCACTCTGCCAAAATCTACACTGCCGCGCTGCTGTTTGATGCGGCTCAGCTCACTCATCCAGGCGGGTTGTTGCGAAAGTGGTTGTTGGTTTTTGGGAGACTCTGGCTTGTTGAGTGCGCTTTCTAGCCAGCTGGACTTTGTCGGACTCCAGCGCTTCGATGGACTTGGCGGTGAGGTCTCGTCCTGCTGCGGCTGACCTTCGCTGAACGTGGACGCGACAGACTTGCTACGGCTGTGGCGAGGTAGGGCAGGCTTAACGAACTCGGGTTTCTGCGGCGTTTCCGCAGCGTCTTTGGTGAGGATTGCGAGACCAGCGCTAGAGCTTGGTCGAGACGAAGGCTCGATGGAGTTGTCTCGGCTGAGGGTGCTCGGTCTTGAGGCGGGTGGAGGCAGCGTGCCATAGGTGCTCCCTCTGTTGCTCAGGGTAGAATTCCGTCGGCTCAAGGTTGGTGGCGCTTGAGAGCTCCACCTCTTGCTCACACTGTCGCTACGCTTCATTATGGCGCTCTGGACGAAACCGCCCATGCCTTTGGTGGGAGATGCGGGGCGATCAGGAGACATGCGCCCTTGGGTGGGCGACATTGCCAGGCCACGAACCGAAGCGCGATCGCCTCCGTCCACGGAAGACCCGCTCTCCGACGGAGGCGCAAACTTCTGGGCATCGAGCACAGGGAGCAGCGATTTGGGGGTTGGGGTTGACTCTGCATCGGCGCCGGACGATGATGCGGTGACGGAGATGCGGTTGCCGAGGAGAGCGCTGCTGCGGATTGAGGCACTCGAAAGAGCCCTCTCCTGCGGTGGGGATGTTGCTCCAGGTTCGGCTGTCGAGTCGCGCGACATGCCGGGTAGCTGCTTCCTCCCGGACATGGACCCCGCCTCGGAGATGTTGTCCTCGTTGTTCTTCCTGTATGCCGCAGAGGAAATGCCTCGATCTGGTGTCTGTTTGAACCAAGATGGGTCTTTGGCACCCAGCGACTGCGCTATCTGGGTTCGCGAGGCAGGTCGTTCTGGCGAGGGCGGCTCCGAGGGACGTGGTGAGCCAGCTGTGGCCCTGTCTGGCGAGCTCAGTGCCACCGAGGTTGGCCTCCGCATGCTGCTCGACTGCGGCCTCCGTTGCTGCCACGAGAGCGTTCCTGAGCGGCCCAGTGCTGCCGCGCTCGGGGCGGGTTTCTTCGGCTCCGTGTCGTCGACGAGCTGTGCGGGCGGGCGCGTCAGCAGCTGCAGAGATTCGTCGCGGGCGCTCTCCCGTGACGGTGGCTCCATGGTGGGCGTGGGCGTGTCGGCGAGCTTGTCTGGCACACTCGGAGGAGTATCAGCGAGAGAGCGGTGCGACTGGGGCGTGGTGGGCTTGTCGGGAGACAGCGAGCGAGCACGTTCTGTTGTTTTTGATTAGGCCCGTCCGGCGACAGCTCAGCTCTGAGAAGACGGGGGCATACCTGCTCTGCGGGCGAGTCGTTCGCTCCGGCCCTGGATGAGCTCTTCTTCGAGCTTCTTGACGCGCTCGGCGTCCTCGTGATCTCGCAGATCAGACAGCGTGCGCATGCGCTCGAGGAACTGGCGAGGGTCGACCTCGTCCTGGTTCGACATGTTGGGGGTCTAGGTATACTGTGGAGATAGACAGCTGTTCCGACGAGCGCCCACGGCGGATGCTCGCATGCCAACAGCAGCAGCTGGTGCACAGTGCAAATGAAGGTAGTGCTGGGGCGAATTGGTCCGAAACACAGCGATGCGGAGTTGGGTAGGTACCTACAAGGAGGCAGAGTCAGCTACCTACACGGACGCAGAGTTGGGTACCTACACGGACGCAGAGTTGGGTACCTACACGGACGCAGAGTTGGGTACCTACACGCAATCTCGGTTCGGTTCTGGTTCGAATTCGACGAGACGGAGACACACTGCACTGCACAGGAACAAGCACCAGCACGCGCGTGGGTGAGGGCCGAGTTGAGGGATTGGCGTGTTTCTAGACTAGATGGTGCTTGTTTGTTTTGCTGCCCGCGAGTTCCCAGCTGACTGACGGTGCCCGAGATGGTTGCCGCGCTTGTCACAGCGGCGCGCTACCCACTTTTTCCACCAGGGAACCGCACGCGTTGCCCCTTGCAGCCGCCCACGCCATCAGCAGGATTACCATTCAATCCACCTACATAGTAGATCAGGACCGTTAGCCACTTGGATCGGCCTGTTACCTACCTATCCACCTAGAACAGGACCGTTACCCACGTAGAACAGGACCGTTACCCAGCTAGAACAGCACCGTTACCCACCTAGAACAGGACCGTTACCCAGCTAGAACAGCACCCTCACCCAGATCAACACCCTCAGCATCCTCACCCAGACCAGCACCCTCAGCATCCTCACCCAGATCAACACCCTCAGCACCCTCACTCAGATCAACACCCTCACCCAGACCAGCACCCTCAACACCCTCACCCACCTAGATCAGTACCTCGATCAGTACAGAAACAGCCGGCTCTTCGCGTCCTGCACCACCCACCGCAGCCCTTCGTGCAGGTTCGTGCCCGTCATGGCGCTGCAGGCCATGATGGTCCATTTGTGCGTCTTGATGGCGTCGAGCCCGAGTCCCTGCACCGCGTTATTGGCCTGACAACCGCCCTCTTTGCCCGTCGCACCGCGCATACCTGTCGAACCTCGTCTTCGGTCATGGATCCCGACACGTCGCTCTTGTTCTTGAACACGAGCAAGCTCGCTCCCATGAGCCGCTGCGTGTGTCAGTGCGGAATGTGCCTCCCCTTGCCGTAGACCACGCACCTCTTCCTGGAGTAGCCCCTCCAGCTCGCGCCGACAGTCGTCGATTCGCTCGCGGTCGGTGGCATCCACCACCCAGATGAGCGTGTCGGTTTTCTCAAAGTAGTTCTTCCAATACGTTCGCAGCGTCTTTTGGCCGCCCACATCCCCTGCGACGTCAGCTTCCCGAGTCCAAGTTGCTGCTCGTAGGCGCCGTACAAATGTTCAACTTGTAGCTTCCTCCGTCAGCATTCGGCCCCCGTCCTTTATTCCATGAACCAGTCTTACCCGTCGTACTCGATTGTCTTGATGATGAAGCCCAGCGTCGGGCTGACGCTGTTCACATCCTCATTCATGATTTTTTTAACAATGGTGGTCTTTCCTGCATTGTCCAGACCCCTAGTTCGAGTCAGAAACAACGTCTTTCGGTCGGCAAGAGCTGCCAATCGTACAGCATTAATATCCTCATCTCCTTGTCCTTCAGGCGTGCTTTCCTCAAGATTGACAGCATCTTTGCGCTGTTGTGTGTTGTAGTAACCGACCTCCAGGCAGATTCGATGAGCCGAGTCGAGTCGAGTTCTCCGGCGGGCGTCGGCTAAACTTTCCACTCACGGATTACCTACCGTACCTACCTACCGTACAAACGAGCAGGTATACACCGCCCCGGCGATGCTGCCACAATGGCACAATGGCACAATGGCACAATGGCACAATGGCACAATGGCACAATGGCATCTACGCAGCCCGACTCTCTACTCATGTACTCGTCGATGACATGTGTAGCCCGTGAGCCGCCCAACCGGCGACGTAGAAGCACACTATGCGTGTTGACCGGGACAGGGTACCTACCGTACAAGAACCTCTCACTCATCTTCAAACCACGCTGCGCTAGTCCTGCCACGTACCGGGCCATGGCTCAAGTAAAAGAACTCGACAGACCGCGCAGGCGTTACTTTCTGCCACCCTTCCAACGGACTCTTTCGCGCGTGACCCAGGCAGCAATCGGGCCCTTTAAAAGGACTGCCAGCCAACTCTCCTCTGCCCGTCTTCTTCTCATACCTTCCCCTTCCTCTTATCCCTTCGACTTCCTCTGATACCTTCGACTCTTTCTCATACCTTCGACCCCCTCTCATACCTTCGACCCCCTCTCATACCTTTGACTTCCTCTCATACCTTTGACTTCCTCTTATACCTTTGACTTCTTCTTATACCTTTGACTTCCTCTTATACCTTCAACTCTACCTCAAACATTTGACTTCCTCTGATACATTCGACTCCCTTTTATACCTTCGAATTCCTCTCATACCTTTGACTCTATCTCATACCTTCGACTTCCTTACATACATTCGACTTCCTCTCATACCTTCGACTCCCTCTTTTGCAGGGCCACAACTCAGTGCCACTCTTGCAACTTTCCCGAGTCTACTGGCCTCACGTGCTCCGAAAGGGTTAGACTCACCTAATAGAGGAAGTTGCTACCATGGCACATTTCCCAATGGTCTCCCGCGAGATGCTTTACGATGCACAACCACCGCTCCAGCTCGAGGAGAACGGCCAATTGTGGCCACAAGACATTACACAGCCCAAGGGGCACGCCGCAGAGCAGCTGACCTGGCAGCAAGAGCAGATGTCGAAAGCGCCCCAGGTACGTACTTAACAAGCTACTAGTTAGGCCCTCAACCTTGTGCTCTTCTGTTCTGTGTGGTCGCATCCTTCACTAACAGACCCTACAAGTCAACCAAGAAGAGCAAGTGGCTGAAGCTCGACGTCCACGGCGACACAATGGCAGACAATTCCCACGGCGCCGACCCATCCGCCCGGTTAGCGCCTCACCTTCGCTGCATCGCTCCTTCAACTCCAGTACTCTCGGGCTCGACTCACGATAGTTTGTCCCCCCGCGCAGAAGATTCTCAACACCATGAAGGACCTCAAGGCCCCCAGAACAAGAAGATGGATTCTCGCTACATTCCCGCTCATCTGCGCAAGAAGATAGATCCTCGCTACGTTCCTGCTCATCTGCGCAAGAAGCAGACCAACGGTGACGCCGCGCATGCAGGCACAGCAAACCCCACCCCAGAGATGAAGGCACTGAAGTCGAAGGGCACCGCTCCCACAGAAGCGCAACCCACGCAACCCACGCAACCCACGCAACCCACGCAACCACAACTGTGAGTCCAACTTGATTGATCTGCCCGAAGAAAGCAAGGAGAAACATGACTCGGACTGACATAGATACAGCTCAGACGTCGATACTCGACCGAAGGCGCCGCTTTCCCCCCTTGTCTCTCCAGCAGAGCGGCAGGCGCAGAACAATGGAGGTTGGGGCCAATACGAGCCGACTAATGCGGTGTGTGCCAACGACGACCCAAAGCCGGAGCTTCTGGCGGGAGGGCCCTTGCGGGCCAAGCGTCACGTTTGGCCAAAGAACCGTGACATGAAGGCCGTCTCCAATGATGATGAAGAAGACGGCGGCGTGGAGTGCATTTCTTTAAGCAACGGCGATCCCGACTACGATGTGAGGAAGCTCGTTGACTGGAACGGTGACTGGCTTCCGCCGCCCGAAACTTGGTCGTTCCGCCATGCATTCACCGATCGTCATTTCGGCGCAGGCATCGAGAAGTGGATCAACGGTCATGATAAGAGCTGCATCGAGGATCTGAGCGACCTTCTTACATCAGCCGAGTTTAAAGGTGTCGAGGTAAGTGCTCCCACTATGTGGCAGCACAAGTTAAACAACATGTCTAATTAAATATTGTTGTTCATAGTGAACTTCGCTAATTTAATGCGTAGGTCGAAGGAGGCGTTGTCTTGATCGATGGCAAAGAAGTTGCTCAGCAAACGATCAATCACGAGATAGTCCCCCGAAGCTGGATTGCTACTTATGTCGATACTGCCCCACTCGAGACCTTTTGGAAAGGGTTTCCTGAGCGCGCCCCTGCACCTCTTAGTAATATTGAGATTACCGAACATCGCCCTTTTTGGGATGAGTATATTGACAGCACTACTAACTTTCTCAACCCGATGAAACACCCAGCCAAGTCAGAGCTTGATATGAACGACGAGGAAAACCGCAAGCAGGGTGCAGCGCAGTCAGCAACGCAATATCTGAGGCATATTGATGAAAAGGTCCAATCGCGCAAGCGGAGACATCAGGCAAAGCTGGCCAGGAAGCCCCAGGTCCAGATCCAAGAGCTGCCCCCTCGTGAGCCTGGCTATCTCCCTACAAGCAATATATACTTGCGACCCGTTGTTGCGGCTGATGCCAAAGGTATTCAGGTAAGTCATGCCGGTTACCGTACTCTTTTTTTGCAATTGCAGCAACTGAACTGTTGTCTAGGAGCTCTACAATTATTACGTCACGAACACGATTTATACGCACGAGCACCTTCCTCGAGCTATCAAAGATATCGTAGAGCGGATTCGAACCATTACTAGCGAGGGTCTTCCGTATATTGTTGCTGTGCTCAAGGGTTCTCACCCCAACGGTCCTCAAGCTTTCGTTAACGAGTCTATTATCGGCATTGCGTACCTTGAGGACTTCGTCGACAAGGGCAGCATGTGCCGCTATACATTTGAGCTCGAATGCTACGTCCATCCGGAATTTACACGCCAGAACATAGCCAAGTGTCTCTTCGATTCTCTCCTCTCAATGGTCAACCCTGGCTATCCTGTGAAAGGTGGTTACCACTGGGTTAACCGCGGCGAGTATCTCAAGCGTGGTCCGGCTCGAGTCGTCAAGGTCATCAACTGCCACGTTTATCACGAGACGAGTGACAAGGCGGCTTGGGTGACCGACTTCATGAGGAAGTTTAGGTTTCGCAAGGCCGGTCACTTGTTCAAGATGGGCCACAAATATGGCAAAGTGTAAGTCACTGCTCGACACGTAGATTCAGAGACCATATTGACCATCTCAGCGTCGACGCCACCATCTACCAACACGAGACAGACGAGGAGATTGATCCCAGTGTCCCGCCTCTGTCGCCACTTTAAAGGAAGAGGCATCTTTCAGCGTCTTCCAAGAACAAACAGCACCGGCTTTGGCAATTAATCAGACGACTCTGCTCAACACTAATATGTGTGCCAACATCTGGCCCCATCTTTTCCTTTTTTCCTTCTTTCTTTTCTCTTTTTCTTTTCTTTGCTTTGCTTTTAAGAGGCATCACACCAACACTTTTAATTTTTGCTCATTTTGCTCATCTTTTGCCTACCACCAACCTCTTCACGCCGTCCGAATGCTCATACAAATTGCATGCAAGGGTCGGATCGGGGTGCGTAGAGGCCAACGGGCGGCCGAGGGAAGCGTTCATACATTTTCAAGAGCATGTCGAGCACACACTTCTCCCCAGCTTCCCCCTTTTTTTGGGGGGGGGTGGGGGGTGGATATTGAGGGAGTGAAAAAAAAAAATTCTTTCTTTTTTGCTTTCTCTATAATAGCGACTTTTGGGGTGGGGAAGGAGGCGTGTTTATACATGTTCAGAGAGCATGGGCACACAGTTTCCCACTGATACAATTTGATGTAGAAAATTACATGAAAATAAAATAAGGAAGATGATTTGATTTCTTAACATCTTTTTTTTTGTAGAAGGGGGGGTGGGGGGGAGGGGAGGAGGGACGTGAAAAGGGTGTGTGTGTGTGCGGCGTTGCTCGGTGGGATGGTTGGTTGGTTGGTTGGTTGGTTGGATGATGTGAAAAAAAGGGGTTACAATTGGGTGACGTGCGATCGGTGGCAAGATTCAAAGCTATCTATCCTACAGATGCGTTGGGTTGGGGAGAACTCTACATTGCCGCCGTAGTCGAAACGCCCGAAAGCCAAACCCCCTGACAAGCCAAAAGAAAAAAAAACATAGGGCCAAAGCTTGGTCGAACGAATCCTACATCCTTGCTAAACCGCAGATGCAAATCTCGCACACAAACTTTGCCATTATGCGCTTAATTCCAATTCTAATTCCAATCCCAATCCCAGCACATGCTGGCTGCACTCCCGTCGACGGTAAGGTGAGTCCCCCGTCCATGATCCCCAGCCCACACACACACACACGCCGAGTCCAGTCTCCGCCAAGTCTACGCCCACAGCCCACTCACCGTCTCAACACCGCGCTCCACAACCGCCTTGACGCGCGCCTTGAGCGTCTTCTGCGCACACTCGACGTCCAAGTCCTCGAGCCACACGCGCGCCGCGTACCGGTCGAAGCGGATCTCGATGCCAGGCACAGGGATGCCGAGATTGTGCAGACGGCGCAGCTCGGCCTTGTCCTCGGGCGACAGCGAGGTGCTGGGCGTGACGGCCGGCGCGGCGGCGACGGAGTAGGGGTGCGTGACGCCGCTGGGGTTGGGCGTGGCGGTGCCGTTGGGGACGGTGGGGGCGAGGGGTGGGAGCGCGGCGGAGGTGCGGGGCAGGGTGAGGGGGGTGAGGGCGTCGGGGCCGAATTGGTTTTCGAGGATGAGGAAAAGGCGGGAGAGGCGGGTGGAGGGGTCGGCGGTACGGTGGGGGTGCGGGGTTTTGAAGCGGTGGGAGAGTTTCGGGTCGTCGGCGGAGGGAGAGTGGGAGTGGGAGTGATGGCGGGAGGATTCTGGGCGAGTTAGTGCTGCATTATCTGGGGAAGGAGGGTGGTGTGGATGAGGGAGGAAAGCTTGGGGTGACTGGACTTACGCTTCACGGCTGCAGGCGAGCTCTCCACCGTACATAGCGCCGCGAGCACGGCGTCCGCGATGCCATCGTTGATCACGTTGCCCTCCCACTCGACTTCGACGAGGCCGCCCGGCCGGCACAGCACGCTCACACAGTCCATGACGACGTACTTTGTGCTTGAGCGGCTGATCTCTTCGTCTGCGTGCTCTTTGACGCCGTTTCCGTTGCCGTTTCCATTGACCTCTTTGCCGTTGACTGCCGCGTCGGTGACTTCTTCCTCCTTGATAGCGCCAAATGCGCCCTCGAGCACCCACCGGATCAGGTCCACGCCTGCTGCCGACAGCCGCATGTGCTGCCGACACACGATGGTCGTGGTGGTCAGGCCAGCGTACTCCTTCAGATCTTCTGGCGCCATGAAAGAGAGCTTGAAGTCAGTCTCGTGCTGGATGAGGACACCGCTGATTAGATTAGGCTGCTCGTCTGTGTCACCGTTCTCTTCACCTTCGCCCTTGATGCGAGGTGCAGGTGGTGAGACGGACGCGAGCTTGCCGACGACCTTGGCAATCTTATCGGTCCTAAAGGGGATGCGGACTTCTTCGCAGTTGGCGGGAGAGAGGATCTTGACGGGGTCTTTGCGGTGTGCGTTGAAACCGAGGAGTTTGGACTTCAGGCGGTTCATGTTACCTTTTTCGCCGTGGACTAGGATCTACAAGGGCATGGACCAATTAGCTATGGCGACTAGCGAAAAATAGCAAACGGTGAATGTACTTACGACAACAGGTGCGTTGACCTCTGCCACAAACTCCATGTTCTCTTTGCCATCTACGTGAGCTGCAAAACTGAATTCCTGGACCGTGCAACGGCGCGGTATCTTCTTCTGTTCGTTTTCGTTTCCCCCTAGACGGCGCTGCTGATTGCCACGCTGGGTGATGCAAGGAATCTCTTCGGGCTCCTTCACGATTTCCTTGGCCATGGTGCCCTCGACGGAGTAACCGGTGATGACTACACCGTTCCTCGGATCGGGAGCCCACTTCTCAAGCAGCTCGCGCGAGGTGCCAGACTGCATCATACCCGGCGATGCCAACATGACGCATCCGCCCACATCGTCGAAGCGCTCGAGCGACTTCAGACTGCGTACAAAGCGGAAGTCCCACGGCCCACCTTTGCTCACATCACCTGCTGCTTCGGCTTCCGCCATTCGTTCGCGGAAGAGGCGCTTGATGTTGTCGTTCATGGCTGACACGTACGTCTGGTAGACAACCATACATTTCCGCGCCAAGCTCGAATTGTAGTAGATGGGGATCTTCTGGTATTCTGGGTGCTTAGCCCAGTACTCGTCCAGAATCAGGAGCAACTCTTGAGCACGGCCAAGGGCAAACACAGGGAGGAGGGCTCGACCACCGCGGTTGAGAATGTCCGTGATTGACTTCATGAGTTGGGCTTCCCTCTGGACGCGTGGAGTATGTGTCGAGATACCGAAGGTGGATTCGGTGATCAAGACGTCGATCTTGACATCCTTGGGTATTGAGGCAGACACCAGATGCCGGTCGTCTTCTCGCGAGTAGTCGCCCGTGAAGAGGATCTTCAGGCCTGCAATCTCAATCTGGAACATTGCTGCCCCCAAGACATGGCCCGCTGGGTAGGGCGTTATCCGTATGCCAGCAACGGTGTGTGTTGTGTAGAAATCGATGGCTTCGATCATTGGAAAGGTATTTGTGTGGTCCTGCTCGGTGTACATTTGGATCTTGTTCTCTGCTGAGCTCGACATGTTGCCGACTCGCACGGAGTCTGAGATCAGCCATTTGTAGATGGCTTTGGTGGGATGTGTCATCATAACACGGCCGCTGAAGTTCGTCTTCGCAAGGACATAGGGCAACGAGGCCGCATGGTCGACGTGGAAACTTTGCGGCGTTAGCAGTCGGTAGCGGTCGTCTCGCCGATGCAGATACTATGTACATGCGAGCGGATGATGGTGGGAGAGGCACAAGACCGAGTCGAACAGTATGATGCAAATATATTCCATTGGTTCTCGTATACATGAAGCCTGATATCCGCATTGTCCGACTGCAGTGATGCGCCGCGCTTGTCCTCCCGATGCCAAAATGATTGCGTACAGGACCGTGGTACTTACTGTGATATCAGGAGAACGTCTACAGTGCTCAGGTCGAATTCATCGTAGAAGGGCATGGCCGAGAGTCCCTCGTGAGCGGGGTGCATGCCAGCGTCGAGCTACGCTGCGTCAGCAATGCCGAATACATGGCTTCAAGTGATGCCACACACCATGACCGTCTTGCCCTTGTACTGTATGACATGGCACGACCGCCCGACTTCGTTGCCCCCGCCTAGACATAAGAACATGAGCTCATCGGAAGGGTCTACTGGGTCGTCGTCGACTGGCGCCATCGCGGCCGCCTTGCGCTTTGTTGCCATGGTGGACGCTGTTCAATTGGCACTATCCGCGGCGCAAAGAGTATTCTACAGGTAAGCGGTCACGGGTCGAACAGCGCAGACACTTCTATCGCATCCTCTCGGTTGAAGCGTCGGTGAAAGCAGAGCAGAGTCGATGGGAGGCAGGCAGGCGGGCAGGCGGGCAGGCAGGCAGGCGGGCAGGCAGGCGGGCAGGTAGGGAGGCAGGCAGGTGAAGGATGGACAATGGCAGGCGACTGGCTGCCCGTTCTATTGTTCGCGACACGGACGATGAGGTAAGCAGAGGCCCGTGCGCTCGCGACTTCCATGGTCCCTGCTCTTATGATTGCTCTTGCCTCTCCACCAAACCTACCAAACCCACCAAACGCGCAGTTGCTCGCGCAAAACAAAAATCACGCCTCAGAACCGCT
Source organism: Paraphaeosphaeria minitans (assembly GCA_015832175.1). Classification (NCBI taxonomy): domain Eukaryota; kingdom Fungi; phylum Ascomycota; class Dothideomycetes; order Pleosporales; family Didymosphaeriaceae; genus Paraphaeosphaeria; species Paraphaeosphaeria minitans. Next base: position 2,637,497 of record WJXW01000007.1, read on the forward strand.
CATCGAGAGCTCTTTATCATCCTTGCGATAATACTGTCGCGTCTTGTACCCGCCAGCGGATGAGCCGTCGATAAAAGCATCGCCAGACCGCAACAGGAAACGAGCGCCGCGCTCGCTGCCCATCATGACACACCCGCACTACAACCAGTACCAGCAAAACATGCACGGCATGCCGCCGCTGCAGACCCAAGGAAACATGCCAAACCAGCAGCGCTCCTTCTCGCCGCAGCAGCCCTACCAGCAGTCGCCCGGCGCCATGTCCCCCACGAGCCTCCCGCCAGCAAAGCGCCAGCGTCTGTCGCCGCAACCCCAGTCGCAGCCCATGCACATGCCCATGTCGCCCTACAGCTCCCAGTACAACTCGCCCTTCTCCAACTCCAACCCCCAGTACTCGGCCCACACCTCGCCGTACGCTGCCTCGCCGCCGGGGACCCATTATCTCTCTTTGCCCCAGTCGCCCGCCGCCTCGCAGCCCGCGACCCCTCCGTTCCACCAACCACAACCATACCACCCGCCACACATGGCAGGCGACTCGCGACCACCGTTCCCTGGAGCCATGTTGCCACCAAAGGTGCCCGCGAGCAAGGCGCAGAAAGAGGACGAGTTGGAGAAAAGCACGGCCAAGGACTCAAACCCCAACACGCTTGCCGACGTCATAACAGGCTCTGGCATCGATTTGCAGCGAGAGGAGGAGGAGCTGTTGCGCGGCAGCACCTACCAGTCGCAAAGCTTTGCCTCGACTCTGTCCCCGCACGGTAGCTACAACTGGTCCCAGCAGTCCAACCACGGCGCTTTCCAGGGAGCAGGACCGTTCAACCAACCCAAGACGAAGGAGGAAATCGAGGACGAGTTGCGACGAAAGCATGCAAACGTTGCGCGTATACACAACGAAGCAGCCTCACACCCGCTGACCGACCCTTTTCTCCTCGCGGCTGGTGTGCGCCAACGCATGTCCAAAAAGGTCTACGAACACGGGATCAAATTGGATTTGGAAGGTTTGTTTGACAAAATCCCCAGTGCTATTCAAAATGTTACTCGTAAAGAGCTGGGACCTTCCTCTAATGGCGATTCAATTGTAGAACTTCAGGCTACGAGCCTACTCAACAATGGAGCCCCACTTGTGGACCTCGTATCCCTCGTGTCACTCGCTGCAGAAGAACGCGTACGCGCAGTAATAGAAGACGCATTCGCACTCGCACAAGGCCGCCGGAACACCTCTCAAGGAGTCGTACCTCCCAGCCTCGCTGACGTCGCTGTTGTTAGCGGAGATACCCAACGCACAGAAGCCATCATACCCAACATCTCGAAGACCGCGTGGGAGGCAACAGAGAATGCCTCCAGCCCGTCGGCACGGCTGCCCACGCCTCCCGGCGATGTATCACCAGCACCGCAAGCAACCATACAATTCACTGCCAATGCTCTCGTCAACTCCCTCAAGCGTATAATGCAAGATGACGAGAAATTCGAAAAGGCTCGGGTCGCCAAACGACAGAAACGACTACAAGGCAACTCAGCTTCGCAAGATGCGACTATCGCCACGCCAACACCATTCCCAGACAAGCCCATCACAAAGAAGGAGCGTGATCGAATCAACAAAGCGGGCAATACCGAAGAAGCCGTTCACAAACGAGCCAACGAGACCGCTGCCATGGCCCTTGGCATGAAGAAGGGGAAAAAGAAGTATTCGTGGATGGACCTTGGCGGCGGGGGCGGTTCTGGCGCAGCGACGCCGAGAGGCAATCCAGTTACGGGTGCGGGCGCGAGTGGCACAGCTACGCCCGCAGCAGCGCAGACGGACCGTGGCTCGATGGCCTATAAGCGAAAATTTCAGGGTGGCAACCTGGAGAAGGGTGACGAAGGGGAGAAGATCCAGCTTCGCGACATTGTGCATGTCCTCGAGCTAGACGGCAAAGAGCGGAGGGCGCTTGTGCAGATCATAGCACGCATGCGCAGCTCCGACACAGATGCGAAGAAGATTGAAGATCGGCCTCGAGCCACTCCCGTTCATCCGGTGCGGTGAAGGGGCGTTTAGACATCTCATTCCTTACGGCGCAGTTGCGGGACTTCTGTGGACTGTATTCATTCCTAATCACATTCATCAGCGGCGGCGTTATTGTGGGTTTTCTTTTCTCCGGGACATTGGACGAGTGGAGTGGTACGAGCGTGTTTGTGTGTTTGCATGCTGTACCATGACTTTTGGGGGACTTCTTTCGGAAAGCGTTTCTCAAAAAGTATCAGGCTGTAGGTGCTCCCCATGGGGAGAAGCAGCCCTCTGCTCAAATGGGATTGAGAGGTACAATCACTTGGACAATATGAGTGCGCATATGAAGTATCATAATCGAAGGAAATATCGTTCTGGATGCGCATGATCCGGTAGACTAATAGACTGACTACACATGCACATGCCGCGTTCCCCGTGCCATGACACCAACACTTTTCATGCGGTGATACTAACGAGTTAGAGAAAACTCACAGCTCTCGCTATCACTCACCTCTCCCAACCTCTCACTACACTGTACCGCCGTCCGCCTCCCTATCCACTCCGTCTACTCCGCCCACTCCCTGCTCACCTCCTTCACGCCCCTCGCCCGCCGCTCCGTCCGCGCCTTCGCAGCTTCCACATCTTTCGGATCCGCAGCAGCCCGGCTCCCCTTCTGGAACGCAGGCTTCTTGGGCGCGCGCCCGGCGATGATGGCGGCGGCGGCGGGCATGGTCCTGGCCATGGTGAAGGGTTCAGAACTGGGGGTGTTTTTTTTTCTTCTTCTTCTGGATAAAGTCCGCCTCGCAGTGGAGTAGGGTGTCCCATTTGGGTGCGTGGAAGAGTTGGGTGGGATGAGCTGGAAGCTGTGGTGTGGTGTGTTTCTTTTTTTGTTGTGGACTCGTTATCAATGTGGCGATGCGAGGTTTTCGCTCTGCGACGGGTGTAGTCTGGATGCATACATATAAACAATCACTTTGTCGCCCGGCACGAGTAAGAGCATTCGAAGAGCGCAAATAGCAAGTGCTCGTTATGGTACACACTTTTTTCCTTTGTGTGGAAAGTGATGCCTGATTTGTTCACACCCTAGCGACATTCCTGTAATTTTACAGAGGGTAAGTACATCTGATGTTCGAATGGAGCTCGACGTTCGTTGGAGCAATCTAGATCGAATGATATCGTCGTTGGCAGCACCTGGTTCGTTTGGATTGAATGCAATGGAAACTATGGTCTTGACTGTAGTTCCTGACCGAAGTTCTTGAAATATCGAAAGTGTTGCACGTCTTGTCTATTTACTGCGGTGTTGTTTGCTGTCTATTCATATCCGGCGCGCTCGGTCTCATTCGGGAACGACGGCGCGTCGGCGTTGGAGGCACACGCGTGCTTCCAGTTCTTCGGCGTAAATTTGTCGACGATGCCCTTGAAAGCCTCCTGTAGTGTGGTTAGTAATTCCTTGGTCACGTCAAACAGAAGCATTCCACTTACCAGCGTGCAAAACGTCGTATCGCCATCCAAGTGCTTTCCCTCCGGCTTGCACCCGGGTACCTGCATGATCTTGTCGTTGTACCGGATCCGAACGTAGTAGTCCCTCATCTCGTTCCGCTGCTCGGGCGTGAGCTCCATCAACGGCTTTCGCGCGATGCCCTCAGACTCAGAAGGCAGATTCGGTGCCTTATTACTGCTGAAGAGCGACGCCCACCAGCTCTGTGGCTTTTCCTGCGAGCCGTCAAGCGTACCCGCCGAGGCCGGCGCGTTGGAGAGACGCTGCGTCGAGGAATTAGCGGCATTGTTGCGGAACAGCTCGAAGGCGATGTGGCTCGTGAACGGGGGCCATTTCTCGCCGTCGAAAGCGCCCAGGCTGGCCAAGCAGGCTGCGAGCGTGGTATCGTGACAGCCGGACAGTGCGAGCTTGATGTCCGTCTCGCCGCCTCGGCCATGGCCCAGGTCGCTGTCGTTGCCGCCAATCTCGACCAGTCCGTCATTGCCGTTGCGTTCGATGCTGCCGATCATGCGGCTCGTGATGTCGCCCATCAAGCCACCGATGCCGAGCATGCGATACTCGGTGCTCTCCTTGTACCCTTCAAACCACTCCTCTACACCGATCTTGTCGATGATGGCGCGGGCTTTGGGGTCGTAAAACTCCTTGGGAAGCTTGGTCTTAGGGCCGTGGGCATCCGTGGCATTAATCGTGTCCATGATACCCGAAATCCGGGGGTGAGAGTCCACGGCAACGGGCTGGTTCCCCGGCATCCATTTGCTGAACAGCTTGGACAGATACTGCACGTCCTCAGTCTCGTTCCAGCGCTCAGCGGCACGGTTGGCAAACGCGCGGCTTAGATGGGCAAAGCGTCTGCAGTTGCCGTCATTGGGGAAGAGAGTTTCATCAGCGGGCGTCCTGGTGATGATGGTCGGTGCGTGGAAGTCGGCTGTTCTGGTGCTGGGAGGATAGAAGCCGTAGAATGTCTGCTGCACGGATTCTAGCGCTCGCGGGATGGGGGTTGCGCGTAGGTAAATCATGTCCGAGTCTGAGATGAGCTTGGGCATGAAGCGGAGCTGGTCCACATATAGATGGCGGAGACGCTGTCCAAGGGCAAGAGTGGTTTCGCGACCTTTGTCTGTAAGTTCTCCGGGCTGGCTGTAGCGGTCATTGTCAGTGCATATCCACATGGCATACTACACTACACGAGAAGTTGGGACACGACGACAGGTGTGA